>CM053507.1:142019863-142319215 GCA_028627145.1 Eidolon dupreanum | reverse complement strand
TTTTTTTTTTTTCAAACATTCAGAGAGGATATCTGAGTTCATAAACTGTCCCACAGGAAAAAAACAAAACAAAACAAAACAAAACAAAAACAAAAGCAAAACAAAAAAATCTATGGAATCTTCCCAAATCATTTTTTAAAACTTGGCATATCCTTAAAAATAAAATCTAAGGACACGAAGTTACAGTTATAGAACAATCTGCCTTATGTATATAGATGTAAAAATAATAAAGAATTGGCAATCAAAACCCAGCAGTTTATTAAAAGAAAGCCCCCATGGCCAAGTAGGATTTTTTTCCAGGAATGTAAGGAGAGTTTAATATTAGGCTATCTATTAATATAAACCATCACATAAAGAGGCTAAAGACCAAAAAAAAAAAAAAAAATCACATGATTACCTCGATACTTGCCAAAAAATCATTTGAAACAGTTCCACATCCATTCCTGATGGAAATTCTTAGTAAGCTAAGAACATTACCCGTCTTTCACACAAGAAAAACTCTGTCTCAGTTTAATTGCAATATGAGTGGGAAGTCTGGATTTTGTGTAGAAGGGGATCTTAAAGGATGGTTTAGTCGGAAATGGATTTGTCTTGAAGTTAAATTTGCAAAGTACCACCTTATGTTTCTCAGGCTGAATGTATAAATTTGCAGTGGATTTGAGTGGCTTGAGATACAAGAGAGCTGAGGCTATCCTCCAGCACCAACACTGTACAATATACACTCATAGACAGTGAACACGTAACAAAATATCAGTGATATTTAAAGTGAGTCAGGTACCAGCTCAGTACCTCCACTAATATTTACCATGTTTGGGGAGTTCTAAAACAATAAATCCCTGTCCCTACCTATCCTACTCCCCCCCCCTAAAAAGAGAGAATTAGAGGCAAATTATTATTGTAGATATTATGATAATATAATAGTAATAGCTAACATTTACTTACTATGTTCCAGGCACTGTGTTAAGCACTTAGCATACACTGATTAATTTAACCCTAATGATGCTGCTGCTGAGGGCATTATTATGCTCACTTTAAGAAAGAACAGTGACACTCAGAAAGAAAGGACATCCTGTCCTTTCCTTAAAGGACAGGGAAGCTTGTTAAGTGGCATCCCAAAGTGGCATAGTTGAATTTGAACACAGCTGTATCTGACTCCAGAGCCTGAACTCTGAACCAGTAAGCAACACTGTATTTCTTTAATAATAAATAATAAATGGAATCTAAATGATCTTAGATTACAAAATTGATATAAAATAAATTTCTTATAAGTCAGCTCTCACCAGTTAGAAAATATAAAATATATAATTTTTTATAGTAACCCAGAATACGTAATACCTAGGAAAGAGCTAACAGAGAATTGGGCAGGAAATATCTGAAGAAAATTGCCAAGCATTTACGAGTGGCATAAAAGACATATCATTTACTAACTAAAGATATGTACTATGGTTCTGGGTGAGAAATCTCATTATTTGTAAAGATTTCACTGAAATGATCTTAAAAGCTTCATGCAATTGCTTTCAAAATCACATTTTTATAACTTGGTAGGAAAACAAAAAAAAGATGAGTATAGCTAAATAACTAATAAACAAACAAACAAACAAACAAACTCCTAGGAGGGTATTTGTATTATCAATTATCAGTCTATTATAAAACTATAATAATTAAAACATTATGATAGTAATAACAAAGTACAGTATAGTAATAAAACATAGCGAAATTCATTAGAATACAATGGATGACTCTAAAAGAGAACCTAGTACATATTACCATTTATTACTTAATACGTGTAATAGTTCAAATTACTGAAAAATAGAATGAATTATTCAACAAACAGTTTTAGAAATACTTATTAATCATTTGGAAAAAATTAGATTTCTTTTGTACCACATATCAACATAAATTCTATCTGGATTAAAGTGCTAAAAGTAAAAAATATATATTAAGGATCTAGAAAAACATAAAGATTAATATTTAATCTGTTCCTAGCATGGTGAAAACCTTTCTAAATATAAATGGAAAAAAGATGCCATAGCTGAATAGATTTGCAATATTTAATAACATAAAAAAAACTATGTTGAAAATGTAATAAAATCAAAAACAAATTTCAATTTGGGAAAATGTTAGCAATATATATAGGAAAGATCAAGGTTTTAATATTTATATAGAATTCTAAAAATCAATAGGAAATGAATGAGTGCTCTATTAAAATGTCCAAGGACATGAATAGATAATTCACAAAAGAAAAAAGACAATTTTTAAAATGTGAAAAATAATCCTCTAGTGAATAAATGTAATGAAAACAAGAAGAAAATTTAACACATATTTCTTGTTCAAATATGCTGATTTAAAAGGCTATGATAATACAACTCAACAACAAAAAAACAACACAATTAGAAAAAATAGGCCAAGGCCTTGAATGGACATTTCTCCTGAGAAGATATACAAATGGCCAATAAGCAGATGAAAGGATGCTCAACATTACTAATCATTAGAGAAATGCAAATAAAATCAAGAGATACAATTTCACACCCAAGAGGATCTAAAAAACAAAAAATAATAAGTGTTGGTGAGGATGTGGAGGAACTGAAATATTTTTACATTGCTGGTGGGAATCTAAAATAGTACAGTCATTGTGGAAAATGATATGATGATTCCTCAAAAAATTAAACATAGAATTACCATAAAATCCAGCAATTCCACTTCTGTATATAGCCTGCCAAAATGGAAGCTGAGACTTGAACAGATATTTGTATGCCCAAGTTCATAGCAACGTTATTCACAATAGCTAAAAGGTGGAAGCAACCCAAGTGTCCACTGAAGGATGAATAGATAAACAAAAGGTGGTGTATGTATACAATGGAATATTATTCAGCTTTGAAAAGGAAGGAACTTCTGACACATACCACAACATGGATGGACCTTGAAGATTTATGTTAAGTGAAATAAGCCAGTTGCAAAGGGACAAATATTGTATGAGTTCTCTTAGATGAGGTATCTGGAGTAGTCAAATCCATAGAGACAGAAAATAGGATGGTGGTTATGGAGTAGGATGGAAAGTTAATTTTAATGGGTACAGAGTTTTAGTCTGGAAAGAAGTTCTGGCTAGTGGTGTTGCTTGTACAACAATGTGAATGTATTTAATGCCACAAGACTGTACATTTAAAAATGATTTCAATGTTTTATATAGAAATGTCTACTTTTTTAGCAATTCCATGAATTGAATTACAGAGCAGAGTGACAATAAAAAAATGGTTAAAATGGCACATTTTATGTTATGTATATTTTACCACAAATGAAAATAAACATAGGGAGATTGGATTTTGATGCTTACATGGAGTGGAGATCTGAAAAAGAAAGAAAGAATGAACTAGAAACAAATTTCTCGCCAACTCAAGTTGATGATAAAGAAATCCTAACATAGACACAAGGTAGATAGAGAAATAAGTAAGTAAGTAAGTAAGTAAATAAATAAATTGATAGATAGATAGATAGATAAATAAATAAATAAATAATGAATAAATATTTCCTTCGGAATTTACAATCACAGACCTGACTTCTCACAGATTTGGGACTCAAATTTTGGTCTGTGTAGCCCCCTAATGCAAAAGTAACATAAAAAGGTTATCAGCTACTGATGTCCACAGATAATTGGCAGAAGGAAAAACACTCTGGAGTGGGACATACTATTGGAAGAATTTATAGTACAGTATAAATGTGTCCATTCTCTCCCAATGGATTTATAGATTTACTGCAACCCCAATCAAAATCCTAGCAGGTGTTTCTGTGGAAATTGATTAGCTAATTCTAAAATAACGAAAACAGTTTTAAAAAAGCAATGCAAAACTAGAAGGCTTACTCTGCCAGATAGCAAAACTTTTTAATAAAGCCTTTACATTTAAGACAGTGCTGTATTGGTACTGGATAGACAAACAGACCAGTGGGGCAGAATAGAAAACTCCATATAAATCAGATATATAGTCACCTGATTTATGGCAAAGTTGGTGGTGCAATGCAATAATGAATCTTGACCTCTATCTAACACTATACCAAAAACCCAGTTCCAAATGGATTATAGACTTATGTGTGGAAGGTAAAACAATAAGATTTCTAAGAAATAATAACTTCATGCCTTTGGGAGTAGGCAAAGATTTCAGAAGCAGAATACAAAAGCACTAACAACCATAAGGTGGAAAATTATTAAGCCGATGACATTAAATTAAGAATTTCTGTTAAGAAGAGAAGAAGTAAACCACAGAGTAGAAGAAGATATTTGCAATACACTTGTCTCTTAAAGCAGTTGTAGCCAGGCTATGTAAAAAATTCCTATAAATTAAAAAAGAACAGATAGCCTAACAGAAAAATAGACAAAAAGCTTCACAAAAGAGGATATTCAAGTGACAATAAACATAAAAACTGCTAACCTCATTAGTCATGGAGGAAATATAACCACAGCGTGATACCGTTAATGACCTATGAGAATGGCTAAAATAAGAAAGACAGACAATTACAAGTGTTGGGAGGATAAGGAACAGATTGAACTCTTATACGTTGCTGGTGGGAGTATAAATTGGTACAGCTACTTCAGAAAGCTGACAGTATCTACTAAAGCCGAATATATGTATATCCTGTAAACCAGCAATGTTGCCCGAAGGTATAAACCCCATATAAGTGCTTCATATGTGCCACAAAGAACATGTACAAGAATGTTCAGAGCATTACTACTTACAGTAGCCAAAACCAAGAAACGATCCAAATATCTATCATCAATAGAATAAATAACTAAATTGTGGTCTATTCATATACTGGATTGCTATATAGCAATAAAAAATGAAAACTACTGCTATATGCAGTGGCATAGATGAATCTCACAACATAATGCTAGTGAAAGAAGTCAGGCATTAAAGGGTACACACTGTATGATTCCATTTATAAAAAGTTCAAAAGTAAGCAAAATTGATCTATGTTGTTAGAATTCAGGATATCATTACCTTTGGAAAGTAGTGACAGAAGGGGGTGTGAGGGAGATTCTGAGGTGTGGGCAACATTTTATTTCTTTATCTATGTGACAGTTATCCACAGATCAAGTGTTTATTTTTTGAAAGTTCATTAAGCTCTAATCTATAATGTATGTACTTTTGGCATGATATTATACTTCAATAAAAGGTTTACTAAGAAAAAAAAGCTATGGTATAATCTTTTTTGAGGGCACTTGTCAATGAGAATAAAAGACCTTAGGAGGTGTTTACATCCAGACCTAGCGATCCTACTTCCCATGAAAGTAAGCAGAAATATATAAAAATATTTATGTGTCAGAATGTACATTTTAATATTTTCATTTAGTGAAAGCTGGAAAGAACCTAAATATGTTATCAGGAGTGACTGATGAAATATACGTGGTAAAATAACAAAATAGAATATTGTACCATTTTTAATTTTCATGCTATTATCTAAGAGTATAGGAAACTGTTTATGTATAACATTAGGTGAGAAAAAAAGCACTTCGTGCATTTTTTTATACACTATTCCAATTCTGTTACCAATATGTGTGTATGTAAAAGTGGAAATGTATGCAGAAGAAATACAGCAAAAATTTAATCATCCTTATGTCTGGTGTTAGTGTGATAAATGATTTTTTCTTTTATATTTTAATGTGCTCTGGTTTTCTACACTGAGTACCTATTACTTTTATAATCATGAAAATAACTTAATAAGACATAGTCAGCCTTGTAAATTCAGCCACATCTGAGTAATGCTTAAAATTTCTTGGCAACGTGGAAGATAACAGCAGGTCACCTTTGTCAGAGCCATTTTTTTGGATTGAAGTATAGATGGGAAATGAAGAAAAAAAGAGAGTAAATACAAACGATGCCTTCATACTAGGTTGGAAGAAAAAGGATCTTGCTTTCTTTGACACCCTACAATCTTTATAGTATAGACCAGTGTTTCTCAAACTTGGCTGTTCAATAAAATCACTAAGAAAGCATTGAAAAAAATATCGATGCCTAGGAACTTCACTCACCGATTTCAATTTAGCAGATCAAGCCTATGGCCTGGACTTCCCCCCAGGTGATGTGAATGCAAAGCCAAGGTTACATTTTCTTTTATTTCCTCCCTTGAATAGAAGTTAAATTCCTTATCGATAGTGATAGCTTCATATATGTGTATGAAATGCACTGGTCACAAAATAAGCCCTTGGCTGCTGACTGACGTCACAGAAACCCTTCTGGGAGATGCAGGACTTGTCCTTATGGCTAGGGATTTCTTCTTCCTGGCTTGGATGGTCCAGGTTCAGAATTCTTCCAGTGATGATATTTGGGGTTGGCTAGTGACAGAAGTCATCTAATTTGAAGGAGGAAGAGAAAGTAATGTTTCATGCTCAAAAAGGCTCACAACATACTGAGTGTTTTATATATTCTCAGGCCTTACAAAAAATCACCAATTGGGTATTAGCAACCCCAATCTAGAGACTGGGAAGCTGAGGCTCAGAGAGGTTAGGCAACTTGCCCATGGTCACCAGGTTGTTGGCAACCGATGAGAAGAGATGTGAACTCTTGTCTATTTGACCTTAAAACACATAATCCCTTTACATCATTGGAATGTGAGCTTGGGTCATATAAGTGATGGCAAAGGGCATCTAAACCAAATCTTTCTATTAGGCTCTAATAAGATTTCTATGTTGTCAATAAGTCAGTAGGAGAAAAGACATTCATTGAAATAAGGGATGCTGAAATGTGAATTTTTTTGTTAGTATTCAGTGGTATCTGTCAGGCACTTAGGAAATGAATTAGTTTGTGGTCTTTCTGGAATAGTTAGTGGAAAGATAGAGGGGTGTGATTCATCAGTAGCTTGCAAACTATTTCAACTCAACTAATTTTATGAAAAAGAAAACCACATAAACTACATTACCCCTTGTGTTTACAGAAATTTGCTCTGGGGAAATTGTACTAAAGTATCAGAAGTTCAAGACAGAGTTCTTCAGGGTATTGCCAGTAACTATCTGTGTGATCTTAGGCAAGTCACTGCCTCTCTCTGGGCCTGAATTGACTCAAGAGAGAGAGAAAAAAAGAGGTGGGATATTTAAATTAACTTTAAAGGCTATACACACTTTATTGATCTGATAAAAGCTAATGACCCTTTCCCTGGATGATGCACATAATGCATGTATGTGCACAATTTTCCATGTCCTGGTTGTTCACAGACCTTTGAAAGACCTTTTGTGGACCTCCAAAGAATACACTGACCTCTGATTTAAAGACCTGAAATATGTGATAATGGGATTGTAGTCATGTTTACAGAAAGAATCCTTACCTTTTAGAGACATAACCTGAAATAGTTATGGATGGAATTTGCATTAAAATGATCCAATATGTGTGGGGAAGGATGGTTGCCGGCGGGGTAATAGATAAAAGAAAATGGCTCATGAATTGATAATTGGTGAAGCCAGGTGATGAGGTACATGATGGTTTTTCCTACTCTTTTCTCTATTTTTGTGTATGTTGAAATTTTCCATCATAAATTCACAAAATAAAAATTATACATAATTTAAGAAAAGACTTGGAATAGTTGATACCTAGTGTTCCCCATTCTAATAGTCTATGATTTTGCATTACAAATACTATGCAAAGAAAATAGACCTCTGGAAATATTTCATGTACTCAGGTCATTGAATCATCATCATTCCTCTTCTAACGGACGCTCTGGACTAAAGGGTTTGTTGCAGTCCCATTTTTCCAGATGATTCTGTGGTATTCCATTTAAATACTTCTATAAATATACTTTTGGGGAGAGGATAGCAAAATTAAATGCAAAGAAGCTGAACAAGAATTGTTTTTAAATCATTTTGCCTGATGATGTGGCTCAATTTATTTTCAAATACTTCTTAAGATGGGAAGACCAAAAAAAAAAAAAAAACAGTTGCAAATGACTTTAGTGGCATGAAAAATACTTAGTTAAGATGTTAGGTGAAATGGGAGGTTTAAAAGAGTATGCAAGTCTAAGAGATAGCAGCATTGTGGTTGAGAACTGGTATTCCACAGCCATGCTACCTGGGTCACTGTTCTAATTATGGCTCAACTATGTGCTTCTGGATAGGTAACCTAACCTATCTGAACTTCTGTTTCTTTATCCATAAAATTGACATAATAGTGCAATCTTCCTCATAGGGCTATTGTGAAGCATCCAGATGTGCTTGACATATGACAAGTACTCAGTAGATGTTCACCATCATTCTCTCAACTGTGTAAAGATAAAAATAGATGAAAAAAGACCTAAAGATACAGGTCAAAATATTATTAGTAGTTGCCTCTTGATTGTGACCAATGGGTGATGTTTTTTCTTTATTTTTGTCCAGACTTTCCAAATTCTACAAAAAGTATTTGTTACTCTTACAATCAGGGGAAAAAAGTTTTTTTAAAAAGGACTTTTTGAAGTCTTGAGAAATTTTGATGCCCAGAGGGACCTGAACCATACTTGTCCCACACAGTATTTTGACAAACAAACCACTTAAGAGGAGAGTAAGATGAAACGATTACTAGCATGATGCTCACATTTTCTTCACCAGGCTCTCATCTGCAGGAAGATTCTTATAAATGCCAACGAGCCTTCAAATGTGGCATTCCTGGTGTAGAATGAACACAGCCTTCCTCTACTTATGTTCCATGTCATCCTGCCTCCTTACCACACATTTCTCCACACCAGCAGGTTAGCCTTTTGGAGGGGTGTGGAGAATATCACAAAAGCCATGCCAAGAAAAATTAATTCAGGCACACTATTTCGTATTTAGTTTCCTGGGGTTTATGCCCCTTCCCCTAAGCCTATCTCACTGATTAAAAACACCTAAGCCATGGCAACACATTTAGGAATGTATAAACACACTTCAGGCATGTAGACCCCTTTGAGAAAAATTGACATGTACAAATTTGAAACCATAAGTCAGATAAATGAGTGGATAATTACGGGTATTACATATATAATTTAGGCTTTGCCAAAGAATTTACATTAAGATATCTAAAAATAGCAAACACATGGTGTGTTTGAACCATGCTGTATTACCCAAATGCGAAGCCTTCTCCAGAACACACCTACTGCAGAGCAACAGGCCTAATTCAAACAGGCCAATTTCACTCCTGAGTTTAGCTACATTCATTTATAGCATGCTAGACCACCTTTGAAACAGCCACTAGCCCATGTCACTTAGGTGACTGACTGATGGCCAAGGATGGACAAAGATGAGACTCCTAGACACTTCTGGTCAGAGAAGAAGTGGTACACATGTGTGGGTTGTGCAGCTGCTTTGGAGTGGATCATTTGCGGTGAGATGGATCCCATCTCCTTTTCTCGGGTAGAAAAAGGATGAACATTGCTTGATTCCTTAGCCTATCTCACGTGTTCTGTAGAATGACTCTGGAAAGTGAAGATGTTGCCCCTATTTCCAACTGAGTTTTAGAAAAGTTGACATGCATGACCCAGGTCAGACATTTATCAGAAAAATATTAAATTAAAATAAAAATAATGCAAAGCTCTCTGTCTTAGATACCATCTTGGATGGTTAACTTCCCGAGGCTGGAACATGTACAGTGCCCAGCCTGACAGACATTCAGCTGTGATTTTGACCCTGCTGGTGTGTCAGTGGCTTCCATGGGATTGTGGGAAGGGAGGCAGAGAGAGGACTTTTTCTTGCCCCATCTGACCTTCCCCCCAAGCCAACACTGCTCCTTTCCTTCACTCCTACACAGGACTGCACCCCACCCCCCATTCCAAAGGTGCTTGGGCAACTCAGAAAGAGATCTGCATAAAAAGACAGGAACCCTGCACTTAGAAAAAATAAAAACCTATATAACTATAAACTCCATGTTTTGGTCTTCACTCCAGGCTGAGATGTGATTTGGCATCTCACTGCCAGCAGCAGCATTTTACTTGATCCTCTTCCAAGATTTCCAAACATGTACCTGGCACTCACGAGAGTTTCGGATGAAGCATAACAGTTGACAGGAGAAGTGCTGCGGGCTTGGTTTTGTCTATACGTGTCAGTGTAACTCTCATATAAGCAAATGAAAGTTAGAGCATTAACTTCCAGCAGAAGAGCATCAACTTTGCCGCGAACGTGGCATTTCCCCTCACCTAGTTTTCCTGAAATGAGCAGTTTTTGAAGTTAGCGGCGAGCCCTGTTACGCAAAGGGTCTCTGAGACCCTTGGGATACAGACAACCTTTGCTGGCCTGCAAATGCCCCAGCTTTTCTGGAGGAGTAGCCCTGGGCTACTTACTAGTAGTTCCTCAGCCTTCAGAAGCCGCCTAATACCCATATGAGTTTGGGCACAAACAGGCAGAGAACAACCAAGCCACCACCATCCAAGAAAGCGATCTCTGAACACAGAATCAATATGAATTGAATGTGCTCGCGGGGTAGAAGCCCAGCGATGCCTCGGGTCTCTGAGGGCGAGGAGGCTGGGTTCACAAGAACGTGGTCCAGCATCGCTAGCAGCTAGTCCTGCCCAACACTCAAGTCTCAAGGGAGGAACAGTCCTTGAACCGTGGGAGAACTAGGGACACATCTCAGCCTCCGGCGCCCGCGCCAGCGCCAGTTCGAAGGAAACAAAGGTGGACAGAGAGGGAGAGAAGGAGAGTGAGTTTGTGTTCTCCTGGGGCAAGTGCGCGCGGTACCTTGGATTCCTGGCTGCTGGTGGATGCAGGCGAGGGCGGCTGCTCGGCGCTCGCCGCCTCCTTGGGCAGCCCGTCCACGCGGTCCTCGCGGGCGCCGCTCGGAGGGATCATCGTGGCGGCGCGGGAACGGTGTTGGGCTCCCGGAGGAACAGCGAGGCTCGCCTTTCTCCTGCGCGCCCTCCCAGTGGCGCGCTCGGTCGCTCAGCTCCAGGTCCCGGGGATTCCCATCCTCGCCCAGGCGATGACGCGCCCTCCGCTGGCCTCGCCCCGACCCTGGCCCTGCCCACCTCCCCAGCAGTCCCGCGGGCAAGGGAGAGTGAGCCCAGCGTCGCCGCGCCCGCCGGCACCTCGCTGGCGACCGCACAGTCGTGACTGCCACTAGGCAGCGGGCGAGCGCGCTCGGGCTGGGACTCGCTCGCCCTGCAAAAGCGGGAGGAGGGAGGTGGCTCCGGGGCGGGGCTGCGCGGCCAGCGCCGAGGTAGCGAGGGCAGGCAGGGGCCGCGCCGGCGAGAGCCTCTGGGTGCGCACCGCTCGGGGTCGAGGGTGGTTCTTTAGCGGGGAGAGTGGAAATTCAGACCAAACCCCGAACGAACAGAATACCTGTGAAATGATTCAGCCAGAAGGAACCACCTGCAACAACTCCCCTATTCCTCACCCTAAGAAACAGCGACTCTCAGGGAGACTGTGACTTAGCTAAGTTATTTATAGGGTTTGGTGACGGAGATGAGGCACCGAAGCTGGGGTTCCCCGGCTTGAGGACACTCCCCCACTCAGCTTTCCCCCAGTCAGCTTTGAACTAAAGCAGAGAGAGAATGCAATGTGTTTGTGTCCTCATTTTGTGGTGCAATTATGTACTGAGACCTTTGCATTTTTCATTTTATTTAATCATCAGAGCCACACTCCTCTCACTTCCATCTTATAAGTGAGAAAACTGGGGTTTTAGGGAGGCTAACTAATTTGCTTTAAGTCACCGAAGTATAAATGATGGCGCTGGGATTGGAACCCATTTTGTCTTCGAAATCCATGTGTTTTGGACTATGGAGTCTCAAATCTAGGCCAGGTCTTCATAGCTGTAGAGCAACTGGGGTGTTGCAGTGTGACAAGGAATTTAGGGCTATTCACAGAGAGGCAAACCATTCTGTCTTAATAAATAGATCTTTTAGAAACATAGAGATGGCCCCATTGGATAAAGGCGCAGAAGGATCCAGTATTTTCTGAAGACCTAACTATGTAGAAAAAGGAAAATACATCTGGATGTTTAAAAGACTCCCCCCGCACCACCACCCAGTCAATACAAAACTGCCTCCTTAGCTTTCTAGCAGAAAATTGCAAACCTAAGTTCAGATTTTCTTATTGCTATAAATGTTTACAAGGCTAGCTTCATGGATATGCAACCTGTTCAAATCACGCAGGGTCCTGCACTTGGTTTAATGCTCTTCTGTTGCTCTCTTGAAATTCTTAATAATTTTTAAACAAGTGGTCATGCATTTTCATTTTGCTGTGCACTCTGTGAATTATGTATTTGGTCCTGCATGTTTGCCTTAGCTCATGCCCTCTGGAAAGAACCTACTACTCTTTCCATCCTGGACATCAATTGAAAAACTCCTGTTCTAAGTGACAGCCTCTTACTCAGCATTTGGCTCTCAGAGTGCTTTAAATACCAAAGTGACACATAGCCTATCATTTGACCAGGCCAGAATGGCTAACCCTATGGCCACAGCTTTTTCCTCCTCTAAACACAATTCCTGGTTGTTCCACAGAGACAAAATTCTAACAGCCAAATTCATAACAGCAGCAGAGCACACAATGACAGGAGCAACAGTATCAACATATCTTTATCGAGCATCTATTTTGTACTAGATAATGTGCTAGAAACTAATGACATAACAGAGAGAAAACATAGAGTAAGTCTGTTCTCCTGGGACTTGGAGCCTGATCAGAGATTAAGTAAATAACACATGTACATGCACAAACACACAGGCACACACACACACACACACACACACACACACACACACACACACACACACACATTTTTTATGAACTGTGATAAGGAAAACTACAGATGTGAGACCTGAACTAGTGTGAGTTTTCTGAAAAAGTGAAGCCACCAGAGTCTACTAGTAATTCCAATCTTGGTGAGCAAGCTCATTGTGGTTTACAATGAGAAAATTTTTATCTTTGGATTTTATTTTATTTTTTAATAATTAAAGAGGAGCTATGTCACCCTCAATTTTAGTAAATTAACAATAGTCATTAGCCAACAGCATATATTTAAATGTTGTTCCCTTGAAAGACATTTTAAAGAAGGCGAGTATATCCTTCCTTCTCACTTGACCCCTATGACAGAAATCCTTAGTCTGATAAATAATATTTACCTTTTCTAGGAAATTGTGGAACTACCTGTAGTTTCCAAAACTGACCAAGACTTTGTTCATGTATTTCTTTCACACAAGTTGTTCTCCATTCCGTTTTCTGTTATCTAGCTAACTTTTCTTATTTTCCAGAACACATCTCCAAACATTTATTACTCTTGAAATCTCCTTCCTTGACCCTTTTAGTCTGATTTAAATTCTGAAACCAATGCCATGTCCTCATGGCATCCTCCCCTAAATAATCAATGATGAAGCTGCCTGTCCTCCCACAGAGCCATGAGCTACACCCACAGGGGAAGGACTATATCATGTCCATTTTATTTCCTCATCCCCTGGCATACTGTTTGTTAACAAGATGATGTAAGGAGACTGCCCTTGTACCCTCCTGAGCCTTAAAGTGGCCCTGGCATTAGTTATGTCCAGTGCCCTCCATACACTGAATGGAGAAGGACACTGGATGTTTCTTGAAAACAGTGGGGTTTAAAATTACACAATCTCCTCGTTATTAAGGATTTTGACTTTATTGGTTTAATGGAGAATCTTAAACTGAGAGTCATGGCTGTCTGTGAATGTAGGGTAAGGTGTCTGCAATAAGAACTTCAGGTTCAAAGCTCATCTCTAAGAACAAGAGTGAAAGTGGACAGGATACTGCTTTGCCTGAGTCTGTGGGGAGAGGGATACTGGCAGAAATGGGTGGCACTGTATTTGTGTAGGAGGCCCCAAGGCTTGAGTCACATTCACTGCTGCTTTGGGACTAGATAACCATACTGATTCCAAGTCCTGGACAGAAGAGTGTCCTCCCATGTTGTCATGAAAGCTATCCTGACCTGGTACTGAAGGGACATTGATATATTGATAGAGATGCCCAGAGGACAGTGGAGAGAACTGATGGTCTCCAGGTACTAGAGGTCAGTGGATGTAGACCAGCAAAGTGATTTCCAGAGAACGCTTGATAAAACATTGACATTGCTGAGCAGAAGTGTACTTTTTAATGGCCTCAGCTGAGATACCTCCTCAGAATTACCACTTATACTAGCAGTGAGACCTCATGGAAAACTGGAGGTCCTACATTAGCAGCTGCAGTGACTTTTTAGCTATGGTTGTCAAGATGACCTCATTTCTACTGTAGGCTGGTGAACCTTAGGGAAATTCACATTGCAAATAATTACCCTAAGTCTTTAGTCTATATCAGGATGCTGTGATTTTTGTAGCTTCCTCATGGTCCATTTCACACTGGTTTCTGGTTAAATATCAAGACAGCAGAAGTGTATGGTATGCAGAAATTTCTCTTCACAAACTTGAACTAGAAGCTCCCACTCCTGGTTCATTTACTCATTCATTAAGTTGTAAGGAGGGCAAAGCTTCCTCCTGATCACATGCAACTGCCTTTTGCAGTAACACTGCTGAGCAGAAGAGTGTATAATGCGTTCAGCCTTCTTTCATTGCTCTGCTACAAGTGTGGATAAAAAGACTGAACTTTCATTCTGGGGACTTCGGCTTCTTCGAGAGCCATTTGGTGAAGAGATGCTATCAAGACTACTTAAATAAATCATACTTATAGAGGGCACAAAAAGAACAGCAAGGAAAGGGAAGAAGTAGGATAATCAGAATGTCCAGGAAATAGAGAACTAGCAAGGAACAAGGAGAGAACGTCTCAAGGAAGGAATGGTTCTCAATGCCTGATGCATCAGAGTTATCATGGTGATGAGACCTATGAGAAGGGCTTAGGGTTTGGCAATTAGGTTGTTGATTATAACAAGAGCTCACACGTATTGGGTTTCGACAATGTTTTCTGTTAAGTGATTTCATTTAATCTGTCCAAAACCTTGACAAGATAGAGAAAATTATCCTAGGTTCCACAGTGAGCATGGAAACAAAGATTTGAACTCAGATATATCCTGCTTCTGGGCTGAGTTTTGGCCACTTTGCTCTGCTGCTCCCCAGACAGTAGCAGAACCCAGATCTGGTGAAGAGGCCACAGGCTTTAAAGGGAAGGAGTGATGCAAACTGAGAGCCAAGGGCATCATAGAAGGCAAAGGAAGAGTCCTCAAAAACTGGAGAGAGGCCCGCTCCACTGTTTTACCTTAAAAGTAAGTAATAATCATGCCTATACTTAGAAGGCGATAGCCAAAAAGTTGAGACAAACTCAGCAGGAGGCATGGGCCATTGCCATTTAGCCTGTAAAGAGGAGCTGGGAATCACAGCATTGTTGTCACCTTCTGACTACTTTGCCTAACATACCTGCCTTTGAGCCCTGAAGAACCAAATGCTTTGCCCAAAGTCTTATAGCTAACAATCACCACCGCTGTCACCACCAGTGCCGGACCATTAATGCCGGACTGCAGTCCTCATAGCAGCTCGTGCTTGATCTCTGCTCAGCACCAAAGGTAGTAATTTCATCTGAAGACTCATATTATCGAGACAAATGAGATCCAGCTTAAGCATCTTTAACTTAGTTTTCTAAATATCAATCAATAATCGTAACAGAAATAACAATAGGAAATCATATTTGAATAGCTCTGACCACATGGAATTATCTACCACTGGAAATTCCTAGAAAAAAAGCAGCAACGCCCAAGTCACATGCAGTTGCTTTCTGGTTAAGATTTGGCTCTTTCCTGTAAAGATAGAATTCATGGGCTGCTTCTAATTGGCTATAACCTCTGTGAGATGGTTTGGGGTAGGGCTTGAATCTTTTATTCTACATTTAATGTAGAGGCCATGAACCTAAACTCCAGACATCCCAGCTCATCCACGTAAAAGCAGCGAGATCTTAACTGATTGATTCGATCACCGTTGTGGTTTCCTCAAACCTAAAATGGGATAATAATCCATACTTCATAGAATTTCTATAAGAATTAGAGGATTAAATGCCTGGGTCTGATGGTATGATTATTGTTCTTGTTTTGTTATTATCATTAGTCATACGGTTTTGGTCAAATACATTTGGTTTGCGTTGTATTTTCTGTTCATTACAGCCAAATGCATATACAATATCAAAAGTGGATCTCTTCTACATTTCTAAAATTGTTAATAGCTCTTAACTGGAGAGTTTAGAAACAGCAGATATCTGGTTTCTTATAGATTGTTCATTTGACTAGTAATTAGCATTTAACTTTATATATCCTTTTCTATGAGTTCAGGGCGACAGTTTAAAGGGTACAAGATTCAGCCCACCCTGGCATTTTTGCTCCTTAAAAATGCTTAATCTGTTCCTCCTCCAGCTTTGGTGCTTGTTACTGTTCCCTGCATCTGAGAATACCGCCCCCACACCACCACATTATTCCCCATGGACATCTTTCATTGGGTTTTGGACTATAACGCCTACCATCTAAATACATCCTGTTTCTTTCTTTTCTTGTTTGCTGTCTTTTTAGAATAGCAGTCCCCAACCTTATTGACACTGGGTACCGGTGCTCCTATGAGAATCTAAAGCCTGATGATCTGAGGTGGAGCTGAGTTGGTGATGCTAGCACTGGGGAGCGGCTGCAAATACAGACGAAGCTTTGCTTTCTTGCCTGCTGCTCACCTCCTGCTGTGTGGCCAGGTTCCTAACAGGCCATGGACTGGTACTGTGGGGCTTGTGGACCCTTGCTTTAGAATGTAAGCACCATGAGGCCAAGGGCCTTATCTCTCCTCTTCATCATACATCTCTGATGCTTAAGTGTTATGATATGATATCATAGGTGTTCGGCGAATATTTGTTAAATGAATGAAAGGTAAAATGTCAGTGTTGGAGAGGAATTTATAGATCTAAGGAAAAACTATCTTGTAGAAGGGAAAATCGAAACTCACATAGGTTAAATACCTGTGTAAAATCAATTAATATGTGGCACAATGAATCAATGTCTATTCACTTGCTCACCAATCCCAATGATCACTGATTTATTCAGCGTTGGAATATATGACCAAACCGCCAGCTGCACACATTTCTTTTCTGAGTTTTCAAATTTATTATGATACTATGCATAGTATTTCTAAATGCACTTTCCCAAAAACAATAGTTTTATCATCATTCAAGCAGTACTCCAAAAGGGTACTAAAGAAATTAAAATTTTTTAAAATTCTGCCATCTATTGGTAATAACTATTGACACTTTTATAAGCCTTCTTTTAGGAGCACATGCATATATTGGGTGTATTTTAAATTCATATATATTTGTATAAAAATGATCTCAGGACACTAGATGTTTTTGTAACTTTCTTTCCCTTCAATAGTATGTCAGACATGATTTTGTGTCACTAAATATAAGTGTATAGTATTCCTTTTTAAGGAGTGTGTTTTCCACTGTATAAATGCACCATAATTTATTTATAAAAGATTATTTATGCTTTTTGTTAGAAACCGTTAGAGAACAATTAAAAACTCATTATCTCTTTTATTCCCAAAGATGAACCTGGCAATGTAGACACTTTTAGACCCATTTTGTAGATGAGGTCATCGGAAGCCTGAGAAGCTTTATGACTTCCTAATGAGAGATGGTCAGTGCAGAGTTGAGTCCAGCCCACATCTTCAGACCCTAAACTTCAGGCTGATCACAACATGTGAGCAGACAGTAAAACTGTGTGATCACTGCTGTATAAGAAACCTGCCCAGCATAGGAAGGGAAAGGATAAGGTCCACCAAGTGGCAAAGATGTTGGAGAAGGATCCAGGGGAATTTGAAAAGTGACTAATTTTTCTGGAAGGAATCTTGAGCAGAACATACAATCTCAGTAAGACATAAATTTTGCTTGTGCAGGGCTTCTTCAGGTTTGATTCTCAGAACACGACAGTTTCTTTTCTTTGTGAGTAACTTTTACTCATATGTAGGCAATGCTCAAAAAAAAGGGGGCGGGTGGAGGAAGGCTGGAGCTGGAGAAATTCTTTGAATAATAGTTTTAAGTACTTTTACAAATGGCCCATGGGAAAAGCTGCATCTCAATTAGCCTGGAAGGGACAGTATTGATTAGTAACAGAGGGGGAAAAAAAAAGTGTCATAAGGATTTCTGGAAGGTTTAATGGGTCACAGAGTAAGAAAGGGCCAGCATACAGAGAGTTCTGAGAGGCACACAGAGTCTTTACACCTGGTAGCCAGACACAGAGAGCTCTAGTTCCTTGGTAGGTGGGAACCCATTCTTTACAAAGCACCCTAAAATTAAAACACATGTCTCATTTGACATTTATAACCTCGAAAGGATTGATGATAAACATTCAACTTGTTAATCATTATGCATCTTAAATGACATCTTGAGAAGGAAGTGGTAGGACTGACTTTCAAAACATAGAACAGGAACTCCAGAGAAAGCAGGAATAGTTCTTTCTCTTTATGCATAAAGCTTTGCACTTAGAAATATGTTCCAAAAGCTTATAGAGTCATGCTGGGAGCAAATGAATCTCAAAAATTCTCTTTACAATATTTTCCAGGGAGTAGTTATATCACTGCTTTGTCCTTCTGCCTTCTGTAACCCTCTGTGTTCCTCCAATAACTTACTTGGCAGGCCTGAGCCATCTATCAGGCCCTTGACAACTGGCCTGGAAAAGATGACTCAGGCCTTAAGCCCTAGATGCCATTTTCTTCCTTCCATAGTTGAGGCAAATCTGCCCATAAACCCTGGACTTGGGAAATGCACCTATGTTTCATTCAGAAAACTGAATAAATGAAGCTCTTATTCTATTTACTGATTTACTTGTCAACAGTTCTGAGACCTGCTATATACTAGGCACTTTATTAGTTCCAGGGATATAGAGAGGCATATGAATATTCTCTGACCCAAAGGAAAATTCAGCTTAACCCGGAAGGCAGAATTGGGAACAAATGATAATCATGAGTATGAAGAGAGGGCCATAGGAACCAAGGGAGAAAGTAGCTAATTCCACTGAGTAGCGAGAGGAAGATTCACCAAAAGGAAAAAAAAAATATTCAAAGATAAGTAGAAGTTTTCTAGAAGGGGAAGAGGGAGGTCATTCTTGATATCTTAAGTACGATTCTCTGCTTATATTTTCCGTAGTTATCTATTTTATTATTGTTACTTTGGGGGTAATGAAGGGATCTAAAATTGTTATCATCATTCCTTGTAATTTCCCTTTCTCATTTTAATTTGTTTCATTAATTGTCCCAAATATAACCTAATTCTCACTCAAAATTTCCTTCCCTCAAAGACACCCACTATGTTTTTTAAAAATATATATGTTGTAGACATGTATGGATATTTGAAAAATATGTGGAGATAATTTGTGTGTTTAAGTGTTTTAAATTGCATATAACACATTGCACTATAGCCTATTTCCTCTTTCTAACTTATTTCAAGAAATACTTTGATTTTTAAACTACATTAAAAGTAAAATATGCAAAAAAAAACATGGATGAAGACCCATGTCAATGAATGTATTCTCTTTCACTGTTGTATAGAATTTGACTGTATGAATCTGCCATAATTTATTTAATCCATTGTCTGTTGATGGACTTCTAGGTTGTTTCCATTTTTTGCCTGTTATGAATAGTGCTGCTTTGACTTTTCTCATAGGGGACTTTTGTGCTGATGTGCAAGCATAAATTATGGATTCCAGTTGTTTTCTCCAATGTGGACACAGCATTATTTTATTTTTATCGTTGTGGCTTTATTTGCATATCCATGATAAATAACAAAGTTGAATACCTTGGGAGTATTAGGAGTGCTCAGCTACTCACATTTAACTCTTACTAAAAAGAAGAAATCTAATTTTTAAAGATAATCTGACTGGGTAGCCTATTTCTGAGTATATGAATAATTTCTACTACATTTGCTTTCTTCTGATATTCAAACTAACTCCCAGACTCTTGTATCTACCCTGAGAATCCTTAAGAACCTGGAGAAGTTAATCCTCTGTTTCCATATCTTTTTCTGTTTTCTTCTTTCTTCTTGGGACTTACTTTCCCTTGATTCCCCATCATATAGGCCCAAATTTTTAGGGTTGGGAGAGATCTTAGAAGGGTAAATCAGTTCATTCTCCATACTTCACAAATGAGAAAGCTGAGCAGGTGATTTACCTATCCAAGGTCATCCAACCCTTTAACCTCAGTCATTCCAATAAATGATATCCCTGTCTTTTTTGAACATTCTCTTCTCAATAACCAGCCTTTAATCCCTCAGTCTTCTAGGCCTCTATTGTAAGAAATAAAAAAAAAAAAGAAGGATCATGAAACTATGCACCTGTTGAGAAGGGTAAAAATTAAGAAAGACTGCTTTTTGTGGATTTTTGGAGAACCTTTTTTTTTTTTTTATTACATATGCTCTTGCTTCATAAAATATCCACTTAGAAGCTACATTACTATTTCTTTACATACAATACACGCATGCTCTTCATGGGAAGTCCTATTGAGAGGCTCGGCTACTCGCATTATATTTTGGGGGAGATGTAAATGACTGGCTGGATTATTCTTAATTGTTATGAATGTAACAAAGAAATCATGAACTGGAAAGAGAAATTATTATATAAAAAACAAACTTTTAAAGAAAAAAATTTAGTTAAAGTTATTTTTTGTTGAGTATCCCTAACCATGGACTAATTTACGATTCCCAAACTTGGAAAATCAGACTATACACAAAGTATGGACTAGCCAAACCTTATCTCCCGCAAGTGACCACCTCTTAACCAGACCTAATTGCTGATTATATACATTATATTTTGACCTATTTCTTTGTTCCATTGTTCTAAGTGTTATTATAACCTCCCCACTACTTCCTAATACATTTTAAAATTGCTGCTTCATCTCCTCTAATTTAAAATTTTATTGATACCTGCTTGGTGGTTGTATGACCTATTTTCTTGTTTCCATTCCATTTCAGTGCACTCTGTAATGTTATGAGTAAATTTTGGCTAGGATCATTAAAAACAGTCTAGACTACTAGGTAGGAACAGAAACAACCAGTGATTTGGACAGTCTGTGACTCACTGGTTTCTCTAATCATAATCTTACACTGTCCCTGTGATAGAAACCACCACTACACTCTAATTCCCACATTTGCAATATTCCTTCCACAGTCAATCACTCTTTCCATTGGTAATCAGCCCCATGACCAATGGGGCTGACCCATGCAAAGGAACCAGTTTTAGTCATCACTCTAGGTAGAAGATGTTGCATGTTGCATTTTGCAGATATATTCAGGCACATATATTAACCACATTTCCTGGACAATTGTATTCAAATCTAGGCTGCATTTCACCTTAGCCCCCTCCTTTCTTTCTGGAACTTACTTTTGCCTGATTCCACATCATGCAGTCCCAGACTATATAGCACGTCATATAATAAGAGGTCTCTCAGTATCGTCAACCTCTCTCTTAGATGAGGGTCTAACAACATTGAATATCATGGCTAATCCATAAACAGTGGTCTGAGCCATCCCATCTCGATCACAGGACACATTCAGCCAAGGTTAAAAGCACTCCCCAACAGCAACAAGCAGGTACTGAGTGCTGATTATGTTCTAGCCTCTGTTTTAAGTGATTTTATGTGCATTATCTCCTTTAAGTCTGAGAGGTAATAAATATTATACTTTGTGGATGAGGACTCTGTGGCTCGAGAGGTGACATATCCTGTCCAAGATTACTAAGGTCTTAAATAGAGGCATTCTTGATTACAGCGTCATGCTCTTGTATGTTGTACTGCTTCCAAACTGAGTACCCTACTAGGATTCAAAATACAAGTGAGAAATTCAGATATATTTTTGTGACTTAAGTACTTTATCTTTCATTTACAGGCACATACAGTTAGAGCCTATGGTATAAATTAGTTCAAACAAATTGGAGGAACTGATACCATGAACATAAATAAGGCTCTTATTGAAAAGTTCCTTATTTATTGTCTTTGTGGCTGGCAATTTGGTTCTGCAGCCCTTATGCATGTCCTTGCAAACATTCGTGTTTAAGGTTCAGATGAAACTCAGAAGATATATTAATGTTGTTGCCTACCAGGAAACAACCATTTGTAAATGCATTTCTAAAGATGCTTTTGAAGGTTCTATTGTAAAGGATAAACATGTTACCTTGAGCAAGGTTTTTCATTTCATGATTACTACAATTCAGGTGGAGCCCAGTTCCAAGATGTGAACTGTTAGCATATAACTAATTTAAAGAAGGAAAAATTTCAAAATGTAAGTATTATACAGTAATTACAGATACTTGATATTTACATCAGTTTCTCACTTCAGTTGAAATATAAATGCTCGTGAGTATTAGATATTTGAGTTATTTAAAAGAAATTAAATCTACATTATTGAAAAGGGAATGTTCACATATTTTCCTAATTGTGTTCCATTAGGACAGAATTTTAATTTTTAGGAAATTAATTCTGTTAGCCTTGATGTTTAGGATAGAGAAGTGGAAAGAATTGAACCACTTAGCACTTAATTTTTTTCAGGAGGCCATTAGCAAACCGACATAGCCTTCCTGTGATGTAATCAAGTATTATATTCCTCCCCATGCTTCCCCATGGGAAATACATCAGGAAGATATTTTGCGCCACTGAAGTCACAGAAAACAGAAAATTCAGCTTCTCAGACTTTGTTGTGCAGAAGTTTAAAAAAAAGTTGAATTTAGGGAGAAAAAGAATGCACAAAAACACAGCACTTCACCATACAGCATTTTAATGCCTATTAACTGATGTATGAAACATCTAAATAAACTGAAAAATCAATCAAATAAAAAAATCCCCATTATTTATTCTTATAACATGTTCCAGGAAATTTTATGGCTTTTTGTAGTTATAAAGCATACACTCCTGATCTCTGGAAAAATTAAATTCTGGTTTTAAGCATGGAATCATACTCTTAATCACTATCTTCCTAAGCACTATTTATCTACTGCCAGGCACCATGAGCACTTTCTATGAATTATCTAATTTAATACTCTCAACAACCTAGGAGACAATTACTACTATTGTTTTCATGTTACAGATGAGGAGACCCAAGTTTCAAGGGGTGAAGTAAATTGTCCAGAGCCACTGAGTGTGGTTCTATAACAAACCACATCCAAATTTAGCACTTAGAACAGCAATCACTTCTTCTCAGAAGTCTGGCGGTAAGCAGTTGGGGTGGGCTCAGCGGGACGCTTCTACTCTAGTCTCCCTGGGTTCACTCACATGACTCAGGTCACCTGCCAGGTCTCATAGCCTCTTATCCAATGACAGGCTATCAGGCTGTGCATATGGTGGTCTCAGTGTTTCTAGGACTCAAAGAGAGGACAAGCCGCAATGCTCAAGTGTTTCGAAAGCTTCTGCTTGTGTCACAAAGCAAGTGACATGGCAAAGCCAAATTGCAATGGGTAAAGAAATGGACTCTACCTCTTGACTGGAGAAGCTGTGAAATTGCATTGTGAAGGGGAATAGAAAGATTTTGGCTGCCTTTTGAAATCCACCATAGTTAGGTAGTAGGTGGCAGAGCCAGGATTTGAACACTGATTCCCAAGTCCACGCCCCTAACACTGATCCTACAGTGCCTCTCATAAACGGATCCTGATAGTTTTCAAGAATACTGTTCCACTTTTTGGAGGGAGCTTTGCCTTCTCTTGATTTTATAAGCCCCTGCTGTCCAACAAAAATTAGTTTTCTCTGTCTATCCCTGTGGGTGTGTTCATCCACCAGAGTGTTTATCGCATTATAACGAAGGATTTATCATAATATAGTGTTCACTCTCTGGACAAGGCAGGGATTATGTCTAATTATTATCTATAGCTCTGATGCTTGACCCAGTTTTTGGTACAGGATTTGAGCTCAAAAATGACTTGCTGAAGAAAGTCATGATAATTTACCTACTGGTAACAAGCTGTTTCAGTCATAACTGACAACGTCATTAATAGTTAGCAATCCTCACAATCACCTTCGGTTAAACATTGTCACTCCTTCGAAGAAAGCAATGATGAATATTTTATTTTCAGCGCCCAAATTTTAGAAAAGGACTCCATTTCTTTGTTATTTTAGGTAGTTCCTGTAATATCAGCAATATTAATTGAAAAAAAGAGAAAATTAGATGCAAGAAAAGATTTTAGGACCAACTTCACATCCAGTTTAGTAATGTCAAGGATGGGGTGCAGCTGGAGATCCCCAACTGTCTGTATTTTTTAAGAAGGGCACTTTCTGCACCCTCAGAGGAACAGGTTCGTGGAAGTGGGAGCCCCTGTCTTCTTACCTGGAAATTTAGCACTGCTGTTGTGAATACTGCCTGGAGGGCCCCATGGCTGAATTTGGAACCACTGCTTTATTTGTGTTTTCCTTCTTTTCAGCCGCTGACATAGGCTCCAGGTTGCCTCTACGGTCATTCCAGTTCTTGGTGAAGTCCTCCATGTCTGTCTGGGCCTTACTCCTCATCTATAGGCTGCTGTTTGAATTGCCCTTGCACACTGTGTATGCATGTGTGGGCAGCTGAGCGAGGACACTGGAGGAATGGGAAGTTGGTGCAATTCACGCTAGGTACAGGCATGAATAAGACCTAAGTGAAAAATACTCATAGATCAGAGACTTAACCTTTAATGTTCCTGATAACACCTCAAATCTGGTACAATGCTAACCCATCTATGTTCCCCAGATTAAATGGAACAACATTTATCCTGAAGTGTTACATGCAAAGCTCTTTTGCAATTGTACACTTGCCAGCTGGGAGACCTTGGCAAGCTACTAATCTGTGAGCTTCAGTTTCCTCATTTGTATCCTATGGTTCACAGAATCCTTGGCAAGATTAGCAAGATCTATGTATGTAAAGTACTCAGCACAGTGCCTACCACATGGAAAATGCTTGATAGAATGAACTACTGATATTATTAATCTTATACAGGACATAGTGTTTCCTGATGAACATCCCAGTTCTTCACTTAGCTTTCTGTATTATATTGTTTTTGAATTAACGCTATTTTAATAAAAAAAAAAAAAACAAGTTGAAATACATTGAAATAAAAAAGAGTAACCCATGTTTCTACTATCATTAGCAAATCCAATTATTTTCATTTTTCCATGTTCCCATTCAGTTCTTAATCCATACACATAGCTAACTTTTTCCCGAGTTGCAATCATTGCCAAGGAAACTATTCTGGTGTTTGTCTTTTAAATTTTCACTTAGTGTTATATCCTGAAAAATATTTCAGTCACCTGAATTTTAGAGGTACAAGTAGCAATAGTGAGATAGGGTACTGGTATTGTATATCCACAATAAGTAACACAGTTTCTTATATTTCTATAATGCTTTGCAATTTTTCACATATGCATTTTTATTTAACACAGTAAACTTGAAATATAACAAAAATAAAATACTAATTATTATAAATAACGCCTTTGAGGTTTACTATGTGCTAAGCCTCTTCTAACCATTATTATTCCTATATGACTTTCATGGACACCAAGTACCTTACTTACTCGATCTCGCAGATCCAGTGAAATGATGAATGAGTCTAAAAATCTAGATCTTCCTGAGATTGTTTCAGTCTTTTTTTCACTTTACCACCCCCTTCCAGAAAATCACAATTGATGGGTTCTGTTTCCTTTGTGCGATACATTTCCTTTGGGCACACACGTGCTGCCACGTAATTTTGTTTTACTTATTAATTTGCATGGTTTTAAAGCTTGCTTTGGCCTTGTGTCTTGGGCACAACCTCTAATGTTGGCAGGATCAGCTAATACAATCTTTAGCCATTTATTGTCCTGAATCTTCCAGACAAGCACGACCTCAGTCAGTGATTAAATGAAGAGCAGGACAAAGAAGCATGTCAGCAGGAAGTTCAAGAGGAATCTTCTACCTTTCACTTTAAAGATGAATGCTTTTTCTAGTGGTGTCATTTCTGTAAGACCATTTTTCTTTTTCCTGGAGCACACTAAATCCAAGAATTGCCAGGCCAAGTGTTCTTCTTTTATATGCAGACTTTCCCTCTGGCATTATTCAAACCTCACTAATCAGAGTACTTACCACTCTTGTGTAAAAAGGTTCTAGACAGGAACTTAGGGTTGAGATGGCAATTACCATAATACCAAAGCTAATTGCCACTGCATGGCAAAAAGAACACGGCAAATTTATTCACTGCCTTCGGTCCCTGTTTCCTTTTTGGTCAATTCAGGACCTTCGGTGAGATGTTTTTTACTGTTTGTTCTGTCTGAATCCTTCCTGTGCTTATTCTATTCCTGTTTCCTGATGTCCACCCACAACTACCTATTTTGTTAAATGTCTAGTTGAAAATTTTAAAAGTCCAAGTATCATCACAAATATATTCACACTTGAGCATCCTATGTGTCCACTTTCTTATAATATAACTACATTGGAGTGCTATTGAAGTTTTTAAAACTTTTTCCTGTATGGGTGCCTGAATTATGTTATGTTATTTCTTCATTGAACACATAAATTAAACATTAGCATTGCTGGAATTATAGACACAATGATGAATTTCTAGAAGATATATAACATAGTATAAATTCAAAAAGTAGACATAACTTCTAAAACTGAAACCAAAATGTTGACAAGTATTTGGCCTTGTAATTCTTACTTTATGATCTTTGGAGACTGGCAATTTTAGAATTTATCTCATTTGCAACACCAGGAGTTAAAGAGGGATTGTACTATTAAACTCATCAGACTTTTTAAGCTTATTAATTTGAAAAAAGTACATGTGGTATAATTGTGTTATAGCACTAGAACATCATATATTAAAATGACACATGTTAAGTAAGAACTCTCTTAATATTACTAGTAAGCAATTATTTCATGTTGCAATCATGTATTAGTTTTTATATAGTCTTTATTTCTAAACGCACCAAAAAATTTGCAATCCAGGTACTATGGATTTCATTCCAAAGTTTAGGAAATTGGGATTTAGTGAGGGACTAAAACATTATTCTCGATATTGATACCAAAAAGCAAGTCAATTTTGTATTATTAATTACTATACAGAAAACAACCACTTGCTTAAAAAACTGGTCACATTTTATTTTCTTGAGTATATTTTTCAGATCTTCCTTCCTCCTCCATCCTTCCATCCTTGCTTCTTTCCTTCTTGTTTGCCTAAATACAAACAAGCTATATAACATAAATGGAAATTATACATAACAAAATATTAATTGCAAACACTCACGAACACATGATCCAGCTTAAAAATAGGATGCCACCAACATGTTCACTATCTCTCCCTCAGCCCACAGCTATGGCTTCATGGACAGTTTTCTAGAACCAGTTAATAGAGAAGGAAAATGATGATACCCTAGTTCATTTGGGCTGCTATGACAAAATACCACAGACTGGGGAGCTTTTAAACAATAGAAATTTATTTCTCACAGTTCTGGAGGTGGTTTCATAGAGGGCTCTGACCTAATTGACATTACCCAGTGATGATTTGACAGCTTTTGTGATCTCATGTATTCCCTGTGTCAGAATTTCGAACTCTTTTAGACAAGAGAAAATCCTGGTTTTGTTGAGGCAAAAGAGGTGAGGTAATGGGTATGTTAGCCTATCTTGCATTTGCCTCTCAAAATCCACTTTCTACCCCTCTTTTGCACTTTTCATTCTTCTGTCTATTCAGGGAGGGTGACCTATACAGAATTCATCAATGATCTCTCATCTAGGATTTCAGTTAAAATTACAAGGTGCAGAGTTAAAAATTGAATTTCCAAAAAAAAAAAAAGTTTAGTATAGTATATTCTATGAAATATTTAGGATTTGCTTATGCTAAAAGTGTATTTGTCATTTATCTGAAATTGTAATTTACCTGTGTGTCCTGCATTTTTAATTTGCTAAATTTGGCAATCCTACTTTCGTCCCATCTGGGTTCTGACTGAGATCCATTACCGGGGGCTCCAATAAGAAACTGATGGAAGATAGTGGAGGGAGTTCAAAAAGTTTATTTTCCTGTCTCCCTTTGTGCAAGGTCACCTTGAGCTGGCTTTGTTCCTTGACTGAAGCTCACTCTCTCCTTCTAGATTCCAGGTACCAGTTTTTCTCCTTGACCCTGTAGGCCAAGGGATGGAAAAACTCTACTGTTGTTACCAGCTCTGTGTTACTGTACCATTCCTATGATCTCTTCAAATCTCATTACAGCTTTGTAAATAGTCTCTTTGTAAATTAACCCTCCTTATATATTATCCTACTGAAGAAATACTGACAAGACCAAAATCAAGATACTTCCAAAAAATTGATTCTGTTACCAAGTGAAAGATGAATGAAATTTAATCTTACAAGTTCTTATTTAGTCCAATACCTTGCTATCTCTTTTAATCTATTTGAGTCCCTGATATGTTTAGGCATAGGCATGAATCTTCACCCTCATGGAACTTATGATCTAATGAAGATGAATGGGAAGGAAACTAAGTTTAGCTCATCATCATTTCAGCTGTTTTATATACACTTACTCAAGTAATTCTCCTAATAGTTTAATGAAGAAGGTGTTCTTACCTCCACAGAAGAGAGAAGTAAGGCTCAGAAAGGTTAGTGGGAAATATTAAGCATCTTCCCCAAAGTCTTACCACCAGAGCATGCCAGAACCCTAGTTCTAATGTGGCTCACTTGCCCAGAATAGTCTAGCCAAGATTTTTTAATGTAAGCCAGATATTGTTCTTAGTACTGTATATGTATTTACTACTTCAGTCCTCCCTAAAGCCCTGTGAGGCAGGTACAAATATTAACATCATTTTACTGATAAGGAAATTAGAGGCACAAAACATAATTATTCCAAGTGGTCTCACATACAGGGAGTGGTGGGGCCAGGTTTCGAGCCTATTCAGATAAAGTCCAGAGCTCACGTATCTACCTATCATGCCATAGTATCATGTCTTGCCCCAAGTGAGGGCTGTTCTTAATCTTGTAGGCCAACCCCAAGAAACACATGAGATAAGCCAATCAATGTGGACATCTGAAGAAGTGGTCTATGCAGTGCTGGGCAAAGGGTCTGCTGCTTGCTGCCCACTGAGATGCTGGATGATCCTGCATATGGTTGTTCCTAGACTTTGTCTAGATAGTGGATGGAAGTTCTCTGGTTCTAAAGGGAGCAGCAACAGCTGAGGGCTTCATTTTCCTCTGGTCCATTATAATCTTACATAGAATAGGCCATTGCCACCAGCTGTCCCAGAAAGACCTCAATCTCTAAGCTTATTTTTCAGAATCTGGCTACAACAGATATTGTGCTTTCCTTCAACCCCTGAAAGTCACTGAGATATGGAAACATTGCATTTTTCTCTGACCTTTACTATCCTCATTCCAACATAGAGCATTTTCTTTCTAGCAAAATGAGACACTCATTTAAGGAGGGTAGTTAGGGCAGAGAAAAAGAGAAGTATGTAAGAGGGAGGGATACAGAAAAAAAATTAAATTAATCGTATCATTATTTTCAGATGGTATAGTCGTCTACTGGAAGAGCACAAGGGAACTAACTTGAAGTCCATTAAAACTCATTAGAGAGTTGGGTAGATGGTTAGAAAATTAAAGTGGAAACGACAGCAGCTTTCCTCCGTACCTGTAATAAATGAGAAATATAATGAAAACAAGGCCAAATTCAAACAAGAATACTTTTTGAAAATATTAATAGACTTTATGAAATTATGCAGAATTTATATACAATAAATGAAATAAAACTACAGCAAAAGCTACTACATGCCTGATGTACACACTAGGCACTTAGTCTGTAACTGTTGAACCAATAAATGGAGGACAAAACTTGAGATTTTAATAGATGGTGAGAGGTATCTTATTTCTGGATAGGAAGATATATTACCAAATAGATGTCGAGTGCCACTAAAATAATTATTAATTTTATTTCCAGTCATCTGATGCGTAAGATTGGGGCAAGTTTGAACCTGGACAAGTCAATTAATTCTCCCAAGTTTTTATTTCCTCATTTTTAGAATTTAAGTCATCCCATGAAGTTGTCAAAATGGCTAAATAATAAAATTGTCTTTGGAAGATGTTTTTATAATGTGACAGCTTATTCACATACTCTTTGGTAATAGGAGTCAGACCTGTCAGTAGAGTTAAGCTACTGAATGGGTCACTTGGACAGGGTCACCACCGACAGCTTATTATTTAATGACAGGGGCTCAGGCACTTCTTGAGCATGGCAATCAGGTTCCACAATCGAGCAGGCAGCCATGAAGCCAGGTTTTGGGTTCAGGCTCTCTGACACTGGTCAGAATGAACTGAATATGACATGCCACTCAATTTGAGACCTCAATTGGGGACTTCCTCCAGTATCTCTGTGCTCTGATGTAAGTGTTCTTTCAGCCTCTACAGTGACAAACTGCAGAATTCTCTCTAGCTGACATATTATCCCATCCGGTTTAGTACAGAGCTTAGAGGAGTATAATTATGTAGGCAGATATTTTTAACCTTGACATAGGGAGAAAATGGGCAGAAGAATTTGATAGCCTTGTGCAGAGAATCCGACTGGAGTTTATATGGCACCTAAACTATGCTAGCCCCACCCCCACCCCCTGCCCTAATTCTTGGCTCGAGATTTGAGATGGATTGGTGATCACTTCCCTGGGCTCTGTTGCGAAAAGGCAGCCACCCATGAAAAACAAAAACAAAAACAAAAACAAAAAAACTGGAGTATATCAAACACAGGAGTGTTCTAAATTAGTCTTGAAGCTCAGAGCTGATAATGTAAATTGCCTTGGTAGGACCACCTAAAGGGAGCTTTCTTTAGAAAGTCTATTTTTAGTTTAGTGCCTGAGAGCAACAAAGACCCAGCAAAAGGACTGCTCCTGCTAGACAAATGATGGAACGACCACACACTGGAGTGGACTTCCCTTCCCTTTCCTCAGCATTACACTTAAAGATGGAGGCTTAAAGATGGAGCCTAAGGATTAAGGATGCCAAGAAATGACTGTACGACCCTGTCTCTTTCATGCTTGTGATTCCAATTTTTCTTAATTTCACTGGCAGATGACTCCATTTTAAGGGAGTGGAGAACTTCTTAGCTGAAGCACTTTCTAAATACAAACACACCCTTCTTCTGATATTATATACACAGCAGCTGTCCCTTTCAGTGCCTTAGCTGCTTTCCTTATCGGCAGGTGAAAGACAATTGCTTTCTTTGAGTAGTTGTGCTTCTCCAGCCCCTTCACTCTTCCCATTACCAACTCTCCTCTGACCTTCTGTCCGCATAAAAGGATAGAAAGGAAGAAAAAGATGTGAAGGAAAACAATGTAAGACATCATGTCTTGTTTGCTCTCTAAAATCAACTCCCAGATGGTTTTTCTTTCTCTTGTTCTTACCATTCTTCTGAAAACTGCCAAAGGGATATTTCCAAAACAAGCTGATCATGAGTCTCTTATAAGTCTGTAGGCTCTTCAAAGGAAGTGGTCATCTTTGTGTCCTTGGCTCTGGACTTAGTCCCTGGCACATAGTAGTTGCCGGACAAATGTTTGCTTAATTGGGATAAACCGAAGGTCTGTCATTCATTAACATTCATGACAAAGCTTTCTCCTAAGAGTAATTAGAACTCTGCGTGTGAGTAGCCCCTCATCCCCCAAATTTCCACAGGCCATATGACCTCATATTTAGCTCATAAAACACTTTGTTCTACAAGTGTTTCTCTGGCCAGGAGTTAAATTATCTATCAAGGCTTAAAACAAGTGGAAAGAAGCAAGCTGGCAAACTGTTGAGTTCTGTGTAATACATTTCCACCAACCTGTGAGAGATGTTCTGCTAAACAATCCATTTGTCAAAGATCGTTCTTTGATATTGTGAATATTAGACATTTTATGAAAAATAAAACAGCAAATTCACATAGTTCAATGTAATATTTTCTATGTTCCAGGCTTGCAAAAGATATAGTGGGGAATAGTCTGACTCAGTCTCTACCTTCATGGACTTTATAAATCTCATAAATAACACATGCATTGGGTTTTGTGCCAGAGAAATGTCAGGTGCTATAGAAACGTATAATGGAAAGAGAGGAGAAGGGAGCCTTGTAGCAGAATCTGCTACCTTTTTGCCAGAATCCAAACTCTCGTACTCTTCCTGGAAATGCAGCTGGGTTACGGTTCCCAGTCTCTTTTGCAGTTAGACATGGTCATTTGACTGACATACAGACAACAGAATGTGAGAAGATGTGATGTGTGCCAGTTAGGGGATTAGCCTATAAAATTTTCCATATGTGCTTCTCCGTACCCTTACCCTTGTCCACATGACCAGGAAGGAGATAATCATGGTGATCTTGGAAGCCATGTGTTGAAGAAGTTGGAAACTGTATCAGTCTTTGTCCTTGAATTATACTACTGTAGACTGCTACATGAGTGAAACACATACTTCTATTAGGTTTGAGTCATTTTTGTGTTGAAATCTATTTGTTACAGCAGTTAGCATTACCCTAACTAGGGACTATTTAGTTTAAGGTCATAAAAGACCTGGTTGAAGTCACATTTGAGTTGAGGTATGAAATGTGAATAAAGCTTATCTAAGCCATTTATGCCTGAAAGGGAAAGTTTGCAGACTTGCACGGCCACTTAGGGAGGAAAGATGCCTATCAGTTCTTGTTAAGGATCTGATTGAATAAGGTCTGAGGATCTTATATAAAACATGAAAAAATAAAAGAATATGGGTCTTTTTTTCTTGAGCAAGTCAGGGAAATTTTGAAGAATTTGAACCAGAAGAGTGACCTGATTGCATAGAGCAATATAAGCCCTTTGGAGAAACATAAGTGTAACATTTCTCCCTGAGTTGCTGTGGTCCTCTACACTTTCCCTTGCACATACTTCCTTACCCTTGGGAAATGAATATGCTTGTGAAAATTAAACACAGTCAAACTACTTTCTCCTCCTCTATCAGTTCCTCCTCTCTCTATCCTTGCAGCTTGTAATTTATGAGATTGCAGAAAAAAGAATAAGGCAGATAAGCCTTTTGAGTAAGAGTTGCTTTGCCAGATACACAGAGTAGCAAGTCCCAAACGACAGAGGTGGGAAAGTTATCTTTGGTGTCTCTGCATCCATATTTTTCTCTCTCTTAGTCTTCTTCATAGAGTATACTTCCCTCACTTTTAATACTTAGTGTAGGGAGACAGTATTTATTTATTTGGTTTTTTTCATCTATTTATATAACAAATATTGACTGAGTGCCTATTATGTGCCAAGAACTGTTTTAGGCTCTAGAAATGATATAATGATGAATATGACAGGCAAAATTTATGCTTTGTGAATCTTGCATTCTAGTGTATGAGATGGAACAATTAAAAAACCATTTAATGATGCCAGTCAGTATAAATATTGTGGGAAAAAAATAAAACTGGGAAGCAACCCAAGAGGGACTGTTATTTTATATAGATTTGCCAGGGAAGATTTTACTGTGGAAATAACATTTGACCCAAGACCTGAATGAAATGAGAAAGTAAGCCCTGATAATATCTGGAGGAAGAGTCTTGGAGGAAGAGAGAGAAGCAAAAGTGAGTTGCCCTGGGATGGGACTATGTTTGGCATACACAAGTTCATGGGTATGGTCAGAGAAGGAGACAAAGAGAACCCCGTCAAAGTCACTCTTACTTCAGAGTGACTGGAAGACAAAATTCTGCACTCTTCCGAGAACCAACATCAGAGACTTAATACTGCAGAATGGGGGAATAGACTTCACTAAATAATCCAGCCGGTCACTAAACAAATAAAAAAAGCAAGTAACAATAACAAGCCCCAGAAGTACCGGGACCCAGAGTTGTTACAATGTATTATAACAACAAAAATGTAGGAGAAATGCAAAGAAACAGGAGAATATGACCAATGCACCATAAAAGTATAAGAAACAGAAACTGTCTGTGAGAGAGACCAGATATCAGAGATAACAAAAAAAAGCCTTCAAAGTAGCCATTATAAATATGCTGAAGAATTAAAGAAAACAATGAGTCAACAAGTAAAGGAAGGTAGAATGATAATGTATTGAATAGGAAATATCAATAACAAGATAAAAATAATATTAAAAAACAAATAGAATTTCTTGAGTTTAAAAGTAAAATAAATTAAGTAAAAGATTTACTAGAGGGGCTTAAGAGTAGATTTGAATTGGCAGAAGAAAGAATTAGTAGACTTGAAAATAGGCCAATAGAGACTATTTAATCTGAAGAAGAGAGAATAAAAATAATGAAGAATAATGAACAGAGTCTCAGAGAAATGTTGAAATGTTAAGTGTGTCAACATTTATTGTAGACTGTTTAATGTTGAATTTTAATTTATTAGAGGTTCTGAGATACGTAGAATAACTATTATCTAAGCTTTAACTATGCCAAATCCTCCAAATTTGAAAGTATCAGAAAATAAGAACTATAGCATTATCCCATTGTCAGAGAAATACAGCCTATGTTAACATTAGAAGCTTTTGACTGGGGATATTTTTGTAATATGACTTACAGCTCTTTGTGATCTTGACAATATTGACTAGTGTTCCACCAATAACATGTCACCAAAGTTGCAAGTACAAGTGGGTTATAGCATATTTCAGTTCTATTTTTACATTTGCTTAAGATCTAGATCTTCTCCAGTTTCATGATGTGTGGTTCCCAGTCATTTTTGGTATATTTCAGAAGTTTTCTTGCCCTCCTCTCTACCTGTGATAGATAATTTTATGTGTCACTTTGCTGGGCGACGATACTGAGATATTTTGTCAAACATTATTCTATGTTTCTGTAAATGTACTTTTATATATGAGATTAACATTTAAACCATAGACTTCAATTAAAGCAGATTATCCTCTATAATGTGGGTGGGCCTCACTCAAACAGTTGAAGGCCTAATAAAAAAAGACTGACTCTTCTGAGCAAGAGGAAATTCTTCCAGCAGATCAACTTTGGACTTGAATTGCAACTCTTTACTGAGTCCCCAGCCTGTTGGCCTGCCCTAAAGATTTTGGTCTTTCTAAGTCTCCACAATTGTCTGAGCCAACTCCTTAAAATAATATACATATATTATTTATTATATATCATGTCTATATATATACATATCCTGTTGATTCTCTTCTCTGCAGAACCTTGACTAATACCACCTAAGAACAAAACAATTTAAAGTTAAAATCAAATAAATTTTAGAGCATTCCAATTTTATATTCTGCAATAACTAACATATCAAATCCCCCAAAATTTGAAAACTGGCCAAAAGTATTTTTTTCCATTCCATTTTGGAGCAAGTGATAAAGAGTTTCTTAATATTAGCTCTCCAAGTTGTATTATACACATTTTTCCAACACCTTTTGATTTGTTGGTTTCCATGAAAAGATTTTAACATTAAATCTCCAAATAGAAAAATTTCTAATTTGAATTTATAAACCTTTTGATTTTTAAAAATCACCTTTTACTAGAGAAGCCACAGAATCTGTGACCTCAATATGAGTTTCTAAAGCAAGCCAAAGATGGCAAAATTTCTGCCTAAAATTTTTTAGCTACTGGAAAATTGTGTCTACAACCATTGTTCTAAACATAATGCCATTTATTAATGCCTGATCTATAATTTCTTCCCCATTTCTTTTAGCTTTGGTCCAACAAATTTTCTTTTTCCAAAACAAATTCATGTCTGAAATACAAAAAAATAGTTATTGAAAAAACTCATAATTTAAAAAACAAAAACAAGATGACTAATAATGATGATTTAGTTAATTCCATTGTGTCTGTAGCCATTTAGGATCCTTGGGGATGATAAACCATAATAAAAAAATTAGTTTTTGAGATTCTCATACATTTTGTTCAAGAACTGCAAAACATATTTATCCAGCCCTCCCACATATACATACTTGTTTTACAAAGAAGTTTTATAAAAAGTAGCTTAGTGCTGAAAATGAAAATGGCACATTTTCACTCAAGTAAACTTTGATATGTTTGAAATCATCTTTTAAAATTTAATTAGCTACCAATGAAATTCACATAATTCTGTAGTCTCAAAACCAAGATTTAACCTGTACTGTGAATAACTGATTAGTTGATTAGATTAGTTGATTAAAGTTTTGGGTAAAATAACCTGTTATTATCACATAATCAGTATATATTCATAAACTTAAAAAATAATTTTAAAGAGGTATCATTTACATAAAATTATATTACAATTTTATTATATTACAATAAATTCACACATTTCAAGTGCACACACAGGTTGATAACTTACATAACCAGCACTGAAATTAAGACCGAATATTTTCACCTCCCCAGAAAGTTCTCTCATGCCCCCTTGAATTCTATTTGTTACATAAAATTACTTTCACAAATTTGACAGGCAACCAACTTTATACCTGACACCATACCAAGCGCCACAGTTTTCCTGATAAACTGGCCCTTCCTCAGGTCTTCTTTTGTCAGTGAAACCAGAGGACTCCTTAAATCTACTCGTTTGCCCTTCTCCCACCTAAATCCTTTGTCGTTGGTTCAGTTTCCATTGCTATATAGTCTCCCTATATTTCACAGATATATTTCCTACTTGCCTTTGAAGGCATAATTCCTTTTACTATGACATTATCTCCTTAGCTTCCTTTTCATCTTCTTTAAACTTCCTCTACTCCCTGATTGCTTGATCAGCCATAAACACTGAAGTAAAACCCATTTAATCTGACAGAAAGTCTAACCTTCAGGCTTATAAATTACCTTTGCTGATCAGGTGATATTGCCTTTTCTAACATCCCAAGGAGGCTGGTGATTGAATGCACGTAGCACTGACATGATGATGACATGACATCTACCTCCCAGACATGGTGGTCTCTATACTGTTCCCCATTGTCCTCCCCCTGGTGAAAGAAGTAGGGGAGGAGTACTCCCGCTCCTGTCTGTCCTCTCAAGCTTCCCGTGGACTTGGCCCAGCTCCCTCATTCATCAGGTTAGGACTACACTTCAGGCCAAATAGTGTCATGGCTAATCATGGGTTAGGCTAAATGTCTGTAAGCTTCCATCTCTTTCCAGGACTGTTTTAAATTTCCTATTACCCTGGCCCTCATCTTGGCCTCATCTTGCAAAAGGTCCATGTTTTCCTTTATGTCAGATTTCAAGCCATGACCACCCCTTATTTCATAGAATAATCTTTGAATTGCTTCCCTTGAGACACCCTTGCTTTTCATAATCCCCACCTAGCCCTGTAATCAATCAAATCTATGACTGTTGACAGAAACACCCCTTTGAGAAACTTCATCTTGGACAAGGTTAGAGCCCATTCTGCTGGTTTCAGGTCTGGGCACTGGTTCTGGCCAACCACCATCTCTAAGGCATTGATTAGTCAAGCCGTGCAGCCAGTTTCCATGGAGAGATGGGCTCACTCCCTGATCCTAGGCCCTCTCTTGGATCTCTTCTTAGGTTGGGTTGGTGGAGCTGTCATCTCTGTTAGGATAACTGGAGGCCATGTTTTATCTGATGCAGGAGGAACATGCCCCTTTCAGACCTAGTACAATCTTGTGTTCTTTCGTTGACTTGGTTTAAGCTTCTTAAAAGCAGAGACTGAGACAGGGATTTGTGACTTAATGAGGGAATGCTTTCTGAAAAAAAAGAATCTGTAAGGGAGAGACAAGATAAGAAAGGGGAAGGAGCTGAGCAAAGATGTGGTGTCAAGAGACATCCAACTTTGGCCCAATCCACCAGCGGTGATGGGAAGCAGCCCTGGAGCACAGAGAGTAGTGTGGTTGTCCCATCTTGAAGTAAGCGGGAAGACTTTTGTGCCCCTGTTATTTATTGACTCTGGGCTGCTTCTGAGCAAGGAGAATAAGACACATAATCATAAGTTTCGGTCAAGAGCACTTCTGAGCAGGGACATTGGTCGCAGAAGTTTGGGAATAGCTACATCAGCCAGCCTCAGAGGGGGATGCACCACAACACTCAGCACATGTATGTTTTTTGACCCTGCAAGAATACAGCCATGAAGAATACAACTGGAGAAGGCATAAGAACACTTGAGCTCAGTAGCCAGGAAAAGCCTGCCTGCTTGCATTCTTCACGTCTTCAGCACCAAGCAGTTTGGGCAGAGAAGGACTCATCGTTTGGCTTGATTAAGCAATTAGAAGGCCAACTCTCCAGCTGTGCCAGACCTTCCACCTCTTTCTCACTTGTGGGGATGCTGCGCCAAAGTTCTCCAGGGTTCCTCCTCTGAGATGGGCAAGTGGAAGTGCTGTTTGGAGGTCTAGCATGTAAGCACATTTCCAGTGAGGAGCACATGCGGCTAGGTGATTGTTTTTGAGAAGGAAAGGCTAAACCAAATATTCTGTCTGAAATATATTATTTTTCAGTTAACTAGACCTGAAAAATACTATGAATAAGCTGCTGGGTGCTGGTCTGCTCCTTACTTTTCAATTGTTTTGTGGTCTAAACTACAACATGAACTGCCGGAGTCCAAGTAATGCATTCCTGATGGTCCTAGGTGGGATGCTGAGAGAGAAAACTGGCATTTATTAGAAGATGCTTGTGGTAGATACTGGCTAAATTCATATGAATCTGATTTTATAGATAAGGAAACAGAATGAGAATGGTCAAGAGCTTATCCAAGGATAGATAGCTAAGAAAACCAGAGTCAAGGTTCACAACCAGGCCCAACGCCCTGAGATTTCTACTAAACCATTCTACTATTATAAATTAAGAGAAGTTAAGAAACTAAGCTTGTTCCCCACATCTGTCCCCAGATGTCTTCTCAGTGAAATAACTACATATTTTTTTTCAGCCAAAACACATTGTATGAAAAGCCTGAGCATAAGGCAGAGGTCGGCAAACTTTTTTTTATAAAGGGCCAAATAGTAAATATTTTAGACTCTGTAAACCTTACAGTCTGTCCAAATTACTCAACTCTGCTGTTATAGTGTGGAAGTGGCCATATTGCACACACTATGTAAACAAATAGTGTGTCTGTGTTCCAATGAAACTTAAGGATATTGAAATTCAAATTTCATATAATTTTCACTTGTCATAACATATTTCTTATTTCCCTTCAACCATTAAAAGTGTTAAAAAATATTTAACTCTTGGGCCATACCAAAACAGAATGGCAGGATTTGGTTTGACCTTTGAGCCATAGGACACACACACACACACACACACACACACACACACACACCACAGAATGCTTGATGGTATTTTGAACATTAAAATCTGTGAATGTACAGAGAAATTTTTCTCATGCTGAATTTTTAATGTATCACACAGTAGTGAAATAGCAGTGTTTTAGAATGTGTATAGAAGGTATAAAACATGAGTGCACTCGTAGGAAAAAACACAAATAATGAGCAATAAGAACAAAAAATGAGATGTGCTGGACTGCTAAAACACAATTTTTCATATAGAGGTAATTTGTATATTGATTTGCTGGAGCAACACCAGGTTTATGTATTTGTTTAATTTAAAACGACCTGAAATAATACTTGTGAGTTTTATTGTTTTTAGAAAAATCATTCAGAACAGCGAGATTGAATAGAGACATCATATGAGTTTAAGAGATAAAGACTTTAATCAGATTTAATTATTTTGCTGTTTGAATAAGTGTTTTGGAGTGGATGAGATGGTTAAAAATATTTTAAAAAGGATTGAGTCTCATCCTAAGTTTTATAAATGGCTGAGTGACAAGCATTGCTGTGGTTGGGAAACCATTTCTCATATTTAATGATAATACCACCTAGTATTCATGTAATATTTCATTACTTACAAAAAAAGCTTCCCTGTATAGCATCTTATTTAATTTATGTACAGCTTTGCTAAGGTAGTTGTTTCACTAATTTAATAACGAAAACCGAGGCTTATAAAGTTTAAGCAATTTTCAAGTGATACATTTAGTACCTTATGTTCAGAACTGGAACTCAAATACCTTCTGTTCCCTGTCCTTTGGGATGTTGCCTGGTGTTACATGAAAAAGAAAGTTCTATAACCGAATTGTTTAAAACATGCTGGGATAAACTAGTGTCTGCTTCAGGAATTCCCAGAACTTTTCACAAGTTAATGTGAAATGCAAATTGCCGAAAGGAGAATATAGGATGTGGTATTTCCCAAATTCATTTGGTTCTAGAATTGTTTCCAGAAACATACTGGTCAAGAGCTTGTGTTTCATGTAGCCTTGGATAAGAGTTAAGATTGGGCAAAGTACCTAAATCTCTCTAAACCCCTGTGTCCTTGTCTGCAACAAAGAATTATAATAATAGCTTTTTTCACAGGGTGGTTCTGAAGGTTCAATGAGTTGATGCACTTAGCCCAGTGTCTGCTACATGTGATTGTTTATTATATGTAATTGCTGAATTATACGTAATTGTTTTATAACCACATACATATCAAGCACAACACCAGCAAATTCAGTCTCCTCGAAGATGAAGAAATAATTCAGGGAATTGAAATAATTTTCTCAAGGTCATGAGTTCAGCAAGAGAGAGAGAGCTGAAACAGAGACCTAGGTTTTCTAAACCAGGGTCCCCAACCCTGGGCAGTAGACCCATACTAGTCTGTGGCTTGATAGGAACTGGGCTGCACAGCAGGAGGTGAATGGCAGGCAAATTTTATTTGTATTTCGGCCACTCCCCAGAGCTAGCACCACCACCTCAGCTCCACCTCAGATCATCAAGCATTAGGTTCTCACAGGAGCATCAGTCTCTGCTGCCAGAAAGGTTGGGGACCGCTGCTCTAAACTCAAGGGCACAATTTTACTTATCAGAACCAGAAAAACAAAACCAGATAGTTGTTCTGATATTAAGGTCTAAAAGAAAACCGGAAGGTTGTGTTTCTTACCTAGATTCTTTAAAGAGAAAAAATAAACATCTGAATTTGGCAAAAGTGGGATGACTGGCTGCTTTTTTACTGTTGTTGTTTTTTTAGTTTTTGTGTTTTGCTTATCTTCTGTCTGAAGGATGTGTTATCCTCTTTGATAAAATTGATTAGTAACTCCCTGCATCGCTAAACCACTGATCTCAATTTAACTATACAATTTGAGAGAGTTGGAGCTGTGCCATTTGCCAGAAAATGATTTAGACAAACTCTAGGAATATTGCGAACTTTATCAGGAAAATCGATTCCTCTAACAAGGAGGTGAATCACTATTGATTTTTTTTCCTTTCTCTAATTGGACTTGGAGCCCTGATAGCGTTTCATAAGTGGTAGCTGTTTGCTTTCAGCAAATGCATTTTTCACTTTGCAGTGGCATATAACATGCTCTCAGAGTGGCGCTCTCTTTCTTTGTCTCATTTGTCCCCGTGGTTGAAGGTTAACGTGGAAGCTTCTAGACATCTGCTCTTCACAGTGACAAGATGTTCATTAGGCTTTTTGTTGCCCTAAATAGGAAATCTGTGTTCCTAACATGTAGATACAAGGGGATGGAGAGAGATTGGATTCACAGAACAGGTGATGCCCAATGTGAAAATGGCTAAGATGTAACTAAGGGATTAGGGAAGCAACATGTCATACACTTTCACTCCAAGATGCCTACACGAATGTGCTACATAGCTTATGAACTTGACAGAGCCAGCAACCTTCCTGGAGAAAGATGAGTGCCTGAGCACGTGAAAAAGCAATGGAGTGGGCTGTTAATTGCTGTCTGAGGCTTCTGAATGGGGTGGCCTCTCTAACCAGGTGAGGCCCTCTCATAATAGGTGCTAGAAGAATTTAGGACGCCACTGGGAATGTGAAGTTGGATGGAGGCAAGACAGAGTCCCAGATTCTCTCTTCTCCAACACCGGCCTCTCAGCTGGGAGACTTCTGTTTGCTTGCCTACAAGTAATTTCCTTCACCTCTTTCCCTTCCTTTGTTTCCCTGTATTATTTTTTCCTTTGAGAATCTTGGCTTTGATTCAATAGATTTAGTCACTGAAATTTATGTTGATTTTTAAAAAAATATTTATCTTTTAATTCTTCTAGCTCTTGTCTTGGACTTTTAGTCTTTCTTCTTCTTTCCCATTTTTTTTTTTTGTATTTTTTCCTACCCTACTATGCAGGAGAGGGTTAATTCAACAGGCCTGGGGTACTTCAACCTGAGGGAAGGTCTTGTTTTAGGACTGGCAGGTGGCTGGCTTCTGGGAGAATAGACTCTGAGCCCTTGGGATATTCTGCCTGATATTGGTATTGTATGCCTGAGGCTTTGGGCCATGTGATACTAGTACTAACAATGTGATTGATGGCAAATGCTTGGTTTTGTATGCCAGAGGCCCTGGTACTCACTGAGCAGCTAAAGTCACTCATACAGGTGTTATATGCTGAACCCCAATAAAAATCCTAGACACCAAAACTCTAGCAGGCTTCTCTGGTTGGCAGAACTTTTGCATGTGTTATTATACATTGATGCTGGGAGAAGTAAACCCATCCATCATAAACAATGGAAGATTATTCTTGTTTTTTCTTAGACTTTACTCCATATACATTTCCATTTGCTGATTTTAATCTATGTCCTTGTACTATAATAAACCATGAGGTTATAGTGCACCATGAAGTTTAAGCCTGAGGATGATTTAGGACCTTTGACATACCTATAGTTTCATTTTAATTTTTTAAAATTAAAGTTTTCCTTTGTTTCTTAACTTTTAATTCTCTCTTTCTTAACTAATATTCTGGTGCTACTTTTTTTTTATCTTTTATTGATTTCATTTTCATATAATATACTTTTACCTAATTAGCTTTTTATCTTTTTTCTAAAATTTTAAAATATTATTTTCGATGCAAGGTTTACACACTTATTGCCTTTTTAATTCTCTTTTAATTATTTTAATTTTCTATTTTATTTAAAATTATAGTTTACTTTTATTTTTTCTTAATCTCTACCTTTTGATTATTATTTGTTGTATTTGTTCTTTCTTTCATTTTACCTATATTTTATAATACTTAAGACTTGTTTTCATACTGAAGAGCAAGAAGAGCAAATCTGTAGATGTGACTTTGAGAAAAGAAGACAAAAATCACATAGAGGGTTCTGGAGACTTTCTTTCTCTTTGGTTGTCCCTGAAATACACACTTCTATCTCCCTATTTTGTATTCAATCTTGCTTTTTAAAGTTATTTTTCAAAATTCCTTATCATGAAAAACTTGTGAGGTCACTATTTAATAGGACCTAAAAAATTTCCAGCTTTAGAGCAAATTGAGAAGATACAGCCTCCATAAAACAAATCAAATTAGGCTACTATGAAAATAGAGATATGTGATTACAGAAACGAAAACAAAACAAAACAAAACAACTCTATGGAAAAGCTAAATGGATAATATGGAAAACTGAGCTAATGACCTCAAAACAAATTGCTTCTTAAACTGAGTCTGGATATGCTTTTGGTGTTCCATGAATACTTTTACCTTAAGAGAGAAATAATTATTACTCAAGTTTGAGAAACACTATCTGAAAATAAAGAGCCAAACAACAAAAAGATTGAACATAAGAAACAAATAGTAAAAGACTTGGAGGACAAATATAGAAGATCTAGTATCTATGAAAACAGACATACAGGAGGAGAAAACAGTAACTGAGAGACAGAAATTGAAAGCAAGAAGAAGAGTAAGAGGAAGGGAGGAAAAGAGAGAGGAAAAGGAGGAGAGGATGTTTTTGTTAAGCTGAAGGAAGATGTAGTTTTTTCAGATAAAAAAGCCGACCAAGTACCCAACAGAAAATGTTCCAAAATCAAGCTCAGAATACTTAATGCATTCTTTAGAAAGTATCAAAAATGGAAAATTACTGAAAAGACTTGGTAAAGAAAAAAGGCAAACCTAAAAGAAATGAAAAGAGGAAGTTAACACATACAAAAGACCAAATCAATGAAGCAAAAGACAAAATAGATCGATGAGGCCAAAATATGTTCTTTCAGAAATACTAAAAAATAAATGTTCCCAATCTGATTAGGAAGTTAAAAAAAATACCAACTGTACAAGGAGCAAAAACAAAAACAAAAACAAAACAAAACAAAACAAAACCAAAAAAATATAAACCAAAGTAAATTAAAAATGAGAATAAAATAATATGTGCAACATATAGAAAGTTAAAATTATATATATAGCTTACTTTTGTTAACCATAATATATTTCTATTGGCTAGTGCTGGAGAAGTTGTTACTATACTTAGAAAACACAAGAAGAATCAAATAAAAAACTCACACATATATATGTATATATATATACAATTCTGTTATAAAATTCCACACAAATTATACTTAAATTTCTTTACAGAAAAGGAAAATTTCTGAGCTGAAATAAAAGAAAGATGATTGGCATCATAAAAACATGAATGTGTAAACTCACCAATAATGGTAAATATATAGTCAAACTTAGATGCACTAATATTGTAATGGTGGTGTAGAAGTCATTTATACTCCAGTTTAAAAGTTAAAAAGCAAATGTATTCAAATAACCATAAATATAATAATGTTTTATTGAATATCCATTGCCCTACTTTGCTTTGTTTCTCTTTTTCTTATGCCAGGTGAACATTTTAAATTAAGGTTTTTGGGCAGTGCTTCAGTCTCACCCCCAGGTTCTGGGATTTTTGCATTGTTATTTTGTCTATGGATAGGTGCTAGTTGGTCTTCTTGTGAGGGGGACTAAAGTCCCCATCTTGATGACCTCACCTGAAATTTTTTATTCTTTATTTTTTTTCAATTTTATTTTATTTTATTTATTTGTTTATTTATTTATTTTTTACACCTACAGAACTTGGTCTTCCTGGGCGGTCTCCCATCCAAGTACTAACCAGGGCCGACACTGCTTTGCTTTTGAGATCAGATGGGATCAGGCGTGTTCAAGGTAGCACGGCCGTAGATCTTTTTTCGATTTTACTGAATGACTTTGTCACTTACAGATATGACCACATTTTTTCTCATTTGACTTATTAATTTAATGACATATTAATAGGCTACCTAATATTTAACTATCTTTTCATTAATGGGAAAAAATAATATTAGAGCGCTATTGGGTTTTGTTTCTTAATATTTTAACCAATAATTTTGCACCGAATAGTAATTAACTTGGTTGGATTTCTACATTACTATGCAAATTATATATTTTATCGGTTGGTATTTATATTAAGATAGTTTTAAAGAATATTTTGGAAATATTTCTTTTTTATTTACACACTGAAAAAAATTTATTTGCATTGTCTTTTTCTTTAAGGGTTGAGTGTATTTAAATTCCTAAATTCTCGATGCCTAGTAAATGTTGGCATCAGGTCTTTAGCTGTTTTCATAATTTTTACCATGGCGAATTTTTTTACATAATAATAAGATGAACATCTACTATTCACTGCCCAGATTAAGAAACAGAATGTTGCTATAGTTTAGAAACGTTTTGCATGACCATTCCAAATTTTACCCCACTCTCTCCCTCTCAAGTTAGCAACATCTTAAATTTTGTGTTAATCATCCCCCTGTTTTCAAACACAGGTTTTAACACCTGTGTTTGTATCCCTAAGCTAAGTATGGTTTGTTTTTTTGTGGTTTATGGACTTGGAATGAAACTAAATATATTTTTTATGATGTGCATTTACTTGCCATAAGTTTTAAAGTGTCATCTGTATTGATGGATGCAACTGCAGTTCATTCATTTTCGTATATGGCACAACTTGTTAATCCATTTTGCTCTTCATAGATATTTGGGTGATTTGCATTTTTTTCTTCCTTGAACATTCTTGTACGTATCTCTCAATGCATATTCTTAAGAGTTTTAATAGTATATAAAACTGGTAATGTGACTGTATTGTAAGATACATGAATGACAAAAGGGAAATATCAATAGCTTTGTAAGTGCACATATGATTTATACTTTTCAACAAAAATAAGAATTGCTGTTGCTCCATATATTCTTACCAAAATTTGCTATCATGATACTTTAAAATGTTTTCCAGTGAGATAGAGTGAAATTATATATTATTGTGATTTAAATTTATATTTCCTCAAGAAATAATGAAGTTGAAACTTTTAAAAATATATGTTTGTTTGCCACTTGGGTTTCCTCATCTGTTCATCTTTTGCACATTTTTCCTTTTGAGTTGTCTTGACTTTCTTCTTACTTTTTTTTGTAATTATTGTAATATTCCTTTACCAATTTTTGGTTTTGCAAATATATTCTGCTGTTTTTATTATTGTTGGAGGAGGTCATCAAGAGGATGTGAGCACTAGCTGACTCATAAGTTAGACCCTGGCAAAGTAACCCGAGTCTCCTCATTCCTTCTCCGCCTTCCTGGGAACGTACATTCCACCCACCATTCTCACTCTAGGAACCATTTTCAAAGACGGAACCTTAGGAGAAGAGGTGCTGTTGAGACCATCGGGACAGAATACGTGACTGAACCACGTTAAGGCCTCTATATAAAGGTTTAAGATTCTGGCGGGTGATTCAAGAGCTCTACTGTACTGTATCCGCCAGAGAAGAACCTTGTAAGTAAATACCCTCGCTTGTTAAACTTGCCACCTACCAATCTGGAGTAGACCCTTTATTTGGTCTTCCTTATCCCCTGTGTACGGGGGCCAGTTTGTGAACCAACACTTATATAGAAATTTCTTATTTTAAGGTGGTTGATTTTATTATTTTTCTAAATTGTGGTTTGCTGTTTTTTATATCTTAAATCCTGTTCTACCCAGAGACCTATACAAGTTTAACAGATTTTACTTTCATATTTACATATGTGAGCCACTTGGCATTGTGTTTTTGACAAAATTATGTGATTAAGATCCATTTAAAACTTTTGACATACATAACTAATAACCCTAGGGTCATTATTAAGTAATCAATCAGTGCACCATTGATCAGAAATGCCCACAGTATAATAATGGAAGCTTCCACAGATGAGAGAGTTTATGTATGAGCTCTTAATTCTTTTTGTTGTTTTTCTATTAGACTGTTTTATTTGTTCATCTTTGTACTTTTAGCATATTGTGTTCATTATTATAGCTTTAAAATCTGTTTTGATATTTAATAGGGCAAGTCTTCCTCTTTGTTCTTCTCACTGTCTTAGCTGTTATTGCTCTTTGTTTTTCCTCATAAATTTTACAATAGCTCATTGAGTACCTGGGGAGTGGTGGGGGGAGCTTTGGGATTTTGATCAATATTCTATCAACTCTGTTAGTCAGTTTGGAGAATTGACATATTTATGGCATTGACTTGTATTATCCAGAAACTAGGTATATCTTGCTGTTTTTTTAGGTCTTCTTTAACGATTCATTAGTTTTATACTTTTCTCTGAAAAATTAAACAATTTTAATAGTACTTTTCTTAGGTACATGATATTTTTGATGTATTTATAAATGTTTTAAAATTACATTTTCTAATTGTTAATGACTTATAAAATGTGATATTGTTTTCATAGGTAACAGTTTTGCTCAATTCCCTTATTTATTCTAATAACTCATTCTAATTTGAGTATTTCCCATGTACAACTCACATCATCTGCAATAGTGTCAGCATTGTGTCTTCTGATCATTGCTCATTTTTTCTTTTCTTTCCTTGTGACACTGACTAGGACTTTGAGTAAAATACTAAGGAAAAGGGACAATGACAGTTGTCCTTGCCTTGTTCCTAATCTTAGAAGAAATGCTTTTGACATAAAATAAGATATTTGCCCTATTTTTAAAAAATGTGTGGTATATTAATTTGCTAGTGCTACCATAACAAAACACTACATAACAAAACACTGGTGGGGTGGCTTAAACAACAGACATTTATTTTCTCCTAAGCTAGAAGTCTAAGATCAAGGAAGGTATCAGCAGAGTTGCTTTCTGCTAAGGCCTCTGTCCTTGGCTTGCAGATGGCTGCCTTCTTACTATGTCCCTGTGGTCTTTCTCTATGGACATACATACTTGGTATCTCCTTTTGTATTCATATTTTCTCTTCGAATAAGGACACCAAATAGATTGAATTAGGCCCACCATAAGGGTCTTAATTTAATTTAATCACCTCTTTAAAGGCTATTTCTAAATATAGTCATATTCGGTGGTACTAGGGGTTAGGGCTTTAATGTATATTTTGTGGGAGACAATTCAGCCCATAGTATATGGTTTCTTTTATTCTTATTTTTCAAAAAATTTTAAATCGTGAATGTATGTTTAATTTCAGAAATGTTTTTCTTGCATTGAGATGACTTATATTCTCTTTTTCTTTAACATGGTTATTTATACCAGTAAATTTCTAATTTTTATACCTTTTCTAAAGTAAACTTTATATATATTCCACATGTTTTGATATGTAGTATTTGAATTTTGTATCTAAACATTTTTTAACTTTGATATTTATTTATACCATTACTTATTTAGAAAAGTTTTTAATTAAAAATATTTTTCTCATAACTTTTTAAAATATAGTTTTCTAGTGTAATTGTTTGATGAACATAGAACACATAACTTCTAATTCTATACATTTTTACTGAGATTTGTCTTGTGGTATAAAAAATGGCTAATCATTATAAATTATATGTATAAAAACAATGTGTAATGTCTAGTTTTTATGTCTGTTTTATTAATCTTATTAACATTGCTCTTCGAATTGCTTAAAGTTTTTTAAATTTGATTTTATTTATCTGTTATTTATTAAGAAACATATGTCAAAATCTCCCATTATGATGGTGCAGCTGTTAATTTTTACTTTCTCTATTTTGAGTTTATGTCATTAGGTAAAACTTACCTCGACTTGCTAAATAAATAAATAAATAAATAAATAAATAACATAGCTATAAAAATAGAGAGAACAAAAATTAAGTAAAATTACCTTTAGTCATTTGTGGTATAAATATGTTAAAAATTAGGTTTTACTCTCATATTAGAATTTCATTGCAAAACTGTAACTTTATATATATTGTTCAAATATTCAAATCCACAGTAACAGTAAAACAAGATTAAGCCTTCTATGTAAAGTAATATATCAACTGATAAAATAAAAGTCATCAGTATTAAAATGATAAATTAACAAAACCACCATTATAATTTTGGACACTAGCACAAATCTCTATCGTAGAAAGACATAAAAGGCAATTAAGTTTATATAATTTTTTAAAAGACGTAAATATGCATATAATACAAACTTAAAATTTTGCTGCCTACTGACAAAAATCTGTTTTTTTTCCCCCCAATTGTTCATAGGACATTAATTAAGAAATGAGTTATGGACTGAATAACAAAGGAAACCCCAATTAATTATATAATCCAGAAATTATATGGGATCACCATAGTGCAGATTTTATTACTATGTGCAAAGCATACCAAATTTGGGGAAATCCTAAGTTCACACATATTTTCTATAAACTTTCATAAAGAGTCTAAGAACTTGTAAGTCATGTACTCATAAATGATGTTTGGTCCAATATGGAATCAAAAGTTCAATTACATAGTATGAAGAAAATAATAATGTCAAAATGGAATAGGAAAACTTTTAGAATAAAGTCAAAGTTTTATTTTCAAGATTCTACATGTTCACTTACAGCTCGTTACATTCAAGCACAAATAATGGTGCTTTTCAATCACTGCCTTTAGGTATTTAGCCACCTAATTGTATACATTAATCTTGCTTTATAATCTGTAACCTCTCAGCCTTCTCCATGTTAACTAGGAGTAGATGTGACTTGGGACTGTGGAGGCAGTGAAGTGAGTGTGGTCATAGTCATTCTCCGGGGGAGTCAAGGTGGGACAACTAAGGTAAAGCCCTGGAGGCAGCTGAGAGTCAACAAAGGACCAGAACACCTCTTCATCAAAACTACCTCTTGAATCCAAAATAAGCTAGTCAAAATATGTATGGCCTCATTTAAAACTTTGTTCGAAACAAAATCTTTTTTTTTTTTTTTTTTTTGGCCTCAGCCAGCCATAGGAAGAATTTCATGTGAGTACCATTTTTTCGTATTTTTAGATTTAAGTTTCTTGTTCACAACACCCTCTGTGACAGTTGGGCATCAGCTGTGTTGGTTTTGTCTGTGTTTACAGAGCAGATAAGGCACGTTCTCTTTGATTTAGCACAGCTGTGTGGCAGCAAGCTCTTGCAGAGCCTAAGCAAGAAACTATCCATGAAACTTAAAAAAAAAAAAAAAATCATATTAAAGTTACAGGATTTTTTATGGGTTGCTTGTGGAGTGAGAGATCATCTATATGGGGGAAATTTTGCCTTTTTCAAGAAAGACTCATATCTCTAGCATGAAAGATATAAAATCTATTGTTTTATCCTTGAAAAAATGAAAATATAGTCATAATTCAGCAGAGAAAATCCGAAACTTAAAAAGGATTGGCAAATTCTACCATTCTAAAACTTTTTGAATATATTCACATATACCAAAAATGTATGTATGTATCAGAAGTGTACAGATTATCAGATTTTCATAAAATGACCACACCCATCCCAGCTAGCACCCAGATCAATAAATGGAATATTGCCAGCTCCCCAGGAACTCTTGTGCGTTTTTCTAGGTAGTATTCTGTGACTGTCTCTTGATTACTAATGTCACAGATTAGTATTGATCGTTTTTGTGCTTTTTTAAGTTGAACCATGCTTCACATACTTTTTTATATGTATTTTCTTTTATAACATTTTGTTTGTAGGAATTATTCGTATTGCATACCATTATAGATCCTTCATTTTCATTGCTGTATAATAATATTCATTATGTAAATATATCATGATTATTAACAGCTGATCAACATTTGGGTAGTTACTAGTTTGGGGCTGTTATAAATAGTACTTTCATAAACATTTTTGTACAGGTCTTCTAATACATATATTATGCATTTTGGTTAGGAATGTGTGTGTGTAGTGGTTATCTATGTTTTTAATTTGCATTACCTTTATGTCTAATGAAATTCAGCAGCTTTTTATATGGTTCTTGATTATCTGCATATTTTATTTTGAGAAATGTCTAAGTCTTTGTCTATTTTTATATTAGATTCTTTTTCTTTATTTTGAATATATGGAATTATTTATTGTGTGTATATATTGCAAGGCTCTGTCTCTCCCTTCCTTTCTCTCTCCCTCCCTTCATCTTTCCCTTCCTTTTTCCCTCTTCCTCTTTCCCATTGTGGGTTGCCTTTCAATTCTAATGTTTCAAGGTTAATGTTTTTGGTCTTCTGTTTAAGTAATCCATTCTAAATATCAGGAAGATAATCTTTTATGTTTTTAAAAAAGATTTTTATGTGGCCTTTCATGTATGGATGTATTTTTCAACATGAATTTCTTTTCAATGTGGATATGGTGTGAGAATAGGTCCAAATAGTATTCTTTGTTTCATATGGATATTCAAATGAAACAGTACCATTTATAGAAAGGTCCACCTTCCCTATTGCACTGGAGTGTCATCTCTAACATAAATCAGGTGACTGTATATTTGGGACTGTTTATGGACTCTGATTTTAGTTCTATTTGTCAAAATTTTTTTTATCCTTATGTCAATATTATGTTGTCCCAATCATTATGGCTTCATAATATATCATATCTTTATTCTTCTTTAATATTATATTGGATATACTCAACCTTTAGCATTTCCATTTAAATTTAAAAACATGCTTAGAATTTGATTACCTTGTTCCTAGTCTCTGGTAGAAAGTTTTCAATATTTCACCACTGAGTGTGATACTTGTTATTAATAAGCCAATTGGTATTGTCAGTTGTTTTAGTTTTCAGCCATTTTAATAGGTATGTGCTGATATGCTGATAGTGACATTTTGCTTTTAATTTGCATTTTTCTAATGTTGTGTTGAGTACTATTTCATGTGCTTCCTGGCCATCTGTGTGTTTGGTGAGGTGTCTGATAATATTTTCTCAACTTTCCCTGTTTCTTTGTTTTTGTTCGTTTGTTTGCTTGTTTGTTATTGGGTTTATGGAATACTTTATATATTCTGAATATGTTTTTTAAAATTAAATATATGTTTTGAAAATATTTTCTCTCAACTCGTAGGTTGTCTTTTCTTCTCTTAACAGTGTATTTCAAAAAATTTTAAAATTTTCATATAGTTTAATTAATCCATTTTTTTCTTTCATGAATTGAGATTTTGGTATCCTATCTTAAAAGTCTTTGCCTATCCCACTAACAGCATATGAGAGTTCCCTTTCTCCACACCCTCGCCAACACTTGTTGTTCTTTGATTTATTGATAGCCATTCTGACAGGTGTGAAGTGATTGATATCTCATTGTGGTTTTAATTTACATTTCTCTGATGATTAGTGACCTTGAGCATCTTTTCATATGTCTATTGGCCATTTGTATTTCCTCTTTGGAGAAATATCTCTTCAGATCTTCTGCCTATTTTTAAATTGGATTACTTTTTAATTTTTTTTTGTTGAATTGTATGAGTTTTTAATATCTTTTGGATAGTAACTTCTTATCAGATGTATCATTAGCGAATATTTTCTCCCATTCAGTTGATTGTTTTTTTGTTGTTGTTGTTGTTGATGGTTTCCTTTGCTGTACAAACACTTTTTAGTTTAATGTAGTCCCATTTGTTTATTTTTTTCTTTTATTTCCCTTGCCCAAAGAGAGATATCCAAAGGGAAATTACTGTTAGCAGTATCAGAGAGTTTACTGCCTATCTTTTATTCTAGAAGTTTTATGGTTTTGGGTCTTACATTTAAGTCTTTAATCCATTTTGAGTCTATTCTTTTATATGGTGTGAGAAGGTGGTCTAGTTTCTTTTCTTTTTTTTTGCATGTATCTGTCCAATTTTCCCAGCACCATTTATTAAAGAGACTGTCTTTGCCCCATTATATATTCTTGCCTCTTTTGTCATATATTGATACAGCCATTATGGAAAATAGTATGGAGGTTTCTCAGAAAATTAAAAATGAATATACCTTTTGACTCAGCAATTGCACTTCTGGGTGTTTATCCAAAGAAAACCAAAATAATTCATAAAGATCTATGCACCCCTATGTTCATGGCAACATAATTTACAATAGCCAAGATATGGAAGCAACCTAAATGACCATCAACAGATGATTAGATAAAGAAGCTGTGGTTCATATATACCATAGAATGTTACTCAGCCATTAAAACAAATGAAATCCTATCATTTGCAATGACATGGATGGACCTAGATGTTATTACACTGAGTGAAATAAGTCATACAGAGAAAAATAAATACCATATGATTTCATTTATATTCAGAATCCAAGGAACAAAAAGAACAAACTAATCAAAAAAAGTCTAACAAATACAGAGGACAATCTGGTGATGGCCATGGGGGAGGAGGATTGAGGGCTTGGGAGAATGAGGTGAAGGGTTCAGGAAGTACAAATTAGTAGTTGATAGATGGTCACGGGGCTGGGGAGCATGACATAGGGAAGGCAGATAGCATTAACGTCATGGCTATGGAGAGCCAGAGGAGAGTAAGAGCAATTAAGGGGATTGTTTCATAAACTACATAAATGTCTAACCAATGTACTGTATACTTAAAACTAGTAATAAAATAAAACTAAAAAAAAAAGTCTTTGCTTAAGTTAAAGTCGCAAATACTTTGTCCAATGTTTTCTTCTAGAACTTTATAGCTTAGCTCTTAAATATGAGGTCTATTATCCATTTTGAAATAACTTTTTGTGTATAGTGTGAGTATATGTCAAGCTTCACTTTTTTGAGTATGGATATCCAATTGTGCCAGCACCATTTATTGACAAAACTATTTCTTCTACACTGAATTTCCATTGCAACTTTGTGAAAAATTAGTAGTGCATATATGTATGGGTCTGCCTCTGGACTTTCTATTTTATATCATTAACAATGTGTCTATATTTTTTCCTATGCCACGTTGTTTCAATTACTGTAGCATGGTAATTATTCTTGAAACCAGATAGTGTTAATCTCTCATATTTGTTCGTCTTTTTCAAAATATTTCGGCTATTTTAGGTTTTTGCATTTCTAAATTAATTTTCCAATCAGTTTGTCAGTGTATAAAAGAAAAAAAAATGCTTACTGACATTTCAAATGGAATTTTGTTGAATCTGGAGGCCAACTTGGGAAAAACTGAAATCTTAACAATACTAAATCTTCAAATTCATTAACAAGATATTCTCTCTATTTATTAGATTTCTTTTAATTTCCTTCAGCAATATTTTATAGTTATTAGTGTATAGGTATTGCACATCTTTTGTCAGATTTTCTCTGAGTATTTCATAATGTTTGATGTTATTATAGATTCTATGTTTAACAAATTAAATTTCTGACAATTGCTAGTAGATAATAATGCAATTAATTTTTGTTTATTGATCTTGTATCCTGTAATCCTTCAGACTTTTGTGATGGGCTTCCTTCACTTAGCATGTTTTTAAGGTTAATCCATGTTGTAGCATATATTGGTTCATCATTTTTTTATTGCTGAATAATATTCAATTGTATTGATATATTACATTTTATTTCTATGTTTATCAGTTGATGGACATTTGGGTTGTTTCCACTTTTTGGCTATTATGAATAATACTGCTCTGAACATTTATTTATGTTTTGGTGAATGGATATATGTTTTAATTTCTTTTGGGTATATTGCTGAATCATATGGTAACACTATGCTTAACCGTTTGAAGAGCTGCCAGGCTACAAAGACTGTTTTCACAACATTTTATATTTCCACCAATAATGTCTGACGGCTCCAGCTTTTCCACATCTTTATCAACACTTGTTATTATCTGTCATTTTTGTTATACCATTCCTAGTGAATGCGAAGTGGTATCTCATTGTGATTTTGATTCACATTTCTCTGATGGGTAATGATGTTGATCATCTTTTCATGTGCTTACCGGTTATTTATATATATTCTTAAGAAAAGAGTTTATTCAGATTCTTTGCCTGTTTTTCAAATTCGTAGTTGTTGAGTTGTAAGAGTATGTTTACGTATTCTAGATATAAATCCTAGTTAGATAATTTGCAAAATTTTCTTCCCCTCTATTTTGTTTTTTACTTTCTTGAATTTTGAAGCATGAAGTTTTAATTTTAATGATGTTCCATTTATTTTTTCTTTTGTTGTTTGTGCTTTTAGTGTCATATTCAAGAAATCATCGCATAAACAAAGATTATGAAAATTTATGCCTATTTTTCTGTTGATTTAATTTCAGTGTTAAACTTACCTTGTATTTCTTGAAAAATCTAAGCTGGTGTGTAACATATTCTTATACATCATTTGTTTGAATTTCTAAAATTTGCTTATAATTTTTGTGTCTATGTCCATTGGGGTTAATAGTTGGTAGTTTAATTGTGATGTCTATGTCTGGTTTTGATGCCAGGGTAATGCTGGCCTCAGGAGTTTTCTCTGTGGGAAGATTTTTTATTACAAATTTAATTTCTTTTATATAAAGCTATTCACAATATCTATTTCATCTTGAGTGAGCTTTGGTACTGTGTGTCTTTTAAAGAGTTTGTTCGTTTCATCTAAATTGTTGAATTTGTTAGCATAAAATTGCACATAATATTCCATTATTATCTTTTTAATATCTTTAGAAACTGTAGTGATATCACTCCCTTCATTCCTGATATTGGTGTTTTGTGTCTTCTCTAATCCTGATCAGTCTGATTATATATTTATCAATTTTATTGATCTCAAAGAGCCAGCTTTTGTTTTTACCATACATCTCTGGTAACATTCTTTTCTCTGAAATCTATTTTAATATTAATATAACTGTTCTTTCTTTTGATTAGTATTAACATAGCATATCTTTTCCATTCTAATTTTCACCTAGTTGTGTTTTTTATATTTAAAATGTGTTTCTTATAAATAGTATGTCATTAGATATTGATTAAATTTCTTATTAAGATATAATTGATATATAACCCTATATGAATTTTGAGTGTGTAATATAATGATTATATATATATATATATATATATATATATATAGTGAAATAATCAACACAATAAGTCTAGTTAACATCCATCACTATACAGTTACACATTTTTTTCTTGTGATGAGAAATTTTAAGATTTACTCTCTTAGCAACTTTTAAATATGTAATACAGTATTATTAACTAGACATTGATTTTTAATCCAATCAGATAATTTCTGGCTTTTAATGGGATATTGAGATCATTCACATGCAATGTGATTATTATATGATTAAGTATAAAACTATCATCTTGCTATTTTTTTTTTGTCTCGATCAATTTTATTTTAAAGAGATTCAAATTAGAATGTTCTTATATAGTCACCCAGGTAGTTATCATTTCTGGTGCTCTTTATTTCTGCAGACTCATAATTTTATTGGGAGAATTTACTTTAATGTTTCTTGTAACACAGGTATTTTCATGATGAATTCTTCTAGCTTTTGTATATCTGAAGTAGACTCTATTTTGTCTTCATTTTTGAAATATTTTTGTTGGGTATTGAACTCTACCTTGATGGGTTATTTTTTATTTTTATTTTTTGCCTTTTATTACTTTAAATATAACACTCCCTTGTCCTCTCACTTGAATTATTTTTATATCAGTTTTCTATTGCTGTCATGATAAACACTGTAAACTCTGGGCTTCAGACAGCAAAAATGTATTATTTTATGATTCTGTCAGTCAGTCATAAGTCTGGTTTGGGTCTCACTAAAATCAAAGTTTGGCAGATTGAATTATTCTCTGGAGGCTCCAGGAAAGAGTTTTCTACTCATTTGGGTTTGTACAATTAAGTTCCTGGTGGTAGTAGGATCAAAGTTACTGTTTTCTTGCTGGCTGTAAACTGAGAGCTATTCTCTTAGCTTCTAGGAATCACCATGTTCCTTTCTGTGGGCTCCTTCCTCCATCTTTGAAGCCAGTAACGGCAGGTAAAGTCTTTCTCACTTCACATCTCTCTGATTACAGCCAGAAAAGCTTCTCTGCTTTTAAAGATTCATATGATTAGATTGGGCTACCTGGATAAACCAAAATAATCTCACTATTTCAAGGTGAAACCTTAGTTCCATCTGAAAAGTGTCTTTGTCATCGTAAAGAAATATATTCATAAGTTTGGGAAATAAGAGCATGGAAATCTTTGGGGAGCTATTATTCTTCCTACTAGTTTCCAGCAAGAAATCTACTGTCAGTCTTATCTTTGTTCTTCTACATATAATGTGTCTTTTTGTTCATACTTCTTTTAAGATTTTCTCTTTATCACTGCTTCTCAGCAATTTGATTATGATGTGCTTTGATATAGCTTTTTCATGTTTCTTGTGCTTGGAGTTTATTGAGCCTTTTGGATCTTTAATTTTATAGTTTTCATCAAACTTAGAAAAAATCAATTATCTTCAAATAATTTTGTTTCCTCTGTCCTTTCCTTCTATATATATCATAATGCTTGATGTGGCCACAGAACTTACTGAAGTCATTTTCTTTTTTTTTTTTTGATGTTTCTCTCTTCATATTTCCTTTTGGATAGTTTCTGTTGCTGTCTCTTACAGTTCACTAATATTTTTTCCCCCCACAACATCTAATCTGACATTAAACTCATCCATTGTATTTTTCATCTTAGTCATTTTATTTTTTATCTCTAAAAGTTTGAATTGGATTTTTTTATATTTTTCATGTATCTTCTTACCTTTTTGAACATCTGTAATTTAGTTATAATTGTTTTAATGTTCTTGTCTTCTATTTCTATTACCTTTGTCAATTCTAAGTCAGTTGTGATTGGTTGATTTTTCTCCTCATTACGAAGAAGAAACATTTTCCTGTTTCTTTACATGACTGATAATGTTAGAATTGAAGCAAGCCATTCTGAATTTTATCCTTTTGGATTCTGTAAATTTTTGTATTTCTATAAATATTCTTAAGTTTTGTGCTGGGATAAAATTATCTTAGAAACAATTTGATCCTCTTATGTCTAGTTTTTATGATTTGTTAGGTGGGACCAAAGCAGCATTTAGTTAATTATTCCCCATCACTGAGTCAACACCCTTCTGAGTACTGTACCTACTGTTCTGTGAATTCTGAGCTTTTCCAATCTGTCATGGCAGACTAGTCTCAGCCTTGACTGGGAACCTGGTTCTCCTACAGTCTTCTCTGATGTTTCTTCCTAAGCCTCTGGTAGTTTCCTCACATATATGTGTTTCTCTCTGATGAACAGGTGGCAGGGATCTTCCCAAGATTTCCAGGTTCTCTCTGAGCAACTCTCTCCATGACTCTGACCTGCAAATTGTAGCCGTCTTGATCTCCTTAAAGTATCAGGTCCATCTCTTCAATTCATGGAGTCTGATGGGCTCTGCCTGGATTCCCCTACACTATGGACTAGAAACTTTCTCAAAGTGGTAAACTGGAGCTCAACTAATATGTTTCCCACCTTCCAGGGATTACTATTTTATGTTGCCTGAAAGGTGTTTTGAAAAAACCGTTGTTTTATTTATTTTGTCTATTTATTTTTAATTTTTGGTTGTACCAGGCAGCATTCCTTATTACTCTCTGAATTCTACCAGTTTTTTTAAAAAACCAATGTCCACACTTCATTTACAGAGCTCTTTGACCCATTCTCAGGTCATTTATTTATGCATTCATTCATGTATCTATCTTTATGAAATGATATAAAGCTTTATGTTTTAAATGTAATGTAAGTACAATATGGAGGCAACATTGACTTGCCAGCCACATGCTTAAAGTAGATAGACTATCAGAAGTTGGAACATTTCAAAGATAGAGGGAGTGTCAGTGATCTTTCAAGAATTCTAATGAAGGAAGTCTACAGAAGGGTTTCCTATTGTAGAAGTAATATTTCTTTCAGCATCATGGTTATAACACTCATTATTGTTTTTATTAGAACATGTTAGGTCCTAGCTAGCATTGACATGACTTCAAATACAAAACTAACAATTCCTTGTTTGTAACATCAGACACTAGGTGCAGCAGGAACGTCCGTAAATCTTTACTAGTATAGAGTCCAAAAACAATTGGACACTTATGCAGGATATAGTCTGTTCACAAGGTAGTTTTGAAAAGAGAGACTCACAGTGTGAGTCATAGGTGCCAATCTTGGTGGGCTGCGAAGAAGTTAAGGCTAAAAATTCACATTTGCATATATGAAATCCTTTCTCACAAGAACTCCTGAAAGTCAGTGACATGGCCTTTTCAATGATCTGCCTGCTTCTTGCTGATCCAGGAAGAATTAATTTTATTAAAATGTGAACAATAAATAAAAAGGACCAAAAACAGGTCTTTCACAAAATACTTCCAATGAAATAAAAACAACTACCAAATAGATGATTGAAGAAATGAGAAAAAATTACAAATAAAAAAATATTTATATTACCATGGCAGAGATAAAAATTGCCATTCATTTATCTCATGAATTAAAAAAAGTTAATGAAGCAACTGTCTCTCTAAGACATAGGCACAAGGCAGAGACAAAAGTTATGAGAAACAGGGAGAGACAACAGAAAAAGACAAAATGTCAGTTAGTTAAATGTGAGAAAAAATAAATAATCTAATTTAAAAATGGACAGATTATCTGAAAAGGCACTTTAGAAAATGGAACATCAAAAGGGCTAATACTCATATGAATAAAAGGTTTGCGAAAAGAAAATTTAAAGCAATTTGAATGACCAAAATGAAGAAAACTTCAAAAGTCTAAGTGTTAAGGATATGTAGAGCAAGATGAATTTTCATATAGTACTGGTGGAAATGTACATTATTAAATTTCTTGGAAACGTAGGATACTATAATAGAGTTGGAGATAACTTATTGTCTGATTGTCAGTAATGCTATTTACCAACATTTTGAGTTTTCCCTCTTTTGGACACGATGGAATTCTTGTTTCCATCTCCTTTAAATTACGTATGGCTGTGTAATTACTTTGGCCAATTAAATGTGAGCAAAAGCAAAATGTATCACTCATTTCTGTATGGATACCTTTAAGATCCAATTCATAATTTACCTTCTTCCATTTCTGTTGACATGGCAACCAGTCACTTTTTAGATGATGGGAACTCTAGCATCCTACCTTGCTGAGTGAGCTCTTCTACTAATCCAAGATACAAACATGGAGATATAGAATAGGTGAGAAAATAAACCTTTGCTGTTTAATCCACTGAGTTTTGGGAGTTGTTACAAGAGGTTAGCCTGGTTCATCCCTGACTGATACACAGACTATATTCTCCTCTTAGCTATATGACCTGGAACATCAGACTATTGTGCCATGAACCATTTGGCAGTCTGCTGAACATGGGGACCCTTTCTCATAAAAACTTTAATATTTTAAATATATAAAATAAAATATATAGGGTTTACAAAAGAAAACAATTATATCAGAATATAGCTATCAAATATTAAAACAGTAAATTTATGCTATAGTAAAAATCGTTGATCTTTATTGACATATTAAGTAACAGCTAATAGATAACTAATAACTACCATAATTTCAAAATAATGATAAGCACAAATGATATTTCTAGGTATATGCATCCATAATGTGATGTAAAATATCTGTTATTTCTATCAATGTAAAATTACAAAGCTACTTGTGACAAAGTTACAAGTGCAGGTATTGCTTTTCTTTTGTCTATATTTGTAATGGAAGAAAATTCTGCATTTCAGGTTGAAGTTAGTGAAAATTAAGATGTTAAGTGTTTCCCATTCACATTTATGGACACCCTAAACTCTATCCATGGACCCAAGGATTAAGGACCTCTGCATAGAGATGTGTGTTAGGGTACAGTTAGAAGATTACACTTCATAACATTGTTTATAATTGTAAAAAGTTGGAAATATTACCAGTCTTGTTAAAAGATAAAATAAGTAAGCAATAGTACATTCATACAATGAAATATTTAGCAACTAAATTAACAGTCTTCAGTTGTATACAGCTACTTGAGATAATCTAAGCATATACCCTCTTGCTCTATATATAAAATTCTAAAATTGGCAAGGAAAATTGAAGGTTTATGTTGCCAACTAGGTGTGAAATTTATAAAGAAAAGCCAGGAATGATTGCCCCAAGATTAGCATGTTTAGCTCTGAGGAGAGGGATGATGTTAAAATTGAAAGGGTCATGTCTGGGCGCTCAGGGTTTCAGGAAATGTCTAATTTATTGAGTTGAGTTCAGGTTACCCAGATGTTGACTGTACAGTAATTCAGGAAGTTATGCATTTATATTTCATGTACCTTTCACCTTTCTATATATTATATTTTATAATTAAATGTTTTATTAAATAGGAAAATAGCATTAAAAAGTAGAAACATGGCAAACCTAATATGTAAATGCAGGATTTGATTCTTCTGGGAAAATAAAATTGAGAACCCATCCCCAAATTGAGAACCATTAATTAATTAAATTTAAAATAGTGAGGAGAGATGTACAAATATCCAAAATTAGCAATAATAATGGGGAAATCAACATAGATACAGGAGAAGTAAATTAAAAGAATCATTGGAGATGATTATACTCAGATATACACAATAAATTTGAGAGACTGAAAGAAAGAGATGGCTGTCTAGGAAAATAAAAATTGCTAGAATTAACCCCAGTAAAGACAGAGAATTTAAACAAGTTCATTATTAGAGAAAAATAAAGGTGTCAAAGACTATCTCACAGTAACAGTATAGATGGTTTCAGAGTAGAATTATACTATATATTTTCAGGAAGATATAATTCCAATGATATTTAAATCATTTCATTGTACACAAATGAAGGGAAGTTTCCAGATTATTTTGATAAAGTAGATATACAGTGTTTAAAAAGTCTGCCAAAGAGAGCACAATAGAAGAAAAACTGTAAACTAAACATAAATATCAGCACAAATGTCTTAAAGTGGGACAGATGTATTCCAGTGTGCTTGCTCTGCCTGATGCTTCAGGATATATAGTGATTGACAAATTGCAGTGCTTGCACTCAAGTAGACTACATGTAGAATAGGGGATCGTAGTAGAAACATGACTTTATGACATAGCAGGGTAAGATAAGGATGATCATAGATGATCTGTATGTTGCTATGGAGGCTCAAAGGAAGGCACTTGGGTATATCTGTTTTAAGTATATAAATAACAACTTGGAAGAGCTGCTCTTTGAGTTGAGTGTTGAAGAATCATGCCTGAGAGCCTCAGTCTGACCTTGTTCTGCCCAAGTCCAAATCCCAAGCCTGGGACTCTATTATCATTAGTGTTTAATTAGCTTTCTATCCATGCTCATCTTTAGAGCCTGGATGCTGTGAAAAACACAGGGTCACACTAGGTTATTTCTGTTGGAACTGATTGCTTCCTTTGTATACACGGAGTAGACTGCAAACATGACCACAATTCTTTGTAGCTCCTTTGATTGTGAAGCAGAGTCTATTTCTTTGTCCCTTCAATCTGGGCTGGCCTTATGACTTGCTCTGACTAAAAGAATGTGGTGAAAATGGCAATGTACCAGTTTCATACCTAGTCTTCAAGAGATCTTTCAGTTCCTACTCTGTTTTTGTAGCCAAGTGAACAGGCCTGGACTCTCCTACTGTAGGATAAGAGACTGTACAGAGAGAGGATCCTTCATCCCAAGAATCCCATCCCAACCCCGGATATATCACCCTACCAAGCCAAACTGGGCTGATGCCAGGAATTTTCAAACATTTTTACCATTTTATTTATGAGTAATGACTGCCTTTAAAAATTATTCTGTATTCTTCAGAGTGTCTAGCTATGTGTGAAACAAAGTTGGTGGAGTTATGTGAGCAGTTCCCGTTAATATGTGGGGCATAGGAAAGCTTCCCAAAGTGAGTGAGAAAACCCAGTTACTGCACTAATGAACTGTAGGGTTTAGAGTAAGATATTTTGTTTCTAAGGTTTTAGCTTTTCACCATGAAATCAGGGAGAACAGTTGGGGCTCCAGGGTCCCCTTGGGTCTGATGTGCTCTAATTTTAGCACCTTCTGCCGTGTTGAGTCACTTTCCAGGTCCACTGGGCACTGGAGTCAGTAGCAGTTCTCTGCTATAACAGAAACTAATTTCTATCTTCAGATTTATATTATTTTATTTAATCTTAATTATGCAGTTACTCATATACCAGTAATTCACCACTATTCAGAAAATAGAGTATTCAGATAAACATGTCAACATATTTTCATAATTCAGATATAAGCAATGTTAAAACTATTCACAGCCTATCGTTATCTCTAATCATATATGTATTAAATATATGTTTTAATATACATATTGTCCTTCCAGTTGATTTTTCTGTGTCAATATGTGCACTTGTCTGTATGTTGCAATGTATCCTATAGATGAACCACACATCTATAGTTTCACATCTGAGCTGTTGTCAGTATTCTCTTATCAACAATATTGTGCAGGAAAGACTAAATTCCCTAAATTCTGAAAATAAATATTTGAAAAGCAGAATGCCAAGCAGAGCTTTAGTAAGGGTATTGTCCAAGTGATGAAAAATAAATTTATATTTTTATATTTCTCATTTTGGAGTCATGTGCTAGCCACAGTTTCCTAAATTCATGCCTGAAGTGGGGTACTGAAAAATTCTAAAGACAATAAAAGTGTCTAGACCCCCTACTGAATCTAATTAAAGTGAGGGTCTCTAGGGCAATCTTTAAATGCACAGCCAGCAAAAGCTTGCAAAGATAGCATTTCTCTAGCATATTTGTTTATTGACCTAATTAGAAAAGTGCAAGAGAGGAAACCACTTTTAAAATCTTGTCCCAATTAACTATAGATGAGATGTCCCCACACATTTGAGGATCAATAAAATGAGCATCTAGAGAAATAACTTCCTGTTTTATTTTCAGACAGGCAGCAGAATTTCATTTCAGCTACAAAAGAAGATTTAGAAGTCCGTCAGAAATGACATAAGCAGGAGCTATGCCTGAAGGAGAAACCATAAAATCTGAATATACACATACTGAGAGGCATACTGCTTCACAGATTGTTGCAAGCAGTCTCTTTCCGTATCCTGTGGATCTTTTACCTTCTTCTATTAATTCTTCTTGACTCTCAACAATTTTTGTCTACCTCACACATACCAGATCAGATAATGTTTTTAATATCTTGAGTCAGATCTAACTTAAAATACACGGACACACATCTCTTTCTTGCCTCTCTTTACCAGAGTATGAGGCCGTTGAGGGCAATATCCATGTGTTATTTTGCTTGGGCTGCATCTGGCACACAGGGATAATAATTGTTACTGTTGACTGTGTATCAGGCATTGGGTTAAGTGATTTGCGTATATGGCAGGGTAATTAGTTAGACGATTTTTCTTCCTGTACTTTCCCTCCTTGGTTGGTTATCAGTGGGTAACCAGCATTTGTGTTCTGTGTCTGCATCTTTGCAGGACAGCAAGCAGATGTTGTTGATATCATTAGCTCTTTCTAATGCTTATGACTGGAAAGCTTGTGCTGGGTGTCCTGGTTGGTGAGGTAAGAGAGTGGAGTGATAATCAGGGCAGAAAAGAGTTATAGCCCACTTCCTCAGCCCACAACAAATGAAGATAGATTACAGGTTCAAATTCCCAGAATGTGGGATTTTAGTTTTAAAAGCACAAAAGTCTCTGGCAAACTTGGATGGTTGGTCATACTAGATGGAGTGACAGTGCCCTCAGAGAAGGCAAGACCTTTAGTGGGAGAGCCTGTGATGTTCGCCTGGAGGGAGACGAAGGTTCTAGGTATAGGTGCTCCTAAATTTTCCAAGATTCTCTTGCCCCAGGTGCAACCCAAAAATAACAGCGAGGCTGGACTGGAAGACATCATTGAGTCTCTGACAACAGGGATCTCAGTAGAAACCAGTGTAGAAGATAGAGACGTCCCTTAATATTACGAAATGTTTATTGAATTCCAGTGCCTGGTACTGTGTGATGATCTGAGGATACAAGTCACTGTCTTTGAAAGACTGGGGATTACAAAATAAAATTTACTTTATACCATGGAAGAAGCTGCAACAGTAAAAGAAAGATGCACCCTAGCGCTTTTTCAATAGGAGAAAGGGTTACTGGGACGCCGTCCTAGACGTAATGATGTCACTTGGTGGATGGTCAGCCATGACCTCTGCAAGGATATGTGAGAGGGAATAAAGGAAGCAAGCGTACATTCAAGACTTCCTCGAGAAGTTTACAACTTAATGGGGTTTATTCTGCACAGATATATCAACGACTTAGGGCAGTTCCAAGGCAGCAGGTGCAGTGTAGATTGATGTAACAAGAGAAGAGCAGAAGTCCTTGGGGGCCTCAGCAGGACCATCAGAATGAAGTGGAGTACATGTGTCTCCAGAGGATGAAGTTTTGAATCTAGGGGTCATACATGGATAGAAAGAGATTGGAAAGTAAAGTGAAAATAGAGTAAATTTTCTAACGTAAAAGGTGAAAATAGGTCGAATGACAGTTTTCATATGGCCTAGCAGCCTGTCTTTTCTGGAGGTGTAGTTGGACAGGAGAAAAAGGGTTGTAGGGAGATGAGACTGACCTAATTATTTTCTGTCAACAGCATAGTTTGGGCCACCAGGCTGTGGGGCTCTTCAAATTTTGTTCCAAAATTCAGGCAATATCTTCACTCTCACTCACTAGACCTTTAAATTTCGCCCTGAAGGGGGCAGCTCCAGGTCTTATTTACTTGCTTCAATAAAAGCCACTATTTGTTACGTTTTATATATTTTAATCAGTTTTATTGAGGTTTCAAGTAAGATGTCTGAAATCTACCAAAAATGAAAGTGACCACACTGGACAATGACTTTATAGTCCTAGACGGCAGAAGTAGCTTCTGGTCACCATCTGCACCCGGCACAGAGCCTGTCCCAGGGGAGGTCCACAGTAACCATCCTAGGAATGAAGGGAGCCAGGCCTAGGCACCTTGACCTCTGTGAAAAGTCACATGAATAGAAAGACATAGAGTTTGCATCAATCCCTGGTCACACTTCTCAAAATGTTGAATTAAGTAGAGAGAGCAGTACTGTCTGTCTTCAGTCAGACGGAGAGAACTCCTCATAAACAAACAAGTCTGCCACTTATAAATGCATTTCTTCCACAAGAATTATCAGCCAGGATGGGCTTCCTGCAGGGCAGCTCCCAGGATCTGAGAGGGACTAACAGTTGTATCAGGAGAGCTCTTCCCCTAATAATAAGCTACTTTAATCACATTATATTTGTTTAAAGAAAATATGCTGAGACTCACTGAACTGAATTATATAAAAACTCCCTACAAATCTTAGAACTGCAGCCTTTTCTTCCTTTTCCCAAAATTCTCACTCAAACCCAAACAAATCAACCCTGCATAGGTACTATAGTTTAGGGATATAAAAGCAAAAAGATGTAACCGTACACTCACCTGGATTACCCTCATGGGACTGCCCTGGGCAGAGTCATTCGCTTCCATCTCTGAGTTCCCACTGCAGGGGTCATACTACTGTGATGCATTTTTCATATTGTAGGTGCTTGTTTGGTTAGTGCGTCTCCCCAATTAGCTTGTGGGTTCCTCCGGGGCAAGAGCAGGGTGGAAATGTTTAATAATTACCTGTGGTCTTAAGCAATTTTCTTTGTTGCCTCATTTAACTTCATCAATTCAAGCACCCTGAGAGGTCAGCACTACTCATTACCATTCTCAAGTTTAAGCTTGTTAATTTAAGGAGCTGGAGCAAGGTAAAAGGCAGAGTGGATATTGCACCCATGCCTGATCCACTGCAAGGCCCCACCTCCGTCCACACACCCAAGGCCTTATTTTACTTCCTATTATTCCCAGTACCCAGCTCAGTGCTTGCTCAGGTTCCTAGGGGATTTGGCAGGGAGTTAACAATGCTTCATATCAGAATTTCTATGAGAAGTAAGTAGGTGGATAGTGAAAAGGTAGGTGTTGAGGTAGGAAATGTGACAGTGGAAAAGGTTACAGAAGCTGCCACTGAGAAGGGAATCATAGAAAGAGGGGTTGGTGTCCTTGCTTTTGGGAATTCAAGTGTAGAAACCCCGGTCTGAGTGGTTGTGTGGTTTTCTGTAACAGCACTTCACAGCCTGTGTGTAGGCATGGACATGGAGACAAGTACTGTGTTGGGAGATGTGACCAACGGGCAGAGGCTAGGGGAAATAATGACACATGTAAGATGATGGTTGAAGTGGTGGAGCCTGAGGTCCAACTTTGACACGGAAGTAAAGAAGAGTCCAGCTTGTGGTCAAGGAATGTGAAGCTGAAGAGGAAGTGAAGGTGAGGGCACTGGAATTGAGTAGTTTGAGGAACTGAGAAGTCAGGCTCTTACATGTGTCGTCTGGGTGCACACTGAAGTCACTCTGGGCGATTTCATGATGATGTCAGGACCTATGATGTTAGGACCTCGAGGAAGAGAGGTTGCTGTAAACCAGGTTGCAAACTCTGCAGTGAATGAGGAGGCTGACCAGAAGTTTGTTCAGAACAAGAGGGACAGAAGTAAATTGCCTAGGTACCTAAAAACAAGAGGAGCAGATATTTTGTAAGAAATTGGCATTGGAGAGTAACATGACACTGATCACACTTCTCTTGAATTTAAGGTATGAAGTAGACAGTGACACACTGAGAGGGCTCAGCAGATAAGGAATGTCTGGTAAGAGGTGATGAGGGTTTGAACTAAGGAGGTGGGATTAGTAGAGAGGAAGAGGACAGAACAAGCCTGAGATCATTCAGAGAGAGGGTTTGTGCCTGATTGGATATGAGGGGAAGTAAAGAGGGTGGTGGATATTAACTGGAAAGAAAGTGCTGGTATTTCCTGACAGCAGGAAAGGGGGAAGAACAGGTTGAAATTGGTGTATCTTTCATGGGTTGGTCAGGAAAAGAGAGCCACTACAAACACTGCAGGAAGGAGCCACTTCCTAGAACTCACATGAAGCTGGCAGGACTAAGTGAAGGTCTGGAAGTGGGGGTGGTAAGATGAGAGAGGCAGGCACAAGTCAGCCTGAAGCTCAGAGCACATGGACCATAGTTGGCGGGAAATTTCAAGAATCCACGTGCTTGCAGAGATGTTTATAGAAGTCTGCCTCTGGAAACAGCTGCCTCTGTGCGAGTATCACCTCTGTGGGCCTGAAGCCTAGGACCCCATGATGAGCTTGGTGCCACTGATTGCTTGTATGGTCCTTTGGGAAGATGAGCTGGACATAGAATAGGTGGAGAGCAGGGATAGACTGGTTCCCAGGTCCCTCTTATTTGTTCATCACCTTGTCTGATCATTACAAACGTCTCAGAGTGGTGCCTTCAGCTCTGGACAATTAGATACATGTGTCTGGAAGTTAGGAAAGAAATTGCCACCGAAAGAATACATGTTGTGAATCAGCAGTAACTTGATCCAAGAAGAATAATAAAAGGAAGAGAAAGAGAAAGCTGAGGATAGGGCAAAAGAAACCAAATATCTAGAAAGGTGAGAGGTACAGCACATCAGGAACCAAGGAGAGGGCTTCGAGGAGGAGCCACGTTCAGAGCCATGCCCAGAGAGGTATAGTGAGGTAAGGCTCAGGCAGGGTCCCGGAGAAGTAATCAGCCAGGTCACACTTCTGCTGACTTCTCTGGTTCTGGGTATGGTGTCCTCAGCACACCCCTTCCAGAATTCAGCATGCAGCATAACCTTCCTCAGAGAAGGCAGCAATATGAGATATTTGCATTGACCCACCGAATTTCACTGTAAATTTGTGTTTCTGATAAAAGGCATTTGAAATATAACTGGATCTAGTCTTTACTAGTAAGTCAGTCCATTGCTGTTTGCTATGCTAAATCTACATGAAAAAAGGCACTCATCTCATAAATGCTCAGATTCTTGCACCCAGAAACTCACTTATCGGGCTTACACCTGATGTAGACAAACACAACGTCTCTACAAATCGTTGTGCCTTTTTATTTCTAATCCTTGTACCTCTGAGTTCTGAATTCTAATTAAATTAAATTAAATACACATACATAGCCACATATACATATATCTATATATATACATATACACATATAAATGTAGAGAATATGGTATCTCATATCCATAATATTTCTCTGCTTCACTATGCCATTAAGATCATTTGCTTCTAAAATAAGAAAGCACTAAGTATCTATTTGAGTGGGTTTCATAGGCTTTGAAAATATCTCATTTAGGGGATATTTTAAAATGCACTCAATCATGTAATTGCATCCACAAATTACCTCCTTTCCTGCTTGATTCAAAGTTGAACTTTTGTGTTGCTATGTATGTTCTTTGATAATTAAAAAAAAAATCACATTCAAGTTCTGCAATTCAGTTTATCTAGTTTAAAAATCTTATAAATAGAAAAGACCTTAAAATAAAAACCAAGCATGAAGTTTATGGTGCTACGAACTGCTATTTTGGGCTTTATTTAAAGAAATGATAGATATGTGTGCCTCATCCTCTAGAATAGGGTTTCTTAGTCTAGAACTACACCCTTTGAAATATTATGGGAGAATTTATATCTTCACGAATTGAGTCATTTCCTTCATGAACACAGCATACCTCTTCATTTATTCATATATCCTCATGTATGCTTTATCTCCTAGATAGCAATGGGCAATTTCCCTATAAAGGTCATGTTTATCTTTTATTAGATATGTTCTCAAGTATCATTTACTTCTAGTTCTTATTGGGAAAAGGAATCTTTAAAAACTTACATTTGGTTATTGTTGGGTGATAGAAATACTATTATTTTTTATGAGTTGTCTTACCCTCAGAAACTCACTTCCTGGTTCTTACATTCTGTGTAGACAAATACATCTGCATATGATTGTTCTGCCCATTTCTTTCTGATCCTTGTACTTCCCAGTTGCCCACCTCGCTGTCCCTATCTTACTGAATTGAGTAGCGTCCTTTCAAATTGTTCCACTTTCTGTCTCTAAATATACCTTCCAAGTTGATGTATCTGATGGTTATTGCTCATGCACTTTATTGTTCTTGTCTGTGAGCTCTGTGCAGGTCTCATGTAGTTTTAGCTTGTGGAGACATTCCCATTGGAAGTTTCTGAGTTATTTCTCCTCTTTTGTGGTTCACAGGTTCTGGACACGTTTTTGCCTCAGTCTAAAAGCACTGCTTACTTGCTGCTTGCTTGGTTTCTACGCATGTCCCAGGGCCCTCATCAATCCCTTGGTCCTATCCTTGGCTTGTCATGGAGCATTTTTACAAATAGAGTCATACTGCTATCGTTCCCAGATTTATTCATGCAGGAAGCTCAGGTAGCCAGGGCCTTTGACTACTGCCTCCCTGAGGATTGTTTGTTTAAATAAAAATAGCCTCTGCGGCCTTTATCTGATTTGCTTACTCTGACAGACCACAAGATTTTAGTTTAACTCATGACTAAAAATTTTCCCTCTAACTTTCCGGTTTTAGCAAAACATCTTAATTTTGAGCTTGGCTCTCTACTTTGAGTTTAAAATGTATTTCATTAGCATGGTGTGTGTGTGTGTGTGTGTGTGTGTGTGTGTGTGTGTGTGTGTGTTTGTGTGTGCACGCACACATGTATCTTTGAAGAAAGATTCTCATCAAATATGTTTCTTTCAGAAAAGAAAGTAATCTAGTGCAAGGGAAAACAGGTCCAATGGCAGTACCACAGTTACTTTATAAGAGCATTGCAGTCTTTCTCCTTGGGTAGAGGTGGGGCAGGAAAAGAAAAAGACCAAGATATTTAAAGACTTGATGCATAATTTATGTGCAGGGCTATTTTTGCAGGCTGTAGTAATAGCAAAGGAGATCAGAAAGCATCAGCAAAAATCAAATGAAAGTGGAGCTTTGATTAATCTCAAAATAAGTCCCTGAGAAAGAAACCCTATGAATTCCATAGTTCCTCCCTCAACATTTATGGAAAGGTGTGGCTATTTAAGAGCCTTACAGAATTGGGAGGAAAAAATGAGGCAAAACCCATTTCCTCTCCAGATGAGGTCATTGTAAATGTCAGCATTCTCTCCAGCATCAGTAATCCATCCTGTGAAATTGGAGCATCTCGAAAGAGAAATCTGGAATGCTTTGCTCCCAGAGCTAAATTGTGACCATTGCTATACATTTATTGTCTACAGTGTCATGTGTAAGTAGTTGGTGATTAGTAAAAAAAAATCCAACAAGGTTGAAAAAATAGTCAACAATTTTTGTCCCTTTTGATGCAATAAATGAGTTACAACTGGGTTTCCAAGCAACAAATACCTGTGGAGTGCCTGATGTGTGCCAGGCACTGCTTTAGGCTCTGGGCATTCAGCAGTGAGCAAAGTTTCTGCTCTCTGGAGCTCATATTTTAGCCATGGAGGATAGATAGATGATAAGCAAGTAAGCGACACTAAGAGTAACATATTTCTAGGAAGTAGTAAGGTCTATGATGACATTGAAATTAGATAACTAGATGGAGAGTGCCTAGATGAGGAAAGCGAGTTAGGCAGAGAAGACTGGTGAGAGGAAGGGACATTTGACCTGAGTGCTGTGTTATGAGAAGGAGGGAGGTAGGAAGTAGGAAGAATTCTATGCAGAAGACCTTCAGACCAGGATAAAGCAGCATGTCCTAGGCACTGAGAGCAGACCCATGCAGCTGGTGCATGTGGGAGGAAGGAGCGGGTAGGAGAAAATATGGTCAAGGGGACATGTATACATTCGTCAAAGATTTTAAGAGTAAAGCATGGAGTTTATAAAATAATTCAGGGGTGGGCAATTAAAAGACTTTATATATGATTCCTTTAAATAGTAGCATTCCTGACTGAACTAGAGGGGAGGATTATATTTAATCGTATATACTCGATAATAATTTCTTGTTTGATTTTCCAAATCACCTTTATTTTCCAGGGTATGGTAGGAGGCTTAATGAGGTTAAAGGATGCATATGGTCATAAAGCCAGGGCTGTGTTGCACAACTCTGGCAGGTGTCAGTGCCCTCAGAGAGAGTGGCTATGGCACAGGGAACAGTTCCTCCTGCACCCGGCTCATGGATGGTGGAGCCATTCCACTAGCAGGACTCATAACCCTTTTGCGTTTTGTAAAGGGAAGTATATTTACCTTCTGTGTAGGAAGGCAGCAAGACACCAGCAATCCCCATGACACTTGCAAGAGCCTCACATTTCCAGTGCGAATTGTCCTGACAACAGGATGATTTCAAAAAATATGAAAATATGAACAATAGTAGTTGTCAAAATAAGTCATATAGCCAGCGTTGAGCTAAGAACGAAGAAGATACATCCTTTTAACAATTCTCTCATAAAAAAATACACACTTGTGTTAGCTGAGATGACCCACAATGCTTGAGAACAAGAACAGTGTTAGAAAGCAATTTGACAGTCCATTTCAATAGTTATAAAAATATTCAGTTCTTTGACCTAAGAATTTTTCTCTTGGGAACCTAAAAAATTTTTAGAAACTGTAAGAATTTACTTATACATAAATATATCACTTATGACACTACTTATAATGCATGAAAATAAAACAAAATTTAATATCACCAAACAAGGGCATCATACTCTTGAATTATTGTGCCGACATTTAAATTAATCCTTATGAAGATGCTATAGCTTTATGAAAGATTGCCTAAAATAACACTTAAATGAATAAAATAGAATAGAAAAAATGAGCTAAGCTTAATAGCACTCAATGAATTGTTTCAGCACATTTAGAAGGACCAAAAATGAGTAAGAAAATGTTAAAACTGGCAGCCTGTACCTATGTTGCCATTTCAAGAATTTTCTTTCCATGCTCTCTTTGCCTTCTATTTTATTTAATAAATAAATAGAACACATTCTAGCAAGTAATTTGTTCGGTGACCTGCTTCATCTTGGATACTGGAAATGGTGTCCTCCTATACTAGTCCTGCCTTCTGCTATCTACTGCTCATCCTTGCTCTGAGCTGTAGGGAAGGAGAGCAGACAGCTGACAAGGGAATCAGGGGCCTTCTGCACAGCCTGCTCTTGCTCCTAATTGTGGATGGGCTGGTGGCCGAAAAACTTCAGCTCCTTCTGATGGGTGCCCCTGTCCGTGTCCGGGGAAATATTCCTCCTTGAAGTATTCGTGGGAGATACTGTCATGACAAAGGGTTGCACATGGCCTGAAGTGGATAACCTTTAATTTCCAGCATTTAGAGAAATAAAACTCACTGCCAGAATTGTCAGGGAAGAGTCAATGAGCCAGCTGAAAGGCCATGGGAGAGGTTTGTTTCTCTAGCATAGAGGCACCAAAAATAATTGTACTTCCTCTTTTTATCTAGTTCATAGTTATCAGCCCCAGTGGGGTGAACCATAAAAAACACATAATCCCTAAAGTTCCAAATGCCTCACTCATAATCTTTAGCACATTTAGCTTCCTAATGATCTTACCATTGAAATATCCATGAAAACACATATACACACACAAATAAAGCATTGCAATGGCATTGATAATGAAGGATATCATTCAGCAATGGGCTACTCGTAAAAGTTTCTTAAAGGAATTGAGGAACGTTGTAAGTTCCTAAATATCTCTAATTGTGCAAAATGTCAAGGCAAAGAAAATGAGAAAAAGTTTTTATCTCAGTCCCTGGTTTATCCCCATGTTAGAAACTCAGGAACATGCGAGCAGATGTCCTGACTGAACATCCTTCAGCTCCCCAGACAGCATTTGGTCCTTCCCCACACTCTTCCCCACCCAGCAGTAGCACTCTCCTCTGTAATCCAGAGATGACAACTCTCAGGAATGCAGTGCAGTTGAGGGTGAAAAGAAAGAGAAGACTAGTGCCTTCTGGGATAAGAAGTAAGCAAGCAGCAGCTTGGGGGAGGGGGTGGGGGAGGGTGGGGGGAGGGTGACAGAAGCCCATTGGAAATAATGTGGCAAAGGGAGGGATGTCATAACTCCTCATACTGCTTCTTGCATATGATTTTAAATGTTATGTCAAAATAAATCAACTTTCTAATAATAGCCAAGTAAGAGAAGACGTGGCCCAGTAGAACTGCCCTAGATATGGGTCAATGTGATGTTGCATATTTGTCAGGACTCGTGCACAGGACTTGCCCTTTGTTCCTTGTATGAGACTGGGATTCTGACAACACCAGGAAAATGGCGTTAGGAACCGGAAGCACATGCACCCTGCGTGTTGGAAAATACAGGGCCTGCTTAGCATTCTCTTCATTCAATGTAAGGACACAGAAATACTGTTAACATGAGGCTTAGGGAGAGATTCTCTTACATAACAGAAGGGACTGTGTTCCGTAGTTATGCAGAGGTAGAGTGAACCTGTGAAAATGGTTTACTAAAAGTCTCAAAAGAAAAATGTGGATAATATTTAGTCTTTGTCTTCATTAATATATGAGATAACCTGGTTTATGAGATTAGAGATAAGGAGGGGAAAGGTACAAATAAAAGTTTAAGAATCAGAATAACCCCAACTTCATGTTTGCATGACTGGAAAAGAGATTAGAGTGGAACAATGCCCTTAATATATTGAGAAAAAATGATTTCCCACATAGAATTCTACATCCAGTCATAAAGGCATTTTTACACATGCAGGGTCTCAGAAAATGAACTTCCCGTACACCATTTTTTGGGAGCTGACTAATAAAACTCTAAGCAGAGGAGAATTGTAAAAACCTATTCTTCCGGAGGCCTGGCATGGCTGGGAGTTAGGGAGTGGTATCTTCTCCTGCCTCTGGCTCTGTCTACCATTTTTTACCTTTGAAGTTTATATTTATTAGATGCAACATGCCACCACTACTTTCTTTGCACTGTTTCCTGCACATTAGCTTTCTGAGAATTTCTGTCTCTAAAGAGAAGAGGCAGGAAAATAATTTCATCTCTTCGAAAAGCAGCAAACCCTTTGGCTCAGCAATTTCTTGCTGAGAGAAGCATCTGAGACTTTGCACTAGTGTGTAGACAAAGATGTGTGAAGATCGATGCTGCAGCATTGGTTGAGCTGGTGAAGAACTGGGAATCTGGCGCCCACCTCTAAGTGGCTGCTCACATAAGTTCACGTAATGGAATTCTATGTAACAATGAAGAATGAATGAGGTGAATTTATAGAAATGTTCTAGCAAAATGTCCACTCTTTATCAGTCAGTGAGAAACAGAAGTTGCAGAAAGTGAATCCTACACACTGGAATATTTCCATTGGCCCCGCCCTGTTCTAGCTTCCTGGGTGCTGACCTGTTCAGTGACTTCAAACTGTAATCTTGCCCTTTGGTGCTGGGTGGGGCTCAGAGGAGACTGGAGAGAATGAGCATTGGGCAGAGTTTTATCTCCCTGACTCTCTTCCTATAAGCGGACTGAGTTGGTTATTTAGGCTCCGTGGGGCAGCTCTGTGTACCCTCTTTGTCTTTAGAACCACCCCTTCTGTCCTAGGGAGATGATGGCACCACTGTTAAAAGCCCCAGAGTGCCACTTTCTCCTTGAGTTTATACTGCTACAACTTTATATCTAATTCCACTGTATAAACTCTTCTTACTTTATTTTAATTTGAGGGTGCTGTCTGCTTCATGCTCTGACCCAAACTGGTGCATATAATGCAATCTCATTTTTACAATAGCGATTTCTGTATGTGGTCTGTTGTCTGGAAAGATAAAACCAAACTGCAAATAGTGGTCAGCTCTAGAAAGTGGATTTGGGAGAAGAAAAAGAAGGGACTAACTTTCCCATTATCTAGTCCTAGTTTGTGATGATCATATGCCATATTACATAAAACATAAATTTATTTTAATAAGCTACTAATTTAAGTAGCAAAAAAAAAGGGGGGATTCACAAAACAAAAATCAAAAGCAAAATCTGTACTTAAATTTCTAAACAATAGACCTGGGATTTCTGAACCAGAATCTAGTTTTTGAGGAAGACGTTGTTTATTCTAGCTTAGTTCATGTCAGCTCGTTTATATATAGAGAGTAGTGGGCTTCTGATTTCATTAAACTATGTGTTTCAAAGCATTTATTAATGTCTCAGGACATAATGGAGGTAACTTTCAAATTTTTGTAATTACAAAAATTTATTCAAAATTCCCCAATGAGGCTCGATGAATGGGACTATAGTATCTCATGATTTAAGTTTTACTACTTATATTACATATCAGCTTCCTGAAGATTTCAGTCACTAATACTTGTATTTCAGTTTCCAAATTTTTTTTAGCATATTCCATTACAGCATGATATCTGAGATTTTAAAGTTATTTTTATGCTGTGCTGGTACTTAATTGGTGGGTTTCAGTTCCCCACATGGAAATTTCATTTTGTGTCAGGACTTTGGAATTGGAGGTTTTGCCACATCAAAATATAGCACTTCCTTTGGGAGTTGGGGCCATTATAATAAAGCCAAGTGAGAGACAAGTTCAAGTTATTTTCCAGAAAAACCAAAGCATGCAAGAATGTTTTCTAACTTTCAGAATTTTACTCCCATGAAATCAACATATGTGGCAAATTAGACCTTTTAATTAGTAGGTTTTCCATTGAGGACAAATTTAACTGATAAAAAATCGATGAAACACTTTTGAGATAATTTATTTCAAATTTTGTCCACCTCCATATTTGCTAAGATAAGCATACATTCCTACTGGTGGAACAGGACAGAAGGGCATAGTATCCCATAGGGGCATAAATTTGGGTCCCAAAAAGGAGTGTTCAGGTTAACAAGAACAAAAAACAACGTTTTGAGAACATATGTCATTCATTCCTTGGTAATTTAACAAGCATGTACAAAATTTTTGACCCAGAAGATATCAAGGCAGGGACAAGGGCTTGTCCTTCAGAAGCTCAAATCTAATTAGAGTGACAAGACACATGTAGAGGAGCAGGGCTTCTAGGCCGGGGGAGTGCAGAGCCCCCTTTGAAGGAAACAAAATATTTCAGACCCTTCAGGTGGATTTAAAATGGTTTTATTATGTTACTTGCTTAAGTATAAATATTTAAAGTTTTATATACTCCTTTGTTCATATGAGCCAGATTCAATTTGCAAATTAAATAAAAATAAAACTTCAAATTAAAATACATACATGAAATTAACATTAATTCAAAGTGACAGGAAACATGGTTTTGTGGAAACCACATCATCGCACACAGAATGAACTTGGGCCACCTTGCTATGGTCGATTTTCCTTTTTTTCAGGTCAGGATTCTTTTATTCTGTGGCTGAGTGATGACTCAGTTCTCAGGTACCGTGGAACTTTCACCCCCAGTTTGTCATCTCATTCTGCCTTCACATGGGTGAATGCATCTGTTAAGAATAAAGACTGCCTCTACTCTTGCTTTGAGGGATCACAATTAAGATAGTGCTCAAACATCAACTTAGGGACAGATAGATCAAAGGTGATCCAGGTACAAAATACTTAATATTTAGAAATGCTTATTAAACATCAGTTAAAGTATCATTGAGATATTTAGGGGCCGAATATATATCCAAAGTCCTTTTCAAAAATCCATTGATCTCTATTTAGGAAATTCTCAGCTATAGAATATAAATTAAATAAAATATAGTATTATACCAATAAAATAGTAGTGAGAAAAATATGAGAAAAGTCAGTATGATTAGGAAAGTAAAAATATTCTGGATGAACTCTTGGAAATATGTATTTTTAGAATTTTGATTAGTATTTTATTGAATTTATAGCTCAAATTTGAGAGAATTAACATTTTTTAAAGTTGAGATTTCCATCCTTGAACATGTCATATTCTCCCATTTATTCGTATTCAATGTTATCAACTATGTTTTGTAGTTTCCAGTGCAGAGGATTTACATAACTCTCATTAGATTTGTCTCTAGATATTTGATACTTGGTGCTACTTTCAGTTGTGTCTCATTTCAGTTCAGTTCTTTTGTTTTTGTTTTCTTTTTTCTTGCTCTTTTAATCTAGCTAGTATCTTCAGTTAAATGTTGAATAGAAATGATAAAAAAAAATTTGCTTTGTTTCTAATCTTAGATGAAAAGTATTCACTATTTCTCCATTAAATATGGTTCTAGGTTTTTGGTAGATTCCTTTAATCAAATTAAATATGCTCCTTCTATTCTTTGATTATTGAGAGTTTTTGTCATAAAAGGGTGTTGAGTTTTACCGGTCTTTCTGCATGTGTTGGAATGATCAAATGTGCTTTTAAAATTTTATTATTATAGTAATTACATTGAATCGTTTTCAAATGGTAAACCAAAATTGGAATTACTTGACAAACCTCACTCATTCAGGGTATACACACACACACACACACACACACACACAGATACACATACACATCATATATCATATATATCCACATATAGTCTCATTAGATCTTTTGCATCCATGATAATAAGAGGTATTAGCCTATAATTTTTTTCTTGTATTTCCTTGTCAAATTTGTATCAGTATCATGCTGAACTCATAAAATGTATTTGAAAGTGTTCACAATTTCTTTGGAAGAATTTATGTAAGATAAGATTTATATTATTTCTAATATATTTGGAGTAATTCATCTGTGACTCCATCTCTCCGGATATGTTTTCTTTATTGGATATTTTTTAATTATAGAATTAATTTATTTAATATATATATGTATCTCGGAAATGTTTTAAGAAGAATTTAATTACTAAATACTTTAACTGTATTGTCAAAGAAGGCTCTCAGTGGTTTTAAGGATGAAAAGTGTTCTTGTTTTGGACACTTTTTGCCAGAAATATTGCAGTTTCCCCCATGAATTATGTATGTTCTGAAATACTTTATTGAAAACACGATTCTATTCATAATGGAAGCTTGTTGTGCTCCTCAGAGCTGAACTCCAGTTTGCAGGGTTTCAATTTTTCTAATTCCTCACTTAGAGAATTTAGGTTTCTATTTACATTAGGCCACAGCAGGTCCTTGAGGCCATGGGTTAAAACTCATTAAGGTTCTGGAACAGAATGCTTAGCTTCTTGTTTTCTAATTGCCAATTTAAACTTCTTTATTGCTAGTTACCTGGAGCCCACATTTTATTTCCTAAATGGTCTTTTGAGTCACCTGTTTTCGAAACACCAGGACATCCTTGAGCAAGAAATGCTGCCACATAAAGAACCAGTGAGTATAATCTAACAAACGATTTGTGCAGCCTAACATAAAAAATTTGCTGTGCTTAATTGTGCTTACTTGAAAAAATTATGGCAACTGGCTGATATAAACTTCAATGCATTAAAGAATGAACATGGAACTGAATCTGTGCATACATTCATATATTGGTATCTGGATATATATGTATACATATAATGTATAATATATATTTATATATTATATGTAATTATATAAATACATAGTATATAAATAATATATTTAATAATTATATATTTGCATACATACATTTATATGCATAAATTTACATATTAAAAAACGCTGATACCAACATCAAGTAAACCTGCAACAAGTTGAGAAAATTAACTCTTGACAGGATTTGTGCTAATTGGTGATTTTGATTCTGCACATCCACTTCTATCTTGTAATTTATTAACTTTTTCAGGTAAAACAGGACAGAAATGAGAAGCAAAATTTAAGTGCAGTGCACAGAAACAGGATATATTATAAAAATATTCAGTGAAAAATTGAAGCAGAATAGAAAATCATACCACACATGAAGATTCTAAATGATCAGTTACCTACATTAATATTAACACAGAAAAAAATGTAAACTTCATACTACACCATTGTGGGTTGTACATGAAAAGCTGTGCATGGGAAGTTTCTGTGACCTACTCTGCCCTCACACCTGGCTTCCTGCTTACCTGTCTAAGCTCACATCTTATCACTTTCCCCCTTTGCTCTCACACCCCAGGTTCAGTGAGTCTCCTGCAGTTACTCAAATGCTGTCTGCTCTCTTTCACTCATGAGCCTTTACAAATACCATTTCTTCTGCCTGAAGTGTTCTCTAGTTCTCACTCCTTTGTGTGGCTTAATTTGAGTTTAGATTAAAAGCAACTTCTACTCTGGGTCTTTGCTTACCTCCTTGCTTTTTACTCACCCACCCTCAATACACCTGAAGAGAGGTGTTGCTCCTATTATGTTGGCCCACAGCACTCTAGTTGTACTCTTATCATAGCATCTAATCACTGGCTCATACATGTATGTTTCCCAGTCTGTAACCCCCCACCTCACCATTTGTAAAATTCATATGAGAAGGGGAGAGATCACTGCCTACCTCTTCAACTATCAGCCTGAGCTTGGCACACTGTCAGGGGTCAGTGACCATTACTTGAATGATGAACCAGTCAATATGTGGATGCCAACACTCTATTCTCTATTTCCTTGTTCACTTCTTCTAACATTTGATGTTGGAGAGACCGATACACTATGTTTAAATTTTAGCAAGTCCCATTAATTGCCCTTATAGCTCCCTTTGTTTTTAGGACAAAGGCACATTGTGTCTTTGGTTCTAGTATCTTCTTTGGATACTATATTTCTATCTCAGTGCTGATAGTCCATGCCAGATTGGCATCTGGTCCCTTGGGCAGGTCAGACCAATAGGACTTAAGTCAGATGAGACATAGGTTGTGGACACACTACTTCCATGTGGAATATGTCCTTTCTGGAGCCTCTGGACCACTCTGGCCCCAACATGCTGGTGTTTTCTAGAAGTACTGTGTAGACCTGCAGCAGTAAATGCAACATTTGGAAATGTTCAAAACAGATGCATGGTGAACAAAATCCTCCATTTTAAGAGAATAAAAAACTAATATGAGAAAAAAGTTCAATGAGAGGTCTAAGGATTTGTTGAGTAACAGAAAAATAGAAGTACATGCAAATAAATTAGATAAATATTTTCTTTTTACAAAAATAAGATCATAGTATTAGTGATAACTTTAAATTTCACTTATATCATGGAAACCTCTATAGGTCAATACATTCATTTTTTTTAAAGAGCTGCACAGAATTCTTTTGCATGACTGTATTGTTATTTTTAAGGCTTTTCATTATTAATATATATTTGTGTTATTTTTGAATTTAAAATTTTTTAACAGAAAAAGTACAATGAAGGTCCTTGTCTTTATCTCAATGTATTATTTTTACTATTGCAATACTGTGGATTCTTAAAAATGAGTTTGCTGGTAATAAGAAATGAACACTTGTATTTTAATATGTACTAGTGAATTGCATCACATTATACTTCCATAAAGGGTAAGATCTCATGGTTCTCACATCACCACCAGTGCTGGCCTTTAATAACTCTGTTAAATAGTTGACAATTTGATTTGTGAAAATGTAATCTTGTTATTTAAATTTTCACGGTATTGATTGTTGAGGTTAAGTATCTTTGTATATAATGGTTGGCTATTTGGATTTCTTTTTCAGTGGGTTGCCAGTTCATGATTTTCATTGATTTCCTTTTGTGTTGCCTTGTTCTTAATTGATTTTCGGGAGTTCTTAGTTATATTAATTCTATGTCTACGTTGACAGTATTTTCTCCCATTTATAGTTTTTATTATACAGTAGTTAAAATTTAGTTTATAGTCAAATCTGTCACTTCTTCCTTCTTCCTGAAACCACTAAGATTTGTTTCTTGCCTTGGAAATCTCTCCTGTTCCCAAACTAAAACTAAAACTAAACCTAAAGCTAAAACAGGGTGGGGGTGGGTAGGTGTATGGGGAGACAGAAAAAGAAAAAGAGGGAGAAAAAGAAGGGGAAGGAGAAGAGAAAAATAAAGTAGGATACTTCATTTTTTTTCTTCTAATAATTACATATTTAAAATTTATGTTTGTCTTTAGTTGATTTTTTTTTTCTTTTTTGGTGTATTCTATGGGTTAAGGAACTAAACATAGGTATTCCCACTAGATAGGCAATGAATTACCCAAACACATTTTATTGACTAATCCCTTCATTCTTCCCCCACTGGTTTTAAATCCCACCTTATCATATGTTATTGTTTGTTTAAGTTTTTACCAATTTGGGTGAAATTTATTATAATAATATCATTGCCATTTTGATTTGTCTTACATTAAATACTAGTGATGATAAAATTAGTAGGTTTAACATTTTGAACTATGCATGATTCTTGGTAGATTTAAATGGAGTGGCAATGAGTTTTTAGGCTTCTAAAATATTGCTAGAATATATTTATCTAAGCTAATTTAGGGATATTTAAATTAAAATTTGAAAGTAAAATTTGAAATTTCACACTGTGGGCTGTGTGACTGCAGAACTCATTCTTAACCATTGTATTATGCAATTTTCATTGTAATTATTTTATTGTATATCTTTATATGTATTTATTTTATATATCGAAAATCAAGGGTGTTTCGTGAAATAACCTGTTGCTTTTAAAATTTTTCTTGTATTTCTAATTTTGCTTTATATATTTTAATGGCATGCAATTGAGTACATAAAACTTGATGACATTTATGTCCATCTTAAAGATTTATAACTTTTTCATTATAAAAAAATTCTTTTTCCCATTTAATCATTTTTGCTTTGTTACATTTTATTCATAAATACACTGTTACCTGTTTAAAGGTATTTATTTTTGCCTGGTATGTATTTCTGATGTCTCGGCTCTTCTAAATTACAGGTGATAGTTATTGATTTCTCATTTGAAAATCTTTTGTCTTAAAATATCTTTAGTTTTTTTATTATCTACTTTTATGCTTTTTGTTTTTAATATTTCTTGCTTTCTCTATGCTTGTACTTGCTCAGTTTTTCTAGGTCTCTTTCCCCCAATTATCTGGAAATTTTACATGATAATTTTTCCTTTAAAAATGTACTACTTAATGATATTCTTAATGCAAGTGATTCTGATGTATAAAATAAACATCGACATCCTTGTACCTTGTTCCTAAGGTTTCTCTTTTCATGGTAACTTTGGGAATAGTTTCATGTGTCTGTCCAGCCTCTTTTCTGTACTATACTGATATTTGTAAACAATCTCTATTTTTTCCTTATAAGCAGTATTATTTCTGTTTTTCAGAGGCACACTTGTTTAATTACAAGCATGATGGGGAAATATTTCCATGTTAGTTAATTGTATATCTCATTCTTTTTAATGGAAACAAATAATTGTATGGATATTCTATAATTAATTTAAACACTCCCTTTTTGATAGCATGAAAATTGTTTTCATTTTTTTAATTATACACAATCCTACAGTAAACTTTGTGCACATGCGATAGCTAGGGCGGGCTTCATAGATGTGAGATCTATGTGGTCATGTAGGACCAAACATTCAAGAGAGGTCCCTTGTAGGTTTAACATCATTGTCTAAAAATTCTTAATAATTTTTGAACAAAGGTTCTGTATTTTCCCTTACCACTGGGCCCTGCAATTTAGGTAGCCAGTTATGTGGTAGTCTTTCACAAGTTTGGGAAAAAATTTCTAGGTCAAGATGTGTATACATACTGCATTTTGATATGCCCTGTCCAGTTGCCTTTTTTCCTTGTACTGCTCACCAACAGAATGTGAGATAGCTAATTTCTCTTCACTTTCCTATGTTCAAATTAATTTCGTACTGATATAATGCACAAAAAAAGTCATTGGTAGTTAACATTTCATTCGTCATTAATATTTCATTGATATTTAGTTTGTTCCCTGAATAGTAGTGAAATTGAGATCTTCTGTTTATTTTATTTTTAATTTTTTAATTTTTTTAATTAAAAATTATTGAGGTGACATTGATTAATAAAATCAAATGTTTCATGTGTATAATTCAATAGTATGTCATATATATTGCATTGTGTGTTTACCACCCAAAGTTAGATTTCATTCTGTCACCACCAAATACTTGACCCCTTTCACTTTTAGTGAACTTGAGATGTTAATACAGTTGAATAAATTGTTTTTGATCTCCAGTGTCTTACTCTTTTTCCCACATCTACAGTATTTTTCACTTTGATGAGAGGAAAAATCTCCCACTTCAGGAACTGGAAATTCCAGCCAACTGTGCATAGCCCTGTGGGATGTGGTGACAGAGCCAGGATATGTGGGCAAATAGGAAGATTTTGGATATCAAGACAGTGGGATCAGACCTGCTTTTGTATCTGTGTTTATTGTAATCTTGGACAAATTCCTTTATCTTCCTTAGTCTTAGCTTCCTCATCTGTCAAATAGGAAAATTTGTAATCCAGACTTCATAGGGCTGCTGTGAGGATTACATGAAATAAATTATATATGATGATAGTTCTTCCTTGAGACACATAGGCTTAAAGCAACCTTTCTCTCCTTCCAGCTCTTAAAATGGCTAAATTTTTTACCACTGTTTGTAAAAGTATGGTGGAAAGCAAATATACATTCGTCTTAAAAATAAATACAATTGGTGACGCAATTGCATTTTTGCCTAAGGAGATATTTATAGACTCTAGAAAGTGTTCATATATCACCTAGATTAAGATTATAGCATACATCTTTTTTTTAGAAGGGCTGAAGGGGCGTCCCAAAACCTGCAGTCTGTTAAGCACTTCAGGTGATTTTAATACAGGTGGTTTATGTACCACACTTGAGAAATGCTGTCCTAGAGAGCCAAATTTAAGCTAACGTTTGCTGGTGATGTTTAATTACAGGGAAATAATAAAACAAATAATTGCTTTAAAGCTGCTCTAGTTTGCCTCTTCAGGTAAATCAGCATATCTTCCTACTTCTCCTTACTACCTGTCTTCCTCTCCAACCTTACAATACATATTCTTTAGATATTCCAGATCTTACACCTTTGTACCTTTGCTCATTTCCTAGAATGTCACATTCTCCATTTCTGCTTCAGATAAGTGACTACGCATGCTTCAATGCCCTACTCAAAAACGCTGTCCCCTCTGGGGGCGTTTACTGCCACACTTAGGCAGAATCCAGTACTTTTCTCTTTGTGTCTTTACAGCACGCAGCACTTGTCGTGTGAATTAGAATCTTTGTTTACATTTCCGTACATCTCAGAATTAAGTTGTGGCTCCCTTGGGGCCAGAGAACACAGCTTTGTATTTCTACCATCTGATGCAGAAGATTCCCACTGATGTGCAGTCTTTATCTGTGTTGATTGATGGTGATCATTGCTCTATTTTCCTTTTACATGTTAAGACTTATCCTGGAATTTCCCTGTGCTTTAGTTACTTCTTTTCTACTCAAAGTTTAGATGCTACTAAGCTTGTTCTCACTACATAGACTTTGCTCCTGCTGTTCCCTTTGCCAGGAAAGTTGTACCTGTAGATCTTTATGTGATTTATTTCCTTACCTTATTTAATTCAGTCTCTGCTCAAATTGCCCTTCTACAGAAAGGCCTTTCCTGACCATCCATTCCAAAGCAGTCACTTTCTTACCTTGGCCTGATTGATTTTCCTTATAGTACTCCTCATCATCTGAAATTTTCCTATGTGTATACGTACTGCTCTACTCTCTGACTTAGACATAGTATTGCCATTAGCTAGGTATAGAAAGGCCAATGACTTATCCATTTTTGTAATCTTGGCATAAAACAAAGACCTGGCACAGATAGGGGATCACTGCATTTTGTTGAATCAGCAGTGTTTGCTCTTTTATGGATAGAAAGCCAAGGAGCGATCAAGTCTCCAGAATAGTTGCACGAGACACTATTGGTACCCAGCCAAGCTTCCCTTAACCACGACCCTCCAACTTCCACAGATAAAGACTTACAGCTGCCTCTTCTCTGAAGACTGGGAGCACCTTAAACAGATGATGTATCTCTTCTCCTGGGGCTGACCATAGCCAGTGTCTGACCGACATGGATATGCGAAAGGCTGCCCCCCTTGTCTCTAGGCAGAGATACCTCTGCAGTTTGATTTATGCTCCACAGCCCCATGCAGAGCAGGTCAATTTTATAGTTTCCTGAGACCACATCTGTACTTATTTCCTTTCCTTCCTTCTTCCTTTCTTTTCTTACAGATTTCTTTTGAAAGCTCTTCTATAAATCGTTTACATCTGAATCTCTCTCAGACTCTGCTTCTGGAGAGCCCAACTTAAGACGATGATGTTCCTGGGTAGAATGTAAGACCAAGAATTTGTCTTTATTTATAAGGGAGTTGGAGAGTAGAGAGCTAGCCAGAGATATGTGAGGAAGGCCATCAATTGGTGAAACAATCATAGATTTAAGATTAGATATTATTTATGTCCTGTTGGCCAAACTCGCTAACATGAAATAAAGCAAATCTGATTCATGCAGTTATAACTTTGGCCTCTAGTTCAATTGCCAGACTGATAGGCTATTTCCTGATTTTCTACTTGCTAAAGACCTCGAGAAAACACATTAATTTATTAGTTTATTTGATAAACACTACATTTCTGGTACTGAGTTAGGTGATGGGGTTTCAAAAGTGAATAAGAGTGACAGTCTAGAGGCCCAGCCCTGAGAGATTATTGTGCCATCAGTAGCATCTACTCCACCACTCTGCTTCTGATATTGTGGCAATGAGATTAGGCTCTGGGGCCAGACAGCTTGGCTCAGGCACTTCCCAGCAGTGTGACTCTAGACATGCATTGAACTTCTGGAGCCTCAGCTTCTCATCTGAAAAATATACCTGCTTTAATTTATAGGGCTAATCTGGGAATTCCATCTCTCATGCTGGCATTTAATATGTTCCGACCAGGTGTAAGCAATTAGTGATAGCATAAAAAGAATATTTGTCTCTAAAAAAATGTGATTTATCTGTTAGTATGGTAATCTCTTCTGATTCCAAACAAATTGAAAAATCTACATTTGATCAGGGGACATACATCTGGGAGCTCTTTAAAGTATAACAGGAAATATCAGCTGGTTCAATTTAATGAAACCAAATATATAAATTTACTGAAAGCAGACACCATTGTACATTCATTATAGTATTGATTATGGTATCAGCTGTCAACATTTAAAGAAAATTTATAACAGAAAAGTAATTAAGATTAGAAATAATTATCTGTTTCTTCTGTAAATTTGAAAAAAGAAACCAAAAAATAACAACCGTATATTTAATTTTAGCAATGACGCCCAGAAAAGTGTTCTCATGGGAGAGTCATTTGTAAGCCTCTGATCTAAAGTCTGTCTTGTCTGTGGTCTGCAAAGTAAATGTGAGTCTTTTTCTTCTTTTCTTTCTGCAGTAGAAACTAAGGGTGGGGATTATAGCATTGGCTCAGATAAATCGTACTTTTCCTATTACCTAAGGCCTTGAAATGTTTCTGTGATTCAATACTTTGCCTATCAATTTCTAATTTAATTACATGAGGGAGCTACTATTTAGAGAAAATAAAAATGCTTTGTTGAAGTTTAGATAAATCAAAGTTTTTTATTTTTTTATTTTTTATTATTTTCAGTGAGAACAACCTTTTGCCACTCTTTTCCTCTTGATTAATAATTTGGTATTTGTGGATTATCTAAAGTGTACCCTAAGGATGATCCAACTAGAATCTGCCCCAGGAATAGGGAAAAGCGGTTTTTCAGAAGGCACTTTGACTCAAAACCCTGGGCAGGCAGGGATGGGGACCAATTGGTTCTAGGTGTGTGCGCCACAGACAACCTGTTTCCTGCATTTAGTGCCCTATTTTATTTTCCTACACAATTTCACAGAAAATTATGATTTTCCTTAAGGGGAAATGATTGAAATTGAGAGAATTCTTCTCTCAGAAAACAAAACACTCTTTTAAGACTCCATACATCTTTCCTGCCAGTCCTCATTTTCAGATTCCAGAGTTCTGTCCTAATTTGCGAGGCATAATTTCTTTCTTCAGAGGTCTGCTCTCAATGCACCCCGTTCCCCTGGAGGCATCCTGTACTAGTTAGTCACCTTGGACACGGTGGCTATATTGCAGTTGCTAGAATGAGTCTGAGCCTTCAACACCAACAAGTTAGCTGTTTACACCAATACTGTGCTTGCTCATCCACATCACCAGTGCCTTCCATGCTGACAATATATTTTCCCTTTATAAGAAATTACTGTTCTTTCTTGATCTCTTTATTACTTCTCTCTCTCTCTCTCTGCCCTGGTTCTTTTAATAGTACCAGACAAAAAATTTCAATAAATTTTCTGGATTGCATTCTAGAATGATCTCATGATTATAATGTTTCCTTTATTCATTCAATAAACATGTACAGATTTAGCCATTGAATTATATGTATCATGTTAAGAATAAACTTATATTGTGGGGAGGATATAATAAAAAAAATTATATTCTAGGGGAAATATCTGTATTCTCCATGGAAATGTGGGGTGTAATGTGGAGTAGGGATGGCGTTCCACTGAGTGGGAAGAGCATGAACGAACCATGAAGATAAAATGCTATGGGGGTAAAATATTTGGCCTTCTGTTTTCGAAGAATTTGGCGTCTGATTCATAGTCTTCCTGTCTAACTCTTTTCCTACTATAATCCTAGATGTCAAATGTCTAAACGAATGACTCAAACAACATCTTGAGTTCATGTTCAATGATTTCCCACAGCCACATCCCGAACCTCGCAATCACTGGAGTCTGCTTCTTACCTCTAAATCATAAATTTAGATTTTTCTACTTTTCAGCCATTACAGCCTGTTCACTGAGCTTCTTCCATGTCATCTGCCCTTTGACCTTATCTAACCCTCTGACCTCTGTAATTTCTCTCTATTTTATATCTTTTCCTATATTCTCATTTATTCATCCTGAAATCCTTAAGCTATTGTCTCAATTATTCTTTTGACAATTTTCTCAGTTTTCTTACCTCTCTGTCTTTTTGGTACATCCTTATTTATGTGCTCAGGCTTTTCAGTGCCTCAGAGCCGATCTGACTTCTGGATAAGTAAACACCAAGAAGCACATGCCGAGTAAACCCATACGCATACACAGGACATGTGTATATAAACCAGCATGCCATCTTATTCTGTGTCTGCATGGGTATGTGTTTGTACATGTGTGTGATCCTTGGGTAGTCTTGGGACTACTTATGTCCTCAGTCCAGGGTATCTTTTTTTCCTGGTGCAGAGGGACCTGGGAAAATAGCTTTGTGATTGAAAGATTGTTTGGTTAGTATGGTATGTAAGCATGGTCTCTGTGACTGAGGTATTTTGTACCAAGCTGACTCAATTTTGTCATCATTTCTTCAGGGCACCCCCTTGATTTAGAGAGAGTTGGATGGACACTGACAATATTTGTCTCCCTAACTTACCTGTTCTTCCCAGTGTTCCTAAGTCTAGCTAGTTGCTTTTTGGGCCATTCACATTTAGATGTATTTTTACCTTTACTCAGATCTTGCTAACCTTAGAATCATTTTATCTCTTTAAGGTAATTTTGTGTATTTCTGCTTTGATTCATTACATATTGATTTTTTTTTTTTTATTTTGATGCTTATTTCCACATTCTTAAGGTTCTTCCTATGGCTGCTCTCATGTACGGACTGATGTATACAAATATAAGCACTTATACACACACTTACACACACACAGAGAATGTTCCCAAACAATTATACAAATGTGTTTTAAGTACAAAAGGGTGAGGGGTATTAACAACTATATATTATATGGCAGTTCAGACATAGATGTCACTAACTTAGTTAAATGACACAGCGAATCACAAGAAACCAGTGGCACTAAAGGAAATAGAGGCTATTTCATACTTTTTGACAAGCTATGATTGCCTCTCATGCTCAAATGCAGAAGGATAATGACAGTAATGTGCATAAACTGGAGGTAATGGATGCTCCCCTCTTTCCTCATAGTCTCTGAGCTGTTTTATGTGCAGCTGTCACTATCCATCACACAGAAAATTGGAAGCAAATGTCTGTTGCCAATGAACGTCTGAAGAATGCAGATAAAACTGGGGACTGGGACCTCTCTCCCTTAGAAGTTTTCATGAAAAAAAAAAAAAAACCCACAAAAAACAGATACTTTCTGGATTCCTGGTTCACAGGACATTTTGAGGATCAATTCAAACCTGTAACTGCTGAGAACCAAGTAGGTGCTATGGCAGATACTGAAGGGGAGAGTCACAGAAGTACAACTTGGTCACAGGAAACAAAATGCTCATGAAGTAGTAGCTGATGAGTAAAAACTTTAGAAAAAATAAGTATGCCATATACATACAACTCCCATAATCCTAAAGAAGGAGATCTACATTTGTAGATGAATTGACAGAAGACTGAAGTCATTTTTCTTAGGATCTGGTCTCTAAATCTTCACCTTTATAAATTATCAAGAAGAGAGAACCTTAAGTCATCTCTCAATGGGTTACACAGATGTGATCTCACTTTAAGCTTTTTCTTTCGGTGAATTTCTATTACATGAGATAATCCTCAAGTACATAAACTCTAAAACAGATCCTTTAGGTAGCAAGAGAAATAATGAGCTCCATCCTCTCCAAAGAAGCAGTAGAACCATTAATAATGTGCATTCTGTAACCATCTACAAAGGAATATAGATTGTTTTCCTTCAAATCTATGGCCCTGATTTAGGAGCAGTTTGAAAGTTGAAGGGGTGAATCATTCTTCTGAGACTAATAACACATAACTGCCAAATATAATATATTTTTCAAGTGTCCTTAAGTTTAAGACATTTGAATTCCTGTCAGAAATGGCCATATGAATTAACACTAGTCTATTTTCTATTGTATGAAATCTGTCTGTCTGTCTCTCATCTTCTATCACCTATCATTTAGAATATATATGTTTCTGAATTCTATAGAGGATATTTACTATAATTTGTCTCTTCTTCCCAGGAAATTCAACCCTAACTTGACTTTTATTCAGTTCCTATTAAAATCTACCTGAGAATATTGCTGAGGCACATGACGTGAGAGTCAGTCCATTCTTATGCTCTTTCCATGTGTTCACTTATTCACTTATACATACAGAACTGTTCAGGCTCAGGGGATAATGAAAAAAGATATCAACTTTGTTCCTTAGTAAATCGTAGGGTAGTGAGTTGGATATATAAATGAATAAATGATCCAGTTGCAATTATGTATATAATAGGACGAGACTATGGGAGTTTATTGGAGGATTGGCTGAGCTAGAACCCCAAGTGTATGGGGCAAGGAAATAACCCAGAGAAAATGGTGCGTGAGATGCATTTGGAGGGAGGAAAAGAGCCAAAGAGATATTCTTGTGAGAAGAGATGCTATATGCAAAGTCCTGTGATATAAATATCATAGATCGTTTAGTAAACAGCTAGTGTCTTAGAACCTTTGAAACATGAAAGAACAATTGAGGACTGTTAAGAGATGACACTCAAGAGGAAATGTAGGAATCAGATGATGACTGCCTTTTGTGATCTGATTATGCGAATAGAATCCATGCCAAGGGAAATAGGAAGCTTGGTATGATCAGAGCTGTGTTTAGAGTGATCCATCTGGCAGCAGGCAGTTGAACTGATTGAGGCATAACAAGAGGGAGGCAGAGAGACCAGTTAGAAAGCCATTGCAATATCCAGTAGGAACGATGAAGGCCTGAATGCAGGCAGTGGTTGTGGGGATGGAAAAAAAGGAACTATCCTGAGGGATGTTGAGGAGCTAACGCCAGGATAATGAAGTAGCCAATGGAAATGTGAGGAATAGAAATTCATGATTCTTTGACAGTTGACCAGTGTATTGGTTTAATGGTAGAAATGGTCTTTTTCTTTCTTTCTTTCAATCCAATGCCTAGCATGAGTCCTTACATATAGTAGGTGCTCAAATTTGTGAAAAATAGAAAACATTTTGGTGTACATGCCACCTAGATACCTTTAAAAAGAAAATATCCCAGGATTGTTGATGCTATTTATTATCCAGTTTTTCTGATGAAGAAGGTGAAACTTAAGCTAATAAATACCTTTCCCAAGGTCACACAGACTTCATAACCATACACACGTTGTAAACCATTAATTCCATTATTGCATGAAGAATCTTCAAATAATAATAATACTAACAACAACAACAATAACAACAGCAACAACAATAACAACAACAACAACAATAATAATAATGAATGTATACACCATAGAGAAAACATTGAACAAAAGGCATGAATAGTTTGGAAAATAAATATAAATGACAAACTAACACAAAAAAAGGTTTAATTTCACTATTCACACTAGTACAAATACAAAATATTTTAGTAGTGCAGTACTTACGAAAGTTCAAATTCAAAGAAAAACTGTATGCTTGCTTTTTTTGGTTTATCAAGTAGGCAGGAAATTTTTTTTTTATACAAAACAATATTTGTTACATTTAAAAAATCAAGGAATATCGTATATATTTAAGAGACAATACTGTTTTTTAAAGTTAATTTTTGAAGTTTAATAAATATATCGACCAGTACATGAATCATAGTTACATGGCTCAATGAATTTTCATAAACAGAACACATCCTTCTAGCCACATATGAAAGAGAACATTGACAGCATTCCAGAAGCTTCCCACCTCCCACCATCTTTCTACCCAAAAGTCACCACTGCCCTTAGATTAACAACAGAAATTCATTTTGCCTGTTTGTAGACTTTGCATAAATGGAATCAGATAATGTTTCTTTTATTTGAGATTATGTTTATGAGGTTTATCCATGTTGTTACAAGTGGCAGTATTATTTCATTGTGATTGTTCTATAGTGATCATGATTGTTTTATCATTCTACTGTTGATAACATTTGTATCATTTGAGATATTTGAGGCTATAATGAATAACATGTTTTTGGTGAATAATGTTGATTATAAATACAGGAAATGAATTCAGGGACTCAGCAGTAGATCTCAACAAATAATTTTTCAATGAGATTGTGCCAATTACAATCCTACCTATAGTGACTGGTTATATTATAATATTGCCAAACTTTTGGATTTTAGATATAAATCTTGTGAGTGTATAGTGATATAAAATTGTGGTTTAATTTGCACTTTTGTGACTAATGAACTTGAACACCATTTCATACACTTATTGTTATTTTGGATATCCTCTTTTATAAATGTCAGTTCAAGTCTTTTTACCTATATTTGATTGTGAATCTTCTATCTTACTGATTTTTGGCATATATATGAATTCTTTTTTGGGTATGTCTATTACAAATATCTTCTCCTACTTTTCGAGTTGCCTTTACAATCTCTTAATGACATAGTTTGATGAACAAAAGTTCTTCATTTTAATATCATCTAATTTATCAACTTTGTTTTCTGTTCAAGAAAACTTCATCTGTCCCAAAATCGTGGATATATTCTCATAATTTTCTTCTTAAACCATTATTATTTTACCTTTCAAATTTAGCTCAATGATCTCTCTGGTATTGATTTTTGTGTATGTTGTTAGGCATCAAAATTCAGTTCTTCCATGTAGATATGTAATTGACTCAACACCATTGTTTTTGAAAAGACTACCCTTCCCTCGCTGTTCTGAAGTAACTTCTTTTATTTAAATCAAATGTTCCTATATTTGTCTGCTTCTAGAATATTCTGTTTCATTGGTCTTTTTTGTCTCTCCTTGCACCAGCACCATACTTTCTTAATTATTGTAGCTTTATATTAAATCCTAGTATATGGCAGTGTAAGTCCTCTAACTTATTTTTATATCTTAACCTTCAATATTGCTATAGAAACTTTGGATTTTTTTCATTTTCATATAATTATTAAAATCAGATTGTCAACTAAAAAGAACCTCCTGAGATTTTGGCTGGGACTTATTAGAGTCTCTAAGTCAAGTTGAGGATAATTTATGTCTTTGCTACATGAGTTTTGATATTCATAAACTTGTATATCCCTCTATGTTCTTTAACTCTTCTGAGAAATGTTTTGTAGCTTTCAGTGTAATGATGTTATATATAGATTGATGTCTAGATATATGATGTGTTTTGAATTATATTGAATTATATCACTTATTGATTTTTATTTTCTAATTTTTATTTAGAAATAAAATTGATTTGATACATTGATCTTTATTCGGTGAGTTCGCTAAATTTATTTAATTCTAATAGGTTATAAATTCTTTTGAATTCTCCGAGCATTGTCTTTTGCCTTCCAGTTGTATTATCTGTTTTTCTGAGGACATTTGAGGAGTTTCAAAAATGAATTTGCCATCCCTGCCGCCAATGGCTCCTACTCTTTTACTTTTAATATCATTCTTTTGTTTTATCATCTTTATTTTGAATCATTGTACATCCTCTTTGAACTCTCATTTCATAGAGACCATGTTTATTTTTTTATTTAAATAGTTTTATGGAAATGTGTTTATCCATCAGGTTTCATGGTGTACTGTTTTGGATGTAACTGATTCATTTACCTTGAGTTCAGGGAAAGGCTTCCTGGCTTTCACATGGCAAGCCCCTATGTCGCAGGTATTTTTGAGTAGTTACATAGTGTTTATTTCTCTAAATCATTTGTATAGCTGTTTGACACCCACTCTTTCTTCCTTTTCACTCCTTTCTTTCCTTCCTTCTTTTGCACATCAATACCTGGCATATGTCTCATGTTCCTGGCTCATCTTTCTCCCTTGAGGAGGTTTGGTAAAGCTTCTGCTTCCTTTGCCAGATTTAATCAATGCATTCTCCTCTCAGCTTTGCTATCCCAGATCCAATATTTATGGCGTTATGAAGCCCTTCTTCATAGAAAGGTTCAGAGGTCTGACTGCATTTTAAGCTCATCAAAGATCTTTTCTGCTTTTTACTTTCCTGTTTCATTGGTTTTAGGGAAGACAGGAGGACAGAGGCATCTTGACTCTTTCTAAATATAAATTGATTACTTAATTGTATACAAAATATTGTACAAAAATTTCATCCTGTATGCATAGTACAAAAGTCATTAACACCTGAAATAATTTTAAATATAGAAAGAGATAATAATAGCACTTTGTATGTTAAAATAGTAAAATTTACTTGAATTATCTTGGGCTCTATTAAATATGTTTTTGACTGCTGCTTTACAGCCTTCCATGAAACGCAAATGAAATGTTTTTGAGAGATTCAGAAAGGCATTTTGAAGTTTACATAGCTTTGTTCTACTAACTGATCTCTTTTTATTTGTGCCCTGTGTGCAATTTTATGTCACATAAACATAACTATTTGATGCCAAAATTTGAGACAACTCTTTTTTCTTTAAATTCTTGTTGATCTATTATACAGAAAGAAGGGTTTTATCTTTTCATGAACAGATGGTGAACAATTTGATTTGGTTGAAACTAACATTAAATTATTACTACAGCAAGTGCTACATGCCATTTTTCAGAATAGTAGAAAACTTTCGCTTTCTTGAGTCATTAAATTTATAGTGCTGATAAATTCCTAGTACTGACCAACAATTACAGTCAGAGATTTTGACTGTAAATTCTTAGCTTATGTCTTTGGTTTTACTCATAACAATACATTTGTCCTTTAAAAAGAGTGATGCAGGCAAGCAATCATCCCAAATTTTTCACTGAAGTTGATTTTTTCTACCAATTATCCTTTTTTGTTCTAGAAGTATATCTCGAATAAAAAGGACAGGTAGGTAAGGGAATGAACATCACATTTATTGACTACTATACATGACCTAAGCACTAAGCCAAACATGTTACAGATTTTTATTGCATTTTATCCTCACTTTAAAAATCAGATTCTTTCTTCTCGTTTATAGGTGAGAAAACTGAAGCACAAAGATACTAAATACCTATTCAAGATCACACAGCTAGTAGGTTGAAATTTTAGAATTTGAACTTAGCTTTGCCTGATCCCACAGTCTGTGGCTGGTCTCCCAGTGGAGCTTTCTCAAGTCACGGTTACTAAGTGACTGTGTAATGCCTGGTCAGTCCGATTCCACAATCCATTCTTTTAGCTGTTCTACTGCCTTCTTGGTGAGAGGAGTCATTTATCCTTGTCAAGTACTGGCACAGTGCCTGGTATGTAGTAGAGACTCGATATATGTTTGTCAGAGGGTGAAAAATGAAAGAAGTTGGCTTGTTGATTTCTATTTACCCAGCATGCTTTGCTACGCAAAACAGAAAAAAAATGGCAAATGGTTATTTTGAGGTTGTTTATCTCTTTTATTTTCCCATGTTTTGCTGTCTTTTCTATTTTGCTTTCTGTATAGTAAAAATGCAAAAGTCTATGTAGCAACTAGACCACTTAGGAAAAATGGTCAAAATGACCAAAAACAGAACAAAAAATACTGAAATACAAGCGAGAAAAAGCTGCCTGGTGAAATAATGAGAATTTATAAAAAAGGTTCTTTTTACAGACTTCTCCAAATTTAAGCATAGTATACTGCTTAAATGCGCCTCACATTTTTGAAGTGACTTTGGTTTAGAAATTTGAGATGAAATAATCTGAAAATATATTAAAGTCTAATTAAAATAGTTCTTATTTTGGAATAGCTTTATGGATGACATCACCTATGCATGATATTTCACTTGTTACACTCTATTGCCAAGTTTATTAATTCACACAATATGAATTTTATTCTTTTGGAAAGTGTTATGATTCTGTTCTAGTGAAAATATTTTCTACATCCTAGATTATGCTTGGCACATAGTCCCTCAATAAATGTTTGATGATTGAGTATAAATTAAAAGAAAAATTTAAAGAAGAATGTTGCATTTAATTTGGATTACATGTGATCAGAATTATAGGGAATAATCAACCAATAATAAATAAGTAATTAATACTTATTGCACACGCTAGGTATCAGGTTAAGGATTTTACAAGCTTTGTTTTATTTATTCCCGACAACATTTCTATGAAGTACTGATTTTACTTTCATTTTACAAATGCAGAAATCATGGTTTAGAGAAGACAATTGTTCATAATCACACTGTTAGTAAGTAGATCAGACAGCATTTAAATCCAAGATTCAAAGCCCCGACGCATTATGCAAGTTTCTATATTTTTCAATCTTCAAGAGTTTTTCTCACACCAGAAACTGACAAACAATAAAATAGCCAAGAAGTATGTGGCCATCATTACTTAGACCAAAAAGGGTCATGTGTGTGCAAATAATGACTAGAAGTTAACATGGAGTTTGCAATGTAACCAAGAGGGAAATATTAAAATAAATCCCCTAGTCACTTAGGAATACTGGAGTTTAAATATATATAGCTCATCCTGAGAGGTTTCCATTGAGTACCACATCAATCTGACTCTATCAGTGAATTCACCAAATCAATTACCTATATTCACTCTAATGAATATATTCATCCTAAAGTAGCCCTACCTAGTGTTTGCTTCAGGGAAGGCTATTTGAAAAACATACATTATCTTTCTCTCTGTGTTAAATTCCAAATTCTACTCTTTGTCATGCTTTAGGTCTTCATTTATTTATTTAAGTAATATTATTAGGTGCTCTGTATATTCCATGTGCTGTATATACCTTGGGAATGACACATCCATGGTTCCTACCATTACTGAATTTACAACCTAAAAGGAAAATAGATAATAAACAAGCAAACGGATATATAATTACCAATGTGACTGTGGAGAAAGAAATGATCAGAGTTCTGTGGTTTAAAGGAGTGACTTTAAAACAACTTTTATGAAGATGGCAAAAGTATTGATATATACCTCTGTCTGTAGATAATATACCTGCATTCGTACACAGAGACTAAAACCTGTAACAGTGGTTTAGTTTTATAAAACGTTAGGAGAGATATCCTCAGCAAGGTGTTATTTGTCTTCTTTCTGGTCCAGGCCCTCTCTCTGTTATTTTCTTTCATCATCTGGCTTCAGTCTTTTGGTCCTGCTGCCCCAGTCTACATCCAGTAGGGCTTCATGCTGGCCCATTGCTTGCTTCAGATATTCTTATTAAATATTTTTAAAAATTATGTGCATAGTTACATAAAGCCAGATCTTTAAACTACAGAGTCTACCTTTAGTCATGCTTAACTAGGTAGTATTTGTTGAAGGCTCTGTGGGCCATTTTTTATTCTCTTCAAAAATTTTGTCATGTATATACTCTTGGCCAACTATTACAGCTAAATATGAATGAGGCTAAAGACCTTGCCCAAGGTTACAAAGTTCTGGTGCATCTAGAATGATGCATGTAACATGGGTAAGTCTAACTCTACAGCTGATGTTGCCACTATGGCAGGCAGGCTGCCTCCAATGTACATTACACTCATCATTGCATATGGTCTCAAAGCAATTACCTCAAAACCATGTGGAGAGACTTCTGGGATAAACATAAGTGTTTCTTTTTGTCAATAATAAACATAACCTCTTAAAAATTATTACTACCATGTTAACTCAGATACATCTTCTAATATTATACATTAGTGTCTTATTTAACTGTAATTTAACAGAATCTATTCGTTTATAAAGTTGATTGTAATTTAATAGTCCAAATTGATCAGTGAAAAACATCAGAACTGCAATCCATATGTATGCATGCTTCTCAACTATTTTGGTTTTGAAAACAACTTCAGACTCATGTGGCACTGCAGGTAATACTCATTGTCCTGGAAAAAAGTAGTTTTGTCCTTAAAAGTTATTTATTTTGTAGGAATGGGAAATCAATTCTATGTAGTTAATTGTGTTTCTCTGCCAATTTCCAGTCATTTTTGTAGGGGACTATGCTGGGAGTTAAGGTCCCAGAAACTCGAGAGGACCCTGAGAGACTTTGTCCAGGACAGAGACATGGCTAGGGAGGAGCACTAAGGTAAGAGTAGAGCACAGTGTCAGGTATGATATAGGCTGAGGCAAGTCTGCAGAGAAAGCCGAAAGGTCCAGAGACAGGTATGTGTGAGGGGCAGGTCAGGGCAAGCAGTTCAGGACTGACGCTAAGATTAAGGAAACAATCCCAATTTGAAAATAACGCCTGTGGCGAAGCCAGGGGCAGGCTTGTTAGATTGGAGGCTCGCAGTTCCAGGGAGCTTCTCCTGTCTGTATAGTGTTTCTTGCATCCTTTTTTGAACTACATCACCTAGTAGTTGTGGACTGAACAAGGAAAGATTATCCCAGCAGGTTCTTCTATGTCCTGCATATGTCAACGGCTGTCTGCCTTAAGTGGTGTATTACCATTTTTGCAAAGGATAAAACAAAGAGGTCAAAAGAGGAAAAAGTTACCTCCCATTAATACAATTTATTTCCTGTGCACACCTATCCAACTCACAGATCTCTCAGGGAACAAACAGTACCTACTGCTCAACACATGGGGCTTGCTCTAAAGACTCACCCCCAGTATTTGGCATAAATTGTAACTTTGGCTGTAGCCCAACTAGTCACTTTTCTAGGAACCTCCAGCCTATCTGTGGACTCCCTAGAGACTGTACTTGCCCCCTCTCTCAGTAGATATGTGGGTGAACCTTATTCGTGTGGTCTGTGATGGAGTGAATGCTCAATAATATTTTGATAGATGAATGAAAGATTAAATGAATGGCTTTGTAAAGTTGGCCAAAGAGAATTACTCAGGACACTTGTAAGGGAAGTGAACAACAAGAGGGTGAAGGTGGAGGTAAGACCTACCTACTTTTCCTGTACTTTGCAGATAAATTTTGCTCTATTTAAAAAATAACTGAGTAAAATAATTTCAAACAAAGATGAAAGAAGTTGGCAAATCTTTCTGTTCAGACTCTTAAGTCTTGTGAAAACCTCTGCTGATTTTGGCAGAACTTTTCCATAAACATCTTTATTTTATTTTGTGTTTCATTTAAGCCTAAATCAAGTTTGTTTTTCTGAGCAGATCAATACCAATTTCTCCAAATCCTCTGAATCCTTGTAAAGAGGGCCTTCTTGCTGGTTTTATGATCACAGACTCTCAGTTATAAAACTTTTATTATTTATTGTCTTTTAAGAGCAAGTGAATAAAATTGTCTAAAACTTGACTTTTTTTTTTTAAATGAGAAGGTAGATTTTTTTTTGCTGTGAGACTAGATATATGTTTTAATTAAAATAAAAGAAAAACTGAGAGAGTCTAGAATGTTGTTGTGTTTCTGGTTCAGTCTCTGGCTAGCAAAAATGCCAATAGGGGCCCATAGATTGCTTTTGTCTGACTTGAGAAGGTATTTGTGGATATGAGTGTACTTAAGGATACAGACAATACTTATATCACCACCTACAATGGCAATGCCACTTTAAAGCTTACCTTATAATGTGTTTTGGGATTTGTGCTAATCTTCCAGATCTTGCCCTCTCAAGTCTGTCCAAATTTACTGTAACCACTTGATATAGCTGCTCAATCTTTAAAGAGAAGTTCCCAAGTTACTGTCACTATGAACGACCTTCCATCAGTAGCGCTTTGAGGCCATGTCTTAGGATCTCTGATCTCGATTACCCCTGTGGTGGAGACATTTCAGTCTGCTTTGGTAATTTTGTCTCTCACCTCCATGAAATTCTTCTGGGTTCTGGTCACTGTTTAAAACCTCATAACAGTTAAGACAGCTCCCTTTTCTTTCAATTCCCTCTTGAAGAGTAGTTAGAACTGAGCACATCTCCTTTTGTCTCCATGATTTTAATCCATCATGGTCTTTAATATCTAATTTTCCCCTTTATGTCATTCTGTATTATAAAATTTTAACCTTTCCTTCAAGAATAGCTCTCTCTTCTTCTAGCTTAATCAATCTATCTTTCCTCATTTTGTCACAAGAGTAAAGTTTAATTTTCAAAGCATTTGTTATTGCTTAATTTCCTAATTGATCTTATTGTTTCAAGTACAAGCTTGTAAAATATTCAGAATCCTTTTATCTGTAAGAATTTCCTTAAAATGTTTCTTTGTCTTCTTTCAAGAAGATGGCACATTATCTTTAAATAAGGACCCTTATTTTTTTTATAGAACCATCTTTCTTTGGGGGAAGTCTCAATTTGGGTGTCTGAAATCTAAAGGCACTGTTAAAACTATGCAAATTTAAAGTCACCTTGAATACACATGGTAGGCAGTTTATTTGAACCCATGGACAAGTCACATGAACTCCAGTCGTAATTCTTTCTGTGGTTCTAAATCCAGGGTGTCTAGCAACTTGAAGGCGGCAAATATTGTCAGGCTTGCCAATGCCTAAAATAATCTAAATCTACCTCCACCTCCCAGATGCAGCTATGATTCTCTGGTTCAAGGTCAAGCTGAAGCAGCAGCTGTACCCTAAGAACCTGGCCTGGTCGACCTGCCCTTTGGCCAAGGCTTCCCACTCAGCCCTGCAAGCATTTGCGTAAGACCTGAGTAGGTTTTATTCTACATGCATCTTGACTTAGCTACTCTCCTTAGGACAAAGCAGTCATAAGCTGCAGTGGCTGATGAAGGCCAGCACTTGCTAAAGGTAACTTACAGCTCCTATCTAGACTGTATGAGATAAAAACTGACCATGTGCAAGGTGAGCCCCTACAAGTCATGAAGGTCAAAGACCCACAAGGCCAACTCCACAAAAGGTCTTAATCTCTACTGTTCCTTTGCTTCACAAATGATACTCATTGTCTGTTTTTTTAAGATTCACAGCCCAAAGCTTAGATTTGGGGTTTGAGAGGATCCCCAAATGACACTTTTTAGTAAACAGAAAGGAGTCAAACAGGTGGAGATCAAAATGACGCCATTTTTTTCCAGTTGATAAAGTCAATTCAGAATGTGGCTTATTTGCAAGTAAATGAGCTTCCTAATACAAACCTCAAAATTAAGATTTTTGCCCATATAGTTGCAGCCATTATTGGGCAACCCAGGGATTTCCCATATGGAAGTCTGTTCTTGCCCTGTGAAACTCTCCATGGAGAAGCAAGCAAGAGCTTTTATCTTCCATGTAGCCTGACTCCCAAGAGAGAAGCAGAGTGGACCAACCTCAAGGAGGTTACAATCCATTCACTGAACAGTATATAAATATTGCTTTAATTTATGTTTATCTGGTAGCTAATGAAGTTGAGCATCACTTCCTGTGTACTAAGTATAGATGAGAGGACACTTTGACTTTGGAAAATGCCCGTTTTTCTTGCCTACTTTTCTACTAGGGCCACAAACATGATTCACAGAAACACAGCGTGTATTCTTTATTCCTTGAATATATAGACAACTTCAATTGATGACAGTGTTAAAATGGTGATATAAGCATAATTGTGTTTAATTTCTGACCCTTTTGGAATTGCAGTCAATGAGTAGTGGCAAGATCTTACATTTATTAAGAGCTAGCTGCATGATTTACAAATAGCTGTTACATGTATTACCTCATCCCTTGCAATGACCCCTAAGGTAGGAGATGTTTTTCCTTGTCTTATACAGAGAAAAAGTATTTCAAACATGAACTGATATTTTTCTTAATGCCATAACAGCTAGTTACGTGGATGTGCAAAGATTGGGATCAAGATATTTTGGCCGCTTAGCTCATTTCTGTTTCTACCATGTAAACCTCTTTTTTTCTAAGGAATGAAACAACTTAAAAAGTATGTGTTTGTTAGTGGTGTGTGGTCATGACAAGGTGAAGGAAATGCAGAGTAGGGACAAGGTGAAGGAAATGCAGAGTAGGAACTAGAAATTCTGCCCTTCTCCAAGAGTACTCACCTCTTATCTATGCAAAGAATTGCTTCCCTTAGGTTGCTGAAAGGTCAATTCATGGATGATTTACAGAGACAGTGATAAGGAGTCTTCTTCTCTTCCTCTTAATTTCAGTTGATAGTTAACACTGTTATCCAAGGTTGCAGAATAACCCCATCCCATTGTTTCCTGGGCAGCAAAGCTACCCAGTAAACAAGTGACCTTTAATGAAGTCCAACATGCTGGATTACTTCCACTTGACATAATAAGGATAATATTAACTCAGCCCTTCAGTGGCTAATTTGCCAAGTGTGAAGAATTCCTCTATCTGAGTTTAGCCAAAAATAATGGTTTGTTCAGAGGGATCAAATTTTAAAGGCAGAAATTGATCTATTTACAGAGCTGCTGTCAGAGTGATTCAGGATGCCCAAAAGAGCCACATTAAGGCTGTTAATAAATCATTAATCATCCTAATGAAAAGCAGAGAGAACAAAGATAACACATAGTTTGTCAATTACTGAGGAAGGGGCACATGATCAGAAAAAACTAAAAAATTTTGAAGCTTTGCTATGTTTTTACTCCTTTTCCAACAGTATTGGAGAACATGCATTAAAACCTGCACACACATTTTAGAAAGAAATAAGAAATAGAGGATAAATTCCAAACTCCTGCAGTATTTTAGTCCAAGACCACCTTGCATATTCTAAGGAGCTAGACACACAACTCCTTGTCACATTTCCAGTTTAATATTTAGTGACTTTCCTAGACAGTTTCACAGTTGTGTGAATTTTCTTGTAATATTCTCTCTGCCAAGAATACTTTGCTTTGGCTTGTATTTGTAAAAGTTTTACTCTTCCTTCATGGGCCAGGTCAAATATCACCTCCTCATTGAAGCCATTTCTGATTCACTTTCTGAGAGTCACTGTTCTGAACTTTTTCCTTCAGCATTTTAGGGACATCTCTATTGCAGCACTTCCCATATTGGGTCACGTTGTTTCCTTCCTATGAAGTTTGGGGATCATAGGGAGAGATTCACATTCATAGTTACAGTAACTAACAAGGGGCCTTAACCAGTAAATACTTGTTCAATAAAATAGACAATGTGTTAATAAACTTATCACTGAAACCACCTTCAGATGTGTTGAATTCCTATATACTTTCTTATGAGAAATAATTATGCGTAACTGTCTCTCATTTAGAAAAAAAGTATAAGTTTTGAAGAATTTCCTCTTTCCTTAGGGTTTCAATTCTAAATTTGCCACCAAATATTAATTCAGAAGTTGTAGCAATTTTAAGAGGAGAAATTAAGATTTTAAACCAATAATTTTTATATTTGCACATATTTCAACTGAAATGCGGAATAAGCGAGGTTTTTAAAAAAATAATTTGAGATCACTACATTGAATAAAACAATATGAAGAAACGAAAGTTTTTTATCTTAAGAGTCAATTTTAATAATTTTATGTTAAATATTCACATGTTATCAAAAATATGACAGACTATGCCAGAATTATAGTTCTTGGAGCAGATTTTTATATAATAAGGAATATGTCTTAATCACTTCAGAATTAGAAATTTCAAAAGCATTTTGTTTTGACTTCATCTCAAAAAAGTAGGAAAAATATCACTTCAACGTGTTTTCATGTTTTCATATATGTTTTTAATGACAAGTTAAAATCACTTGAAAATCACCAAGAAGAAATAAACAAGCTATTGAGGATGTGTTTAAGGCACATTCTAATAATTTGCATTTTTTTTCATCTTGATATGAGCATAGAAGTCTGTCTCCTTTATGTAAAAGTTAGTTCTCAAAGTAGTTTGGACATTATTGGCTGAAATGAAAGTCTGACTGTTTTTTAGGGGAAGAAGAAAAAGTTGTTTTCCAGGTAACCCTTAAATATGTCTTTTTTTTTTTTTTTTTCTCATAGAGGTCAACTGTATGTACTAAGTTAGATGTCTGTAGTCTAGGGGAATTTTATGTTGTTTCACTGCTTCAGTGGTCTTAAGGCTGCTTGTGCTTATATAACCAAATGGCTAAGCAATTCATAGATGCTTTTTCTTACCATATGATGTTCCTCTGGCCTGGAATATCCTTAAAACATTTCAACCCATGGAAAGGGGTTGCCCTCTCACAACCCCTTTCCATGGTTCACTCCATGTCCCAAGCCTTTGAGTTTGAAAGATTTCTTTAGAGTCATCTTTCCTGATGAGTCTCTTGATGTAAGTCCCTCTCAGTTGTCTACTCTGTTGTTTCCATCATCATATTTAAAATAAATGGTACTATCTTATTGCTGTCTCTTACAAAACAGGGCTGTCAAAATCATGAGGGCAGAGGCCACGTCTCCCTTAGTCATTGCAGTGTCCCTAACATCTAGCACAGTATTACATATTCTCAACAAGCGCCATTTGAAAGAAATTTAATATGAGCCAGATATGTAATTTAAAATTTTCTAGAAGCCATATTAAAAAAGTAAAGGGAAACAGGTAAACTGAATTTTAATAATATATTTTATTTATTCTGTGATGCATATTTAATATTATCATTTCAACATGTAATCAATATAAAAATATTAGGGAGATGTTATAAGTCTTCAGAATCAGTGTTTATTTCATACCTACTTATAGTATTATTTTTAAGACCAGCCACTTTTCAAAGGATCAATAAACTGCATTCGGCTAGTGGCTACCATGTTGGATAACACAATTCTAGACTGTCAATAATAACTGTTGAATGTGCGGAAGCTATAGTCTGTTGAATGTGGATGTATGGTTGGTGCCCTGTCTAGCTCCCGTGATATCCCTTTTATTTTCTCTGAGCACGCATCCCCAGCTTCTGTTTGCATTACTGCCAACAACCATACCTCTAGCCTGCAGAGGGTTGCCCTGGACACTGGAGCCACCTGACTGGTACAGATAACCAGATAGCCAGAAGTGTCTAGGAGTTTTATATCTCCTCCACCCCCGAGGCAACAGGGGGCCTGTATAACCTACCAACAACTGGTGTGGAAAGGCAAAAGCCAAGCTCTTTTGCCTCCATGCAAGGCACTGAGCTGTGATTTATATTCCGGAGCTCCCTGTGGGATCAGGCTGAGCCTTGGAGTTTGCTTGAAATCGTTTCTTGCTTTGTTTATTCCCTTTCTCTGTCTTGACTCTCCTACTGCCTTGCTGATTTCTCCCAGGAGGCACTTTCTTAATAAAGCGCTTGCTTCTAAATCCTTGACTCAAGGTCTGCTTCTGTGAAAACTTGCAGTGCTCAAATTGTAGGATGTTCCTAATGCCCAGTTGTTGGGGTTGCAATGCCTTAAGCAAGAGTTTGGATTCTGTGTGTATCAGGAACAATTATAAAACTCACACTCTCAGTAAAAATTCAAACCGTATTAAAAAGTGAAAAATCTAAGTTCTGCCCCTTATCTCTCTGTTATAATAACTGCTGTTAATCTTTTGGTAGGTCCTTGGATAAATTTCTTAGGTGAATTTAATATACATGTATAAGTGTTTAATACTTAAAAAATATACTTAATATTTACCTTTATATGATGAGGCCAGATATATTCTTTTTCACATTACTTATTTCCACAATATTTTTATATTTTTATGATTGTCTGTTTAACTTTATAAACGTATCCCAATTTATTTTACCACTTTTCTTCTTCTTTGCCCATTTTAACTCTTAATTTGCCTAGTCCCTGACACAGATTCAAATATCTTTAGGTCTCTGGTTTGGCCATCTATTTATATATATATTCTTGCCAGCTGATTTTGACCAATAATATTCAAATGTAAAGTAATCGCAACTTCTGAGTCTAAATATACATCTCTTTGTACTGAGGCAGAAGTTCTCAATCTGGGCTCAAATGAAGTCTCGACCTTAAATACTGTGTCAGTTTTTGTACACATGTATGTATTTCCGGGAAGAGGGATCAGAGCTTTCGTTAGAATCTCAAAGACATCTGTGGCATTTGAGTGTTAAGATTAAATGTACAAATACACACTGTGTCATTTATTTTATATAAATCTCTTGTAGTTCTTTCTATCTTACCCACCTCTCCTCATTACATTAGCAGTTAATTAATAGCAGCTTCTCAGCGTACAGATTCTTCAGAGGCTGGGATCCAGCCTCGCCCACATTTATATACACCCTACTGCCTAGTTCAGTAATAAAGCGAATGTAGTCACTAATGGTTTTTTGAAAAATGACAGTGTTTTCTCGTTATGAATTCTCAGTGGAACACATTTCTTTTGCTTCTGCCGTTTACCTTGCTTTGTTTTGCTCTTAAAGGACAGAAGATCCTTTTCTGTAGAGATGGCACATAATTCATTTTGAACAAATTCTACAAACTTGAAGGCATCGAGCAGGACTTAAACCAGATGCAAACATTTTTTAATCCCATGTCCTCATCAGGGCATGGTTTTAGCTGCTTGGAGTTCCAACATGATCATCTCCACTTGGAGTCAAGGATGCTAGGCACATGTCTTGTTTTTTCTATTTCTTTGGTCAATGATACTCTGTTGTGCAGAATTACAAATTAATTTAGAAGTTTCTTTGGATAGTGAGTGGCCAAATATTTGCTATGATCTGAATGTTTGTGTCCTCTCAAAATCCATATGCTGAAATTTTGACCTCTAAGGTGATGATATTACTGTTTCATCATATGAATTTTTGGAGAAAACAAACATTCAGACCATAAGCAAATGTCTTGGCTACTCACTATTTAAAGACATTGTAATTTGGCCTTTAGGAGGTGATTAGGTCATGAGATCAGAGCTATCACCAATGGGATTAGTGTCCTTATAAAAGAGACCACAGAGAGATCCCTCACCCCTTCTATCATATGAGGACATGGCAAAAGACAGCTGTCTATGAACCTGGAAGCAGGCTCTTACCAGACATCGAATTTGTTGGTGCCATGATTTTGGACTTTTCCACCTTCAGGTCTGAGAAAAAAAAAAATTCTGTTGTTTATATGCCACCCAGTTTATGGTATTTTGTTACAGCAGCCTGAATGGACTAAGATACCATTTTTCTTTAATTGGTGAAGTATCTTGTCTTCATGACCAATGTGATGCTTAGGGGACATGAGAATTGTCTTCCTTTTCCATTGCTTCATTGTCCAGAAAACTGTGAGGGGTTCCTCGTGGTGGGTAAGTTGCCAACGGCAGTCTCCACTGAGCGTGCCATGTTATCATGTCAGTGAAGAGTGGTCAGGGTTGGTTACCAGAGTGCCAGCTTAAAGCGGACAGACTGGCAGAGGAAGCCTCAATTGTGAAAGAAGCAAACAGACCTGAAGGATGGGACCATGATAAACATTTTAACACTTCCCAGCCTCCTTTCCTAATTTACACAATCTGCTTATTTCAAAGTAGGTGTTTTGGAAGACAAAAGATAATAAGTACATGTTAATATTAAACTTGGAGTTGTTTGAATGCATCATCTTATTCCTTTTTTATGTGAAGTCTGTAAACTTGAGGAAAGTAATAGCCATATGACCTTAGTAGACTTTTTTCCTTCCTCTGAATCTTAGCTACTTAATCTTTAACATAGAGGCCAGTATATCTCAGTTTTTAAAAGGAATATTGGGACATAAATCACAGACATTTTGTTGTATTTCGGGTATGCTTTGCATATAGTATGCGCATAATAAATATTGGAGGTTAATAGAATAAATGATAATGATAGTAACAATAATGACATCAATGATAGTGATAAATAAGCCCGTGAAAGAGCCTTTGCACTACCCGCGAACTCATTCAATATAAAACACCATTTTACAGATAAGGAAACTGAGATGCATGTAATTAGTGAGTAAGGTAATACATGTAATTGGGACAAGTGATAATTTAGGCACTGTGCCTAAATGGCATTAATGACATTGCGCCGAGTAGAGTTTCTTTTATTTCAGTCTCTTTTGGTCATTTTGACCACAGTGAGGAGAATGTCTACTAGTATCGAATGTCACCCTGTTGTGAGAGACGCCTGCAGTCCTGGCAGGATGCCTGGTGCTTGGAGCAACAAGGGCATCAGAAGCAGGTGTGGACTTGCACACAGGGACACATTGCAGGGAGGACAAGGATAAGAAAAGGAGAGGAAATGGCTGATAACACGGTGGTGGCCTTGAGGCTAAATCTGGGAGTTGGCTGTAGTTTGTAATTACTAACTTGATAGTAACTAATAATAATAACAAAGCCAGCTTTGTGAGAGAGAATAAAAAGCCAAGGAGACAGGGGTAGGGGATGCTAGCATTGCCATTCCATGCCATTCCTCCTCTCCCTTATCCATGTTAGTAAAAGCATTTCCAGACTCAGACTCTTCTTCCTAATGGTCTCCACAACATCACCCAAACACTTGCTTTTCTTTTATCCTTTTTCAATCACAGCGAAATCGGTCTTCAGGTTCAAAACCTTCTATAGGTTGTTGGATTTAGTTAAACTTTATTAACCATTGTTTTGCTTTTTACCGTGTGTATTTTTTCCCATTTTATTTGATAATGGGATGAAATGCTGGTTTTCCATTTAGATTAGAATCCAATACTTTCTTTTAAAAGTAAGAATGAATTGATGCAAAGGCAATTATTGCATAAGTAATATTAGTGACATACTCAGGCAAAAGTAATGAGGTAGAAAAATGTGTGAAATTTGGACATTTGATTCCCTTTCCGTTGGTGTACCTGAAACTCCACAGATCTAAAATTCTATGTATATTAACAACTTAAAAAGCAGAAGTCTGCAAAGTCATTAGAGAGCTTCTGTCCTTCCTATTAGAAAGAGATTATTTGCCAAAAAAAAAAAAAAGAGAGAGAGAGAGACATTTTTATTATCATCACTAGGAGACCCTGTTCAGACAAAATACAACGATGATTCTGCTGCATCTGAATGGCTGATCCTGCCTAGTATGTGCCAAGCTGAACCTTGCCCCGTAGCCAGACATACATGAGGGGGAGAGGGATACTTGATGCATTTCTGAGCTGCTGGGTTGGAAAGCCACCTCTGATTCTCTTAACAAGCTGAGCTGGGGGTGTCTATTGCATCCGGTTCTCCTTTGCACTCCATGGTGAAAGTTCACTGGCAAGGTGCATAGCACCCCCTAAAATCAGGCACGCAGTGGTCCCCAGTTTGAGGTTTGCTCAGTCCTTTTTAAGCAAAGCAGTTGCCCAGGGCATCTGCCTGCATCAGCCTTGCATTACTTCCACCCTCTTGAGAGCATCTTCACTGCCCTCGCCTCTGTACACAGTTGGAAAGGGAGCAAAGAATAACTAAAACCATTTTAATGCCGAGTTTGGACATAGATACATGAAGTTGCAACTTCAGAGTCTTGGATTTGTATGAAGTCTGGCAGCTAATGGTAGAATCATTGCTGTACAATTATTTTGAATTTGCTAACAAAATAGTAAACACATTCCTAAGATTATGCTGAGTTAAAGCCCATTAAGAGCTTTAAGGCCAATAGCCTGTATCCTCCAGGAAAAAAAGGCATACTTAATAGATCATATAACTCCAAAAATGTTTTTACAAAAAAGAATAAAGGGGTGATGTTACTGCTATAAACTGAATCCCGGTCTCCCAAAATTTATGCTTTGAAGTCCCAGTGTGACTGTATTTGGAGATAGGCCCCTGAGGGAGATAATTCAGGTTAAATGAGGTTATAAGGGTGGATAGGGATCTGATAGGATCCCTAATCTGATAGGATCCCTATTGTTATTAGAAGAGGAAGAGATATCCTAGAGTTTCCTGGCTGTCTGTCTGCCTGTGCACAGAGAAAAGGCCATATTAAAACAGCCAGTAGGTGGCCACCTGCAAGCCAGGAAGAGATTCCTCAGCAAAAGCCACCCAATTTGTGATATTCTGTTACCGCACACCAAAGCAGGCTAATACAGTGACATACTGAGAAAATAAGTCAAATCTTCTACAGTCTATGGGAGCAGTTCAAGGTGCAAAAGCAGGCTCTAAGAAGAAAGTTATAGAAAATCTGGAGGTCTGTGGCCAGGGGAAAAGCATGAAAATTAATGAACCCAGGTTACAAGGGAACAGAGTAGACAGACAAGCTTTACATAAGGAAACCGATTGGTGTTAAGAGTCAGGGACACCCAAGGAAGAATCTGAATCCAAGCATAAAACTGAGTGAGATATTAGATAGCAGGGCTCAGGCTAAGGAAAACCGAGAAATCCACAGTTCTCTCTTTTTATTGCATATATGTACAAGGGGAAAGGCACATCTTAGATTTGATGAAATATGTTAGAACAATGCCTGGCTCTTACCACTCTAATGTGAACAAGGGAAGTTTAGACAAAATGCATTAATGACAAGAAAGGATCATTGGAATTTGGGATTCTCCAGTGATCTTACCTTCCAGAGCAATAAGTTCTACCCTACTATTGTCTCAACTAATAAGGTGTTATAACTTGAGAGAGGAGACAAAGGGAGAAAGAGGAGTATTGGTGTGCCTTTTCTCCAGAAGGCAACCCCAGGACCTTCAATATGAGCTTCAACATTGAACTCCTTGAAAGCCCACCATTATGATCATGATTCTCTATAATATTCAGAAATTTGAGAAATAAGAAATAACTCTCCTCTCATATTTGGGAAGGAGGAAAAGAACTCTTAGCCAATAGAAGGTGTCTCTTTTTTTGAAACGAGGAAAAAATATACATACAAAAAAGTGTCTATTAGTGTATAACATGCCGAAATTTCACAAACAACAATCCATGCAGCCAGAACTCAGATCAATAAACAGAAAGTTGCCAGCACAGAGCTTCATCCCTTCTATTTCTTATCTCTCTGTGAAAGAGAAACTGTTATCCTGACTTCAGTAGAATAGGTTGACTTGGTCTACTTTTATACTTTGCATGAAGGGAATCATATGACACACACTTTTATGTCTGCCATTTTAGCTCAGTGTTGTCTGTGGAGTTCATCCATTTGGATGGACACAGTTTCGATGCTGCTTTCTGCCCGCCTCGCCTGCCTCCCTTTCCCCGTGATCCTGGGACCATCCTTAGCATCTTACCCACGTCAATGGGCATGCATTCTTGCCCTACTCAGCTCTCCCCTTCCTGAGTTGGCATCCTGAGTTGGACAGCTATTTGTGCCATTCACCGTGAATTGTCCAGGAAAGCAATTTCTCTGTGAAAAAATAATTTTCTTATTATGCTTATAAACAAATACACACTGAGTGATGATTTAACTAGTGTTAAATGATCATACTTCAATGATTGCCATGGCACACTATAACTTCTTCAGCACCGTATTCCTTTTGCAGTGTGGATGAGTCTAATGCCATGAAGAGAAAGGAGAGAAAGCCTAAAGGGAGAACATTCTAGTCTTTATATGTCCTTTGGACTCAATTATTCAGTCTTTAATTTTTGTCATTCTTTCCTCAGTCTTTAATATTTTGATAGCAATGATAGCACTTTATTATGTTAAGTCAATCACTATGAAAATGGTTCACTGCTTGGCACTAGGGAAAACAAGAGGCAGCTAAGGCAGTGCCAGCCCTCGCATTGCTTAGGTTGGTACTGGAAACTATCTCTTGCAATCAGTTGTTCTCAACAGCTCCAACAGTGAGTTGTGGGGACACAGAAGAGGTAATAATCTCATTTCTGTTTGGGGAGGATTTAGAGAGAAATAACACTTGCACAAATGACAGACCTTAAATCCAGATAGAAATTCTGCTTAGCCGAATGTTCCACAGATTTAAGATGCTTTTCATCTTTTCGTCTTTGCCTTGTCACTGACTTCCCTTGAAAAGCTTGATCGAGTCTTGCTTTTTGCATTCCCCCTTTCTAGCTCCTAGTGGGAGATAATCACCACTTCTCTGACCCCATCGTATCATGATTTCACTGTCATAGAGCATAACTATTTGTGAAAAATAAAGTGTTACAGTCTTTGAGGATCAAGACCACTGGCAAGACAATGAACTCTCCTTCCCCCCGCCCCCAAATGTCTTGGCAATTTAAAAGAGAGGAATAATAGAATTCAGGTATCTTATAAATACACAGCAGTAAAATGACAGGTAGACGTTCAATGTTCTGAGAACAAATTTCAAGTAGAGTCAATAGCACTCCTCCAATGCTAATAAAGTTTGGTAAAAAGCTCAGCATTCCACCAGGGAAGAGCCTGGTGCCTGTGTGGAAATTAACATGGATTTGCAAGGCCTGTTCTATCTCCTGTTAAAAGAGAAGAGCCCAAGCTGTGGATTAGAAACTGCTCTTGTATCTTCTGGTTTACTTCAAATCCCTGAAGCACGATGTAAAAACCTTGATTTGTAACTAAACCTGTCTACTCAGGCAGTCAATGCCAAGGAATTCTAGACTTGTCCCACTCTAGGTCAAGGTAACATGTGACAGCCTAAATATGGAGGAAGCGAGATACCTTGGGTAGGATTCTCTAGAAGTAGAACCCAAGGAACGATTCATGTGCAAGTGATTCATTAAGAAAGTGCCTCTAGAGGAAACCAGTAAGGTAGTGCGGGAGCAAGGAGGGGAAGGAGACCAAGCAAAGTCTTACAAAGTCTTATAGAGGGTAGTTCTCAGCCTGGTCTGGCAGGGGCATTCTGGAGTGTACGCTATGCCACAGGGAAGTTTTGCCACAAGGAAATCACAAGGAAAAAGGATTATGTTTACATATTCTTGCACCTGGTAGGCTGCCCAGGTAAGAGGAATGTAAATTCTTAGATATTTCTGTCTTTTCTTGGTGTTAGAAAATGTGGTCAAAAGCCTGAGGACCATCTTCCTCGAAATGGGTATTAGCTGCTGGAAGCAAAAGGGCACTGAAGGTGATGTAGTGCACAAAAACGGACCCAAATAAGTCTAGGTGGAGCAACCTCATTGTATACTAAAAGAGTGGTACTCAAAGGGGATGACAAAATATTGTGACTAATAACTAGTGCAAGAAAATAGGGAGTACGGAAGAAGACAACCTGATGACATTCTGGCTTGAAATAGAAACATGGACATGGGTGCTACTCACTGGGCGCCAGACAGGATCCAGTCCTTACTGGGAGTGCTGAGAGTAAGTCACAATGTCTCCCTTAGGGTACCTTGAGTACCTGCCATGATGTCAAAGCCAGGACACAATGTCCATATCTAGGCCAGCAGCCTCGAGGTGAGGCTGAGCCACCACAAGATGGGAACAGGCTTTTGAGGTTTCTTCCAGAGTCAGGCTCATCCTTGAGCCTGTGGCCCTGGCAGCGGGGAAAGGAGGAGATGCTGGAATATTTGCTACTCACAACTAGTGAACATTTTTAGGTTAGGAAATAGGATGCTTAGAAGAGGTTGTGGAAGAACTAGATGTTTTCTCTGTTACCTATATGTAATAAATGTCTTCATGGTTCAGATTTTTGTATTCATTGTTCCAAATTTTCACTATCATCCTTTCTTATTTCGATTTTTTTTTTTTTTGGTATCAGTTTCTAATATGTTATCCTTATAATTGATTTTACCACAATATGTAAATAAAGTGAAGTCTGTCTTAACTCTAAGTAATTCACTCAACATGTATTTGCTGAATACTATTTTCTATATAAAAAGTTTCCTACCAAGTAATAACTGGGGATTCAGAAATTATTTAGATATGCTCATTCCTCTTAATGGGTACATTTGCAGGAGTAGTTTTATAGCTCTATATAAAAGAGAGAACCAGGTTATATCCTGGGAATACAGTACATATGGTACTTTAATAAAGGTCCTCCTTAAAATAGTCTTGACAGATAAAATAAAAATACAGAACACAAACATTGCTTGGGACACACCTATACTAAAAAAAAAAAATTCATTAATTTTCCTGTATTTTTATTTGCTAAATCTGACCACCTACCTGAAATGTTTGATCAAGTCTGAGTTCATCTCCAGGAAGTGGAGCTCATTAGAGATCAGTCATCACTGAGAGAGGGAGGCATCACTGTGTACTGAAGCAATGAGAGGCAAGGCAAATACACAGACCTACCCAAACTTGGATGGTAGCTCTGCCAGTCACCACCTGTGGGTCCCTGAGCCAGGAATTAAGCTCTCTGAGCTGTTTTTCATCTGTATAATGGGGACAAAACAACCTCCTTCTCAAAGTGATTGTTAGACTTTCAGGGAAAAGTAATCTCAGGCCTCTAAAAAAAAAGACAATAAGAATGTATTAGTTATTGAAAATGTTACTTCCTCAAATGAGAAGAGAAAGGGGGAAAGCACCAGGCAGAATTTTTAAGCTTCCTTGCATCGAAATTCAATAGAAAATACTATTTGCCAAGAGTGGATGAGTCTGTTTTACATTTCACAGGTGACAAACTGCAGAGCTCTGGCAGGATAAATGAGATTTGCACGTGTCCACAAGTAATATGACTCATAAGGACCAAGTCACGTTTTGGATTGGTGAGAGGCAGTAAGTAGCCAGATCCCTTCCAACTAGAATAATTTATTCCCACAGTTCTTATTTATTTCAAAGCCTGCCTTGCCACTCTTAGGAGCTTTGATATCTGGGCTCTTCTATCTTCTATTGGTCTTTGGCAACGAGTGTCACACATCTGTCCTATTTGTATGAGGAGCCAGAAGCTGGTTCTCCACTGAAGCATCCCCATTCCCTCCTGTCACATGGATCACCTGTTTTCAGGTACCTAGCCCACTTCACCTGATGTACTTGCTAATGACAGAGCAATCGTTAATCAGCATACTTGTTTCTTACCTTGTGATGTACAAATAGATCCTTAATTTAATATGCAAAGTACAAGATAAGTGTTATTTTTATGACTGAAAATGCAATGAAATGCACTGATTCATTATAGCAGAGTATGTGAATATTCTCTTAGCAAGTTTCTTGCTTTCCTAGTTCAGTCAACAATGTACCTGCCTGACAGCTGCCAAGAAAACACACCTCCGTAAGTCTCAGATGGCCCTTTGTGTACATTCAGAGAAATCACTCGCTTGGTTTTCTACTGAAAAGTGACATTAGTAATAACGAGGAGCGCTAGATAGATTCTACTTCCTACTTGTTTCCATTAGGAATAAAGCTGAATGTGGAGTAGCTGTGCTATGTTAATTTGTTTATTGTGAGAACTTAGTAAATATCAGTATTGCAAAAGAATGAAAAGGAATGTATGTGACAGAGCCTCTGCCCTCAGAAAGCTTATACTCTGAAGTAGATACTACAGTGTAAAAAGTAAAAGGTATTTAATAAGGGAACACTTGGAAAATATTAAAGTTCAGAGATGCAAAAGATTTCCAGCTAGAGAGAAGTCTCTCTGTAGGGAGTGCTGAGGTACAACACGTAGAATTAGTATGTGCAATTATCGGAAAGGAGGAAGAGAATATTTAAGGTGGATAAATTTCTATTGGTGGAGATATGGATTTATGCAAGTGAATTTAATGCATAAGAAAGAGAGTAATTATGTATCTCTTGATTTAAAAGACGATTAGGATCACACTGTAGAGTTCATAAATACTAAGATAAGGTGTTTGATCTTTATCAGTGACTGGCAATCACTGAAGTTTTGAACATGAGAGTGTATGTGAAAACTACTCATTATGCATTGTGAAGATGAATAATGTGGCGTCAATGGGTGGGATATCTTGGGCAGCTAGGGGAAGAGGTAAGAGCTGGCCAGATCATTGAGGACTGTTCTTTATATTCATGTTCAAGACTGATTAGATTTGGGAAACCCCTCAGTATAATTGAAGAAACAATCTGGAGCTGGTGGGAAGTATCACTGTATAGGAACCAAGGCTGAAAGTGTCAGTACTAAATCCTGCCACAGCTGTCTTTCTGGGAAAACAAAGTCACTGTGAAGAATGTCACCTGCTGCCATCAGCTGTGTTAGGAGCTGACAAAGATGGGTTATTTAATTTGGAAAAATAATTTTGTAATTTTCAGGTCAGTCTTATTCCTCATGAGATGAACAGATAAAATTTGGAAATAAAATGTTTAATACCTATATAGAGTATACATTTATTTGATAAATTATCTGTATGGGGTACCTGAGGGATGTCAAAGTACATTTTATCTTGGTTGATTTGTTGAGGTTCTTTTGACCTGGGAGACATTTTTGACTCAGCCATTTAAAAGTGTGTCATGATGGTGATATCAAGTAAAATTGTTTTAATTTCCAGGTAACGTGTGTATTGGACATCTTTGAACCTCACCATTTTTAGGGCCCTGGGTGATCTTCAGAGCCTCGACCCTTGTCAGATGAGATCTTGTCTTCCTCACTAATTGTTATGAAGTCCAAAAGCGGAATTTAGGAGAACTTGCTTCATATCCTATAAAGAGCCACACAGTAAAGAATTGAGATTATACAACATTTTCTCAATTTTCAATTATTTATATGGCAGAGGCATTATTGCGATAAATGAGAGTCTCAACAGGGGAGAGACAATAAATGGAATACATTAAATGGAGGAGCTCCTCAAGGAGTGGGCTGTCACTTCTCCTGAGCTTCCTGGGCATGGATGGGCCTGTTGGTCCATCAAGAGCAGGGCAGGGATCCTGCTCATCTTTCTTATACAGTGCAAACTTCAATGATGATACATGACATACAATAAATATTAATGAATGAGCGAGGTAGATAGTTACCTGATTTGCCAGGGATGGCTCTTTATGAGAATTAGAAAAAGGCATTATTTACTCAGGGCATCCCTGAGTTAGGGTGCTATGATAGGTAGGCAAATACAGTACCATTCTACCATGTGTCTGGGACTATCAAAGAATTATTCAGATACTTTTAGAAAGTTATTTTGCATGCTGTTCAGCTATTTACATGGAAATTATTTACTCACATTTTAGGAGATTAGTTGTTTGAGAAACAAAGTCAAAATCAGAATTGATAGGAGAGAATAGAGAGAGTAGAAAAGGCAAAATTCAGAAAATAAATCTTGTTTGTACTTTTTTTTTTTTGATAAAACTATTAGCTAGCAGCTGGGAGAAGGCAGTCTGAGCACTTTGTCCTTGAGCAGACTGATTAGTGAAATAAAAAAAGCAATGTTAGTTGTTTATGGACTCCCACTGTGCAATTTTAGCTGAGGACCATGCCTGGATCCTCTCCAGTGGCACTTCCGCGTTGGTTAGGGCTAATTTGCTCCACACCTCGTGTGAGTAGCTCTCAGGACTGTCCTGTACTCCGTCTACTCGGGTGATGGGGAGGCAGGAGAGGGAGGTTCCTAGATGATTTTCCATGTAGGGAACTTTGAGATTAGTGTTAAAAGGCAGGTAAAATGGGAAGAATGGGGTGGTAGGATAGTTTACCATTTTAGAGACACGAGGAACATGACAGGCCAATGGAATGCTGCCTGCACAGTGAGAAGAAACACACTGCTTTGGTATTTCAGAACTTGGAGAAGGCAGAGCTGAAGCTTTAAACATCATAGGGGTCAAATCTGGGAAGACCTCACAACATGTTCAGATTGTCTCTTGAAGGCAGTGTGTGGCCATCGGAGATATTTAAGCAGGAATCTCACATGAGTAGATTGGCATTTCAGGAAGTCTACTCTGGTTTAGAGTCTGGAGCCAGAGACCAAGGGTGAGCTCTTGCGGGAGCTCTGGACTGGGGTATTTCTCTCTGCATCAGGGACTGCCTGGTGATGGCTCATATTTCTTTCAAATTTAAATACATACAATTTCAAGTAACTTAAAAAATAACCTCAAACTTTAGGAATCAGAATCTTCTAAGAACTGAGGATGAATTATTCTCAACTGTCTGATGTAAAAATTTACCCAAATAGCTCAACTTTACTTGAATTTTTGGTTCAGTATTTGAACATTCAATTTGGTGTTTTAAAGGCAGTTATTCTTTAAATTAACGAAGATTTTTTTTCTCATTTAGAAAACCTTAAGAAGTATTTTAAATAAGTGTTTAGAAGTCTATGTGATACCAAAAGCTGCATTTCCCAATGTGCAAGAAATCCTAGGATCTCCTTTGCCATATTCTTCATCCAGAACATGTGTTTTGTTTTGAAGTAGAGTTAGAAGGTTCTATAATGTCATTTCAGTGCAAATTCTCTCATATATTCCTGCAATATCTTCTAATCAGTCTTCCTGTCCAAAGGCCTGCCCCACCTGCATCCAGCAGAGTCTCCATGGTTCAGCCAGTGTGACTTTCTGCTTGAAATACTTCACCATCTTTCCATGGTCTTTAAGAGAAATTCTGAACTCCTTAACATTGCTTACATACTTTTTAATGATATGAATGTAGTATTAGATTGAATGGAAAAGCATTTTTGACATTTCCTGGCTGGGGGTCACAAATTGAAATGCCTCACCATAAAAACCACTTACCAAAATATTCCATGATATTTTGTCTGTAGGCATTTCCAAATACTCTTCCTTCAACCCTGAACTATCTTTATCGGAAAATATCTCCTCCATTCTCTCATGCTCAACCCCACTTATGATCAACCATATAGAGGAAGTTCTTTTACCAGGTAGCTTTTCTTACCGCTATGTAGCAAAAACCTAAAGAAGGAGGTTGTGGACTTGAATAATGATGATGGGAAGACTAGGTGTGTTTTGGCTGGGGAATAGCCAAAGATATCTGACTTAATATGTCCTGAAGGAAGCAAAAAAAAAAAAAAATCCTTTACAACACTATTCATGTGAAGCATTTAAAGTACTCCTACCAATACACTATATACATACTGATGAAAGTTGATGAGATCCCAAATCAGCCAAACTGGCAGGTGTAACAGGCAGATGATTCCTTTAGCTTCCCGTAGCCAAGAATTACAGTTTATTTGTGGGGATTCAAATATAGTTATGATCGCCGTTAACACCAAGAAGAGTATAAATGGACTAGGAAGAAAAGAACTTGAGATGTCAATGTATACTAAATGCAGTTCTCATTCCCAAGAGCCTGCACTCTTGCATCCTGGTTCTTGTATCACTAGATAGTACCTATTTAGTTAGCCTCAGCTTCTTTACTAATTAATGAGATGAATAAAATTTCTCAGATCAGGATACTGATAGGATTAATCTAGATATTAATATAGTATGTGCACAGCTCTTGGCCTATAAGTTATTGCAAAATATACTTATCTCTCTCGCTACCATACTCTTATAGGACTTTGTACTGTCTCAGCATCTAGTTTAGACAGGTGTGTAATGCATGATTATTACAAGCATGAAGATCCTCTTTCTCTCATTCTTTGCTCACTGTCCTATCAGAAGGCAAGTGTTACCTCATCTATGAAATTTTTTCGGATCTTCCTATTATAATTTACCAGTTTCTATTTTGTATGCTCCTATAATCCCATACATAATATGTCAGTCAGTCTCTACCTAGTACAATGTAAGGCACTTGAAGGCAGGGCTTATGTCTTATTTTGTTTATTGCTATTAAATATTATAGTATTTGCCATATAGTCTTTAGTAATGTGTCTTGAATAAATGAATGCTGAATAAATGAATTAGTGTGTCAACAGTGCATCTAGTGAAAGGACATATATATTCCTAAACAAAAGATCATTTTATATGCTACCATTAGGGTGGCAGCTGTCCGCAGTAGGATTTTAGGGGTCTCGCTAATGACCTTTCTGACCCTGTGTCCACAGCCCTGTAAATTTTACTCTAAAGGCCACAGACCACATCTCATTCAAAGGCTTTGCCCATCCCAAGCTTATACCTTCATGCTTGCAGAAAATTGAAAGAGAAAGGTTAAAGAGTCACATATAGATTAACAGGACATTAAGATGGCATTTTCCATGCCCTACCCAGATTTGGACCTTAGGCCTTTGAGACCTTTACTTAACTTTTGTTACCAAGCTCTCACCATATATCTCAGTATAGTGGTTGCTGTGACGGACCTTCTAGATCTCTCTGCAGGAGAGCTAATTCCTCCAGCTTCTAGGAAAACTGCGAGCAGATAGTACCTTAATTAAAAAGAGCAGATTTGTCCACAGTCACGCCCCATTCCCAGGACAGCTTATATCTAATAATTGGCTGAGGCAAGGACATAAAGGCCAGGACACCTCACCCCAACTTGGGACACCTCTGAAGGACCATCCTAGCTTCAGATCTCCCTTGATGTCAGTTGAAGCCTTTGTTAACACTGCATTACAGCCAACTTCTCCCTTTACCTAATCTTGCTTATTTTCCTTCCTTTCTCTGATGTTATTCCCAGAGTATTACCTTGTCCATTATCTCTGTGCTTATTATCACCTCAGAGATTGCTTTTCTGGGAACACATCCTATGATAATTGGTTTCAGGAATGTTCTGAGAAAGAAGATGCCAAGAAGAGATTTGGGATTCAGATTCCTCATCACCTAATTGGCAAGGAGAGCCCATCTAGACCACAGGATATCCTTTTGTGGTTCAGCCTGCTTTACTTACCTTCTGTTACTGCTTTGATCTTAGAGTCTGAGGCTTTGGTTCAAGTGAAGTAGACTGACTTCTTTCTTCTCACAGGCAATATGGATTCTAGTGTCTAGAATTAGGCTGGGTAAATGTTACCATATAAAAATAAAGACAAGTCTCTCTAAGAAATTAGCCATCTGCAGGAATCTCCACAAAAGTAACCTTTACTACATGGTGATTTGCAGATTGACAGTGTTAAAGAAACAGGAAACAACCATCTAAGTTGTAATCATCACAAAACAAGCTATAATTTTTTTTTTTTTGGAAATTGACATGTGAACAGGTGTTACATGCTGAAAGCTGCAATCAGGAAGCTGATGGTCAAAATGGGATGGTAACAAAGAAGAGTCAGTCAGCAGATAGGCTCTTTAGACAGGATTTAGTCCCTGCAGAAAATCACAAAGCTGACAGATCCAGCCACAAAGAGCCTATCAGTATTTAACCTATTTTTTAATGCTAGCCTCTGCCCCGCTGTCTCCTTTGTAATCATACTCTGAAAAAAAAAGTGCCCTGCTCAGGTCACAAAGCTCACCTTTCAGGGCAGACACATATGAGATATTATGAATATATTCTAACTCTATGGAGTTAAAGTTGACTTCAGAATGAAAACTTAATGTACCAAACTAAAAGTAAAGTTTTTCTCTTTGGACTTCGTTTAAAAAAGTGTAATCTTCATGCTAGATCTGTAGCATCTAGAGCATGCCTGGTGCATAGTAGGAGCGATTTATTGGCATTTGAGTCCCGTTCAAAATCTATGCTATCTATAAGAAACTCATGTTAAATATAATGATATAAGAAGGTTAAAAGAGGATGGAAAAGATATACCATGCATATGCTAATAATAAAAAAGCTAGAATAGCTATATTAATATCAGACAGTGTCAACTTCAGAGCTTTAGAAAATTAACAGAAATAAAGAGATATATTATATAATGAAAAAAGAGCCAATTACCAGAAAGACATAAACTTTTTAAATGTATGTGTACCTTATAAAGTACTTCACAATACGTGAAGCAAAAGCTAATAGAACTGGAAGACAAATGGTCAGATCAGATTCACAATTAGAGTTGGAGACATCCATCCTATTTTCTAAATAATCAATAGAACAAGTAGGGAGAAAATCAGTAAGGAGGTAAAAGGCATGCAGTTAAAAATCTTGACTCTAACTGATATTTATAAAACACCCCACCCAACAAGAGCAAAATATACATTCTTTTCAAATTCAAGTGTACACTTACCAAGAGTTGCCGTATCTTGCATCATAAAACAAATCTTTAAATATTTGAAGAATTGAAATCTTATAAATTTTGTTCTCTAACTGTAATGAAACTAATCATTAAATAACAAAAAGTTAAATGAAAATTTCCTAATATTTGGAAAATAAAAAGCATACTTCCAAATAACCCGAGGGTCAAAGAGAAAATCTCAAGGAAAATCAGAAAACATTTTGACAAAGCAAATATGAAAATCCAAATAGCAAAATTTGTGAGATACAGCTAATGCAGTACTTTCAAGGGAAATTAATAACATTAAAAATGTTCTAGTTTGCTAGGGTTATTATAACAAAGTACGACAAACCAAGTGCCTTAAACAATAGGAATTTATTGTCTCAGTTCTGGAGGCTAGGAGTATAAAATCAGTGTGTTGGCAAGGTTAATTCTCTCTGAGGGCTGTGAGGGAGGAATCTGTTCTAGGCTTCTCTTGTTGGCTTGTAGATGGTCATCTTTGTGTTCATGTGGCACTCTCACTTTATGCGTGTGTGTGTGTGTGTGTTCAGATTTCTCCTTATAAAGATACCATCATATTGGATTAAGGATCCACCTAACTCCAGAATGATCTCATTTTAACTTAACTCATTATAACTACAAAGACCTTATTTCTAAATAAGATCACATTTCAAGTTACTGGGGATTAGAATTTTGATAAATGAATTTGGTGTGTGTGTGGGGGTGACATAATTCCACCCATGGCAGCTTATATTATAAAAGATTTCAAATCAACAACCTAAATTTCTACCTTAAGAAACTAGAAAAAGAAAAAAAAAAGAAGGCAATAATATAATAAGAGCAGAAGTCAATTAAGTTAAAAAGAGAATAACAATAGAGAAAATCAGTGAAATCAAAATCTGATTTTTGAAAAGATCAATAAAATTGATATACTTCTAGCCAGACTCACAAAGCAGAGAATATGCAAATTACCATTTGCTGGGAATGACAAGAGATATCACGAGAGATGTCACAGACATTAAAAGGATAGGAAAATATTACGATTCTAAGCATATAACTTCAGAAATTTAAATGAAATACAGTAATTCCTTGAAAGTCACAAATTACCCAAACTCTCCAAGAATAAATAGATAATCTGAATAGAACTTTATCTGTTGAAGAAATGGAACTTACAGTAAAACAAAACAAAACAAAACAATAACAACAACAAAACCAACAAAACTAAAACACTCTGCAAAAAGGAAAACTCCAGGCTCAGATGTTTCTGCAGGCAGAGAAGAAAAGGCATTTCACAAAATTGATAAGGAAGGTCCCTTAGGGTAGGAAATCCTCTTTATTAATTGGTTCACCCCCATCCCTGGATTTTGTCTAGTCAGGCTCTGCACCACAGGAGTTACAGGAGAAGGCCTTAGATGCCGATCCCTGGTTGAAGAGAGGAAAGGTCTGCACTCCCAGAGAACTAAGCCCCTTTCTAGACCACTCGGGATACTGAAGATCTTGGAATTCCTCCCTTAGGTGATTCTGAGCTTCATTGCAGGATCTTCATGTGCCCCTTTCTGAGTGCACCCCTATGCTCCAGAGTAGTTTTCACAAAATGTAGACTGAGCTTGGACAAGCTTAGAGGATTCGTAGGAGATTCTATACAAGCTGCAGGAAGACATTTGCAGAGCAGAAGAGAGGAAGAGGTGAGACAGAAAGGGCAAGCAGAATTCTATTGGGAGCCATCTGCTGGAGGCTGGCTCTCCTCTTTACAATACCATGTTCTAATGGGGAATTTCAAGGAGTTTGAGAATTCTAAATTCAAACCTGAATATCATCAAGGCATTTTTTTTTTTTTTTTTTTTTTTTAGGGAAGGAAAGTAAAAACTCATGTTATTCAGGCATTTGTTAACTTGATTTATAACTGTTAAATACCTAGACATACAGTAAATAGGGTCCATTTGTACTCTTATTCTGAACCCTTCAATTTAAGTCCCAGAGTGAGGTGGGGGACTTTGTTTACTGCTATATTCTGAGCACCTAGGACAATGTCTGGCAGAGTAGGCACTCAGTAATTTTGAATTAATGAATGTGTAGATTAAAGAATGACTTTAGTCCTCACAATATCCCTGGAAAAATAGATTCTGGATAGATAGAAAGTGGTAATGGTAATTTGTTGACAACATAGTGGATAGTTAGAGGATGATTTGAGAAGAAAAATGCTTTAGGAGATTATACAAGCAATATGATGGCCTGCGTAGATAGAACTCGAGCATATGAGCCCATCTCTGATGAGTGTCTTGATCCCCAGTGGGCTGTCACATGCTATGTTTTAAGAAAACCAGCCTTAGTCATGTCCTTGGGACTCATTAAATCAATACCGTAATCCCCAACCATGAGATAATGCCACAGTGACTCAGCCAGCTTGCCTGTCCCTTCCAGAACTTCACTCAGTACCTGTCATGTTTGCCCAGGAGACGTTGATTCTCAGAAGAAATTTTGGTTCAAGACTCATATCTGAACTATTAAGAATATCAGTTGTGAAATAACTGATGGTATTCTTAGAAGAAAATAAATTTGAGAACAGAGTGCTAGAAATTGTATTAGTAGAACATGTTTGCCCCACACCGATAATTCTCCATTTTCCATTTGAATTTAATTGAAAGCATTTAAAACATTTTCTAAGCTAGTTATGTTCATGTAACACAAAGTCATGGTTATTACTCAACTTCAAGATGAGTTATTTTCAGCCATTCCTTATATCATGGGGAAATACAGCAAACAAGCAATTTAATTATTCAAAAGAACATTGGGGCAATTAAACTTTTCCGACAAATACCACATGAGTAAAACAGAAGGGCAGAAGTAATATATTAACTGTTTGCCATTCAAATGGCTCATTGAACCTTCAGCAATCATATGCTACAAATAAGATGTTTATATCACATGCAAATTTAGTGCCTAGAAAAGTATTAATAGTAAACTTTCACATAGCTCATTGGCTTATGGTCTTTAATGATTACGCCACAAGGGAGCAATTGCTTCACCAATACCTCATTTATCTTCTCTGAATCTCCTTCATAGTTCTTAATTCTATTATTAAGTAAATGGCAATACAATTTCTTTTAAAATGTAACTACTAAATGGACAACAGTAAGATAAAATATATTTATAAATAAATAAATAAATATTTAATTGTTTACTTTGAGTTGAAATCTGCTTTTAAAATAAGACAAACACAAGATATTGAATCCCGACATTAAAATAATATTTAATTTATAGATTCACTCCAGTGTACACAGCATAAGGCTACTGAGTTATTTGATTGATTAAAGTCTTGTGTTTTAATTAGACATGAATAAAGGGAAATTGAAATTTCTATTTGGATTTCAAATCCATTCTCTTAACCATTCTACCATCAATGTGTAAATATGAAGAATATAATTTACAAAGTGTTAAGTACACTAATATACTGATAAACTAGTATACTTGTACTAAAGGTCACTGGAGGAAAAGAAAGAAAAATTCTTATAAAATTAGCTTTTAATAAATATAGACAGTAGCATAATTAATGAATGAGTTAATAATTTTCCTAATGTAATTATTATTTAGAGTTTGGTCTTTAGTTCACTATATGTCGTGCGCGCGCGCATCCGCGCTCGGGCGCATGTTGCATGTGTGCATTCATTACTACATCCTTAACAGACACAGAGATACTAGACACATCTTTACTTTTTCTCCAAATGTTAATTAAAGATACTATCTTTTATATTCTTTCTTAACTTATCTTTAAAAATGCCTACTGTATTTTTAATTTATGTTATTAAAATTTTTATCTCTACTGTTTCTTTTTCTTCATAGTCTTCCTTTTATTGCATCTACTTGTAATGGAAGCAATGTTTTTCCTTTTTATCTCTTTGGGATATTAATTATTTATATTTTTTTCTACTCATAGCATTATTTATTTTTCTTTTGTTTTCCTTTCTTTTTTAAATTTTACCTCTGACTTCCATATTAAATGTTTTCTCAAATGCCTGGGCATTCCTGGTTCTTAGCAACATACATTAAACTGATATTTGGAAACTCACTGTGTGTGTTTTTGGGGGATAATGCTTGTGGTAGAGCAGTAGTAGCACTTGTCGGTTGATGTGCTTCATTGTAAATTGATCAGGCAGAGAGGTGGCTATTTACTTGTGGAACCACCCAAGGTCATTGGCTGTAGGTCTTAGAGATTTTTTTATCTTAAGCTGGTTAGGTTCCACAGAGAAGAGTACTTTAATCTTGTGTTTGATTATGTCATACAAAGCTGACTTCAGGGGTTTTAATATGGAAAGGAAGCTGGGAGCTCACTTTTCAGGAAGCAAATTGTCACTTAGTCTCTTGTTTTCAGTATTGGAGTATTACCTCTAGCCTTCTTTGTGCCTCATAGTCATAAGTCCCAAGTCTTTTTTCACTTAAGATTTTGAGAGACTAGACATCTAGGCTTCTTCCTAAGAGAGAAAGAGCAAGTCACATGGCTTTGTAAAGAAAATGAGGAGATCCAGATTTCTCATGGCTCCTTAATTAAACTTTGAACCAAGTTTATAATTTTCCACTTCCATTTGGCTTCCTTGACTTCAGAAGTACCTGATGCAATAGATCTGTGTGCATTTCAGGGTGGTGTGGAGGTGTGGTAGGAGTCATCTTGCTTCTTTCTGGTTTTCATTCCCCAACCACCACTGCCACCAGCTCAAGCTCTATTTGGCTTTCTCTGTTTTGTCAATTAGGTACTTCTTAATTATCCTTCATTCTCTTTTTCCCATTCTCTCTCCCTCCTTTCAGCTCCATTTTGTGGATTTCTGTCATTTTGATGGGACATAAAAATCATCAAAAGTAATAGTAGTAATAAAATAGTAATGATAATGATGTATTATTTTCTAAAATCTTCCATCAAAGGGAGTGACCAGGAGTCAGGAAAAGACCACAACAAAAAGGTGTCTCAGTCCATTCAGGCTGCTATAACAAAATACTGCAAACTGGATGACTTACTAATAACAGAAACTGATTTCTCACAGTTTCAGAGTCTGGAATTCCAAATCAGGATGACAGCATGGTTGAGTTTTGGTGAGGATCCTCTTCTGGCTTGCTGGCTGCAGATTTCTTGCTGTGTTCTCACCTGTAGAAGGGATTAGTGAGTTCTGTGGGTTCTTTTTGGTAAAGGCACTAATCAAATTCATGAAGGCTCCATCCTTATGGCCTGAGCACCTCCCAAAGCTCCTACCTCCTAATACCATCACAGGCATTAGGATTTCAACATACGGATTTTGGGGAGACACGAATATTCAGACCGTACCAGAAAAGCAGTGGATTGTATGGTCTGATGGCATGGGCATTGAAAGAGATTTTCATTTGGGTCTTGGGGAGAAGGGAAAAGAAATAGTTCAGCAATAAACATTAAGGACAGTAACTTAGCCCTCCCTCAGGCCCTGTGGCAGTTGGGTTGTGGGAGAGAAAAGTGGCTATCATGTAAAGGGTTCCCAAAGAAACAGTTTCCTAGAGCGGGTCAGGTGACAGTGAGTTCTAGAGTTGAAGGAAATCTAAAAGAGGTTGAGGAAGTAGAGAACTTTCTTGATGCCATTTGTAGTGTTCCAGAGATCATGATGGAAAGTTTGGGGAGTTTGGCAACAAGTGGAAGTTTGTGTTTATGGATATACAGAACCATTTGAGGAAAATGTCCTACTATTAATAGATTATATGAGTGGTGTGGACATCCAGTGATGATGGAGATAATGATGGGTGTAAGAGTTTGTCCTGGCAGCTAAGGGAAAGGTGAGTTGTCATTTCTAACCACAGCATCCCTCTCAGGGCCTGGTCTCTTGTGTCGTTGTGATTGGTGGGGCAGGTGATATTCCTGCAAGGACTAAGCCAAGAGCATACTGGACTCCAGGGACATCCTTGATAGACTAAAGTAAGTGGTGTGGTTTGCCCGAGCTCACTACAAACTCCAAGGCCTCCATGCACTAAACTGTGACCTGGATCTGCCATCAATGATGAGTGTGTAACTCAGAGAGCATGGCTGGGCCTCATTTCCCTCACCTACAAAAGGAGGACGCTGGCCTACTTCAGCTCTTCTCAAACTTTTCCACCACAAATCTTTTGGAGATGTGCAGGTGGCCTGAATACACTTAGCATTTATCACATTTTAGCTTGACATTCAATGTGAAGTTTAAATGGGAAGTATATTAGTCCATGTGGTGTGATCATTTCTACACATATTAATTGGGTTTTACTTTTTCTTCTCTAGAGAACCATGCCAAATTAGAGCTATGTGTGTTATGTTTCTTGTATTTCCCTATTTCTGTTTCAAGGAGGTTGCCAGATCCTTAATTTTCCTATCTTATGGTTTTTTTTTTTTTTCAGAATGTAAAAGAAAAGCTGATGAATGTTGATCATTCCACTTATTTGTGGAACTCTAAAGTCATGGAGCAGTCTCTCCTAGGTGTGTGCGATTGGATAATTAAGGGGAAAGAGGCATGAGGGGTGGGGGATTTCTCCCCAATCTGGGAGAGGGATGGAATTTGGGACTTGTGTGTAATGCAGATGTGGAACCTCAATCCCAGCTGCACCCAGAGGGGTGTGTGGTGTACATTAAAGGCTTTACCCTTGGCCTGGGGGCTCCGGCACCAGGGAGCTTCCAAGTCTGACTTTAGCTCTGTTTTCAGCATATTCAATGGTTTTACAAGCCAGGGTATCAACAATGAACTGGGATGGAATGAAGATAAATCAGTCTTTTTCCCGTTTGGGAGACTTCATAGAAGACTCTCAGATTCTTGAGAACCCTACCAACTATTGCTCAAATCCACTTTTGTGCCAGCCATGTAGGGATCGCTGAGTCTCGTTTAGCCCATGACCTTGGTAAACTCTCTTGGTCTCCTTTCCATCACTGGGTAAATGATAAGGTAGGTCTGTATGATTTCCATGGTCATATCCAGCTTCAAAATAAAATGTGATTCTTTTCTATCAGACAAGTATACCTGCCCTGACGATTCCTCTCAGTGCTTCCTCCCTGTTACCTCCTAAAATAAGGCTACACCCGGATTAGCACAAGCAAGTTTACTAAGCCATCTCTCTCTGCTGATCTTTGCCAGCTTTTTTATATTCCTATGTATTCGAGTGCTAGGGAGTTCATTCTGAGCATTAAAATTAGGAAAAATTGAGTAATTTCTTTGTTCTTTCTTCTAGCAGAGCCAACTTCAAAAGCACAACAAAAATAGCATGAAACATGATGTAAAAAATAAACATTTAAATCTGTGGAGCTCAGCATTTTAAAAAATTAGAAGAAAAACTAAGACTTTAAAAAGAATATGAAATTAAAATTAGTAAGTTTTAGTAAACGGTAAATTTTTTAAAAATATTTGTCTCAAGGAAAATATTGTAAAAGAAATTTTCTCTTTGAGGCACTCGAAAATAAATAGTTGTACAACCCTTTTAGTAAATGCATTTAAATCTTTGGAGAGAATAAACGGAGGCAGAGTGGATAGATACATCCTTCATCCTTTCTCTAACTTGCTCTCTATCACCTTTCCCTAAATAAATCAGAGATACAACAGTCACTGACCAAAAACAATCAGAATGACTCTTCATGCATCATTAAGCACGTGGAAACTCCTGCAAATATGGGTTTCCTCTATTCACACTAATATGTGGTGAAGATGGGACTTGAGCTTCCATTTCAACATCAGCATCATAAAATATCATTACTGTTGCAAAAGGTAAGCAATGGCATTTAGTCAGGATTACACAGATTAATGGTGAAGATTTTGGACTCAAAGACTTAGGTTCCCATTTCAACTTGGGTACATATTAAAAGAAGTATCATGGAGATTTCATGAAGACATAGACGTTGTGTTTCCCCAAACTACATAGCTGAATCCAGTTCATCCTGGCCGATTTTTAAAGCTTTACATCAGTGCTTCAGTGTAAGGACCTTGTACAGTACAGATCCTGGTGCAGTAGGTCTGTGGAGGCTCTGGAGTTCCTGCATTTCTGACTAGAAAGGCTTTCCACCACACCCGAGTAGAATATAATGTGCATCTACAGAAACTTTTAAAAAAGCATGTTAAAAATAAAATGTCTTCCCCAAACAATTTCATAAGTATACATGTACTCATTGTAATTTGCAAAATAAAGTTGATGCTAAATCAAAGTCAAAGGTTTTGTGGACGTTTTAAGGCAGGAAAGATCATATGCCTTGTAGTAGGTGGGATCAGGGGAGCATCACAGAAGAGAGCACTTTCCATGCATGGAAAGATAAGAGGATTTGGAGAAGTAAAAATGGAGATGCCATTATAGCAGTTGAAATAATAATAGAGCAACAACAACAACAGACATCTGTATGGCACGTACTGTCTGCCAGGCACTAAAATTTCTACACATATTATATTAACTCATTTTACCCTCAAAACAACTCGATGAGTGAAATACTTTATGACATCATTTCACGGATATAACTGACATAACTGGGGCACAGTGAGGTTAAGTAATGGTACTTTCCCAGGGTCACAAAGCTAGTAAGTGAAGGAGCTGGGGTGTGAACATAGCAGGCAGGCTTCAGAGTCTGTATGCTAAAGCACTCTGCTATACTATGTCATTGAACAGAAAATACGTGGGATGCTTATGGGTAATGGTTTAATTCACCTGGAATGGCATGAAGGGTTCATAAAATACAGAGAGCAGGTGGGAAAGGAGCCACAGAGCAGTCAGGATGCTCATGAAAAAAAATAGCTAAGAAATTTGGACTGAATTCAGTAGGTGAAAAAGCCATTCATGCTAAGCTCTGGCATTGGCTCACTTATACCAACTCTCTCAAAATCCCTACAAAAAAGGAATAACAATAATATTTTAAGCATGTTGGTAGTCTAGAGTTTTAATATACAGATCAACACAGACATTGATTTCAACAGACCTGAGTTCAATTCTTTACCCTTCCATTTAGTGATTGACATCTGTTAAACAAATGGAACATTGAGCTTCTGATAAACAGTATGAACATTTTCATCTTTTTATGGTTTTATGATTTTTGCAACACACACACACACACACACACGCCTGCACCAGTGTTGATTCCCAAATTGGTAGATGGGACGTGAGAGAAAATATTGCCCATCACTTCAAAGAAAATAGCATAGCAGGCTTCCCAGTGACACTAAGTGGCCTTGTGGTTGACACACAGTAAGCCATGAAGGAGACCTAAAGGCAAGGCCTAGAACTGAAATAATGTTTAAGGTTAATGTCAAGTGGCTGGCTATTTGAGCAGAGTGGCTAATTGGGGGCTTCTGCCACTGTTAGCACGTGACTACTCTTGAAGCCAAAAAAATATTGGGATGACTCCTCTCATTCTGTCCTTTGTCTTTGTCACTGACCTTAAGGGAAATCAAAGAGCAAAGGGTTTTATATCTGACATTCTACCCCTAAAGTTTTTTTCCTTGCCATCTCTGACACCTGACTCTTTCAGCCCTTCCATTAAGAAGCATGAATAGGGACTTGAGTTAAGCAGAACCTTTTAGAAGCTCTGGGTCTATATGGACTCAGAGAGGTTTGTTTCCTTTTTATTTCACACTAGATGCACCCCTATGATGCACCCAGGGTTAGAGGGTGTTCATGCTCTCAGTGAGCAATAAAAGGGGGACACCAGCTCTCTCAAACACAGGACCTGTGCAGAACCACACACTGAACCAGGCCCTCACTCCAGTCTGCCAGCCTACAAACGCTACTCTCTGATTTTCCTTCCATCTGATCATATCCTCAGAATGGCATTGAACACTATCCAGATATAAACTGGAAGGTGCTTCGGCAGTGATGTTTTTCCTCTCAACTGCAACCTCGGACTGTCCTGAGTAATCCCATGTGCCTCTTGCCTGGGCTAAGGGCCCTGACATCCACATCTCTCCTGGGTTGGACTTCCACAGCTTCACAGGAAGCAGCTTATACAGTGAGTAATTTCATAATAGTGCTACTCAGTTGAAACCTTATCATCTCAGGCATTGTGCTAACAGCTTTAAAGACATTACACTATTTAAGTCTCAGAATACGATAACAATTGATATTTCTTTTTTACAGCTAGAAAATTTAAGCAAAGTGCTAAATAAGTGAGGGCTTAATAAATGTTTACTACTGTTGTAATTATAAAAATTGATTTTATAACTTTGTGATGCCATTCGGTCAAATGCGTGTAAGAAGTTACATTCCATTGTGGGAGACTGGCACGTCATTGTAGAGATCATGCTGTGAACGGGCTGCTATGGAAATATATATATATATATATATATATATATGCGCATGATAGCATGATTGTATCACAGAAGAAGGTCAAATTTAAACTGTGTGGTTTAAGCAGTGTGTGTGCGGCAGGGGGAGAAGTGGGAGTTGTTTGCCCCGCCCCCAGGAGCCTTGGGAAAGATATAGGAACAATTTGTTTGTGATAATAACTTGGCACTTAGTTTGTGGGACCAAGGAAACTATAATCCTGTATCTCACAACACTAAATTGTCTCATCCTAAATGCCATGGTATTTAAATACACCGTATCCTTAGTGAATTTTTGTTTTGGTTCATCTTTCCTGCAAATGACTGAGAGTGTCTTTTAATCTCCTAGTGTGACTCGTATTTGCCTAGTTCTTTCTGTGCTTCCTTTTTCTTTATATTAATATATGTTATTAGATGAATATATTTAGAATTACTACATTTTTCTGGTAAATTGAATCATTATATTATCTTTTCATCTCTAATAATGCTTTTCCTTAAAGTCTATTTTGCTTATATTACTGTAAATTCAAAAGCATTTTGTTCTTGGTTGCTGTTGGTGGGGTATGAGTGTTTTGTGTGTGTGTGTTGTGCATGCAAGTTTTTTAAAAATAAATTTTTAATTTTAGAACCCTTTTACAGTTAGAGAAATTGCGAATATAGCACAGAGTGTTTTGATATGCCCACAGCCAGTTTCCTCTTTGATTACCGTCATACAGTAGCATGACACATTAGTTGGAATTAATGAGCCAATGTGATTCAGTATTATTAAAGTCCATACTTTATTTAGATGTCCTTAGTTTTCGCTGAATGTCCTTTTTCTGTTCCAGGATACCTTACAAGAAACCTATTTTGTTACATTTAGTTTCCATGTCTCCTTAGGCTTCCCTTGGCTGTGACAGTTTTTCAGACTTGTCTTTTTTTTTTTTTTTTTTATGATCTCAAAGGTTTTGAGAAGTACTTGTCAGATATTTTGTAGAATGTCTGTCAATTGGGATTTGTCTGTTTTTCTCATCATTGGATTGGTGTTACGAGTTTTGGGAAAGAAGATCACAGAGACAGAGTGTCATTTTCATCACATCATATTAAGGGTATCAGCTCTGAACATGACTAATTACTGTTGGTATTGACCTTGATCATACAGATCACTTAGCTGAAGTAGTGTTTGTCAGGTTTCTCTTCACTATAATATTGCCTGTTCACCGCCTGCCCCATGCATACTGTACTATTTGAAGGAATGTTACTATGTGCAGCCAATACTAACTGAAAATTACACCCACCTTCTTAAGGGCAGAATATCTAAATAAATAATTCATAATTCTTTGTCTTTTCTCTCTCATTTATTCAGTCATTTATATCAGTACGGATTTATGGATTTTTATTTTATGCATTGGATTAGATCCAGACTACTTTACTTTGTTGCTCAAATTGTTCCAGCTCTGGGCACTGTAAGCTCTTTCAGGTCTCTCCTGTGTCCTTTTAACATAGCCTCATCATTGTAGTTACTTTTTCAGAAGGACTTTATTACTTTCTGGCCCTATAAGATACTCCAGGGTGATTTTGTGTATTTCCAACCCCATTTCCAGAATCAGTCATTTCTCCATGGAGCACTGGTTCTGAATACTAATGGAAAACAGTATTAGAAACAAAGATCTGGTACTAACTGCGTTTGTTGCTATTTTGGTATTATTGCCTCTAGGTCCTCTCAGCAGACAGAAGGAAATGCGTGTATACATTCTAACCTGCGTATATGTTCATATCTATAAATTTTTATCCATGTAACTATATGCATCTATATTCAGTTAAACATGAGTTTATATTGTCTTCAAATCTAACTCATTACCATAAATAGCATCCTCATCTCCTCCCCTCACTTACCTATAAATTCCCATTCCAACAGTAAGAAACCTGGATCTGACCATGTACCATTTGTTCACTTAATTGTTCAATTCCAGTATAAAAACAGCAGCATCAAAGTCATTAACTCATAATTCAATTAGGAAAAAAGTTCTCTGTACTACAAAGTACAGTGCTTATGTAGAGTTTGTTTTGCCTTTAGTGTTATAGACTACTCATTTTCCTCTACCTCCTTCAGTAATGTTTCATATACTGTTAGAACATTTAGAATTTTTTATCATATTCTACATTCCATCTAGGTATCCCCTGACCTACTAAATTAGTTTTTAAAATTTACATACATTAAAATTTACTCTTTGAGCTATAAAGTTCTATGAGTTTTGATCAATGCATAGTGTCAGGTATCCACCATTACATTATCATACAGAATAGTTTCATTGCTTTAAAAGATACCTTGTGCTTTAGTATTCAACCCTGTTGCCCTCCACTGAAACTCCTGGCAACTGCTAATCTTTTTATCATCATTAGAGTTTTACCTTTTCCTAAATGTTGTATAATTAGAATCATACAATGTATAACCTTTTCAACTTCCGTTAACACTATTACTATATTTTCTTCCTTTCCATCCCTTATAACATCACTGTCTTTCATTCCACTTACTCAAGAGACATAATTATTCAAACATATTGTTACTATTATTACCTTAAACAATTATTTTTAGATAAACTAAGAATAAAACAAAATGTTTTATTTTACTTTTATGTTTAGCTGTTCTGAGGCTATCCTTTCTTTATGTAGATCCAAATTTCTGATCAATATAATTTCCCTTCTTTCCAAAGAATTTATTTTAACATTTCTTGCATGACAAATATGTTGATAATGAATTCTCTCAAGTTTTATTGAGTGAAAAGACTTTATTTCTCTTTAACTTTTGAAAGATAATATTGTTACACATAGAATCCTAGGTTGGTGGGATTTCCTCAATACTTCCCAAAGTGTTTTACTTCGCTGTCTTCTTCCTGGTGTGGTCTCTGATGAGAGGTCTTTGTAATTGTTATATTTGTTTTTCTATAGGCAAGATTTTTTCCTCTGGCTTCATTCAGGGTCTCTTCTTTGTCTTTGGGTTTCTACAGTTGGAATATAATATGCTTAAGTGTATATTTTTGTATATTTATTCTGCTTGGTGTTCTCTGAGCTTCCTGGATTTTTGATTTGGTATTGGCCATTAATTTTGAAAAGTTTTCAGCCATCATTACTTCAGGTTTTTTTTCCTGCTTTATTCTTTCTTTCTTTTTCTGGAATTCCAATTACTCTAATGTTACATCTTTTAAAATCTTCTCACAACTCTTCAATGTTTTATTCCTGTGATTTATTTTCACCCTTTTTCTGTCTTTGGGTTTAAATTTGGGAAGTTTCTACTGACCTGTGTTCAGGTCCACTGATTCTTTTCTTGGCCATGTCTGGGCTACCAGTGAGTGCAAAGAAGGCATTTGTTTCTGTTATAATGTTTTTGACTTCTAGTATATCCTTTTCATTCTTAGAGTTTCAGTCTCTCTGCTTATATTGCCTATCTATTCTTTCATATTCCTACCAGCTTATGGCTCCAGAGCTTCTTAGCTGTGACATTATGAATGCACCTATCTTTCCAGATTTCAGAATGGTAGTTGACCCTGTAAATTCATTTTTCCGAAGGACCAAAGGATAGTCACTGATTTTCATTTCAGCTTTTTCTTGTTGCACGTATGAGAATGAAAATGCATTTTTAATTATTTAATTTCCCCCTTTCTCTATCTTATGTTTTAGAAGATTTTTTAAATATTATATAGTTGCTTTTAATAATTTGGAGTATTTACTCATTTTTAATATAATTACTGATATATTTACACTTAAATCTACCATTTTGTTATATACTTTTATTTCTATTACCCTTTCTAGGTTCTTTTTGCTTTCCTATCTTCCCTTTGAAGTATTAACCTTTTAATATATTGCTGGATAAATTTGGCAAAACTTAAGGAATTTTGTATTTATGTTCATGTGTAATACTGGTCAATTTTTGTTCGTTTTTTAATTTATCTTTGTCAGGTTTTAGTATCAAGGCTGTGCAGTGTAAATAAAATGAGTTGAGAAAAGTTTCCTTTTCCTTTGTATTTTAAAAGAGTTTGTGTAAGAGTGGTTTTATTTTTTCCTTAGGTACTTGATAGACTCACCTCTGAAGCATCTGGACTTAAGGGTTTCTTATTTATAAAGTTTAATATTATTACAATTAACAATGTTTTCAATAGATAAAGCGTTATTTTGATTTTCTATTTTTTTCAGCAGTTTTTATACAGTGTGTTTTTCAAATAATTTTTAGATATATTTCCATAAAAACTGCTCAAAATAACTTTTATTATACTTTTAAATCTCTGTGGGAGATATATATACATATATACATCTATATCTATATCTATATCTAATCTATCTATATATATAGATATGTAATGAAAACACAGATCTGTAAAGATGCCATAGAGTTTTCTATGTATAGAATAATATCTTCTCTAGATAACAATCACTTTTCTCTTTTAATATTTATGCCTTTTATTTTTCTTGTCTTATTGTACTGGCTATAATTTCCAGGACAATATTTTAGAGTCCTTTTTTGTTCATTACACATAGCATTGTTTCTCTTTACTTATCTGTTAATCATTGTTTATTGGACATTTATATCTACCAAGTTCAAAAGCTAAAACCTAAGTTTTGAAATAACAGCATGAAAAAGAATATTATTTAAAATACATGGCATATTTGCAAAAGAACTAAAGTGAAAGTCTATTAACTAAAATAATCTGTAATAATTGAATTTAAGAAATGAATAAGAGAAGATAAGGAGACTAATCAAATATAGATTAGAAAGTAAAAGTTATCAAAGATATAAAAACACACAAGAAATTCAAGTTCCTGGAGAGCAGAGAGGAAAAAAAAAAGTACCAATATTTGAAAAACTAAGGGCTAAGAATTTTTCTAAAGAAAGGTATCAAGCTTCAGATCCTAGACACATTAATTCCAAACAGGTAAACAAAAGATACCCATACTGCAACACATCATAATGGAACTGTAGAATACTAAAGATAAAGAGAATACTTTCAAACAGTGACAAACTGACCTCTTACTAGTAACAAAGAAGATAGTAGAATGATACGTTGGATGTGTCAAAAGAAAGCTGCCAACCTTGAATTCTATAGTCAGAAAATGAATATTTCACAAGTGAGTGAAGACTAAAGAAAGAAATCAGAGTGTACATCACTAGCTTATACTTCAAAGTTAAAAGTGAAAATTTATTGTCTGAGAAATAAATCAAACTAAAGAGAGGTTGAGAAATCTAGGAAAAACTAATGAGCAACAAATGTAGTAGAAGTGTGGGCAATAAACTTTGCATAACACAAGTATAACAGTGTAATTAATTACATTGTTAAAATATATAACCAGAATAAAATATATTTTGGGAGGTGGCAAATGAAGTTAAATTGCTCTAAGTTTCTTGTATTATCTAGGAAAAGTTTAACAGTACCAATTAACATTAGAATTTGATAAGTCAAATAAATATATGTTGTAGTTTCTAGGTTATTATTCACTAGCAAACTGGAAAAGGAATATATAAAGATGCAATTAAGTGAAATTTGGAATAGAAGGGGAAATGGAATGATAAGTTATTCTTTTTTAATTTCAAGTATGTTGGACAATGTATTTGAAAGATTATTTGTGAAAAAATGAAGTTATATTGGTGTTACTTTCTTTGATAGAATAGTTGCTTTTTCTAGGAGGCTGGGCAATAGTAGTCTGAGATCACTTTTTTCTAAATGGAAGGTTTATGATATTCTGGGTCCCCTCAGGTTGCCCTAAGGCTAGATGCAGTCCACACAAGGGCTGTTTTGCTTCTAGTCCATTTTTATTCCTAAGGTGCTCTTCTTAGGAGTTAGTTAGATATATAATTTAATGTTTACTACCAATTTCTTTTTCTAGTGTCTTCTTAGAAAGATCTTGGTTCATCCAAGGTTTGTTTTCAAATAATTCTAGAAATTTTTGTCAACAATATTTGTATAGTTCTTGCATCTTCAACATCATTTGTAGCTTTATTGTTGAAGGAAAGCATGACTGGATATCAGATACTTTGCTCTCACTTTCTTTAGAACACTGGACATTTTGCTTCTCTGTCATCTGGTGGTATTGTTGCTGTGGGGATTTCTGAGGATCATCTGTGTTGTATCTTTTGTTAATCCTTCCAGAGCCTCAGGAAAAATAATAAAGGAATCAAAGACACCAGAATTGAGACATTAGGAATAGATCGAATAAATAATGGGATCTTGCATAAATATGATACATGAAATTAGTATAGTAAAGGTGAATCATTACATAAATGATATCTGAAAACTTAAAATGCGTATTAGAAGAAATCTACATACTTAATATACTTCTTGTCTACCCACACAAATTTCAAAATAATGATTTATTTAAATATAAAAAAGGAGAGGATCAGTATATCAGAAGAAAACATCAGTGAATGGAGGGATTTCTTTCTGAGCATGACACAAAATCCAGAAGTTAAAATAAGTTTAAAAAATTTTTATGATTAAAAATATCACAAATCAAAAACAACACTAGGTAAGACAACATAATTGAAATTAGCCAGTATCTTTGATACACACAGAATTCTTAAAATTTATTTGGAAAAGTGAAATAACTAAAGCTAAAATTGGGCACAGGGTCTGAATGAATAATTTGGTCTCGAAGAAGCAAACACATGGTTAATATATAAAATAAACATTTAACGTTAAGCATAATTAAGGATATACTATTCAGAAATGCCTTTTTACTTATAAGATTGGCAGATTTGATAATAACAGATTCACAATCTCTTATACCCAATTGTGAAATACTAAAAGATCTGAAATTCAAAAATTGGTTTTGTAAACTTGACACTTTTATCTGAGTTGACAATCAACGTCATCTAGATCTCAGTACTCCTACCAGTCACCTAACCTGTTGCCTTTTTATTTTATTATTTTGTTGCTTTTTTGTTGTTTTATCCTTTGGGTTTTAATCACACTGGCATTAAGGATACTTTATGAGTAAAAATAATTTTGGTGAGAGGTAACCCAGTACAATATTTCTAGATAGAAATCTGGCAATAAGTGCTGTGTGCGCGCGCGCGCGCGCGCACACACACACACACACACACACACACACACACACGTCCTGTGCAGCAACAACACTTCTAGAACTTTATCTTACAGAGTTATTTGTACAGAGGGCATTTATTACACCACATTTTGCAGTAGCAGAGTAGTCTAATGTCAATTGTTATATGACAAATTAAATCAATTGTGATGATGCCATACAACTGAGTAGCAATGCAGCAGATTTTAAAATGCTAAAATAGCTCTTTATGTGCCATTTCCAGGCTCTTTCAATGCTCACAAAGTAGTCCATTAATATTACAAGAATGATAAATTTGTTTTGCAAAGAATATTGTTTCCTAACTCTGAATTTTCTGTTAAATTAAAATTATGGTACAACCATGCTGCATACCTATGTAACAGTTAAAAACTAATGGAGTAAATTTTAATATTTTAATTGAAAAAGATCTCCAAGCTATATATCAGGTGAAAATGGAAAAAAATATGCTCTGGATCGAATTTCCTTTCTGTGATTTCTGAACTTTTTATAATGTTAAAAGAAAAGTTATGTCCTGTGGCAAACTGAGGGACAGGCCTGTCCAACGTATGGGAACTCTTGGAATAAAGTAGTGGGGTTCCTGTGAGCATGAAAGCAACTGGCTTTGATATCGCTAGTGCAGACAGCTGTGCCCAGTGAGACAAGGCTCATTCTCTCAAGGGTCTTTGGAAGCAAAGGCCACAGAATAGAAATATGTTGGAAACGAAAATCCATCAGAAAGAAAAATACGTAAGAAAACTGCGCAGTAGTCCCTGGGGAAAGGAATTCTCAGATATGGTGGCAGATTTTTTTATGGGCCCAATTATAATCAAGATGATGAATGTGTTAGAAGCAGTATCTTTTTGTCAAAGGCTAATAAGACATTTGATTTATATTACATATTACATGTGTGTGTATATGTGCACAAACCTACATGTGTGCATGTAAATACATTTTTCACACCAATTATATATTGAATGCCTATCATCATATCATTTTTGAAGATATCACCAAGATTTGTAATAGCTGGATAGATTCTAATTGATTTGTAACTGGGCTGTTAAACTAATTTAATGTAGGTTAATATCAACTATCAATGAGTTATTAAAATGTCATTGTGCCTTAACTCTTTCCATGCTCATAAAGTTTTCCATTAATATTAAAAGAATGGAAGATTTGTTTTGTAAAGAATATCATTTCCTAACTCTAAATTTTCCAATTAAATCAGCGGTCTCCAACCTTTTTGGCACCAGGGACCGGTGCTCCTATGAGAATCTAATGCCTGATGATCAGAGGTAGAGCTGAGGCAGTGATACTAGTGCTGGGGAGTGGCTACAAATACAGATGACGCTTTGCTCACTTGCCTGCTGCTCACCTCCTGCTGTGTGACACAGTTCCTAACAGGCCACAGACCTGTACTAGTACTGGTCTGTGGCCAGCAGGTTGGAGACCTCTGGTCTAAGGCAAGACCCAACCCTCCCTAGATCAGGACAGGAGCATATTGTAATTCTTTCTCCTTTTCTGCCTTGCATTTCTGTTTTTCTTTCTGTGAGGGTCTCTTGCCTTCCAAGAGTGGGAGGGCAGTAAGCTGGTATCCTTGGCCTCATATTCCAAAAGCCCCCCTATCCTTTCCCAGCACAAGTAGGGCCATGTTTCCCATCCTAACTACAGAGGCTGAGGAGACCAGGCACAATGATAGCTCAGTCTGTGACTGAGGTAGTGAGGACAACTGCTAGAAGAACTGGCTATGCTATGATTTTAAAAAAGTATTATGAGCATTGTGATTTTATAGTAGCAGACACTGAGAAATACCAAGCTTTCAATATCCTTAATTTTTAATTTTCTACTCTTCTGGCTTTATTAAGATATAATTGACATTGTAACATCAAGTAAGTTTCAGCATATTGATTTAATACACTTATATTCTGCAAAATGATTACCACCATAGCATCAGCTAATAACACCTCCATCACATTCCCATAATCGCCATTTCTTTTTTTTTTGTCGTGAGAGCATTTAAAATCTATTGTCTTTGCAGCTTTCAAGGAATATAATACAATGTTATTCACTAAAATTGCCATGTTGTCCATTATAACCCTAGAACTTATTCATCTTACAACTGAATATTTATACCTTTTGACCAACATCTCCCAGCCCCTGGTAACTACCATTCTACTCTCTATTTCTGTGAGTTTGGCTTTCTTAAATTACATGTATAGGTGAGATCATACTTTCTGTCTGACTTATTTCACCTAACACTAACACTCTCAAGGTCCATCCATGTTGTTGCAAACAGCAGGATTTCCTTCTTTCTCATGGCTGAACAATATGCTTAATTTTTAGGTCAACATCTGCTGTGTGTTTCTCCATGTTCCTTATAATTTGGCAGACCTCTACTCTACACACGCAAGCCAAAACAGATAAGAAGATGGCCCTCCTGTGGCCTTTGATTAGTCACAGCTTCTGTCCTCAGCCTATCTGGCCAGTCCATCTTAACTTCAACTTTGGGGCTTGTTCCTCACACCTTTTCTGACTCCTGTCCTCCCTCACTTGTTTGGCCCTGTTGTTTTCTATTGCTTTTATCATTCTGGTTCTGGTTTATTTTCTCAGCCATGGTTAACGTATCCTGATTTGCAATTTTGGGCCACTTTATGTAAATATCTTGTAAAGTCCATTGAGTCCCCTTGGGCCCTGCACTCCAGCACAGGTCTGCACACTGCTGTGACTGGGACTGCAGTCTGTGGTCAGTCTTCTGCCTTCCACAAAAAGCACATGGTCTCTACATAACATAATATCAGGTGTCCCCAAAACTTATAATGAAAGTGATCCTCTAAGGATTAACATGATAAAATCCCAACATAAGCAATAAAATGAGTCACTTCTATAAACATCCAAGACATAATCAAAAAGTGTATGTGGGCACGTGTGTGGGAAGATGGATATTTGTAAATTTGGGAACATCCAATCTCTACTTTGGCAATTTGGATATAACATTAGGAAGCAGGATTATGAATATAATAATATAAAAATTTTATCGAAAATATTGCAAATTGTATGAAAAAAAATCCTTGATAACGGAAAGCAGCTGGTCCACATGGGAGGTACGTCCAGAGCAGTACTTCACATCTGATTTAATCAGTACTGTCCAAGGGAGTCACAGGACCAGGAGGATGGTACTAGATCTCAGGAATGGTCCAGGGATGCTGCATGTTGTTCATCATGAATTGAATATAATCCCTCATAACTGTCCATCTTCCAGAGCTCCAGGTTTACTTTTGACAGGACTCTAAAGATTATAGTCAAATACGATCTAATCAAAGGGAGTGGCTCTGCCTCAGGTATGGAAAGCCTGTTCCATTGTTCCTGTTGCTGTGTTCGCAGGAAACTTTCTTAGAAACAGTGCAGCTTACCACTCCCACTGGCAGGGTTTCTCCACTCCTCCCATTGGTGTTTAGTCCATCATTTATCAACTGTTCTTAGAGAAAACACTCTGCTTTAAAATCTAAAGTATAGCATGGCAGGCCCGTTGATTTAGAAGATTAAGCAAGGCTATTGCACACAATAGTCTCACTTTAATTAAACCAATTCATTCCAGGATTGTGGCTCAATGATCAGCACCAGGTGCACACTGCAGAGTCTATCTGTGGTTGATGGAATTCGAAAGCTAGAGAAAAGGTCAGTGAGACCTTGTATTAGTTCTTCTGAAATTTCTTTGGATCACACACACATTCATTCTCTGTCTCTCTGTCTCTCTCTCTGTCTCTCTCTCTGTCTCTCTCTCTGTCTCTCTGTCTGTCTGTCTCTCTCTCTCTCTCTCTTGCCCTCACTCTAATGGCTAAGTCACTTTTATTCATGCCACAGACACCATTCTCTGTGCTAGTAGATCCCTGAGTTCCTGTCTGACATTGGGTCACTTATAATAGAGGCCACTGTAATACAACAGGTACAAAAACTGTGGTGCTAAAGATTTCCTTTAGAGCTGATCTCAGCCCGTTTCTCCCCACAGACACTTGGATTGCTCAGCCACAACTGACCACTTTGCTGTTGCTCAGACATAACAGATCTTTAGGGTCTTTGCTTCTCCTCTTCCCTGTGCCTCTGCACGTGGCCAGCTCATTCTCCTCCTATTGTTCTTGGCTCAAATCTCACATCATCATAGATGTCGGCTGTACAAATGCTACCTAAAGTACCCCATTTTTTTCATCAATACTCTAAGGTCTAGAATGATCAAAAACATAAAAGCAAAAAAATATATACTCATAACACAGTATCAAAAGAAGAGAGAAAGTTTTTATTGCCTAAAAAAACTAAAGGAACCTCAAAACTGTATGTCAAAAAATAGTATAAGATAAGAGAGACAAAGGACAAACTTTTCTGGGTATTTGAAAGAAATCCATTTGGATAAAGGCTTTTCTCTTTTTACATTTTTGGTATTAATTTCCCCAATTCGCAACATAGCAATGAACAACCCAATAGAAAAATGAGAAGTCATGAAACAGGAAAAGAAAGACAAGTATCTAAAGATGTGAATATACTCAAGATATTTCAATTAACAAATTTATTAAAATTAAATCACTAAACGGATTTAGCAAAAATTAAATAATTTGATAAATTGAAATAGATGTGGAGAAATAGGCACAATGCAAAATTTCAAGGGCAATTTGAGGTATCTTTCAAAACTTGACATGGCAATTTCAAAGGTAGAATTATTTTAACCCATAAATATATTAGAATAGACGTGACAAATTAACAATGGTTAGCATTTATTGAGTAGTTACAGTGATTCAGACTCTTTTTCGAGTACCAGGAATCCCATTTAATCCAGCCCAAGACTTAATGAGCTAGGCACTATTCCTTCTACAATTTTGCACATGAGAAAAATAAGGCAACAACAGGGAAGTGTCTTGTCCCATGTCACTTAGCTACTGGTTAGCATACGCAGAATTAGAACGAGGCCATCTAGATGTCGATGAAGGTCTTGGGCACTGAACTTTTACCCTAAAATCCATGGGCTCCAGGTAGTACTGTCAGTAAAAGCACAAAAATGGAAAAAATAAAATGTTCATTCATAAGAGATTAATCAAAAATCAAATATGACCATGTATTTCCCATATACTTTTATGATTCCTCAGCCTATCAAACCATTAGGTTACCTAACAATAAATCTCTAGACATTGCTATATTTCTAAGATTTCAAATCTACAAGCTAATCCTGCTCTAATTATTTTTCATTTCCTTATCCTGTTGAATCTCATCTTCAGGCTCATGATTGGAGGGTCTTATCTCGACCTTACTTTCTTTGAGCATTTATGGTCCTCCTCTAACTTGTGTCAGATCTTCTCCCTATACTTAGTCTTTCTCTTCTTCCACGTGCATTTTTCCTCACTGGGAGTGAAGGAAGCCATGAACTGGCCCAGGCAGAATGAAGGACAAATGGCTGTTTTTAGGCATTGGAGTCTGCAGTATCTGAGTTGTCAAAGATATTTCAAGCCAGGGTAACTAAATTGGGTGCTGAGATAGTGAAAGGAGATAAACTGTGTCCAAATCAGATCCCAGTGTAGTAATAGTCATTTCCAGTGACTGTATGAGAAGAGTAGGAGCTCCTTCAGTTTCAGTGCTGTATCCCCAGTATGCTCTGGACTAAGCACCATGGTTGCCTACTGGGTACCAGAGCTGTATCTGTGATACTAATGACCAGCTATGTGAGTTGGTGAAAGTTGCTTCCCCCTTCCACCTTAGTTTCCTTCCTAGTAAAACAATACTTGTTAGTCTCCAAAGGTCAGTTCCTTTCTTCTCTAAACATTTATGCTCTCTAACCCATCAGTAAGTAGACCACCTCAATCTTTTGTCTCCCCTTCTCTGGAATTCGGGCTGGCCTTGTGATTTGTTTTGACTAAGACCAAATCCATAATTTGTGAGGGCCTAGTGCAAAATGAAAATATGGGGCCCGTTGTTAAAAATATTAGGAATTTTAAGGTGGTGATAGTAGAGCATTAAACTAAGCACAGAGCCTTTTTTCTAAGCATGGAGCCCTGTACAACTGCATAGGTCGTATGCCCATGAAGTTAGCACTGGCTTTGGCCAATAGAATACATTGAAAGTGACAGTGTACTAGCTCTAGGGCTAGTCTTTAAAAGAACCAGCAGCTTGCATTGATTGTAGAATTGGTTTTCATGTGGGATTATTATATATACTACGTGTGTGTGTGTGTGTGTGTGTGTGTGTGTGTGTATATAAAATGTTTTGAGCAATGTTGTGTATATTTAAATGAACTCAACTATTATTTTACTTAGCTGAACTTAAACCTGACAGTCACAAAAAGCAGCGGAAACTAGAAAGCATGTTAGGAGAGATACTCACTGTTGTAATATGGCTCTCAGGAAAGAGCCAGAAGGAAAAGATTTATATGTAACAGCCTTTCTAGTCCTCTGTTGGAGTTACTGATAATGAGATAAGGGGGACTAAGCAGAATTCAATCCAAGGTCATGCTCTAGGTCTCTGGAATTTGTTAATTATGCTACTCTGCTAATCATGGCATACCACGAATTATCTGGTATGAAAGATTTATGGCATTAGAAATAAATGGAATTTAACAATTTTATTATTATGATTAATTATAGATGAGTCAAAATTGTGTAAAGGATTTATGGAACCAATTCAGGCTAGAGTTTAAGTGGCCTGGTTCAAAATTACAAACTATCACAGTGGAAAATTTGAGTCAGAGATAGAAGTGGAGACTTTTTTAGAAGATTTACACAGAGCTGTACAAATAGGTCAAGGGACAAGTAGAATTTGCTGGTTCAATTGTGCAAATTCTATATCTTGAAGGTTCACCAGGTGCAAACTGCTGAGCTTAGAATTGAGCAAACTGGACATAGAAATTAGGTGTAGTTAGTTACTTCACTTGACCTTTGAATAGATTGGCACAGAGAAATGCTCCTAAAATGAGAGTTTATTAAATCGAGGTCAAATAAAGTATGTTTATGGAGTGTCCTCTTGGTGAACAAAACAGAGATTATGCCCACAAAGGAATATTTAAGAAAATGTTAACAGAATTTCTAGGAGAAAAAAAAAATTATGTAGGCTTTAGAAATTCACTGTGGAAATTTGCTACTGACTTGTCATCACTGGGTTTCGATGACATTAGGTATATATAGAATTTGGATGCCTGAAAAGAGAGAATGTAATCCCAACAAGTGAGTTGATGACAACATCCAGAAAGATATATGGAAAGTTCTGGCATTAAAGCTAACAAAAAGGACCCCTGGAGTTCCTGGTGTTCAGAAAAATTACCCAAGAGATTAAGAGATTGAACACATTGAGGAAGATTAAATTTATAAACCAACTATGGAAGAAATAAGATGTTGAGAAATCCAGACAGAAACAAGCTTCCTTTTTCTTTTACTAAAAAAACATTTACTGACTATCTACGTGTTCCAATTATACTGGTAGGATTTGGAAGAACAAAGAGGAGCGGGACATGTTTCCTGCCTTTGAAGATTCATAGTCAGAACAAGAAGACAGGGAATTATATAGATTCTATATATTTTTTCTAAGGGAGGCAGCCCTTGGTTGACCTCACAGATTGCAAGGACCTTGTCAGCTTACAATTCCTTATTTTTTAATTTTTTATGCCTACAACACCTGATCTTCCTAGGTGGTCTCCCATCCAAGTACTAACCAGGCCCGACCCTGCTTAGCTTCTGAGATCAGACAGGATTGGGCTTGTTCAGGGTAGGATGGCCGTAGATGGGAGCTGTAGATTCTAAATACAGGAGGAGAAATAACATGGATGTATGAACTGCATATGCGTGAGTTTAGAGAAGAGAGTGAATACTTCCTATGGATTTACAGAAAATGTAGTAGTGAGGTCATTGTGGAAATGTGAATCAGAATTCATCAGATGGAAAAAGAAAGCTTAAAACATGAGAATAGGAGAATTACAAGTAATGGTGAAATCAGCTTTTCATAATCAATTGTAATTGATGTCTCCTCTTCTGGAAGTTAAAATCTCAACTAAAGAGTCATGAATGTCTCACTTCCCTTAGCTCTTCTATGACTCGTTTTCTTTTCAAATATTTATCCGAATCTCCTTCCAGATATATGTGTTACCTGACTTATTGTAACTCCTTTTGCTTTCAAAATATACACCTGAATCTCTTTTCCAATGTCAACTAGCCGTGTAACATTTGGATCCCCCCAAATTCCTAGGAAGGTACAAAAGTAAAGGGAGGTAGATTTTGAGTTATAATTATTTATATAACAGTCAATACTATTATGTTAAAAGCTCAGGAAAAGAAGTATGGCATCTGGCTGCTAATTGCTGCTCTCATTTCTTTTATGTGCAGAATTTGAGTAGATGGGGAAAAATTTATCCAAATCTTTGGTCTAATTTCCATAAATAATTTGGTGTTGTCGTGGCAGGATCTGGAGCAACAGGGACTCAGTCTTTAGAAGGAAAAGTACACCTCAGTAATGAGACCTACCTGAGATGTTTGAGTAAGGTTTTTAATGAATGCATCATAGAATGAGCCTCTCTGTCCTTTTAACTTCCATGTCGCCACTCCTCACATATTAGCTGCTTTTTAAAAGTATACTCCCATGAAAGAATTTTTAATCCCTGAACAAGATTGATGTTAATAATCCCAGAAAAACATTTTAAAAGAGAAATACACCTCTGCTTAATTCATCTTAAACCATTATGGAAACCAATCAATAAAAATTTGTCCTGTGGAAAGGAGAACCAAGTGCTTAACTGATATTCATGAGAGTTGGATGAAGCCCAGGGAGATAGATTTTTACCAGATAAAGGCAGTGCTTTCTAACAGAGATATTCAAATATTAGAGGATGTGAATTTCTTTTTCTGGAGGTGGTCGGCAAAGACTCAGTCATTGAATGGGGTGGCAAGCATAGGGCAGGGCTAACAAGTTATTGAAGTTTAATCAACTCTGGCTTCTATGGAATTGTGAAGATCTTGGCAGTCAAGAGATTCAGCAGTTTTCAGATTATAATGAGGTATCTCAGTGGGTGCTCGTGAGAGAATTGGAAAACAAAGATGTTTGGGCAAAACTCTGGGCTTTCCATCTCTTCTTCAACTGGAGCCAAATTTTTGTATTTTGTTTTAATGCAAGGTTTTAATTAAACAAAGGATTCCATGACTTTAAAAATTATGAAAAGTACTTATCTTTCACAATTTATAAATAAAACTTGATTGTCTGTTAGATTTCTGTGCCTCCTAGTGCATAGGAGTGCCCACCAAGGTAATAAATCTTTTATTCATGCATCCATTCAGCTAGTATTTATTGAACATCTACTATATTCTAAGTACTTATCTAGAGGCTGGACGTACAGAGTTTTTTGTTTTTTGTTTTTTTAATGGAGGAGGTCTTTGCTATATGAAACATATATTATGAAGGTAGGAGTAAAAACCAAATAAGCTAGAGAGTTCTAAGTGCATTGAAGGAAATGAAACTATGATATGAAGCCAGCACAAATTTATAACCAATATTTAGGTTACTGGGCTCATGGTCAATTAATTTTCCCTTCTGAACAAAAAATGACAAAGCTAATTGAGGCCAAGCTCTAATTACTACAAGTGATCTGAACAATGATATAATTTCAGAGCCAGATGAGGCTATGCTGACCCCTCTTATTCTTGGAAAAAGAGATTGTGACCCCAAATGGCTCAGAGATATGCTCGAGGTCACCTGGTAAATGGTGGTTGAGCTGAGAGTTAAATACTGGTCTCTTGGTTTTCTAACACTAGAAAATCCATGTGTGAACAAAAGAGAAATTAGCACAAAGGCCTAACTAACAACAGCAATGGCAAAAAAAAAAAAAAAAAGAATAATGTTTGATTCAGTAAACCTTACTGGAATACCCTGAGAATATATAAACTTTTAGATATTTGGTTTTTAGATAAAAATGTAAATATCATAATGGGTTATTCAGTATGCTAAATATATTAGAAACTCCCAGTGACCTCAATTTAATATTGCATGCTGATCACTCGACATTTCCAAGAATGACTGGATTTTCTGCTTCATTTCCCCTCCCCCCAGCCATCCATTTCCCCCATGGCACCACGGTGAACTTTCATAAAAGAAATTAGATATCGCTCCTCAGCTTAAAATCCTCCAGTTGATATTTTTTTTAATTAAGTTTATTGGAGTAACATTGGTTGATACGATTATATAATTTTCAGGTGTACATTATAATTTGACATCTGTATACTCTTTTGTGTGTTTGCCACCCAAAGTCCAGTTTCCCTACTTCATTCTCCCCCATCCTCCTATATTTGACCCCCTTTACCCCAATTGCTTTTTAGCATGTTCAGAATTTGATTCAAAACTTCTTGCTAGGGTCTAGAAGTTCATACATGATCTGGCTTCGTCAGATTTTCTATCTTTTGCCATGCTACCTTCTCATTACTCTCTCCCCACACTGGACCTCTTGCTGTTTCTGGAACGTGCTAAGCATGTTCTCACCCCCAGATAATTAATTACACGGTCAAGTATTTCATTTAGCACTTAGCCCAAGTATAACTTTCTCTAGGAGATTTCCACCAATCAATATATAAAGTCACTCCTCCTCTTAGCTAAATACCAACTTATATTTTTGTTATAGAATTTACCACCATCTAAAATGCAAGTATTTCTTTGTTTAATGTATATTGACTTCATCACTACTAGAATGTAAGATCCACAAGGGCAAGGATCCTGTCTGTTTTATTCTGCTATATATTTAGACCTTGAATTAAGTGAGTGACACAAAGGATTGACTCGGTAATATATGCTGAATGAATATGAGACAGGAAAAATGGACTCATCAGTGATAGAGTTCTTCTGGGTCTCAGGTCCCTAACTAGGTGCACATGGGGAAAATTGTACTTGGTACAACACACCTCGAGCTGAGTGCTCTGCTGTACTTTTGTGCACCTGTAATTTGTATTTCCCAAAAGAAGTTATCTGACTGGAGTATCTGACTGAGTACCACTGTAAATTGAGTATTTGACAATTGAGTATATGACAAGAGTTTGTACTAGTGACCTTAAAAATAACTGCACTCTCTCTGTTATTCTCGTGTAGTTCATATTTAGCTGTCTTCACTCTTTTCGAGTCCCTGACAAAACAATTAACCTAAAAGTAAAGTGAAATGAATGAATGCACACAAATTGGTTTTTGTCAGAAGTAAGTGGCTCAGTGGCCACTAGGGGGCTGGGCTTCTTTCCTCAGAAGATGGCTGTCAGGCTTCAGGGCTCCTGGGATTCTCAGTAGGCCTGTATAGGTACATCTTGTGGAGCACAAAAGGAAATGCAACTGGAGTGTTGACAAGTTAGTGGCCAGGGTCTGAGCGTGCTCCAGTCTGTTCCTTAAAAATCACAGGTGGAAGTCAACTTCATTTACACGCTACCTCAAAAATTTACTGATTGAATCAGCATTTTAATTTTGGCCCTATATCTGCGGTATTCCCTCAGCACACTACCTCACTGTCAGGACCATGACATATGTCCATTCCATGTGTCCGTTCAATGAATCCTTGATAAAGGGTTGTCCAGTCTCATATGACAGCATCATATGAATGTGTGTTGGAGAAAGATGTATGTGTGTGTGTGTGTGTGTGTGTGAGAGAGAGAGAGAGAGAGAGAGAGAGACAGAGAGAGAGAGAGAGAGAGAGACAGAGGGAAAGAAAGGGAGAAAGAGAGGAGAGAAGGAGAGACAAAGAAATGGGGAGAGAGGGAACGAGAAGGAGAGGTTAAAAATGGAAATGTAATTTCTTTATTAGTAATGAAATGTGCATATCCATTCAAAATGTTTCTGAAATTTTACATGCTAAATTATAACCTTTGCTGTTAACTTACCTTTGACTATGGACATTATGGTCCTTCGTGGATGTTGGCTAGCTGAATCGAGTTGTGTGCCAGGGCTAGGGGCAGGGGAGCCTTTGTGGATGGGAGAGGATCAGGCTTTTGTGTACTTTAGGCATTTTTTCCTGGAGGTCTTCCCCCTCCTTAGGAGTCCTGTCTCATTTCAGTCTATGGTTCTTGATGTCTGCCTGTAGCTCTCTCCCTGTGATCATACTGGCTCAAAACTAACCCTGATCCCCAGCGTTCTCCTGGACTTTAATTGTGCCACTCTGCACCCAAAATGCTTTCTGGTGCCATCCAATATGTGGAGCCCATTTTCTTCTAGGGCTGAGCTGTCTGACCCTTACTCCCAAGGCTTGTGCTTCCCCTGAGCCTGAATGGTACCTACTTTGTTACCAATCCACAGTGTTTAGTCTAAGTGGTCGTGGTTAGATGATTCAGGAGTCAGAGTGCCTGGGTTCAAAATTTGGCTCACTCGTGTGACCCAGTGCCAGTTATTTATCCTCTCTGGGTTTGCAAACCTGTAAAATGGAGTTTGCAATTAAGTATTTATTGAGTTATTAAGTGAACTCATACATGTAAAGCCCTCTACATAATGTCTGGCTTGTAGCAAATACTTCAAGTAAATTTATCAAACTGAGGAAAGGCCTTGTTTGAATTAAAACTTGAATTTGTAAATTTCGTTGGATAGCCTATAATTATGTAAGCCATTACAGGCTGGCATAGATTATCATGAATAATAAAATGGGTTACTCAGCATGCTGTGTGCAGGGGGAACTCCCAGTGACCCCAGTTTAATCCTCTTCTTGCTGATCGCTCTGCATTCCCTGAATAGCGTTAACTAACCTTTCCCTTGTTGGTGGCTTCACAGTGCACCGCGTGTTTTCTGTAGTTTCTTCCACGTATCACGTTAGCCCTGGCCAATGCTGAAATAGCTCAGCACTGTTTCATAGCTTACTAATTGGGAAACGTCTGTGTATGCACAAGTATGTGTAGGAAATAGATATATTCACGTATATTTGGCAGGAGCAAGCAAGGCTCTCTTCTGTGAAACTAAACGGGTCTTCTCTGATGAATAGCAGAACTCATCATCAAGAACCTTCTTAGTCCAAACACAAAGGCTGCATATGTGTATCTCTAGCAGATCAGTGTAATATAGGTTAAACTGGGACTGCTTCTACTATATTTGGATTTCCTTGGAGACCTCTCTCTCTCACACTTTCTCTCTCTCTTGCTCACACATACAGATATATATGTTGTTGGGGTTCTTTTTTTTGTATTTATTTATAGATATTGTTTTCACTTATGCTAATGCAGCATTGTGAAAAGAAAGACAGGGAAAAGATTCAGAAAGTATAAATTAACTCGCTATTTCTGCAACTTATAAACTGTGGGAGACTTATATACTGAAAATCAGTTTATATAAAATAGGGATAATTGTTAATCACAAAGATGCTGTGTACATATCATGTCAAGAATTATGCTCGGGTCACTGTGAATATTAAATAAGTGAGATAAATACATACACATGTTTTTGATAGACCAAAAAGTAAATTTGTGACTATTAAGTATTATAATCTTTATTATAAGCACACATACACAGTGATATAGGTAAATAAACTAAGTTAGATTTATTTTTTGAAGCAAAACTGAGGCTACATGATCAAACTTAAGGTACTAACAAAAAGGAAAAGTGCAAACAAAAGAGTACTGTTTACTGAACATATGCTGTGATCCAAGCACTGTGCAATGCATTTTCATGTGTTACTTCTTGTTTCTGAGAGTGTGATCTCTGGAAGTAGATTGTCTGGGTTTTAATATACTTAATTACACTTGAGCCTCTACTGGAATGGTCCATTGAGGAAAACTTCAGAGTTCCCTTAGGTGGTCTGCTCCAATTATGAAAAAAATCCTTCCCTTTTAAAAGCAGAACTCTATCTCTCTGAAAGTCAGTTGCCTAATTCTGAGCAGAAGTAGCTTGTCTGACTTACCTGTGCGATCCCTAGATGGCTCCTGTCACATGTCTCTACTGAACACCTTCATTTCTTGAAGCTTTTCCCTGTATGACCTGGTTTCTATTCTAGATAATCTCCTTTGGGTGACCTCTCTCTCTTTTTCTCAGTGTCCCACTTAAGACAACCATGTACCGAGGGCTTGTGGATTCGTCCTACATATGTACGGGGATGCTGTGTTTCACATACTTCCTTTCTGCTTATTCTATGCTGACTTGAGCTTCTGTGGTGACTCGTTCTATGGTGACATGAGGTTCAATTTCTAGGTAGCAAAATAGAAAGACTTCACTGACTTCACTGTGCTGTGTGACTCTTATGTACTTTATTTCTTAAAATAATATGTAACAATATAATGACTTTCATGGTTGTAATGCTTCTTTTACTGATTTTGGAGAGTAGAAAACCCTATAGAGAGATGACTTAGCCTCGAAAATCCTTTCTGTTATTATTTTTTTTCCTTTGCTGAGAGAAGAATATTTGTTATTGTCACTTTCAAATTCAATTTTTATAAACCAATTCAATAAACAGTTATTTTTCTAGGACAAAAGCACTAAAACTATTCTTCACTACATCTCCTCAGACGACCCCTTTGGTTCTAATGAACTCAAATGTTAAGAATCAAGAAAACAAAAGCTGTTATGTAGTTCAGCATCTGAATTTTGCTCTTGATTCACAGCCATTCTTGGACTAAATATCTGCCACCTGGTGGTTCCTATGAGAATTGTTAGCTACTACCCTAGCCACTGGAGGGTTCCAATTTACCCTATTGACTGATAGATTGGTTGATCGGTTCATTCATTCATTCATTCATTCATTCAACAAATGTACAAAAAGTTCGCACACTTAGGTGGAATAGCCAGTTACTTAAAGAATTCTTTTGGAATAAAGAGTTTCTATAAGTAATTTGGCTATGCTTAAGCATCTCCATAGTCGATGAATACAGTGTAATTGTGGTAAGAGATCCTCACTCTAAATTTTAGCCATAGAAAATGGCGAACTCTTTTAGAACTATTTTACATCTCAGTATTTTTTATTATGAAGTTCCCTCTGCCGTGATAGTTCTTTCCTGCCTATCACCCATAAGTCTGCCTGGCAATACCTTTCTATTTATGGGACTTGACCTATTTGACCTTTGCCTCATTTGTACTTTCTCTGTATCAGATTTTTTTATTCTTTATAATCTTCCATTGCAGTAATTTATAAAATTTTCTTACTCTATTAGACTAAAGCTTCTTTCAGATAGTACCATGTTTTTACCTTGCAGCTCTGAGCCCCTCACTCAGTTTAAGGTGATTAGTATGTCATCTGTAATGCTCAATTGAATAACTAAAACCTAAATCTATAGATAAATGCATAGAGATGTTTTTGTTTAACCATACAAGGCAGAGGAACTCCCTCCATGAAACAGAGTTCAGAAGATCTGTAAATTTAGATGGGGAAAAAATAATCTTTATTTTCACTAACAGCGAACTGAAATTTACTGTTTGTTTCATTTATGAATATAAGTGATAAGCCATAGCAGTATTAGCCATACCTGTGACCTCGCCACCAATAAAAAATGGCAGATATTTCCATATCTTATTGCAGTTATTAAAGATATTTTAAAATATTGTGTGTACTCAACACCATTTGTAATTATGTTATTTATTAGATCTGCTATTAGGTCTTATTATTTAATTTGTCATTAAAAGGCAACTATATTATATTACTACTTCAGTGATTTGGTTTTTCAAAGTATTTTGATAACTGTGTTTTAATGTAACTGATTTCTTTGGTAGTCCTATGTATTTTATTTTATGTATTTAAAAACTTTATTGTGAGAAAGAGCTCAGTTGGCTTAAATAAACTAAAAAATTGACACAAAAATTTTAAGAACATTTAGCCATACTATTTTAATGAATATTTAATAAGAAAGCAAATCATGATGTTAGTGAAACTGAACTTCAGCATCTGTATTCTCTTTCCCATATTAATCCATCATCCCCAAAGCAACAGGGATGAGTCTGATCTAAATCATTTATCATTGATTCCATATTGATAATATTTTAATGTATATGGATTTTAGTGTTAATCATCTCTAGAGATGCTTTCCCCTTTTATTATAGAGTAATTGAAAATATTTAAAATAATATAATAATAGTTCAATGGTTTTAGGGTTAAGAAAATATTTTTTAGGAAGGCTGAACATGAAAACACATTTCAGGGAATCAGGATCTACCCAGTAACCTTCAACTTGGGAATTATCTTTTTATTTCCAAAATTAAAAAAAAAAAAGTTTTAAGGTTAAAACTACAACAGTACAAAGAGGGCATTTTGTAGTGACCATTGAGAATGTACACACCTTCAACAGAGAGTGGTTCTTCCAGGGTATCTGCATTGTCCAAATCTGTGGAATGGCAAATAGAAACAGAAAGAGAGCAATGTTTGGAAGAAAATACTCTAAAGATCAAAATTTAATTTTCATATAGAAAAACTGACAGCTGATATCAGCTCTGAAAGAAAAAAGTGATATTTCCACATGGATAAACATGAGATAAAAGAAGCATTATCACCCGATGATGCAGAATGATATCCAGGCGTAGGAGAGGCAAGAGGTGAGAGAGGGCAATGGTCAGTATATTCTAGCAGACTTCACAAGGGGAATTTCCCGCCAGGTCGGAAATGACTGCAGACCATCCCTGGAGCCACCACTGAGGGCTCAGGGAGGCAGTGCTGTTGGGATGAAATGCAACTTTAGAATTTGAATGATGGAAGATAATCAAGTAGGAAAAAAAAATTGTCTCAAGGTTTTAGGTATTTTACTTGGAGTTCACCAAAACTCTCGCACCAGACTCTTGACTTTAGTGTCCAGTTAGGAAACCTGTAGCCAAGATTGACGGTTACAATGATAACTGTAACATGAGAATTTGTGGAAGGCAATGATAAGATATGTTAAGGATGGTTGAGTCTCTAGTGATGAATGTAGAGAGCTTGCTATGAATACATATATAACAAACTATAAAGGTTTTATTGGGTTAATATTCATAGGTTATCACTATTAAATATAGTCATGAAGGCCATAATGCTTAGACTAAATTTAAACTAAGTCTAAGAGACCTTAGACTAGATTTTGCCAGAACCAGGCAATCAAGGGGCATCCCCTCGTGAGCAGCCACAAAAACTGGGTCATGCCAGATGTGCGCACAAGCCCCATTGGGCAGGGAGAGCATGATGGCCCCCTCTGTCCTCTGCAGTCTTTGGAGAGTATTTCAGTCGGCCCCTAGCTGTATAGTAAATTAAATTTCTGTTCCTTAGGCTAGAGCTTTTAAGATAAGCAAATAAGCCTGTTTCACAGAAAGACTGGACCCATCTGAGTCAGCTGCCTCTGGGCTGGGCCCTGAGGTGTGGCCAGGTGAGTCTGAGTGAGCCCTTTAAGAGACGTTTCTGAGTTTCTTGTAGCCTGGTGGGTCTTGTGGATGCAAGGCCCCTTGGCTTTAGAAGCTATCCATTTGGGGGGCCTTATCTCAGGTACAAGTCTTACAAGTTGGGGTTCGAACCCTTCACTCCTCAGTGAGAACCTCTGAATTGTGAGTTCCGTCCAGATCGTGTGTCATTGCACTGGGGATGGGGGGTACTGTGATGAAATTGTATCTCAGCCTCTTCTACCCTCTTTGTGTGGAATTTTCTTATTTGCCTGGTATATAGGAGTTGCTTAGCTAGGTTTTGGATTTCTTTCAGAGGAAATTGTTCCATGTATAGCTCTAAATTCAGTGTGCCCCAGGGAGGAGGTAAACTCAGGAGCCTCCTATATTGCCATCTTGAACTGGAATATTTGGCCTAGAGCTTCTGAGTTCCTTTCTGTCCTGGACATCTGTTTTTGCTTCAGGATATTTATTGTTAGGACAATTTTTGCTTGCTCATTGTACAGATTTTTCTGTATGGCTTCTTCTCTTTATTTTTCCCACCCTGAGTTGTTACGGGTTGATGAGGACTAAAGTATAACATGGCTGGACTTCAAGATATAGTATTACCGGTGGTTGACCACAGGCTAGCCTTCAAGAAAAAGATCCCTCAAACATTAAATGGCTACCTGTGGGGACAGTGACCTCTAAGTTTTTCTCTTCAAGATCCAAATATCCAATGACAATTTCTTTTGGCTATTCAAGGACGAGACTGGTCAAATCATCTCCCCTCCAACTTCCTCAGACACATGTTTATTCCCTTCCAGCCATCTCTGCAGTTTAAGTTCTGGCTATAGCCACAATGCAGAGACAAGCAGGATTCCAGATTGAGAAGTAGGGGAGGTGAAATGACCGCACGTTGTTTATGTTGGAGACGAAGAACCTGACCCTGGGACATATACTCTCCAAGGCTCCAGTGCCAAAAAGATGCGAAAGAAGAGGCCAAGCCTGGAGTGTGTGTTATGGAAATGTTTATTTGTAAGTTATGTCAGCGCCAGGAAGCACTGTGATCTGAGAGGGCTGAAAAACAGGGACCTAAGATGGAAAAGAAGAAGGTGTTAGAGTTAAAAAGGGATTAGAGAAAGCCTCATCCTACCCCCCACCCCAAAATGCCAGAATCTCTGTTAGGTATGGAAATTTGCATTGACATTCACTTCCACCTCTTTAAAAATAGCAGCTTTATTAAGTTATAATTTACATACAGTAACCTGCATGTATTTAAAGCATAGAACTTTATAAGTTTTGTATATACCCGTGAAACCATCACCCCCACCCCCCACCAGTGTCCTCATGCCCCGTTGTAACTTCTTTCTCCTGACTCTAGCTGCCACTTTCACTCTGTCTCCAGGCAACTACTGATCTGTTTTCTGTCACTATAGTTTGCATTTTCTAGAATTATATATAAATACAATCATATCCTTTAGTCTGATTTTTTTTCATTCAACATAATTATTCTGAGATTCATAAAACTTGTTGCATATATCAACAGTTCTTTTTTTTTTTAATTGATGAGTACAATTCCATTACGTGACTATATTGCAATTTGTTTATATATTCACAACTTAATAGATATTTAATTTTTTTCAGTTTGGAGTTATTATAAATAAAATTGCTGCAAACATTTGTGTTCAAGTCTTTGTGTGGGCATTTGCTTTCATTTCTCTTGGATAAATACCTAGAAAGGAGAGTATAAATCATACAAAATTGTAGGTTTAATTTTTAAAGAAACTCAAACTGTTTTTCAAAGTGATTTAGTTCCTCTCCATCCTCACAAACACTTAAAATGAGGTCTTTAACTATTTTACTTGGTGAGTTAGTGGCTTCTTATTGTGATTTTAATTCACATTTCTCTAATGATTAATGTGGCTATCTTTTGATATGTTTATTTGTGATCTGTGTATCTTCTGTTCAAACTTTGGACCCATTTAAAATTGGTGTTTAGTTCTAGTTTTAATTTTATTATTATTATTATTAAATTTAATACTTCTTGATATATTCTGGATACAAATCCTTAATGAGATACGCAATTTGTAATATAGTCTTCCAGTCTGTGGTTTACCTTTTTATTCTCTCTCCATATCTTTGGAGTTCTTTTTCTCTGTGTGTAGCTCTTTCCTCTTCAGTGTTCTGTCCTGCAAACTATAGCTGCTTTGTTAACCTCAGACTCTTAGCTCTAGAAGTCTGCCATGCTCGGCCTTGCGTCCTCCTCTGTATAAAGGCCTAGAAACTCTCTCACAGCAGTAAGCTGGGTGATCGTAGGGCTCATCTCAATTGTTTTCCATTTCTCAGGGATTACTTTCTTTATTAGCCTGATGTCCAATGTCTTGAAACCTATTGCTTCATATATTCTTTCAACTTTTTGGTTGTTTCAGGCAAGAGGATAAATCTGAACCTTGCTATTTCATATTGCCCAGTATTAGGAGCCTTAAGCGTGGCATCATTTACCTCTGGAAATGGATACTAGAGTATGTTTTTCTACTCATGTATCTGTACTGCTTCTCTGCTGTCATTTAGCAGCTACCTTCCCTGCACCTCCCCCGACCCCCAACCATTAAATGGGAATAATTTTAAAAGCCTTTTAGTCTGCAGAGTTTGTCTATACTGGCAGTTGAAACTGAAACGGGATTCACTTCTTGCAATATAGAGCCAAATTGCATGTGCACTACTACTACTAACAATCTCCTGGACAACGATAGCCAGTGAATTAATTAGTTGTAGCCTGGACTTGTGGGTAGAGACAAAAAAGCAAGGAGGGGAGGGGAGTGAAGGGAGGGAAGGAAATGGGAAGAGACTGCTGTGACCATCAGCAGTTTGGGCATGTTTCATCTGACCAGAGGAGGATCTAGGTGGAGCACCAAACTTTTTGTTGTATGTGGATTTTATAAAGTGAACCTTGGAAAATTCGGTAGTCCTGAAAAACACTAATTGCATGTAAAAGAAGCAAAGTTTATATGACTGGCTGTTTTAAGGTCCTTTCTTTTCAGTTAAATGTATGTTCCAAGGATGTGTATTAGAAATAGCTGCAAAATTTTCATACATTTTAATATGAGATTCAAAATTCTTAGCATTCAGCATTTCTTAATTACACTCTGTTTTCTTCTCATAGGGCTCTGCCTCAAAGAAGATGAATTTTTGGATAATAGTTGGTGATGGTAGAGGTAAAGTCATCAAATTGTTATTCTTTTCACCTTTTATTTATCATGTATCAATTTTAGAACATCTTGACTTTTGCTACTATCCCTTTTCACACCATTCTTCTCTATTACCGTAAATATGCTTAAGACAAGGACAAGTTTGAGATGATTTGACGAATAATTATGGGAGCCTTCCACTTTGCCTGGATAAATTTTTTCAGTGTGGGATAATGTACCACAGTAAGTAGTGGGATGAATGAAGAATACAAATTTCTTTTGTAAAGTAAAAGAAAAGTAGGGTTTCAGGCAGATCCATTTTAAGAAAAAGAGGATACAGATGTCGAGGAGCTAGAAACCAATTCCTTCGAATATTCCTGCTCCTGTAACTCTTGGGATGATTTCATGTACTCACATTGGTATCCAAGTTTGAAGAAAACTGCTCTCTCCAAGGAAAAGACAGAGCAATGGAAATTAGCATAGTATATGCTAGGGGCAGTACATTCTGGCTTTTCTTGGGTCAGTGTTTGTGAGGTGCAAAGGCAGGAGCTCTGAATTAGAAGTTGGGAAATTGAGCTCTACCTCTCACTAGCAGTGGGATATTCAACCACACACTACATTTCAAACCATGAAGTTAAGAGTAATGAAGTTTCTTCCAGCTTTAAGGCTCAATGGCTGTAGGTTGATTGGTAGTGTGCAACTTAAGAGTGATAGGCAGCACCTGAGTAGGTTATGGGGCTCCCTGAGGGTCAGAGAAAGGATTGTAGGCTTCTGATGGGAATCAGTGTCAGGGATCAAGAATGGTGAAAATGCGCGCAACCATGGGGCTTAAAAGCAGTAGAAGAGATCTGCGGGTTTAAGGTCAATTTCAGTTATCCAGGCTCTGATTCTATCCCTAATGTGAGTGATTGGAAGGGAATAATAATGACAAATAGCAGTGCTTTGGGGTCTATATTACTTAATATTTATTCAAAAATTCTAAAAAGAAGTGAGTCCATTAGTTTCATTTTATATATTAGTAAATAGATTAGGGAGGAGTTAAGTATTTTACAAGGGTCACTTAGTAACTAAAGGGAAGAACTGGACTCAGATTCAGGGGTGTGTCTTACCCTAAACTCCATGCTTTTGACAGCTAAGCAATTACAACTATTTCTTTGTGTATTTTGTATTGTGAGCATGGGTACGTGAATTTGAACAGGCACTGACTTTGCATTAAATTCTTTCAAATGACCTTAAACTTTAAACTCTATATGTTAGATTTTAACCCAGTGGCATAATATCTGGGCTAGGTGTCTTCTCTAAAGTTCTACAAAAGAAAATCAGAGAAAATAACTTTTGGAAGTTGTACAGACACTAAACACGAAGTGAGGGAAGATTTAGAATAAATACAAAGATGGTTATTTACCAAATCATTACTAGTGTTTTTCTCTACTCTGTAAGAGGCAAATACAAACAGCCCGTATTTGACAATCTTGTACCTAACTTCAAGCATTCGAGAGCAGACTTCTTATTTTACTGTTTCCATGACAACATATGACCTTTCATGTATGTTTTTCAGGGAAGGAAAAGTGAAAATTACTCTGTGTTAGATTGAATTTTTCTCTTTTTCCTCACCTATTTTATTCATAGACATTTAGGAAGTACAGCAATTTCATGTTCTTTTCAAAATTTCAGTGCCATTTTTCTACATTAGATACAGAATGAATGAATTCAACTTCAGTTCCTTTTTATACAGTATTTTCAGAGAGGAAAAAAGTTTCCTTACGTTTCTCTAGTCAACAAGCAATATTCTTACAATAGGGTTAATATTTTATAACTTTTAAATTTGTAATATGTCAGTATTTTGGACTCTCACCACTGCTAAATCCAGATGTGGCCCTCTACTTGCTTTATGCAGAATTTTTCTTCCTTTCTGTCTACTAGTAAATGTTAAATGAAGAGAGTGTCAATAAATATTTGGGAAGGAGTGGATAATTGAATATAGAAACATTTTTAAGTAATTTTTATTTAAAAGACAAACAAGATTCTTTTAGAGTGAAATATTTTGATAGTTAAAGAATAATTCATTTTGGGATCAAAAACTTGATATCTCTTGAATATTGATAGTTGTATTAGTCGGGATTCTCCAGAGAAACAGAATCAACAAGATGTGTTCTTTATAGAGAGAAAGACGTATTTTAGGGAATTGGCTCATGTGATTGTTGTGGCTTTGTGAATCTAAAATCTGCAGGGTAGGCCATCAGGCTCGAGACCCAGGGAAAAGTTGCAGTTTGAGTCCAAAGCAGTCTGCTGGCAGTATTCCTTGCTCAGGAGAGGCCAGTCAGTTGTATTAAGGCCTTCCATAGATTGGACAAGGCCCATCTACTTTATGGAAGGTAAGCTACCTGCTTTACTCAGAGTCTACTGATTTAAATGTTAATCTCATTAAAAACAAAACAAAACAAAACAAAACAAAACCACACCGCAGAAACATCCAGAATAATGTTTGACTAAGTATCTGGGCCCCATAGCCCAGCCAAATTGATAAATAAAATCAACCATTACAATAATGTTGTGCCAGATGCTGTGCTAGGGCCTGATATTTCCAAGATGCCTTTCAGGAACCAACACAGTATGATAGAATCTTTTGGCTTCCACTTCCAGTTATGTATCTGGGCATATTTATTATTTGTTACATGCCTATGATGTTCCAGACATGGTTCTTGCTGGTGGGGATTAATCTAATGGGGGAATTATTACATTCTAGACAGTGCGGTGAATTATTTTATATCTTATACAGATTGACCCTTAGCTCAGTGTCAAGTTACTTATTGACAATGGAGAAAATATTATTTCAACCCTTTACATTTGTATGGGATGTAATGTATATAAAACACCTTAATATCCATTATTTGATTTGAGTATCACAATAACCTTTGACATAGCAGGGATGATACTTGATTCCCATTAGACAAAAGATAAGCCTGAGGCGTTATCCTTTTGAGGAAGTAGTGACATTCCAATCTTTTACTTCTTGACTTCTGGTTTAAATTCTTGAAGTCAGCATCATTGCCATAGGACCATAGCAGTTTTGAATGGAAAAGCTAAGAGTTGGATATATTTCTATCAAACTGTAGAGTTTATGATCTGTCAGCTTCTGTTATGTTCACTGTGTATGCATGTGTATACATGCATGTGTGTGTGTGTGTACTATGGGCATGAAGTGTGTAGAGAGACACTCTCTGTTTCTTACGTTCAAAGCCAAACTCAGAGAACTTGGAACTAACGTCTTATCCAGCCCATCCACTGTGGGCTGCCCTAGTAATTGCTTTCACTGGATTACTTCTTAGCTGGGAAGTTTCCAAATACATATTTACTAAGAACAAAATTTTTATCCTGCTTCTCAGATCCATAGTTGTATGTCAAAGCATAAAAACAAAAAAGGAATGAGCAACTGAGTGATTAAGAAATTTAAGGTAGGTGGGAAGAAAACTGAGATGGCTGAAAACAGAGGGGAATGTATATTTATTGCTTTTGTTCTCTTCAGTTACTCCTTCCAGGTCTTCTTAGTGCTTACATGCCCAATACCTTCTCGTCACCTGAAAACTAACTCTTCCTGATGAAGAAGGTGTTCCTGAGGCTGACTTAGTCTGATTCACTTTCCAGAAGTAGCAGCTCTTCATGCAGAGGCAGGGCAGTGTGGTAGAAAGCGCAGGCATTCTGAAGTTGGGTAGACTGCTATTTATTTTATGTGTGGTGATTAGGAAGTCACTTAACCACCCAGAAAGAACTGTGGTACCTTTATCTATAAAATAGGATGATAATAATTAGTTCCCAGTATTCAAATGAAGCAATGTATTTGTGTGTGCCTATAGCAAGTAGTGCTCGCTACACTTAGCCCCCTTTCACTGAACAAGAAAAAGGAAGCAAATTATTACAAAATTTTAAAGAACCTAAGAAATGAAGAGAATAATTCTGGCACCAAAGCTTTATGTGTGGAGGAGGACTGCTGACCATTCTTCCCATCACACTTCAGTCCTGACCTCAGCCCGTTAGCTGTGCTAAATGAGGGCACCTATTAACACAAAGCAAAGATAAGGCTTCCCCAATTATTACTGCGACAGACTGCTCTGGTTTTATCTTGTGTTTATCTCAATGGAAATACTGAGTATGAGGAACTCTCACAAATCTGAAAAAAAAAAAGCTGAAAAAAAGCTGCTTTTAAAGGACTTCCAGTTTCCCTGTGAAGTTACAAACTGGAAGACCGAGTTTTGAAGTTCCAGATATGCTCCTTACTTTCATTAGAGATTTTATAACACGTTGGTTATAGCTATGATGCAAAGGGTTATGTTATTTTGGTAATATAGAAATGTTAGTTTCCACTTTATTTTCACATGAACTGGTTCTTCCCATTCCAAAGCCATTTATTTATCTTTCTTTTACAGTAAACTATCCACTTTCAAGTGGTGGAAATACTTTGTGATACAATTTCAAAGTTACAGAAAAATTGCAAGATAGTATAAAGAAATCATGCACGCCCTTTACACAGCTTCAGAAATTATTCATATTCTTTCTTTCTCTTTCCCCCTTTCTCATCAGTTTTCTGAAACATTTGAGATTGAGTTGGAAACATGGCCCCACTTTACCCCTGAATATTTCAGTGTACATTTCCTAATCTCAAAGGTATACTCTTATATAATTTATATGTATTCTCCTATACAGTATAATAATCAAAATCAGGAAATTTAACATCAATACAATTCTGGTATCTAACCTACAGTCTGTAGTAAAATCTCATCAATTATACTAATAATATCTTTTAAAGCTATTTTTTTTTCTGGATCAGGACCCAATTCAAGATCACACATTTCTTACTAAAGGCTCTTTCATTTCCGTTAATCCGGAAAAGTCTTTTAACCTGTTTTTGTATTTCTTGACCTTGATGCCTTTGACTCCCACTTGGTTTGAGTTTGTATAGTGTTTTCTTATAATTGAATTCAGGTTGTATCTTTTTGGCAGAAGTATCCCAGAAGTGATATTCTCACTTCTTAGTGCATCACATCAAAAGGCATGTGATGTGGGTTGATCCCAATATTGATTATATTAACTGTGATCCTTTGGTTAAAGTCATGTTTGCTAAATTTCTCCATTGCAGTTACTCTTTTCCACTTTGTTAATTTATGAGGAGTTACTTAGTCTTTGACAGTATGTAAATATTTTGTCATCAAATATTCACCTACTAGATTTATAATCCATTTATAATTTTCTAACTCCATTATTTTATCCATATTTATTTGTTAGCAATATACTAAAAAAAAAGGATTGTTCCTTCCTTCCTACTTTCCTTCCTTCCATCCTTCCTTCTTATCTAGCTATCTATCTATCTATCAATCATCTGTCATCTATCTAATGAATACAGACTCAAGGATTCTTATCCTATTCAATGTTTTATATTCCATTACTATTTTAATTTATTTTCATGTACAAATTATTCCAAATTTAGCTAATGGAAAATTCTTTAGTCTGTCTCCCCGTGCCTTTTTGGTATGTTCCATAATTTTTTATTTATTTTTTTTTAGCATGCACTGGCTCATCAATATCCTCAGGCTCATCATTCACTCTCCCTGCCCCAACCCTAGAATCAGCCTTTTATTCAAGGAGCCCTCTCACTAGATATACGCATTGCTAATAGTGTATTATTGCTTCTGGATCCACTCACCAACAGAGCTAGTAAATATCTATATCAATTATTAACCTTGTGCTCATGCCAATTATGCCAATCGCAAATCAACACCACCACTACATATATTCTAGTCTCTCTTTTTTCCTTATCTGTAATTTTCTTTACTATCCCTGAGAAAACTGGCTCTCATCGTCTCAAATATGTTTACTCATTTGCTGAAGCCTGAATTCACAGACAGTAGCGAGATTGGGACCTTTAACACCTCCTTGTCATGGCCGTCACTCTCGTAAAGTGTTGAAGGCTGATAGATAAAGGATATCGAAATCTCTCCCGTGGCTTTTATTCTCTTCTCAGAAAGAGATCACGGGAGGTGTGAAATGCTGTGACTCTCAGTTTGGCAGTTTCTGTTACCATCTTCACCACCACTTGATCACCCTTGGAGCCACAAGTGGACACAGCATTTATCACATTTCTAGGCCAGAGCTACATATGAATGATTCTTTTGAGAATGGGAAAGAGGATTTCATCCTTAGAAGCACTGGTATAAATGTTAAGAACATTTGGAGGGAGTCTGTCCATTGAATAGTCATCAGTCTAGTGCTATTGATTTCAATAAAAAATTTCATAGGTACCAGACCATATCCCAAGAAGAAATGTGTAATATTAGAATCTATTTTCCCCAATCAAATCTATATTTTATCCAACGGGCCAACTCAATAAGACATCCTTCTTTCCCAGTCAGGAGCTAAGCAGAGATTGATGGTCTCAGGCTGTGTTAGAATTGGTGGAGTATTTATGCAATGTAAAATGCCGATGATGGAAGCAGAGTCTGAAGCATAGAGAGAAAAAGATAGAAGAAGGTTAAAAAATTATGCCGAGATCCTGGTTGGAAAGATGAGGCAAAGCCAAAAATGGGGAGATAAGAAATGAAGTCATATATAAGAATATGAGAAAAAGATCTGGATGCTTAGGGAGGCAGGGAAAGGGCAAACTGCAAAGGAACAATGCATGGGAGGCCTGCTTTGAGGGGTGCTGGCTGTGGGACATGTGGTTTTAAAGAAATTGTGCAGATCCAAGTACACTTGACTGTATCACTTTCCTTCCAAGTTGTAGACCCTGCAGACCAACCACTTTTACTGCAGCATCCCTTTTTCTTGTTATCCCAACCTAGTTTTCTATAAAAAGCCTCTGTGTAGAGACCTGTGGTGAATCACTTTGCAGCAGGTAGTCATGGCCACTCTGCCTCCTCCTGCTGCTTTACTTTATGTAAATTATTTGTCACACAGAGTGTTAAAAAAATTGGAAAGCAATTGCTGTAAAAACAATTTGCTCTGGAGTCTGATAGCTTCATTCACATATTTGCTTAGTCACTTACTCTGTGTGTGTGTGTGTGTGTGTGTGTGTGTGTGTGTGTGTGTGTTACCTAACTTCACTGTGCCTCAGTTTCCTCATCTATAAAATGAGGTTGACAGAAGCTAGTTACAATGCAGCTTTGAGAATTAAAAAAACACTTATTATAGTGACTGGAACATAATAAATGCTTAATATTAACTAGCTATTATGTTAATTTGGTTGTTATGGTTTTTACACTTTTAATAAACATTATATTATTTCTATCTCCTGATATGCTTATGAGACTAATAAGTAGATTACTAGTACAATTTTTATGAACAGTCTGAGGACTGTGGAAAGTAAAACTTTCTCAAAAATATGAGTGGCAAAGAGGAATGCCAGGCTGGGGATTCTAGCATCGATATGTATTAACTGAGACCATTCAGCCTCCACACTGCCTTCCCCCCGCCACTCCCACCGACTTTGGAAGGCACATGTAGAGACTCCTGTTATATCAAAATCTTCTTTCTGGGATGGGCCAAATGTTTTGCAGTTGTGGATGGAGAAAGTGGAATAATCTTAACTTTGAAAGATTCTGTTCTGCAGTAAAACACCTGTACAGTAAGCGCTTCTCATGCCCCTCCTGATTTAGCCAGTGCTGCTGCAGCCGGCTGCCTGGCGGTGGAACCCCACGGCCCCTTAGCTCAGGCGATTGAGTACTTCTGCCTTTCCGTTCAAAGGTTTCTCTGAGACATTGAATATGCCCACTTTTGTAAACACAGCTTGGAATTTTGAGGGAGTTTATGTCCCATGAAGTAGACCTTGACCAAAGGAAATAAGAGGAAGTGGCTAAGTGCTTCCTCTTCAGTCCTCTGGTGGACAGCTTGGAAGTGTATTCTTTGGGTTCCTCAAGGATCTTGGCAGGATCGAACTTGAGCTGCCTACTCAAGAGCAAAACTGATTCAAGCGTTTTCCTTCCTTCCTTCCTTCTCTTCTCCCCTCCTTCCCTCTCCACTGTCTCCCATTCCACCTCCTTGTGATCCCTTTCCAATGTAAATTACCTTCATGTGAATCCCTGTTTCAGGCTCTGCTTTCTGGGGGGAGCCAGTATCCAGCATCCCTGCTTACACCCATGTAAGCATAATCCTCTCTCACTGGAAACTGAGCTGTTCTTTTGACTTGGAGGATTTGAGTCTTTCTTATCCCATATTCATATTAGCTGTTCTGCTGGTCCAGCAGTAGTCTCGATCCTGTGTACTTGTGTTGTCCCTGACTTGTGGAAGTCGTTTCCTCAGTTCATTCAGACCTTTGTCATACTATACTACCATGGGCTTGATCTGGGAATTGAGAAAAGATACAGTATGTATTCTCATAGACTGGAGGAAGCAATAAAGGGACAGATGTGCAGATAAATTATTTTCTGAAATTAGAAGAATACATTTTCACTTATTTTTGTATATATGTTCTTGTATAATTGTGGGTTTCCTTCCTGCAGCTGAGGTCATGCCTCTCAAGGTAGTGACCTCAAGTAGCTACCTGCACCTCTAAGACAGTGGTTCTCAAACTCAAAAGAACATAGAATCACGGCAGGCTTGTCAGAATATAGATTACCAGCACACCCTCAGAATTTCTGATTCAGTAGGTTTGGGTTAAGACCTAAGAATTTTCACTTTTAAGAAGTTCCCAAATGATGCCAATACTGCAGTTCCTAGACCACATTTTGAGAACTACCAACCTAGAAAGAAAGACAATTGACCGTTCTTGCCTTACACCATTCAGGAAGAATTCTTTCATCAGTGTTCTACTTAGGATCTTGAAAAGACTGAGAGCTTTATTATCCAGTGCTCACAAAGAAACATCCTGGAGACCCATTGACTTTACCTCCTGTAAGCCTTTGCCCATACCTCTTTCTCCTTCTTACAGAGTTCATGTTCCTCCTTCTCACATTGGCCTAGAAATTCAATTCACATTAACAATCAAGGCCTCAAATATTCCCTGAACTTTTCCTCACGATCCCTCCAACTTTAGGCAAATTTACATACATCATCTCTATGACCATCACCCTCTCATTTGCCTCAACTCTGTCAAGAAAATTCGTGGAAAACTTTCAAATGAACAAGAAAACATTATGTGTGTCTTCTCTAACTCACCCATCAGGGTTATCACCCCTTTTCATTATCTCCAAGCTATTTTACAACTTCAGAAAATGTAGAAAATATAACAATGAAAATGAGTCTTGCCCATAGAAATACAAATTAATTGTATCTGGTGGAACGCAAGTGATTGTTGCTCTGTGCTAGACCTATTTTCTTCTATTTGCAAATTTATTTCAGAAATATATATGCATGTTTTGATATATATGTGTATATTACCTATCTGTTCTTTGTATTCTCATTAGAATCAGTTATACCATCTTACTGGTTCTCTTATTAATTAATAAGTTAAATGCAATCTTTCAGTCTTTGGTACATATTTATTATATATCTGAATGAGAGTCATGATTATAGTTTCTTTTAAAAATTCTTATTTAACAATACCAGGTATTTCATGGAATTCTAATGGCTCATTTACACCTACAGACAACTCCTCCACCCCCTTGCTATGTATTTCTAGAATTCAAAAGCCTCCTTTATTTATATTCTCAGATTCTAACACAGTGCTAATAATGGGTGTCCAATAAATATTGGGTAAATTTAAAAAAAAAAACATACAGTTTTAAGACGGAAGATAGAGATATTGTCATACAGAAAAGGAAGCAAAGAATTTTCTAGGCAGATGGAGTGAATAACAAAAAGACCCTAAAATATGAAATGATACTAGAATATAAAGTGCCATGGCAGAAAATGAGAAAGACAGGCTGAATCTCATTTTTAAAGTTTTTTGAAAATGTGTTTCTGGGGAACCATTGAAAGTTCTCAGACAATCAGATTTACCTTTGAGGATGATCTCTCTTTCTGCCACAAGGAAACTGGATTTGAAGGATAGATGCCTGGAGATGGGTAGACCATTAAAGATCTCCGGTAGCAAAGTCAATGCAGAACCCTGTCATCGTGCCTGAATTAGTTATCTGTTTTCCGAGCATCACAGTTCTTCCTGAATCCTTTGTCCCCAGGGATGGAGTATTTTGGGATACTAAATCCTGGTTCCATTGGAGAGTTGCTGTCCTCATCTAGACCTCTGGATGGGAGCTATCTGTCTATATCTTTACAGGTAGTTTCCTTATTCTTACAAGAATACCCTGGTGTTAGACCTGGCTTCTCATGCAGTCCACTGATTGCCTGGCACTCATATGCTACCCATCACTTCATTGCCTGGCAGTCATCTGCTACCCATCACTTCATTTTCTGATTGCCTTGTTCTCCTACACAGCTAGCCTTATGTCCTCAGAATTGGTCTCATCTCTTTCAAGTTCCAACACTGGCCCCTCCCATTCAATTTAGTTCCGGGTCATGCTTGCAAGATCCCATAAAGTCGATATTTAAAGACTTCTCATTTTAAAAATGCGATTAACAATACTGCAACTATATTCATCACAGGTATACTTTGTGGTTCTAATGAAATAACTGGAGATCAAATTGTACCTAAGTCTATATAAAGTTTTATGTAAGTTTAAGGTATTATTGTTAAAAGTAAAATTTAAAAATCAGATGCAATAACAGAAATTTAAGTGATGGTTGGTATATTGACTAAAACTATGTCTGAAAGGAAATAAAATGAAGGAGTTATGGAAAGTTACTATTTTTCCTTCTGAAGCAGAAAAATAAATAACTGAATTAGATTGGCTGCTGAAAATTGACTTAGCAGTTTTTACTTCTGTTATGCCTCCATCTTCACACAAAGTGAAATTCCATTATTTCTCTATTATGAGTAAGGTTGGCAAAGTAAGATAGAAATGTATCCAAATGCCTTTAAATCTTAGAATTTTTCTACTCTAACATATTTTTCCTTTTACACATCCTATCGTGCTTATACTTAAGACCTGAAAATTAATATTTTCAATGACATATGTTGATACTTTATACAGTCACTACCCCAAATTTTGTATCTAAGTATAAGGTGAATAATAATTATCGCTCAGAGATATCGTATCAGCACATTTCTTCTTAAACTCTGAAATTTGCTTTTTGGAAGCTGGAATTGTACTCTTAAAATAGTTGCATGATACTTCAAAAAAGATATAAAAAAGAAAAAAGTAAGATTCTTCTTTGGTTGATAAAACAGTAGGATATCTTCTAGGAAATATTTTGCTAACCTTTGGTTTGTCTCACTAAGTTACTGAAAGTAATAAAACATTTTTAAAGAATTCAATTTTCTATGATGTTTAGGTAACATAACTACAGTTTTCTGGTTGAATTTAATTTAAAAAAAAAGCCACAAATCAACTCTGCTGGCAGAAAGTTTATTGAGGAGAGGAAAGAAAGGAGGGCAGATTTATAGCTAATATATACACTTTCCTGATAAAAAGAGAGAGAATAGAAATAAGAAGTTTACCAGAGTTAGGATAATAGTCATCAGCAAATTTTCATTTAACTCAATGGGAAAATCAACATAAATTTACATGTTTCATGTAATCAGCAAAAGTAGAAAACTTAAACTGTAAACAGGAATATTAAGAGCAAAGAAACAGCCAACTATGTCTGGCTCAGACCTGCCATTATTCAAAATGATTATTCTTCTGAAGATAGTTTTATCTTTTCTCCTTTTTTTTTTTTTTTTTTTTTTTTTTGGTGGAGCGGGGAAGGAGGTATGGTTGGAAATGAAGGAACAAATATAAGAAAAAATGTCTATTAATAATTAAAACTATTATGTTTATGACAAAGCTTCATTTTATTGGGAACTCTTCTTTCTAATGGCACCAGAAAGATGAAATAAGACAGTTATTGTGGTTATATTTTACTGATTGGAGGTTGAGACATAAATAAAAGATCTTCTAAGAAGTGTGTTTTTATGTAATGCTTGAATTCACTATTTGTGAAATACTTTAGTGTTCTCTTCTAACTTTTAAGAGATTTACAAAGGACCCCTATGTATTTTCTTATGTTTACTTGGCTATTGTTGATTTGATTTTAATACATACATTACTAAGTAAGAACCAGTCTTTGAGGAGGTAGAATAAAATACTTTCATATTTTGAGAGTTTGAATTTGGGTGTTCTAAAGTGTTCCTCTTCTGATTCAGATTCGCCTAGACTTTGAAACAGCTTAGTTATTATCGTGTTTACTTTCTATCAAATAAAAAACAATGCCTAAGATCTCTATATACACCAAGAAGAACTGAGGTAAAAGTCTCTAGAGTTTATTTACCTTATTGAATTCAGTTATTTGTTATGTTTGAAAATATGTATAATATCTAAAAGATAGAAGGTATGCAAAACAGAGAACATTTTTTTTTTGCTACCAAAAAAGATCCTATCCTAAGTCACCAATGAAGACAGTTGCAAATCCTGAAATGAATGAATACCCATAGTGCCCTTACATTTTTAGCAGTTTTACTTTAATGGATGTTACAAAGGAATTTAAATGGAAGTAATTTTATATTCTCTTAAAATAGTACATGGTCACAGAAAATAGTTTCCTAGATGGCTGTCTGCAAGCAAAAAGAGAAGTTTCACCAGAATTCAACCATGCTGGCACCCTGATCTTAGGCTTCCAGCATCCAGAACTGTGAGAAATAAATTTCTGTTGTTTAAGTTACCCAGTCTATGATATCTTGTTATGGCAGCTCAAGCTAAGACACCACTACAAATACAGAGTATGAAAATGGTAAGAAGGAGAGGCACAAGGGAGGCAAGAGAGGCTGTATGCAAAGCACTTAATATTTTTTTTTTTTTACTAAGTCACCTGCAACAAGGTAAGGGATTTTAATTCAAATTCTTTACATTCCCCAAAGAAGCTGAATTAAAAAGTAGCTAAGCAGGCATATGCACAGGAAATGAAGGAGCAAGTCAGCCAGAGTTTTTCATTGCTCCAGTCTATGAGGAGGTCAACCACTAGAATACCCCAGTATCAGGGGCCAGCTACCTCATTCCATATATAGCTCTTTATGTAGCAGGTGAAATAGAAATTTTGTCTTTCTCCAACCAAAACTGACAATACCCTCATGTAAAAATTAATTGACAAAACAAAACAAATAACAAATAAACTAAATGAGGAAAAAAATTCTGCCAGCTAATATAAATCCACCTCTATTTTTGCAATGCCCCTATGCATACTACATACAAAGCAGACAGGAATAATATGTATTTTTATACATTTTTTATGTATCCTACAGGATCCTATAATATTTCTTCCAACATAACCTTACCCCACATCCTTCTGCAAGACTTGTTTTAAAATGTATGATTATCTCCATGGATGGGCCCTTTTACTACATGACAGAATGTACTTTATAACTTCTGAGGAAAAAAAGGTAGTTAAATATGAATAGGGATCTTATTTTTTCAATTAGAGAAATGCACTCTATGTTTAATACTGTGAATATGCCATGGTCAAAAGTCCACCAGTACAATTTAATATACTAAAAGAGCAGAGGTGGAGGCAGACTCATATATATCTAGCACTTAAAGAATTAGTAATGGATTTAAACACATTTCCGGTAAGTACTTTTTGGACTTTAAATGTGAGTTCCTCTTCTGCAAAACGTGGCACCTGAGATTTTCATTTAGGTAGGACACTGAGGGCAAGACCTTCTACTCTTAGAAGTAGTCTAAATGGAAACTCACTTCTCTTTTTCATGATTATGGCACTTGCTCATCACCTGTGTTGTGAAAGTAACTAGAGTTCCTTAAATAGCCCGTGGTTGGGGGTAATGTGGAGTGGTATTTCTGGAAAGAGCAATGTAACATTTGCCATCACATTAGATTTCTTGGCTAGTCACTCTAATTTTTCCAAAGCTCTGAAATTCAACTGTTTCTTACCAAGTGCATGATGTGTTCTCCCAATTAAGTTTACAGACACCAACAATCTAAGATTTCTGCAGAAAAAAATGAATGAGTTGCAAATAATAACAAGAAATCTTAGGAATACATCCATAAAATGGAATATTATTCAACAATAAAAAGGAATGAAGTACTGATCCATGTTACAGTGATGAATGTCAAAAACATGCTAAGTGAAAGACTATATACATCTTAAATTTTGAAGAAAAGCAAATTATTCACATTCTTATTAACTGAAGTGACTGAAGTGACTTCTATATTCATCACATTTTTTCTTTGTAAAATGTTTTATTTAGCATCTAATTGAAATGGATGTATCTACTAGAGAATTTAGCACTATTCAAAGAGATGTAAATAGTCAAAATGCTTTCCTTTTGAGAGTTTACAAACTAAGAAAAGTAATGCAATTAAGTAATTGTTAATTAACCAAGCCATTCATTAATCCCAAGACTCTATGAGAGAGACTAATGATTTATGAAATTTTAAAAGAAATTTTAAAATGGAGGATTTAGTGGATCCTTTTTTCCTTGATACCCAATGCTGATTTATGTTGCAACAAGGTTGAAATGACCTGTGGCCTTTCTGTCTTAATCAGTTCGGGCTGTTATATAACACAGTCCCATGGACTAGGTTGTTATTTCTTACAATTCTGGAGGGGTGGGAGTCCACTGTGTGCTGTTAGGGTTCAGGTAATGGCCCTCTTCCAGGTCGCAAACTGCCTACTTCTCGCTGTGTCCTCCCATCACCCATAGTAGAAAGGGTGAGGGAGCAATCTGGGGTCTCTGTTATAAAGGCACTAATAATCCCACTCCTGAAGTCTCTGCCCTTCTGATCTAATCACCTCCCAAAGACCTCATCTCTTAATACAATCACACTGAGAATTAGGATTTTGGCATTCGAATTTTGAGGGCACACACCAGCATTCGGTCCATAACGAGTGTTTTCTCTACTATATAAACAGCCCGAAGACTTAGCATAGTGTCCAGCACAAGGAAAACCTAGTAATTTCTCACTGCAACTGGTACTTCACCACGAGGGTTAAATTGCCAAGACAGACTCACGTGCTTTAAATATCTTATCCAACAGCAAACTTTACTGACGATAAAAAGAATAAATCAGGAAAGAGGCATGAACACAAAATTCTTCTCTGATGGGACCTCAAACCTTCATCCTGTATAAAATGTCTCTTTCTCTGGGTTGAGATTTAGCTTTGCAGAAGCAGGCAGCACTAACAACATGTACAGAACATTGTTCTCAGGAGAATCTGTCTGAATGTAGGGTTTCTCGGTATTTATTCTCCCTTAGTCACACAGAGAGGAAAAGTCTGTGTGACTGCTTTCTATTCTCCATCCAACGATGGCCCACAGCTCTATAAATTCCAAGTTTATTTATAATTAGCAATCTGGATGTCCACGTACATACTATTAAAAACATTTTAAAGATATGTTCCCTTGTTACTAAACCCAATTACAGTAGTAGACTGTTTATTTGGAGGTCTGGTTGAGGTCAAACATAATAGACACTGTAAACCATTTCCTTCGCAGAAGGTAGTATGATTGATTTTTTAAAAAGAAAGTCCTCTATAAATAGATATTGATTCTTATTTTTCTCCTTTATTTTTCTCTCGCTATTTCTGCTGTGTTTCTTTGCAAAAGTCTCAGTGCCCCCATTTTCACCTGGATGCTTTAGAGAACAGAGACATTTATTAACAGCTATTTTCCTGGGTTTACTTTAGAATCTATTTTACTTAAGAGCACAAATAAGAATAAAGATATTTCTCTGCTGCTTGTACTGCTCTGTGAATTCCTGATACTGCATAACAACATCCCCCCAAATCTTAGTGGCTTCCAAGTCACTTTCTTGCTTTCTTGCTCATATTTCCTGAGAGTTAATGGTCGGCTAGGACTCTGAGGAGCTTGGAAGGGCTTAGTTTGCAAGACTGTGCACATCTTCTCATTTCGGAACCCAGGCTGAAGGAATAGCTACTCTCTGGGGCAGGCGGTGCTCTTGGTGGAAGATAAATATAAGAGGTCCCAGTCAGTTTATACCATGCATTGAAACTTTCTGCTTGAATATGGCAAATGCCACATCTCCTTAGAGCCACAGGCCAAGACCAAAGTCAGTGTGGCAGGGAAGTAAACCAAGAATAGAGAAGTGAACAAATAATCATACATAATAGAATTTCTAACCGTTGGAATCTCATATACCTTAAATTTATTCTATTTTACATGGAAATTTATTTTTCCATCTCTTCTTAAGTGTATAATGCTCATTAATGTACTTGGTGAGACAAGGGGCTATCAGCGCAGAGTGGAAAGTGATATAGAGATGCATTTTGCACCTTAGGAAGCACAAAGAGCTAGAGTCAGTTTGGGTTCTGATATTTTTATCTTCATCTTATTTCATATATGCATAATTTAAAAATTTCTGCATTAAAATAGCATGCATATGGAAAAATACACACAAAAATGCACAATTCAATGGAATTTTATAAATTGAGCATAAATATGCAATCATGGTCTTAGTCAAGAAATGGGACATTGCTAGCTCTCTCTCTGAGCTCATCTGTAAACCCATCGTAAAGAATCACCCTCACTAACTTCCTCAGATAGCTGTTCTTTCTATTTCATATAAATGGAATTACACTTATGCAGTTACACAGTGGCTTCTTTTACTCATTATCAGATTGTGAGATCCATCTAATTTGATGCGTATAGTTCATTCTTTCTCATTATTGATTCATTGTACATTGTTTGAACATTCTGCAATTTATCCATTTTATTGTTGATAAATGTTCATCTTTTTAGCAGTCGGCTTGGCTATTAAAAATAGTGTTTCATAAAAAATAACATTGTTTTTGTGAACATATGCACACTTTTCTGTTATATTTTCACCTACAAGTAAGATTACTGAGTCAAAAGATATGCTTGTATTCAGTCTAATTAGATGTGGCAAATACTTTCAGAGAGTATTTATACCAGTTTACACTATTATCAGCAATATACTGAAGTTCCAGTTTCTCTACATAGTCTCCAAACTTGCTTTAGTCTTTTACATTTGAGCAATCCTAGTGTGTATGAAATAGTGTCAGTTTGTAGTTTTAATTTGCATTGCCCTAAAGATAAGTTGAATGACCTTTTCATATGTTTATTGACCTTTTAGCTATTCATTCTTTTCTTGTATTCAAGCCTTTTGCCCGTTTTTTTTTTAATTTAGGTATGATTGATATATAATACACTTAACATACTTAAGTTTTAAGTGTGCAATTTAAGTTTCTACATATGTGTATATCCATGAAAGCACCACCACAATTGAGACCGTTCCATGAGCCTCTCTATTTCCTCATACTCCCTTTGAAGTCCCTGCCCTCAGTCTTCTCCACCCCTCCCTCCCTCACATCCTCAGATCCAGCCTCTGTTTATCCCTTGGATCTAAAATATCTTTTTGGTATGTTTTCACTTCCTGGTCCTTGGCTATTCTTGCTTCCTAGTTCTTGTTTCTTCAATATATTTCTAGTTACAGTTCCGAATTTTCGTTTTAATATAATTTAATGGGAATATGGAGAAATGATAGCCATGACTCAGCTGGGATCAGAAATTGTATAAACCAACTAAACAACTTTACAAGTGTATTGAGCTGTTCTATATTATCAGATACTGTAGCATCATGTGGTATTTTGCTTAATACTTTTAGTTCAAAAGTATCCAAGGTGGGGCCATTCACTTCCTTGTATCCAGTGACGCCTTTGTCTAGCAACCTCGTGGCATCCCTGATGACCCAGCATATCTGTGAAGTCCTTGGGAGTAATTGAAGCTCTAATTTAATATAGGTTTTTAATAACACAATTAGAGGTTGTGTTATTTCAGGCAAGTTATTTAACATCTGTGGACCCTTATTTTCTCAATTAAAACAGTAGGAGAATCATTACTCCTGTAGCGGTCTCACATCGTGCTTATCAAATCTAGAGTAGGCAGCAAATACTTATGAAATGCAACATTTTATTAATCTCACTCAGTTTTAAAAGTACACATTCTTTATTATTTCAACCACATCATTCATTCTGCATAGGAATATAGTTGAACATTGTCGTAGTTTTAGTCTTCTGTAATATTTCCTTTAATTTCTTATGAAACTCATTTGTTTTCTGAACTCATTTCACACTAGATTATATAGGATTAAATTTTTAAAAAATTAAAATTCTAAATTTATGATTGGGTCTTAAGAGGATGGAATCTTCTTTTACAGGTAATCTACAAATTATTCGTCATGGAGATTACCGCAGTGCTCTGCAGGTGATGCCTATTGGTTAAGTGAACTATAGAAAATAACTTGTATTCCCCTGACAAAGAGCAGTAGGAAATATTCTGTAATCAGGTAAAAAGATATGTTAGGGCCCATTAATCAGGTTGCTTATGAATATACTCAGATATCTGAGAGTCACGTGTATTATCTAGCTTTGACTTCCAAAGGTCATGGACAGATATTTTGGTTGGCACAAAAGAAGGACAATACCACTTAGCTATTATTTCAAAATTCTAAACCCAAAACTTATTAATCCATTCATGTATTTCAAACATAATTCTTACATAAACATCAGGTGAGTAGAATAAAAATATATTATGGCTTTATGAAGATTAAATAAAATGATGTAGGCAAAACCCAATCATTGGCGCATGTAAGTGTTCAATGAATGATATCTGTTTATCCATGGGAATAACTGTATAGAATTATCAGATTTCTCGCATCTACTAAGATAGACTTTCTTTTGAAAATCAGGTTAAATTGTTTTAAACCTCATTCTACATATGAGAGCCAATAAAGTCTCTTTAGTGGCATAAGCAATTTATCTTATGATGGCTACAAATATAAAAGGAAGTAAAAGCATAATTTTCTAAAATGCATTGTGACGTACTATGTGATACAGTTATTGGGATAAAGAGCTTTATGGTCGCAAGTCAAGTTAGATTAGCACCCTTCTGAGCATTCACTAGGTGAATACTTACTTGCCTACTGATGAAAATCATAAGATTATTTGGTTATGTATTCATTCTACCTCTCAGGGAAGGTATAGTATAACACTTTTCACTGCAAAAATGTTGGTGTATGGGTCTGGAGACATTGTGGCATAGTACACTTTGAATATGACAGCAGAGGGTCTCAAAATGGAGTGGCATTATAGACTTTTTTTATTGTACTTAGTATCTGGATGACAATTTGTGATGTTTACATTGGTTCAGAATAAGGAAAACTGTGAGCTTTATTTCATAATTCATATGGCTAGGGTCATGTGCTTTTATTCTTTTCTTTTTCTTTCTTTTTTTGCCAGATTGATAACATTTCCAAGAGTTTCGTGTCTACTCTCTAGAATATCAAGATATTAAATTAGGAATGCTGCTAAGTAGGGGCCCTTTTATATTTCCTTAAAATAATTTTTCCTGATTGCTACTGTATTTCTAACTCTATAGAATATTTACTCCTATGTTGGTGATAGGTGAGTCTTGAGAGGCACAAAGAGAGTAAGTCCAGTGTATTAGTTTGCTAGGGCCACCATAACAAAGTACCACAAACTGGGTGGCTTAAACAATAGAAATTTATTGTCTCACAGTTATAGAATGACACAGATACAGATGACGCCAAGATCAAGGTGTCATCAGAGTTGATTTCTTCTTAAGGTTGTGAAGGAGAATCTGTTGCATGCCTCCTGCCTAGCTTTGGGGCTTTGCCAGCAATCTCTGTCTTCATCTTCACATGCTATTATCCCTGTGTGCACATCTGTATCCAGATTTTCCCTTTTTATAAGAATACCAGTCATGTTCAATGAGAGCCAACCCTAATGACCTAATGACTTTATTTTAACTTGGTGATCTCTGTAGAGACCCAATCTCCAAATAAGGTCACATTCTGAGGTGCTGAGGGTTAGGATTTACAAATTTGGGGAGGGGCATTCACAGTTCAACTCATAACCATCAATTACCTTAGTTTAGATTTTCAAGCACAGTTCACAGTGATGATGTAGCATAAAAGAGCAAATAGGCTTCCTTCTTGTCTGGGTGTGTAGTGGGAATAGGGATAGGAAGAGCTCTTTAAGCAATTAGAATTCAGTATTTTTAAGCAAAATTCAGAATGAGATTGATAGGAGGCAGCATGCTATTTATTAAATAATAGTAACAATAAATCTCATTCCAAAAGTGCCAGGAAAATGCTAACACAATTTAGGGACCTAGAGGATATGTTATCGTCTGTTAACTCTTGTTTTCGCCATTTTTTTATTTTTTTTATTTTTCTGTTCTTTTTACTTTTCTTCTCTCATTTCTTTTCTTTTATTTATTTATTTATTATTTTTCTCTCCCTTAATTACTTAAAATCACTTTATCAATGTGGCCAGTATCAACTTAAGCATTCTGATCTTTTCCTTTTAAATTATTTTGAGAAATAATAAGCAAATGGAGATTGGAGATAAGTGTCATTTCTGGAGAAATTCTGGGGTACATTCAAGAAAACAAATATATACACATAAAACAAAGCAAAACAAAAAATTCCAACAAACAACCTAGGTGCCTTCTACCCACATTGCATCTGTGAAAAATCTCACTAGCCTCCTCAGTCGGTGGGTGTGAGTGAGAAGCAGGAAGAAAGAAAAGAAGGGGAGATGACATCTGTGTTTGTGTCTCCCTAGGTGTTAACTGTGAATTTGTGACTCACTGCTTCGTGCTTTCTTAGCAGAGACCATTTCATACTTTTCTGGGCGGATTTCAGTTGAGCTGTGTGGTTAGTGAATGTTGTGATCCATTTGTATTACTTAAGTATTAACCTTCACATGCAATCCAATCAGAGTTATTGTTTTCTGGAAACATGTTTTTTTCAGAGGAATCATCTCTGATATTGGTTCTGTCTGTGAAAAAAAAAGGTGCCAACTGAGCTAGGGATTATATCAGAACAAACAGTTCCTTCCTCCTTGCCATCTTATTTGGCAGGCCTAGCACTAAACCCAGTCTCCAGATGAGCTTTAGATTCTGCACCTAGTAATACAGCAGCAGCACTTACTAATAACCATGACAAGGAAGATAAACTGTCTTTGCCACTATTGTCATTTGATTGGTGATTTTTATTTTGTAGTTCAAGATGAACTATGAACTTGGCCTCTAGGGTACTTCTGCATAGGGAAGAATTGCTCTGTCAGTATGAAGGTCTCGCATCTGATGATGGTGCAATGGGATAAATGGGATGTAGGATATACTCAAGCCTGCACAAATGGATGAAAGGGAATCCTCCCATTACAGATGCCTGGTATTGTTAGAAGTTGTGAGAGAGACAGTGAGTGAGAGAGAGAGAGATTTGTTATAAAGAGAAGGGGGATGGGGAATGTCTCAGGCACACACCCATTTCACATATATATATTATATATATGTATGTAAACAATAACATTCAATAAACTGTAAAACTTCGCCCAAACTTGGAAAAAATTCGAATAACCCTGGTTAGGACAATATGGGGAGAGGGATATCTACCTAGTATTGGTACTTAATTTGTAAATAAGTTACCCCAGATAATTATTATAGAGGGTCAAGTTAACTATGAAATGAGCAGATAATTATTATAGAGGGTGAAGTTAACTATGAAATCAGCAGCTATTGCAGGGTGGGCGCAGTAGACCTGAATTTCTACCTATAGTGTGAGGAAAAAAATTTTAATTAAAAATAAATTTTAAAACAGTAAATTATGTTATATAGATAATAAAACTCACAAACAATCAAATGTATGAAAATCTAAGAAATCCAATAGAACAAGAGTTTCTTAATCTTGATGAGAATGTTTTAGGGGCCCCCAGAGGAGTTCGGGGTCTGTAAAACCTCTGGGATTGCTTGGCATGTTCATCCATGTATGTATATGATTCAATATCTACCACCACTTCCAATCACGCTCCACAAAACATGTAGCCAAAACTGGGAAGAAGTTTGCTCTTAGCTTCAGAAATCTATATGTTATGATATAGCATTTAGTGTAACATAAATGTCCTTAAAACAAAGCATATTATGAATGAATGAATAGAAATGATTCATAATGAGCCCATTTATATGGTGATATTTCAAAGAGGAGAAAAATATTTGGCTGCTTCCACTCTTTCCCTTTCCATTAAAAAAAAAAAAAGGATTAGGATCAATAGAATTTTCCTTCTTGATTTATCACATGTATGTTTGTAAGTCTACTACTCAAGGTATATAAGGGGAGGCTTTTAATCTTAAATCTTTCCTTGTGTATATACATTGTCTACTGGATACATTCATTGATTCCAACCTCTATACCCCTCAGCCAGCTAAGAATATCCTGGATGCCCTACCAGTACTACAGATTTTTTTTTTCTAGGCTAAGAAGTTTATATGTAATTTCTCAGAGGCTCTTTGGAAATTTTCAAAGTGAGAGCTAGATACCACTCAAAGAATCTCACAAAAGGACAACCCGGTTATTAGCAGTACAATTATCCTATCACTACCATACTGTGCTGTATACACTCAATTTCATCTTTTCCCCTTTCACAACAGTGAGCTTGTCCCATTGGGCGTCTAGCTCTATCTCAGCTTAAAAAAGAATCTCAATTTTCTTTCCCAGTACTTACTTCTTTACCTTTCAGTAACATCAGCTATTCCCTGGTAACTAAATAAAGGTGAAAGGATGACAGCTATTTAAAAAAATACAAAGTTGACTATTCTGGGAACTTTAAACAGTACTATTTTACTGAACATTCTTATTCTCTGAGAAACTGTGACTCAGAAGGTGAACCGAGGTCCTTGCTAATGAAGCCTCGAAGAGTGATAATTCCACCCTCTAGTAATGAATTGATCCCTGCAAAGATACGTGCTTTAAAATGCCATGTTGTGTTCTCTTGATAAATTTCCCAATAGGTTAGCTTAATGGGAAAATAAATAAATGAATCTGATCTCTCACCTGCCTTCCTTTCTAACAGAAATAAATAATATTACTTAAAAAGAGTTAAAATATTTTCTATACTTGTGTACTGAAACGGTTTTGCTCTTTGGAATTGTTGGTGGCTATAAGAACAGTGATATGCAAGAATCCAACACTCAGCTGGTAGATTTGCTCACTGATGTATCATTTTCAACCTAGCACTTTGCATAATTATGCATTTGTCTCATCTCTTCTTATAGAATGTATATTCCTTGAATGGAGATCCCAAATGTTATTTACATTTATATAGTTTAGCCTTTGGAGCATAGTGGGTACTTTCATTCTTTCTATGGATATATAGGATATGTCTTTCAAGTTAGTGGTTCAAAGAAAAGCCAGAAATTGCTGTCATTTACAATTCCCTCTCATCTCCTGCCTGCCGAAGTCCTTTCCCAGGTGTTCATGCTGTCTGTTATCTCCCAGACCTCTCCCAGGGCTTGAATAAATAATACAAAACTATCTATGTTTTGTGGTCTCATGAAATTTTGAGCACAGAGTGCTCATGATGTTGTTATTTCAACATGGCTATCTAAAAGTTCACCTAGCAAGAAGGGTAGTGGGGTCCTTGTGTTTGTACTTGACTAAGATCTGGTTTTTGTTCAGACTTCAAGCGGAAAAAGAACTCTTCCCACCAAATGCACTTCGAAACACCATCCCATTGGTCAATGAGCAAAAGAACATTGACTGTTCTTAGGCCAGAGAGATGGCAGTCCTGAAGTGTATGAAGGCAAGTGTGGTAAGGTTATAGAGGGTCAGTAGTGTGTAATCCTGAGATAAGCAAGGTCTAAGAAATCTCTATGCTAACACATTAGAGCATGAAACCAGAGGCAGATCTGCTGGTGTGAGCCAAAAAGAGTAGGGGGCAAACACTCTCAAGTAGATGCAGCTTTCACAGAAGAAAGACTATTCTTGCCACCTGATTTAGGGCTAAGAACAGTTCCTGGGTGAGAAAACCAGAGACTCTGCTGAACTTGTGACATGTCTCTCATACTCTAGTGTAGCTGTGCATGGTAAATTCTGTGCATTTATTCCAAAGTGAGGGCTCAGATGCTCTGAATAAATCTTTCATCAACTAAAATGTCAAATTATAACTACACACCCTCAGTATTATTCTATGTAGATTTCTGAAATAGGTTATCTTCCCTGACAATTAAAATCAAACATTTTATGGTCACAAGAGGCAAAACCATGTAGGCTGCCCATTAGATAGGTTCGCATTAAGGAGGTTTATATTAAGGAGATTTATTGTTTCATTTGTTATATTTGCACAATGCCAGTGTTTTCAACCCCGTCTATGCATCCACTTGTGTATTCCGTCAAACACACATGGTCATAGACAAATCTATAGGATAAAGCCCAAGCATTATTGTTAATATTTGTAAAAAAGCAACAAACAACAACAAAAACTCTTCCCACATAAAGGAGGGGTTGATATGCACTATAGTGTTAATAAATATTTTATAAAGCTTTTCATATGCCTCATGTACGAACAGTTATGTATTATTATTATTATTATTATCATTTCTAATGTTACTAATGATAAAGTGAATTCCTGATACTTTCACATTTACCTGGTAATCATCTCAAATTCTCCTTCCTCAAGTGGTTTATGAGACTCTCAAAATCTAGTTGTTTTAGAAACAGTGAATTTCAAATTTTTGGATAATGATTCAGAGTGAGATATTATTTACATTGTAATTCAGGATACATATATATCTCAAGTAGCTTCAGGAAGTTTTCAGAAGCACTTACGTAGTTGATATCTGAATGTTTTATTTTGTCCTCTTCTACTGAACTGTACTCTTCCATTCCATTCTACTCTATTCTTTTATTAAAAAATTTTGTTTTGAAAAATCACCAAATTAGGTGGTGACTTGCAATTTTAATATCATTGACCTCTTTCTCCTCCCAGTATTGCAGACAATAATAATCTTTGCTCTATAGAATGTGTGAATGGTCAGTATCTCCTGAGCTGGATAGAATACTTTGGCTACCATTTGAGGATATAATATTTAATTTTAAAGATTATCATTCAGATTCATTTACATCAGCTGAGGATGATGTGGTATGAGAACCTGACTTAACAGTGAGATGATGGATTGTTTTATCTACTCAAGGACAAGGTAAAAGTAATTTTCTCAATGATTTGATTCAGTCTATAATGTAGGTTCCTTGTGTCTCTGCCTCAGATCTGTTTTCCAGAATGTATTTATATCATTAAACAGAGAAGTACATTACACGGAGCCAAGGCATATGGACAATTAGTTTCAAATTGAAACTCAATATTGGACCATGACTGGGTGATGTGGCTTGCTGCTAACACCAACTCAAGTTATGAGGAAAATCATTGGTGGGGGGAAGGATCACAGTACTGAGATCTAATTGTTTCTATTAATAAATAATGTGAAAGGTAGAAAAGAGATTGTATATTGGGCTGTTTTTAATCCTTCTGTATAGCCTGTAGATTATGATATTCTAATCATTTTATATTTTATATTCCTCTCAAAATTATTCTATTAACAGTGCTTAAAATCTTATCAGTAGTGACATCAGAGAAGATGATGGGGTAGGAAGTATTAGGAATCTGTCCCTACACCTAGAAAACAGTTATTCTGGTAGAAATTGTCTGAAGTAACTACTATGGAACTCTGGGAGTCTATTTGAATGTATGCAACTAGACAAGTAAATTGGAGTTAATTATGGTCAGTTTCAGCCTTTAGTGTGATAATAGCCACCCATCTCTAATTTCAGACTCGAGGTTCCTGGTGTGGCTTGCTGGAGTCAGTCAGGGTGGGCAATAAATAGCTGCCCTCCAAATAGCTGTTCTGTGTTCTGATTGCTAATTGCTGCTTGTGACCACTTAGGTTCAGACACAGTGGCTGTACACCATTGTGTCGACCCCCACCAGCTGAAATGTCCTCCAGAGAATTCAAAGGAATGGCATCTGTTGTTGTTGTTGTTGTTTTTGAATTCCTTTCTCTCCTTTTGGGAGTCAGACAATTAAGGATTAGGACAGTTAAAAGCAACTGCACATATAAGGGCATTTAGCCAGTATGCATGCTCATGGAGGGATACAGACTAAGAAAAGACCTGAGAAGATCATAAGCTATTACCTCAAACTAATCTCTAACACAGAGACACCCCCCTTTGATGATCAAAAAAGACAGCAAACACTAGGGAGGGGAGAATCTGATTTCCAGAGTTAACACACTATAAGATTCAAATGTCCACTTTTAAATTTTAAAAAAATGACAAAATCTACATAGAAACAGGAATATATGGCCCATTCAAAGGAACAAATGGACAGAAAATATCCCTGAGGAAGTTCAGATTTGGACCCACTAGTCAAAGACTTTAAAACAACTATCTTAAAAATGCACAAAACGCTAAAGGAAGATATGGATAAAGACAAGAAAATGACGCTTCAGGCTTATCTTGTATGTTTTTTGTTCAGGATAGGATCAGCCATTTCTCAGGAAGCACTGGTCCCTTTGATTAGGAAATAAAGTTAGAAACCAAACTCTTTGTGTTCATTGTGTTACTTGCTGCTTAGGTATTAATTTTTTTACACCCACTCAGCTGGCAAAACAAAAACTAAATATGTTTATATTAACTCGTATATATACTCATGTCTATACATATTTCTATAGATAACTGACTGTACCTATAATAAGCTAAGTATGAGTTCATACAGATGTCTCTAACTTTAGTTTATCACCAAGTAGATAATTTTATTCTCTTCCCTTTGCTTCTCTCGAAGTTCCCACTCCAACAGTAAGGAATCTAGTTCCCACCTTTTGCCATCTATCTACTTAATTGTAGAATACAATTATAATTCTAGAATACAATAATAATTCTAGCTAGAATACATGTAAAATAGGAGCAGAATTGTTAACCTGTACCCCACTGGGAAACGACAATATCAGCTAGAGTATAGTGCTTATGTATAGTTCCTTTTCCATTTAGTCTTACACGCTCTGCTTATTTCCAAATCACTTAGTTCTGGACATTTTCTCCCATTCCTATTCAGTGAGGTTGTTTCATACAGTTAGATTCTCTTTTCACAGTCTACATTCTTTCCTGAGATCTCCCAACCTGCTAAATTAGATTTTTAATTTGCATGTATTAAGGTTTGCTCTTTGTGCTGTAAAATCCTATGGGTTTTGTTAAATTCATGATATCTTGTAACAGCTATTGCAATATCATACAGATGTTTTCAATGCCTAAAAATCCTTGGTGCTTCACTTATTTACCTCTGCCTCTCCCTGAATCCTGGAAACCACTTATCATTTTACTATTTCTGTAGTTTTACCTTTTCCAGAATACCATGTAATTAAAATTACACAATTTGAAGCATTTTCAACTGGCTTCTTTGTCTTAGCAGTATGCATTCATGTCTTTCCATGATCTCAGAACTCATTTCTTTTTATTGCAGAATAATATTCTGTTGCCTAGATGTGTCACAGTTTGTTTAGCCATTAATCTAGTAAAGAACATTTTGGTTGCTTCCAGTTTTGGGTGAGTATGAATAATGTTGCTATAAATATTCATGTGTAAATTTTTGTGTAGACATGAGCTTTCAAATCAATTGAGTAAAATACCTAGGAACATAATTGCTGGGTCATATGGTAAAACTATATTTATCTTTGTAAGAGTTATAAAATTATCTTCCAAAGTAGCCATCCAATATTGCACTTATAACATCAGTGATTTAGAGTTCCTGTTGCTCCATGTCCTCACTAACATGTGCCATTATCAGTTTGTAGATTTCAGCCATACCAATATGTATGTGGTAGTATCTCATTGTTATTTTAGTTTGTAGTTCCCTGATGATAATGACGAGCATCTTTTTATGTGCTTATTTGCTATCAGTGTGTCTCTTTTGGTGATGTATTTGTGCATATATTTTGTCCATTTTTAAATTTTATTGTTTACTTGTTGCTGGAATTTAAGGTCTCTTTTTATATTTTGAATGCAAGTCTTTTCAGATACATGTTTTGTATATATTTTCTTTCAGTCTATAACTTGTCTTTTCATTCTCTTAAAAATGTCTTTCACAGAGCAAAGGGATTTTCAATTTCATAAAATCCAACTTATTAACCTTTCTTTTATAGACCACACTTTTGGTGTTACATCTAAAAACCCAAGGTCACCTTGACTTTCTGCTGTGTTTTTCTGAAAGCTGTATGCATAGTTTTGCATTGTACATTTAGGTCTAAAAACCATTTTGAATTGATTTTTTGTAGTAAAGTCTACATCTAGATTTTTTTTTTGCATATAGATGTCCAATTGTTCTGGCACAATTTATTGAAAAGTGTATTCTTTCTCATTTAATGGGCTTTGCTTCTTTATCAAAAGTGCCAGTTGACTCTGTGTGGGTATGTTTGTGGGACCTGTATTCTTTTCCATTGTTTTATGTGTTTATTCTTTTGCAAATATGATGCTGAGTTGATTTATAATACGTCTTGAAGTCAGGTAGTGTCAGTCCTATGAATATGTCCTTCAGTATTGTGTTGACTATTCTGAGACTTTTGCCTTTCCATATAAACTTTTGATTTACTTAGTTGATATCCACAAAGTTGTTGGTTAGGTTTTTGATTGGGATTGTGTTGAACTTATAGATCAAATAGGAAAAATTAATAATATTGAGTCTTCCAATCTATGAATATGGAATATTTCTTTATATGATATTTTTCATTAGAGTTTTTAGTTTTGTGCATATAGATCCTGTACTTATTTTGTTAGATCAATATCTGGTGGGGATATTCCTGGTAACACCTATGCAAGTATGTAAGTAGATGATTGGTAAGGTGGTGAAGGGGGGATACATTCTATAATCCTGTGATGAAGTTTCAGTATGTTTTTTAATCTGCATCTCTGACCTTCACAGTGTTTCTAAGCTTCCCCCTTCCACCTAGCCCTTAGGTGAGACAGGAAGGCTAGATGCAGTTGGCGATGGGTAATTTTCCATTTTTTATATCAGGTCAGACTCTTGTAAAGTTATTTCCATTGGAGTTTTTATATAGAATGCCTTTGTTATGAAAAGTCCTCTGGGCATATTTCAAAATGGTTACTTTTCCCTTTTGCCAGAAAAACAAGAGTTTTGGCTCTTCATCATTAGAACTTGGTGGGGTTCTTCTAGGTAACATAGCCCTATCAGACTATAGTCTTAGCAGTTTCTACCTTCATATTAATTTATTCTCCATCTTCAACAATTTGTCAAAGTTATCATTTTAGTATTCCTACCAGTTTTGTGACTCCACTGGCTTCTGCATCTAGCAGGCTGATAATAGCTTTGGTTCTCTGTATTTGTCTGCCTCCCCAGATTTTGGGTTGATGGTATGCCATGTGACCTCAATTCTCCATTGATTCTAAGGAAAGTCATTGATATTGTTTGATCTGCATTTTTGAGTTGTAAAGACAGAAATTTTCAAGCCCTTTACATGTCATAGACAAAACCTGAAAAGTAGTTCTATTTTTAACAAGCCGTTTAATGTTAATTCAATTTGTTTAATAAAAATAATGCTTTATAGATTTTCTATAATACATTATGTCAATTTTGATAAAATTTTTTAGTGAATTTGAGATTTCATATAAGTTGTGAAGTTCGATGGCATAAGTTTCTTCATAACAATCCCTATAACTTTTATAATATGTAATGTCTATGGTATCTAGTAATATATCTTTTTTTCATTCTACATGTCGGTAATTTCTATTTTTGATATTTGTTTCTTTAAGCACTGGTTTATCAGTATAATTAATCTTTTTGAAGCATTTCATTCTTTTGTGTTGTTCAGTTCATTTTATCTATCTTTTGCCTTAAGTCTTTGATAATATTTTAATGGTCATTTGAAAAGTCCTAACCTGCTAATTATAACCTCTCTATCACTTTAGCTCTTCTTCTATTTACTATATTTTCTGCTTTTTGTCAAGGGTTACATTATCTAGCTTTTTGTAAGACTATATGAAGTAGATATTGACTGTATGATTGACATTTTCAATACATTTTTGAAAGTCTGATTTTGTCCTTTTCCTTTAATGACTATTGAGTTTCAGTCTGGAAGACAGTTGCTTTCTAGTGGCTTAGCTTGATTCTGTCAATAATTGGTTTTGGTCTCATTAGAGTTAAGTAGTAGTATTCCTTATTCTTAGTCCAGAGTCCTACTCTTAATGTGTAGACTTTGAATTCTTAACTGAATGCTTGGAGTATTTAATGAGATCTTTCCACTATGGCCCTGTGTATCTTTGGAATCTGTTTACCTCACACCACCTCCTACTGCCCAGGACCCTCAGAAAATCTTTTTTGTTTAACATCAAGGAATCTTGGTTTACAAATGTATAGTTAAATATTTGGTCAACAAATCAAGGATACTTCTCTCAGATTTATGATGCTTTCTCTTTGTACCTTCTTATTTTGTATCTTGTTTCAGAAATTAAAGCTACCACTTTAGCACCTAAGTCCGATCTCTGTTCTATACTAGCAAGGCTCCTGCTCTCAGTTGGAAAACCATTTCTGGGTGCTGAGATTTGATTCCCCCAAAAAGAACATGGGGTGAATATGGAACTCATCTCCCATGTTTCCTTTTTCTCATGAATCAGAGTCCTGTGTTTTTTGCTCCCCAAGTACTTCAAACAGTTGCATCATACATTTTGAACATTTTAAAATTGTTTACAGTGTTAAGGGGACATTAAACATAGTAATTCACCATAAGCAGAACCAGAATAAGAAGTTGACATTTGCTTTTTTTAAAAAAAAAAACTTTTGAATGAATTTAATCCTAATCTAATGTCTTAAATATAATTTAATTTTAAAATGTTATAAATTTTACTACTGCCATTCAGATATTTATTTTTAAGTATGGTATGAGCTAGGGTATAATTTTATATTTTACCATATGAGTAATTAATTATCTTTGCACCATGAATTCAATATCCTTCTTTTACCCATCCTTTCCAATTCTTTATATAGCTACTGTACATCTAGGCCAGAAGGATAAGATTCAGATTTTCCAAATATAGATGTTAAGAAAGAAATGAATACTTTGGTTCAAGAAATATCAAGTGCTAGTAATATATTAATTTTACAGCTTTAAAAAGCAGAATAACTAAAAATGAATGGAAAATGAAAATGTTTATTTTCTGCAATTTAATAAACTAAAGGCATGATCCAAAAAAATGTCACACTTAGCATTTCATTTCCTCTGGGCTTTTAAAATGATGGTTAATTGCAGATGGTGACCTTCTGAATAAGACACTGTTTACAAGTGTTAAATTTCAAGTGGGAGGCTTTCATGGTTTTCCATAATGTGTCTCTAGGGAGTAGTGCATGCAATCCAGGCAAAGATTTATAAATCAAGGAAAAAAACCCAGACACTTCTGTGTTACCCGATTACTCACCTACCACTCCCAAGGTTACAACCAGATGTGGAAATCAAATTATTTAAGAATAAAATTTTTATTCTCAGTTAATAATGTCCGATGTTACTTTATTTTATTTTTAGAGGTAATGGATACGAATAGAATACTTTGGTCTATTAATGAATGTTAGATTTTCTAAACTGACCTTGATAGATGAATACCAATTTAAATACTATAAACCCTTAACAGAAATTAGTAATTCAACCTAATATGACTCTTTGGGATTCTATGTTCAGCTCTCTTGTCCTGTCTTGCATAAGGATAGTTCATATTCCTGTCCACAGTTAGTTCCGTAAAGAGTTGCATGTGTCCAGAACATGTTGGTTTTTATAACAAATGTCACACTTTTCCATGATGGAAACCATGACAATGGCTGTACAGGAGTGTGATAAAGGAGTCATCTTCTCTGCTTTGTAGTAGTCAGTGTTCATGCCTCTAGCACTTTCTTTGGAATATCAACAGTCATGTGCTATCTATAGCTATCCACTTCTGCCCATCACCATTCTTAGCATATCAATAGGTTAAAAATATAGTCAAAGGAGAGGTAAAAATGTTGGGGACATCTGGAAAAGAATGCTTTTCTGCAGTAATGTGGCTGCTTTTGGTTGAGGGGCAAATGCTTTCTTCCAAGGGCAGTGAACATGTTAAGGAAAGGAGATTGGGTTGCAGAAATGGGCTATGAGCCCACAGTGATAGGTTCTCTAGCTATTACTCTCCTGCCCACTATCCGCCTTCCTGTTCCTACTAATGTATGCAAACACAATGACCTAGGTTCTCAAGCTACTGGAGCAGGACCAGAGGAGGATATAAGGAGACTCTGACCCACATATTAGGCATTTCTGTTTTCATAGTAGAGGGGAATCTGCAGAAATCTGTGTCTGTGTGTACACCTTAAACTTGATCCATCTTTTATGATGACCTTCCTGAGTCCCTCAATGAAGGAACCAATGTCAAATTCACAGTGCATACTAAGATCACACACATTTTCTACTTTTCATATCACAGGCTTAGTTGAGTGATTTTTCTCTGGTTTCCTATAGTTACATAAAACTCTTATTGCAAAAGAAGAATGTACAAAGCTTATCACTACCTACACCTACGAAGCCTAAAAGCGATAACCTTTGGAAGAAGAGAGTGGATGTACTGGGGAAGATAAGATTCTATGATTACAAAGGGGCTTTAGAAAGTGAAGCAAGAGCCAGAAGCGGAATACCTGCCTATCTTTAATAAGACCACACTGTATTATGAAGATGTATGTATGTATGTATGTATGTATGTATGTATTTTGACTTCTTACTGTGTTCAAAGCAAAAACAGAAAGTTCCTTGTTTTCTTGAGACAGGATCGGGATAAATGCATCGATGAAAAGATATGAAGAGGCATCTTGTAGCTAGTTCAAAAGTGGCAAAATGTATGGACATAGCCTTTTATCTGCCTGAGGCAAATGATATATTTGAGTAATAAAAGAATTTTCTCAAACTTTTTGGATGGAATCAAAGATTTGTGTAAAAGCAAAATGGTCGCTAATCTACTGGAGAAACTGATTAAGTGTAAGGCTGAATCTCATCAGATAAAGGTAGAAAGTTCTCAGAGTTACTCTGATTTAGTACTTTCAGTATAGGAACAGCTAAGGATCACTGACACACAAACCTCTCTTGATCAAGAAAACTCAAACTAAGTTCCTATGAAGCTTATTATTAGCAAAGAAATCAGACTGTTTTAAGCATCTAGAAGGATGACTTAAGACATGGTAACGTAAAAAAATTGTTAAATTTCAATCAAATAACATGGCAACATTTGGGGAAAAATATATTATTGAAGTGTGTGAACTATAAATATAGTGAAAATAAAATTTTGGGGTGGTGGTGGTATGACAGCTTTATTGAGATATAATCCACATACCATATAATTCACTCATTTAAAGTGTACAGTTCAGTGGCTTTTAGTATTTTTATAGATATGTATAATCATCACCACAGTTGTTTTTAGTATGTTTTTATTACCTCATAAAGAAACTCTGTACACTTTAGCCATCATCTCCCAGTCTTCATTTCCCCCCCCCCCACAGCCCTAAGAAAGCACTAATTTACTTTTTGTCTCTATACTTTTCCCTATTCTGGATAATACCTCTGAATAGAATCATACAACATATAGTCTTTTGTCAGTGCCTTTTTTCACTTACGTTAGTTTCATGAATGTTGTAGCATGTATCAGTACTTTATTTTTTTGAGTGTTAATAAATCATATTCCATTATATGTTTATGAAACATTTGTTTATTCTTCACTTGATAGACATTTGGATTTTTTCTATTTTCAGCTATTATGAATAATGCTGCTATAAACATTTGCGTTTAAGGTTTTGTGTAAGGATATATTTTCAGTTCTTTTGGGTATATACCTAGGAGTAGAATTATAATAATAATGATAATTCTGTTTAACTTTTTGAGGAACTTCTGGATTGTTTTCCACAGCGTCTGTACCACTTTACATTTCCACCAGCAGGGTATGAGAGTTCTACTTTCTCCATATCCTCACCCATACTTGTTATTATCTGACTTTTTTATTATAGTCATCCTATTTGATATAAAATAATATTTCATTGTGGCTTTGATTTGCATTTCTTGCTGGCAAATGATATTAAGTGTCTTTTCATGTGCTTGTTAGCCATTTGTGTATCTTCTTTAGATAAATGTCTAGTTAGATATTTTGATCATTATTTAATTGGGTTGTCTTTTGTTATTGAGTTGTGTAAGTTCTTCATATATTCTAGATAAAAGTCCCTTATCAGATGTATGACTTGTAAACCTTTTTTCCATTCTGTCTTCTAAGAGTTTTACAGTTTTGGTTATGATATTTTGGTATTTTCTTCATTTTTAGTTAGTTTGTGTGTATAGTATGAGGTAGGGATCCAATTTCATTCTTTTGCATGTAACATTTAGTCATCCCAGCACCAGTTGTTGAAAATACTTTTCTTTTCCCATTGAATTTTCATGGCATCTTGTTGAAAATCAGTTGATCATGGACTATTTCAAGTGTAAATAGATTCACAATGAGATTCAAATAGTTCTTTAAAAATCAAATGATCTTATTGTTTCTTAAACTATTCCAAAATATAGTAATAGAAGAAATACTTGAAAATTTATTTTATAAAGTTAGAACCAATTTAATTAAATCAAATGCCAAAATAGTCAACTGTAATCTAATTTGACTCTTGAATTCCATTACAAAAACTTTAAATAAAATATTAACAAACATAATTCAACAACACATTGAAAAATAATACACATGACACAGTGGAGTTTATTTCAGAAATGAAAAGTTGTTTTTAATAGAATCAGCCATAATAATAGTACTTGAAAAATTATATAATCAACTTCATAAATGTTACTATTTGCAAAAACTCAATACTCATTTATTTCATGTATACTCAGTTAAAATAGAGATAATGAATGCTGTATTAACATAATCATCTACATACATGATTATATATTATATAAATATATTTCTCCCTTATCTAAAAATTGTTCCTAATAACAGTGCAAAGATATATTAAAGGCATAAAAATGAAAGAGCAGAAGTAAAAGTATTTCTATTTGTAGATGATGTGATTATATTCATGGAAAAGCTTAAATAATCCATAGAAAAATTACTTATAAAACAAGAGAATTAAAGTAACAGATTTTTAAATGTACATATAATAAATGTCCATAATGTATAAAAGCAAACAAAAGTTACATAGAGAATAAAATGGATAGGAGGCAATTTTTAATAGAAAAATTGTTAAAGTGTAAATTTAGTAAGAAATATTTAAAACCTAATGAAAACTATAAAATACTTATGCATAGTATAAAGTAAAACTTGAACATTTGGAAAGAAAAAGCATGTTTTTAAATAGAAAAGTCCAATGTCATAACATGTTCTGTATATTTTAATTTAGAAATGTAATGAAACACCAGTAAAATATCAGACATTTGTTTTCTTTCCTATAGCTAGACAGGTTGATCATAAAATTCATTTGAAACAAAAAGTCAACAAAAACAGACAGAAAAACCCCGAAAGAGAAAAATGATAAAGGGAATGAGGTATTCTTTATCAGATATTAAAATAATTTATATAATCTCTATATGAGATATAGTAAAACTTTAACTCATGAATAGAGTAAATGAGTAGAATAGAATATCCAGACATAGATCATATATCATATAGAAATTTTGTACAAATTAAAGCAGTATCTTTAATCTGTGGGGAAAATAATGAATTTTTAATTAGTGTTGTTCAGATAATTGAATAGAAATATTGAAAAACAAAATTGAACTGAATGCTCACATCATACACCAGGCAAATTCTAATTTGATTAAATTTGATTTAAATGCTGAAAAAATAAATCACGTAAATATTATACATATTCGTAAATTCCTATATAACTTTCTTAATTATAACTCAAAGTTCAGAAGCATTAGGTGAAAAGATTGGTAAACTTGATTACATAAAAATAAAATTAAAATTTTTCATGACACAGAACATCAAAAGCAAATAAAAAGATAAATAAACAAAAAAATCTGAGTAAGTGTCGAAGAAAAATATATTTATGACACTTGTTAAAGGTGGTAAGTCAGACTTTATTCAAGGGCAGCCACAGCAATAGGTGTAGGTACCACTGCAATGGGGTCTTGCAGTGGGGGAGAGAAATTGGATTCAATTGTGAATATAGTGTGGTCCCATGGGAATTTATAGCCAAGGAACAGGGTGGAGGTCTGTGAATAAATTACTAAAAGAAAAAAAGAGAATATAAATATGTGTGCATATTTTCTATATAAAATGTGAAAAGATAAAAAATAAAACTGAAAAATATAAAGGTTTCCTGTGGGAGAGGAATAAGAAGAGGAGCAAAATTTCTTTGCATATAACTCATCATATAGTTTAAACATTGGAACAATCTAAAGTATTTACATAATTATAAATAAAATTAATTTAAAAAATCAATTTGTATTAAGAATAAACTGAAACAAATAAACTTATGATTTTGGTTGATGGAATAGCCACAGAGAAAAACTTAAAAACATTGTAAAAATAATGCATACAGAGACTCAACTTTAATATTTAGATTAAGTTCCATTTAAGTAATGAAACAGCTATTAATAACATGAAATTAATAAAGTTTAAAAAGTTAAACAAAAGAAACAAACATCGCAGTTTCCCTGAACATGTCTAATGGTATTTATATGGGAAATATCCTATCAAAGAGAAAAAACTTTTCCTCTGTATTCTTAGGTAAAATGATTAGAGACCTGTGAATTAAATTTACAAAAGACATTAGCAAGACAAAAGACACAATTTAATCTCATCAGGTGGCTCACAAAAATGTGACTCAAGTAGGTCGCTAGAATTTGGGGCTTATATCTCATTTAATCAGGGAAGAAAAAGGAAAGAGTAGTATTTATAAGATATGAATAGTATTTTAATAGAGGGAGCATTGGAGAAGAAAGGTCATTCATGGGAAAACAACTTTTAGGAAAAATAAGTTGGCCATTGGAAGAATAGGTCAGATATATGATAGTTTGTGACAGTGTCTATTAGGTGTGGTGTCAACTTCTAGTCTCCAGTGATGAGAGTCAGTCTTCCCTGGTTGCTTACAGAGAGGGGATTTATGACAATTAAGTTCTTTTGAGTTCTTTTGGGAAGCTCTGCTTTTAGGCAGATAAGGGAGTTCAAGAAAAAAGCCTATTCTGAAATGCCTTCAGCTAAAAATTAATTTTTTATGGCACAGTGGAATATTCCAAATCTCTTCAATCCAAAGGAAAGTAAAGCAGCAAATAAATTATTTCTGGTAATCAATTACTAGTGTCAGGGTTAGATTGTTATTCCAGGACAGCTATGCGTGTATTATTGAATAAAGCAAATGAATAATGAAGGTATTTTTGTTGCAAATGAGGATAGCAGTTTGAGAGGAAAAGAGTTGTGCATCTATGAGGTTAAATAAAAATGCTGCAGTTCTGAATTTGAATTGAAATTATCAGTATGAAAAATTTGAATACACATAGATGCATATGTATTAAATGTGTCTCAGGCACACACACATACATTTTCCAAGTCTGCACATTGAAACAGTAAACACATGAATATGGGATACAGCTATGTGGTTAAGAAAATCTCTTTAGTTCTGATTGATAATTGACAATATCCCTTTAATATTTCCTATATATACACATGCATATACATATGCACACACATACATATTTCTTAGCTCTGGACACTGAAACAATAACCAACCCTAGCTGCCTCTAATTCTAGGGCATAAAATACACAAGATAGGTTTAGAACATCTTTTTATACTAGGTAGCAAGAAAGATTTCAAGACTCAAACGACCTCAGAATCATAATTAAGAGGCTTCTACTAGCCAAAGATGAGCAATAAGGAATATGACTACAAGGGACTGAAACACAACAAAGATTTTTAAATTCATGAGTTCATAATGATATTTCAAACATAAAATACCATTGGACAATTTTAGAAGTTGCTAGGAAACATTATATGAAAAATTCATAAATGAATGGGAAAGAACCAACATTCCTTCTGTCTTTTTTTTTTTTTGAATGAATGAAGTATACCTCTAAGTAACCAAACAGTTAATGAGGGAGGGCTCTCCTTTTAGAAGTGTAAGGGAGAAAAAATTTTCCTTGACCCCGTTAGGGTTCCTGATTGAGTCTGAAAATTAAACCGACAGAGACAAATTAACTGGACAAAAGCATGCACACCTATTTAGCATAAGTTTTATGTGACATGGACGCCTTTATAAGGAAATGAAGACCCGAAGAAACAAATCTGAGTATTTTCATGCTTGGTGTGATAAGAATACAGTCAATGCAGGTAGAATAATAGAATTAGTGTATCAATTTTTAGCAATCTATAATGCATAAGGGAAACTGAGAAAAGAACTGCTAAAATATCGTAATGAAAATACACAATACCACCATTTGCGACAACATGGATGGTCCGCGAGATAATCATGCTAAGTGAAATAAGTCAGACAGAAAAAGTTGAAAATCACTTGATATCACTTATATGTGGGATATAAACCTAAAAGTAACGAATAAGCAGGACAAACAAACAGAGACACACGGACATGGACTGTAGACTAGTGGTTGGTTACTAGTGGGGTGGGGGAGGAGGGGGGTGGTAGACTGGGTAAAGGGGGTCAAATATATGGGGATTGGGAGAGGGTGAAGTGGGTAAAGGGAATCAAATATATGGTAGCTGAAGGAAACTGCACTTTGGGTGGTAAACACACAATAGAATATACAGATGTCAAATGATAATGCACACTTGAAAATTATGTAATTGTATTAACCAATATTACCCCAGAAAACTAAATTTAAAAAAAAAAGCAAATATACAATACCACCAATAAAGTACTTTTGTAAAAAAAATAAAAATCAAATCCAATTCTAATGAAAATTCTAAATCTAAGCAATGATTTATAAGTAAAGTATTAACAATAGCACAGTAGTGCAATCAGCAAAATACTAACAATGGTATATTTTGTGGGATATCAAGCCTGTTTCTTCAATAAATACATTGAAACCAAAAGAAGAAGAAGGAGGAGGAGGAGGAGGAGGAGGAGGAGGAGGAGGAGGAGGAGGAGGAAGAAGAAGAAGAAGAAGAAGAAGAAGAAGAAGAAGAAGAAGAAGAAGAAGAAGAAGAAGAAGAAATAATAATAATTGTAGGTTAAAAAAGACATTGGAAAGCTATCAATCTATCAGAATGCACATCTGGATTCAGGCAAGCAAACTATTCTGATTAATTAATTAGACAATGATGGACATTTAAATGTAGGCTGTATATTTGATGATATTGAGAACTTTTTATGCCATAGGTCTTATGATTTGAGAAATGAGAGCCTAAAGAGAAAGCTAATTTGCTATTATTCCAGAAGAAGATAAACCTAGAAGTTGAGATCAGGAGTTGGGGCTAGGTTCCACTGTTAACAGTTCTTAGACCTAACATTCTATGTGGTCTTAAATAACTGACTTAATGTTTTAATCCGCATCTCTTTGTCTGCATCTACCTTTTACATGATTGTTGTTAAATTGTGTTATTGTAACATCCCTTTGCAAAGTAGCATTGTTTCAAAAGTAACAAAATCCTTTTACTTGGGAAAAGGCAGCACTTTTCCTTTTTACTTTGATTCTATATCCCATGTTTGTGTTTTTTCTCCTCCTGTTACGACTTGCTATAAAAATCTAGGTCATCTTTTTTTTTAGAGATGAAAAAAGGATGAGAATACACTCTTAAGGAACAATTTCAACTAAAAGAAATATGGTATGGATTGTTGTAAAATACTATAAAGAGCAATTAAGGGAGAATTTGCCACTAACAAGAATTGAGAATCACAGAGTAGATTTAGCTCAGTAATGCTAATGTATTCTCCCTGTCTGCAGAGGTTTCTATAAATAACATACTCAGGCAACAAGGCACATCCTTCATGATTAGCTTCTCCCTCTTGACTTAGTTCATCAGTTGGTGCCATCAGACTCTTTGGAAAGTCATTGCTTCTGATTAAGAGAAATGAGCTGGTTCTTTCTCAGAGGGCCCACCGAGCTGGCAATAAAGCATCAGAGGCCAACTTTGCCAGGCTCCTGAGTGTCTACCAAGCAGGTAGGGTGCTCCTTATGAGATGAAAAGAGGCCCAGATTCCCCAGTGTGTAACAGAGCTACAGCTGTCATTTGATGCCTGAAAGGGAGGCTTCTGAAAAGGAAGTTGCCATCCTAAAGCCACTCAACTCTCTGGTCCCGTGTGTGTGTGTGTGAGTTTGTGTGTGTGTGCCTGTGTTCAGACTGTCTGTATGAAGAGTTGAGACTTGCTCACGTTCCTAAATCAGATGATAAACTTTTACTCTAAGCTTCTGCTTAGCTTCCCACATTTCTCTAGTGCTCTTGCAAACATTGGCTGGAAGCAGCATAAATCCTGCAAGGTGAAGGTTATCACTAATTAAAACAGTCCAACCAGAGTCGGAAGATGGAAGAAGGAGAAATTCTGGTGCTTGATTCATGAACTGTATTGTCCAGAAAACAGGTCAGGAATGTTTTCACTAAATTGGTACTGGTCTTTAAAGTGGGCCAAGAACTACTTTTACTCTCTTTGTTCTGAATGTAGGCAGAGCCAACAATTCAAAGAAATAACAGGAAATAAAATAAGAGAGAAGATGGATGATAGCATATTACAGAAGAGAGGGCCCACCCTCCGTGTTTTGCAGTGATTCAATAGGAAATTTAATTATGCTTCACTTGGCATATTTGCAAGATAATATTTTTTACACTGGAAGACTTGAGCTTAAATTTCACAAGGAAAAAAAATCTGGATTCAATGTAATTTCAATTTAATGATAATTAATGTTTCTAATAAAAGAAAGGAAAAAGGAGAAGTAGAGGCAAATGAAAAAGAGAAGGAAATGTAGGGACTACAGCTTCTGGATTCTACATTTCCTAGGAAAATGTAAAAAAAAAGGGATTTTTGGTTTTAGTTACTTGCTTTTTCATTATAGAATTTTTTAAAAGCTATAACTAGTCTGTGGCCTCACTTCCTATTACGGGCATGGTTTCTGCATATGGAATTGAATTATTAATAAACATTTCACACTTCTAATGAGCACCCGCTGTCTTCTTTGGGTCAGTACATTTTTATCATTTTTAAAGGAACATTAATCACATATGCCAAATTACTATCTAATTTGATATATTGCTTTAAAAAATTATTTTGAACTAACTTTAGACTTAGAAAAAAGTTATAAGAATAGTACAGAGTTCCTGGATATCTCCCACCCAGCTTCTCCTAATGTTAACATCTTGCATAACCAGAGTGCAATGATTGAAATCAGGAAATTAACTTTTATACGATACTATTAACTAAATTACAGAGCTTCTCCAAATATAAAAAAATACTTCTAGAAATAATTTTTAAAATCTCAATATTTTAAAATGATATGTAAATAGCAACAGATTGTTCACAGCAGTTGAGATATTTGCAAATTGGAAGGAAGATCATAAGAAATCATGTAGACTGTACCATGGACGACAAAGCAAAAGGCAAAAATACAGATGAAAAGGTAAGAGATAAGAATCCCAAGAGTATGTCTTACAGACATTTTATTGGAGTCCAAATGTAGATGAAAAAATGTAAATGTGAAAAGGTAACATTTACAGAAAGAACGCCTGAGAATTTTCCGGAAGTGTTGATAGACAACATAGCACAAATATTATAAAAAAGAAATTCATACCTAGTTACATGTTATAAAATGTTAAAACAAACAAAGCTAAAGAGAATATATTAACAGCAGGCAAAGAAATAAGGTGGACTACCTTTAGAGGCAGGACTAGCTGACTAATTTTTGAATAGCAACTACAAAAATCAGGAAACAAAGGGAGGCTATCTCTAAAATGCTGAAACAAAATAAATGAAACCTAGAATTTTATACCCAGAGAAAATATGCTGCAAGAATATAAGTAGAATACAAATATCTACAATAAACAAAGATTGAAGAAATTTGTCACTATCAGAATCTCACAAAAGAAAATTCTGGAACATTTCAAGTAGAAGAAAAATAAACACAAATGTAAGGTCTGAAAAGCCAGAGGAAATTAAAAGCAGAGAAAGTGGCAAGTATGTGTGCAAATGTAAATGAACATGAAATACATAAAATAGCAATACTAATGTCTAGTGGGAATCACAAGTCAAAAAATATAGTAGAGTAAAATTCTCAGAAATAAAACAATATGAGTTGGGAGGTAAGTAAATTGTGTTTACACTTTAATGTCCTTTATTTTCTAATAGGCTCATAAAGGTTTAGAATCTCCTAAGAAATTGAACTTGAAATCAATTTTAGATTAATGGAAGAAATGTATATGAAAGGGTTTTACAGAAGAATACAGAAGAAAGACTTTGTGGCATTGAGATATAGCAGGGTTGTTTAAAACAAGGTGTTAAAAGCTTCAATCAAGAATGAAAAATGATAAATTTAACTATATAACATTTGAGACCTATTTTTCCAATGATACTATGAAAGAGTGAAAAGATAAGCCACAGAGTAGAAGAAAGTATTTGCCACATATATACTGAGAAAGGTCAAGTATCCAGAATATCTATAGAATTTCTACTGATCAATGAAAAGAAGGTAAGCCACAAAATAGAAAAGAGTTCAAAAACTTGAAGAGGCATTTTGATAAAAATGAAACCTAAATGTCAAGAGACAACCTTATTTCTGGTCGGGGGAAAAATCACAGTGGAACACTACATACCCACTAGAATATCTAAAATTAACAACAACTGAAGATACCAAGTATTGGTCAGGACATGGAGCACTTAGAATTAGCACACAGCATAGACTTATACCTCCACTTTAGAACAGTGTTTGCAATATTTACACATGTATATTCTGTTACTCAAAATTCTACTGTTAGATATAAACCCCACAGAAATGTGTACATATGTTCACTAAAATACACATTTCATTTGAAATAGGCAAAAACTGGAAACAACCCAACTATCGATTAATAGTAAAATGGATCAATGAATTGACAGTTATGAAATGATGTATGATGAAAATAAATTGGTGTTTTTACCCAGTGACATAAATGCATCTTGCATTTGTAATGCTGACTAACAAAACAAAATATGCTATGAAAGAACACAAGCAATATGATTCCATTTATATAAATTTCAAAAACAAACAAAACAGAAGTGTATATTTATGGATGTAAACACAGGCAGTAAAAATACTCTCAAAAAGTAAATGGTGGTATAACTTCATGATTATAGTTTTCTCGGTGGGGTGCATAGCAAGTAGTAAGACATAGGTAGGGGACTTTTAATATTAGTAATATTCTCTTTCTTGACTCGTGTGTAGTATCATTAATTTTTTTGCTTTGCCATCATTTATTCAACTTATATGTTCATTTTATATACTTTCCTCTGTATTTTCTTTTTAAAAATAAAATAAAGTATTTTAATAACCTGAAGTTAAATATAATAAAATGAATAGTAAGTATTTGGAACACAGCCTAAAGAAAAAAAATTCTGAGAGGTAAAGGGGTAACTGCATATGAAATATAGAAGTTTCTGCTGAAAAAAATAGATACAATTATATAAATTTTTTTTGTCCTTTTTGACTACATAAGTGGTGCCTAAAAAGTAAGCAAATTTTATTTTACCTAATGACATTAACAATTTTTTTTTAAAAGAAGTCTCATTGCATGGGGGTAGGGATGATGGCACTGATTTTGAAAACTTAGAGGGATTTGAATACCTCTACATACTCTGTTATGCAACTGGAAACAGGTTACTTAGCCTGTTGAAGCCAGCTGCTTCCTTTCTAAAATTAGGATGACATAATTTATCTCAAATACATGTTTTAAGGATTAAGAATGTTCACATTCAAAATGACTGCTCCTGGTTGGCATTTAGTAATGATAACTATAATAATATAATATTTCTATTTCCATTTGGCGGCAAATATATAAGTTAACACTGAGAGCAGTTGTTAGAAATAGTCTCCAAAGACATTCTAACTCAAATGGGAATAATGGGATAATGGGGCCTGTGTTGCTACATTGTAGGAAGGATTAAATGAGATAATGTGGACAGGTTCCTGATATTATATGATGTCAGATTAGGTTATTTGAGAATAATTTAATAAAGACGCCATTTTAATGAATGTAAATTGAGTAAAAGGAAATTAAGAGAAAAAAATCCAGACTGTGCTGAATGCTGAGATAGTAGCTGTTGGAACTAGAACGAGGGATGTATGGAGAGGGCCAGCTGATGACAGAGTGTGACCTGAGAGACCCAGTCAGTTTGCAGTTGTCCTGGAGGAGGGAGGAGAGTAATAAACACCCTAGTTTCATTCTCATCTCTCCCTTCAATATCCTATCTGTGCCCCACCATTTGGCAGGATTCAAATGGAGCGCAAGGACAAGGAAGCCTCTAGGGGCACAAAATAGAGTAAAGATGGAGACTGTCTGGAGAGGCAATCTTAAGATCGGGATGACGAACACAGTATGGCGTGTATATATTGCTTGTCATATAATAAACATAATAAACAGTAGCTATTGTTATGCGGTGATAATTGCCGGTTTTATTATTTTATGTCATTGTATAGAAGGAGAAAGAGTAACAAATTATGCCATCATGATACTCTTTACTTCCCCTGGTATGTCTGGAAAATTCTAACTTTATTGAAGACTGAATTGAAATGATAACTTCTGTGTGAGCAATCTTGTCTCCAAGGCAGGATGAGGAGTGCTTCCTCTATCGTTCCATAGCACATCTCAAATAGACCCCCTGGAAATGAGGCATTGTACTTCTATTTTCAGGGATATGCCTCCCTGTCATCTGTGATTTAACTCAAGGTCCGGTTCTTAGTGCAGAGAAAATCTGCTTGTTTGTCTAAGCGCCAGCACTCCCGAGGGCAGTAGACCTCTGCCATCACTAGTAGAGGCCCAGGACAATGGCCGTTATGTCAGGGATGGGAAACGTAGAGGAGGCTTAGGGTAGAGTACAGAAGGTTTACCATCAACACCCCCTAGTAGGAATTCATAACGTTGTGTGTATGAGGCAGGATGGTGATGGGGATGGCAATGAGCGTTCACTTGGGAAAAACTCTTCCTGATTTAGGTCTTTATCTCTAAGGGGCAGTGCGGTCCATTATCCGTCTTGGAATTGTTGCCATAGTGCTCTTTGCTTTTTATTGAATTAAATCCCTACTATATATAATTTCTTGGTATAGCATTCACACTTTCAGTTTTTTTGAAATATACGGAGACCTTTATAAAGTACATCTTGTTTTAAGTCTTTAATATATTCCTGCTTCTTTTTTTCTGAGTGTTTTTAATGTTTTAATTTAAACTTGTCTCATAAAACTGATATTAATTTTCCCCTTATTAACTTCCGAGCTAGAATAATTCAATCACAGCCCTCTCATTACTCAAAGTTTCATTGCTTTTATGCAGCTGTTTTTAAAGCATCCATATAAAGAAACACATTGAAAATTATACCAGCAATGGACAGATACAATTTATTGAAAAAGGAAAAGTGAATCTTCCCATTTTATAAATATATATTATCTATCTACATAGCCATTTTAATTTTATACATATAAAGCCATTGAATAGATACTCAAAGTATATGCTAACATATAAGTGGTGGTTAACTTTCATCTGGTTACTCTCATCTATGTTTCTTTTTCTTCTTTTTAATCTCTGTTTTGTATGTGGAAATATATAATAAAATTTTATTTTTAACTGGTGACTGGCTTATAATGTTTTCTGTAGCATTTCTGAAAGTCTGATCATACAGAACTGATGAAAACAAATATAGCAAAAGCAAAGACTGATTGCCAACAAAAGTTCAGAATGTTGAGGGAAACATGTCATTTGGTATAAAATTATCTTCCCATGAAATTATAGGAAAGATACTTCAAGACTTATGTTTGTTTAGAATCTAAGATTGGCATGAATCAAAAAACTGAGAAAACCTCGTTCTATTAAAAGAGAATCAGTTTTTGGAGTTAGCAACAATATAGTTCCTTTTTCTCTCCTCTCATTTGTGCCATCCTCCTCTTTCATTCCTCATTCATTGTGAGATAGCCAATCTCAAAAGAAGAAGCAAGATATAAAGCAGCATGCATAGAAGACCCCTCAACTTCACAAAGCAAAATCAGTTGCATGTTATGTGCTCTGTGTGTCACCATGTTTTTTAAGTCTAAATATGTGCTATACATTATGAATCAACACAGGGAATTGAGTCAGTGGTGAAATTCAAATCAAGTATGATGTTTAGTTAATAGAATTACAGCAATGATGTCTTTTCTGGTTTTAATAACCATACTATGGTTATGTATAATATTAACATTAGAGGAAGCTGGATGAAGAATGTATAAGAACTCTATGCCACTTTTGCAACCTTTTTGTATGTCTAAAGTTATTTAAAAATGAAAAAATTTAAAATAATATAAAATCTGACTATATGTTACTTACAGAAAGCATACAAATCTAAAGTGTTAATAAAGGAGGCTTTCAGTTAAATAATGGTTACTGATTCATGGCTTTCAATGAATCCTGTTTAAACTATTTTTTAAAAGAGGGAAAAAGTTAAAATTTATAAAGAAGTTAAAAAATAGAACTGATGACCAATTTATATTTTGGTTTTCACAAATATAAATTGCAAGGGAAAAATTTTATGGAAGTGGAAATTTTATATTTAAAGAGGTATAGAAGACAAAGCAAACAACTGCAATATCAGAATGATACTTGGATCCTAATTTTTAAAATAAGCAAAAGGTCATGACATTGATGAGACAAATATAACTGCATAACTAGTGGATATTTGATGATGTTTAGGAATTACTATTAGGTCTGGGCGTGATAATAGAATTGGAGTTACATTAACAACAACAACAGAAGGAGGCTTTACTGTTAGAGATCCATACTGAAATATTTATGGATGAAATTGGAAAAATCATTGAGGTAGGAATTCTGGCTATATGGAAAACTGAACTTTCATAGACTTTTCCCTTTTCCCTCCTCTTGCTAAAAGCACACAAATTCTGAGTAACATCCTATGAGACTTACTAAAGGAGCTCCTAAAAAATGTACTTTAATTTCAAAGAACTAGAACTCATAAGGAAAGAGTGAGGTGCAAGAAGTGATAGAGAACAAACAGATTGGTCACCATGTTGACAAATTTAAAGAATATTGGACTGCTGCTGCCGCTGCTGCTAAAGTTGATAACGATGATGACTAAACTGTGGTTCTTTACAAGGAAAGTGAAATGAAAACATGAAAAAATTATGGAAAAATAAATGGTTGCAATTAAAGTGTATCAAGTTCCTATGTTGTCTGGAAGGATAATAAACATATTAACTTGAGATTTTAGATTTGAACTTAATATCATCTATGAACTTTAAAAGTGTAAAGATGACAAAAAATGACTAGGGGCAGAGGGTGGGGAGAAAACAAAATAAAGCAATCAAGTAGGAGAAAAAGAAGTAAAGAAAGGAACAAAGATAACAGGATGGCAAACAAAACTTTAAATATCATGGTATAAGTCATTGCAAACATGTTGTTGTATCAACCAGATATTGTTATATTACATTTCCCCAGAACAGTAGCTTAAAACAACCGCCATTATTTAGTTTCTGAGTCTGCAGGTGAACAATTTAGGCTGGGCTCAGCTGGCATTACTTCTTTTTGGTCTTGGTCCAGCTCCCTCATGCATCTTCAGTAAGCTGAGAACTGGCAGGTGATGATTCTGGGGTCTGGGCTGTCTGTCTCTTGGTGTGCATTGTCTCTCCACATGGTTTCTCATCCTCCAGTAGGTAAATCATGCTTGGCCTCATGACAGAGTCAGATTTCCAAGAGACTGAGTGAAAACATGCCGCGCCTCCTGAGGCCTAGGTTTGGAGCTGGCCCACTAACACTCCTGCTACATTCTACTGGTCACAGCAAGTCACAAGAGCAACCAAGATTGAAGGGGTAGGGAAATAGACTCTCTTCATGGGAAAAGGGCCACGGCCACATTGCAAAGGGCATGGACGCAGGAAGGGGAGATTTTGGGGGGATAAGTCCTTGCAGTAAAAACTTTGTAGATTGTAAATTTTAAATTAGTCACTTTTTATTACACATAAGAGACTAAATTAAGATCAAGCAAAAAAATAAGTGATGGAGAATGACAAGCAACGCAAAAAGTTAATCAAAAGGAAGATGCTGAGAAAAAAAGGTCTTAAAGGTAGAAAAATTTTAAAGCTCTGAGAGACATATAGTCACAAAAGGAAAATTTCATCAGAAATACATTATAATTTTGAATTCTTATGCACCTAACATTATAAAATCAAAATATATAATGTAAAAATTAATAGAATTAATTAACTGGTAATTAAACTGATATAAAAAATGATACAGATTGACAAAAAATTTGAGTGACTATTACTAAGATTAAAAACAGAAACTATAACTTCCAATACAGTAGCGATGGTAAATACAAAGTAAATAAATCCTCCAATAAAAAAGTCAGAAATCAGAGGTGACTTGAAAGGAGCAAGATGGCAAAAGTAAAACAAAATGTATCTATTCAAAAACATGTAAATAAGTTCATATTTGTTATTAACGGGCAGATGATTTTAGTGGATCAAAAATTAAATTGATTTTATTCTGAACATTATAAATAGGCCTGAGACAGTATAAATATACAGTAAAAAAAATATAGGAGATGTGTGTTAACAAACATGTAAAAATAGCATTGTATTATTTTCAAATTAGGCAGAATCCAACGTGAAACATTGTAACTTTCTGGGTTACCGATGTGTTGAATAACTGCATAAAATTATATTTAGAAATATAAAGTGGAAAATCTTAGAAGACTATTCTGTTGACAGATGATGTACTAAAAACTCAGCAATATACAGCTCGAGAACATAAATTATGACGTATACCTTCATTTATGTGACACACACACACACACACACACACACACACTGTGCAGAAGCCAGTATAATCTGCAGTCAGTGACTTTTTGTTAAAAACTAAATATTCTTATTGTGATAATTCAGCAGGAGACAGCAGACTTGCCAGTTTAGAGTAGGAGTTTTCTGATGGGATTGAGGTAGTAAACAATCATAAATTTCAAGAGTGGGGCAGATTCCAGAGTTGATGATGCATCATTCACTTCAACTTCTGAGAAAAGTTGTATCTATATTGTGGCAAGGATGGTTCTAAATGAATGCTTAACTGTGTCTGTCGGTTTTGCCCTCTGTGGGATATTTGGCAATGTCTAGAGATGTTTTTTGCCTGCCAGAATAGAGTGATGTGGGGTGGTTGCTATTGGCCTCTAGTGGGTAGGGGCCAGCGGTGCTGCTAAACATCTTACCATGCATGCAACAGCACCCCACCACACCACCACCACCGTCTACACACACACACACACACACACACACACACACACACACACGTAAGAATGATTTGGCCCCAAATGTCAATAGTATAAAGATTAAGAAACTAATTTAAACTTATATACTTAAAAGTCCTGGTATACGCTGGAGTCTAATAAAATAAAATAAAAAGGATTTGGTATAAAGCAGTGGTGCTGACAGAAAGGGGCTCACCATGTATTTTCACTAACGTCAGGCACTTTTGAGAGCAGGTATCAAACAACCTGTTCATGAAAAATGAATTTCCTCTTTGAAAACTACTCAGTATATTCTATTTGCCTATTCTATCCAAGTGTGAAAGAACTTAAGAGGGTTTTGATCAAAAAGTATGAACCTTCAAAATTGAATTTCAGTCAGGTGGAGAGGAAAGTCTTAATAACATCCACTAGCAGTTCCCACTTACAAATATGCTTTTAGAAACCATTTGTTCATTCATCTATTCAGTATTTATGTTTCAAATTTCTACTGTATGCACAGCCACATCTTTTGGTGATAGAGATGATTAAGCTGAGACCTTTTCCCTCAGCTAAGTGAGAATTGGGAGAAATAAGGATGCAAATGTTGGCTGGGTTACTAAGCTAATCTCAAAAGCTTTTTAAACTTGAGATGAAACTGCAGTACACGTCTGAACTGAACACATCGATAAGGACCTAACCAGATAAACAAATACTGAGAATTCAAACATGGGGAAAGAAAATCATAATGTGCAATATTTTCTTGATATTGTGTATCACAAAAAGGCTCTAATTTTGGCCTGACAGTAACTCAGTGACATAGCTGTTATTAATCAATATTTATAAATGAGGAAGTTGAGACTCAATGACTTCGAGTCTCCTGGCCTCGTTTACAGAATTTGGGTCATGGTGTAGGGATTTGAATCCTAGGGTCAGTGATGTGCCTACTGCACAAAGGTCCAACATGATCTGCTTAAGAAAGGAGTACCTCTCCCCATACTTGCACACCTGCTCTACCTTTAAGTGTGAACTCTTTAGAACCGGGGGTTGGGATATGTCAGATGAAAGCTGAAGATAGGGAATCTCAGTTATCTGAGCTTGAGGAGAACCTGACTTCTCCCTGATGGCCGGCTTTCTTGTCCTCTTCACATCTTTATTTCCATTATAATTTCTTTGTCCCATGAGTTACTTCAAAGTTTTTAAGTTCCAAACATTTCTTATTTTTAAAAATTATCCTTTGGTTAACTTCTAATTGAATTGCACTGGTACCAGAGAATATGATTTGTATAATATGTTCTTTAAAAAATGTATTGCGGATTGATTTATGAACTGTATATGGCCATTTTTTACAAAAATTTCATGTATGCTTGAGAACAGTCTAGAACTCTGATTGTTGCTTATTATATGTCCATTATGTGATTTTGTATAATTTATTTATCAATATTTAGAAGTATAGTAAAATCTACATGGTGGAGATACCTTTCTCTAGTTCAATGATTTTTTTTTCCTTTATAAGTTGTGAGGAATAACATATAAATTTTTAGAATTGTTGTATGCTCCTAGTAAATTGAACACTTTAATCAATATAGAGTGTGGCAGCCATGAAAACAAACCTCTCAAGTTTCTAGCTGCAGGGAGCATAATTACCTATCCCCACAACTGTGTCTTGAAATTTATCACTGTGTTCTTGTGGAAGCCACTCATTTCATGATCTCCTGTCACCCAAAGACCAATGTAGCAGAGATGCAAAAGTAACCTGTTTCTGGAAGACATGGAACTCTGATGACAGGGGGCTTTGACTCAGCATCACCATCATATTTACCATAGTTTTTTGAGAACTGCACCACTCTAAGATTTTTTCTTTGGTTTTCTGCATTTTTAGTGTCATATGCCTATATGTAGGGGTTTTTATTCTTTCTTTGTGTGTGTGTGTGTGTATTTTTCCTGATTGATATTCTCTGAGCTTCCTAGATCTATGATTTTTTTGTCTGTCATTTTAGAAAATTCACAGCCATTATTATTTCAAATATATCTTCTCTGTTGTTTCCTTTTTTGCCTTCTGATATTCCAACTTTGTATATGATAAACCTTTTGATATTAGCCCACAGTTCTGGTCTGGTATTTGTTTTTTTGTTATTGTTTTAAATACTTTTTTTTCTTTGCATTTCAGCTTGAGAATTTTTATTGCTGTATCTTTGAGAGCTTTGATTCTTGCCTTAATTGTGTCCATTCTTAATTTCTGTTACAGGGCTTTTGACTTCTAGTATTTCTTTGTGTTTCTTTCTTAGAATTTCCATCTCTCTAGTAAATTACCCTTCTGTTCTTGCATGTTGTATATTTTTTCCATTAGAGTTCTTAATTTTAGTGATTATATATCCCTATGTAGTAATTGTAAAATCTGCATAATAGCTGATTCTGGTTCTGATGCTTGCTCTATTCAGACTCTTTTTTTCTTGCATTTTAACTTTTTTTTTTTTGCTAAACATGATTGTGATATTGTGATTTATAATAAGAAATACATATTTTGTTCTTCATCTTAGCTCCTGGCCAGAGCTTCAAAAACGTTTACAATTTCCTAAGCAATAAAGGTGCTAAGAGTATCTTTTTTTTCCCCCTAATATTTGTCTTTAAACCCAGTTTCTGACACAGAGCTTCTAAGTTCTTGGAATTTACTGAATGATAGGAGAGTCATTTGTTCTAATGAGGAAACTCTCAGCGGGCTCTTGGATGGTTTCAGGGTGGGGGCTAGTCACCAGAAAGACCAAGCCATGATTCGACACTTGGAATTTTTAGCCTCACTCCTCATCCTTGAGTGAGGGGAGAAGGTGGAGATTGAATTAATAATTGATCATGCCAATGAAGCTTCCATAAAAATCCCTGAACTTTGGGGTTTGCATCTGGGTTGGGGAACACACTGAGGTACTGGAAGGCGACACACAAGGAGAGAGCGGAAGCTCTTCACTCCTTCTTCCACGTCTAGCCCTGTGCACCTCCTCCATCTCTTTCTTCCTGAGTTCTTTTTAAAATTAAATCTTTTTAATAAACTAGTAAATGTGTTTCCCTGAGCCATTCTAGCAAATTATCAAACCCAAGAAGGGAGCTGTGGAAACGGTGATTTATATCTGGTTGATCAGAAGTAGAGACGACAACCAGGAACTTGTGATTGACGTCTGAAGTGGGGCTCGTCCTGTGGAACTGAGCCCTTAACCTGTGAAATCAGATGCTAACTCCAGGTAGAGAGTGTCAGAACTGAACTGAATTGTAGGACACCTGGCTGGTGTGAGAGAATCGTTTGGTGTGGGGAAAATACCCACACATTTGGTGGTTAGAAGTATTGATATATCTGGTAATAGGAAGTGAGGTTAATAGGCTATATGTTAATAGGCTAATTGTTGCTGTGTTTCATATTTGCTGTAACTGTTGGTTCCAGAACCTTCAGTTTCTTCTAGTGTCCTTGTTTTTATCTCCTCTGTTGTTATTGCGTTTCCCTAACAGCTCCTTAAATAGAAGCTGTGTTTTTTAATCTCTTTCAGCTTTGATCCACTGTTATCACATTCTATCCTGTGGATATGTTTGTAACATTTAGGAAAGCATTCTATAATCTTATAATTAAATCTCAGTCTTTAAGTAGATCTGTGTCCCTGGACTGTGAGCTTCACAAGTGAGTCTCAGCCTTCTTTAATGCCTTAGGTGAAACAGAAAGGTTTTTGGGTACTGGAGTTGGATAATTGCTCTTTCCCCAGGTCAGATAAGGATCTGGAAAAGGCTTCTTCCTTGGAGAGTAGACCTTTGTTATGAGAAAGCTCTGCAAATTTCAAAGTGGTAATTTCTCTTTCCTTTGCCAGAAACACCAGGAGATTTTTCTTGATTTTTTATTATGAGAACTTGGTGGTGCTACTGGAAGCAAATCTATGAAAATGTGGAGTCTCCCTTAAGACTAGGAACTTTGGAATTTCCACTCATAGTCCAGTATACACTCAGCCTCTAGCAATTTGTCAAAACGACTATTTAAACTTTCTTGTAAGTTTATGGCTCCAGAGATTTCTGATCCCTATAAACTGAAATTGGGCTAATTCTCTGTTTCAGTTGAGGTTCTCTGTATTTTCCTGTATTTCTATATTTCAGGTTGATAACTTTGTCCTGTGAGTTCAATTCTTTGTTGGGTCTGAGGAAAGTAATTTTTTTTTCAGTTTGTTCAGCTTTTTTCATGTGTTCTAAGAATGAGAGTAATGATTTCTAAGCTCTTTACATGGAGCTGAAACCTGAAATTGTCTTATTTTTGAAGTACTTTTTTTTACTTAAGATAAACTAAAAGAAGTATATATTTATTCTTGGCTACCTCATTGATTTGGCTCAAGTCCTACTATCTTTGGCTGATAGTATTAATAAATTGCAGGGTTTTAAAAATTCAGCTTTTGTCTTTTTTTTTTTTTATCAATGCAATTTGATCTACTTTAAAACATTGTGGTATTATAATTTTTTTACTTCAAGAATGTTAGAGAAGTCAATTTAATTTGAAAGTAAAAAAAGTGCTGAGCAGTGTTTTAATAACTAGAAAGGAGATTTGATCATTCAGTGAATTAGTTATTTATATTTAAGTGTGACAGAGACAATTTTAGAAACTTCATTTGTTCTCTCTTTAAGTACATAATGTATGATGGAAGTCATTTTCTTTGTGAAAGATTAGTAGCCTGAAATACATTGAGAAATGCATCCATCTCAGTGTTCAGAATGTTCTCTGAACATAATTTATGAGCTTGGAAAATGTTGGATAAGTCACTATTTTTGCAGCAGCTTTTTTTGTGCTTTCTATTTTAGTGAATTTTCGATCATATATCATAAAATGTTAGACCTGGAAAGAATCTTGCAGCTTAGTTTCTCAAACCTCATCATCTTATAGAAGGGAAAACTGGAACCAAGGTAAGCTACCCGAGTATTCTTCTTCCCAAAGAGAATAAGGATTAAAACCCCTTTCCTTTCTCCCAGCTTGATAGTAGTGCCGCTCTGTGCTAAACACCCTTGAGAGCTCATGAGTAATGAAGATCTTCCTATCACAAGTCAATAATCACTGAATTTGCCTGTGAAACTGACAAAACCAACCAGAGGGGGTGCAATGTCTCCTTTTTTTTTTTTTGTTACATTTTATGAAAAATCAAAACAGGTTTTGAATGTTTTTAATGGTTGAACAAATCAAGAATATTCTCTTATTACTGGAATAAAATCTCTTCAGACAAAACTTTACAAAGGACAAATCAATATTCTATTCAGGATTTTTACATTTTAATATTATCCTTAAAATAACAAATACAAATTACTGGACTTAGTCTGGCATATTTTTAATTCAACAAAGAGGGAAAAATTTAAATAAATTAAGGAAAAACTGGCTTAAATGGAGTACATCAGTAGTTGAACAAAGTTACTTAACCACATTTATACTGCTTTGAAATTGGGCTATTTATGGGCTTCCTGGTTGCCTCAAATTTTATAAAGTTTAAATAATAGAGAATTCATAATGGAATAATCTTGTTCATTGTTAAAATAAAGGTAGATTTTATTTTAAGTGCATTTTTTTGTCATGGCAAGTAATGCAGAATGTTCTTTTAGAGTTCCTGGCTTTCTAGGTTATTTAAAGTCCAGACATAAACTAGGGCCAAGGGCATCAGGGCTAAGGCACCATGATTAAAGAATGACTCTATTTCAAAAACTGAGAAAAATGAGGAGAATGGTGGGAGTATTCAAACGTAGTTGCTTTAGAATTCCAAGAGAGCTATATAACATGTCGGCACAACCTGGTTCCAATAAAGAAGGGCCATTTACCATGAGTCAAGGTAAATGAAGTGAAAATGGGATTGTCAACAGAGAAGGTGCCCAGGGTTTTGAATACATGTCTCACACAATTTTGCATCTTCCTTCAATTTTATTAGACTTATAATTATTTTCTGGATGTAGAGGTATTCTACCGCTCACAGAATTTTTACACATTATTCACCTATCCACAGATTTACTTAATTGCTGATTTCTGAAGTTCTCTCTTTAGAGATTCATTTATTTGGCTTTATGCTAATCCCATTATCAGTTATTCATACATTTACATGTATAATTTTAGCATCTTGATTAAGACTGATTAAACTTTCCATTCATCAAATAGAAATGCAGATACTTCGGATATATTATTTTATTTTATTTTACTTACTAAATAGTAACTGTAGAAGGCTATTAGATAAGGTGTTTCTCAGAGCCAATTGGTAAATTGTGAAAGTGAAGGGAGAGAATAAATAGAGTAGAGGTTCTATTGTCTAGGGGAATCTTAATATGTTAGAAAGATAATTTAGTGAATCCTAAACATCTTAAGTTGTTTTTTTATTCTAAACATTTTTAAGCCATATAATCAATCACCCATACTAATGTTCCATAATTCTAGTTTTAGGGAACTTTAAGTTCTTCAGTATACAGTATAAAGAGAAACTTAATGGTTGGGTTCTGTTTACAAAGTGTATATAGGTCTCAAGTATCTGTATCTTTATTATTTGTTATCTCTCACCTATTATGTAGTTTTTTCCTATCCTAAGATATCTTTTATAATCTAGATCTATGTAGTCATAAAGTTTATTGAGTGTTGACCTCAATTAGCATTTTGGTTTTACCATGAATGTAAGATGGAGATAAAGAGGACCAAGGAACTTGAGGGAATATATATCAGTCAAATTCAACCAGAGAAACAGACCTAGTATGATATATATAATCATATATATGTACGTTTGTATATATGTATATAAATCATATATAGCATAATTATAAGGAATTTTATATATATAATATATATGTATTACAAAAATTGGCTTATATGATTGTGAAGTCTGGGTAAGCAAGTGCCCATGGCACACACTGAAGCTGTTGTTCATGGACAGGAAAGAAAATAAGATTGAAAACAGGATAGACTCCATGGGCATGGTCCAAAGCTGCTTCTGCAGGTGGAATTTCTTTTGTACCTTGGAGAAGTATCAGTCTGGTTTTAAGAGCCTAAAGCTAATTCACTCAGGTCCCTTCATATTATCTGGGATAACACAGATGGTTCCCAACTTACAATGGTTTGATTTACAATTTTTCTGCTTTATGATGGTGTGAAAGTAATATACATTTAGTAGAAACCACACCTTGAATTTTGAATTTTGATCTTTTTCTGGGCTAGCAATATGCAGTATAATACTCTCTCATAATGCTGGGTAGTGGCAGTGAGCCACAGCACCAGTCAGTCACGTAATCATGAAGATTAGTCATTTTCTTTGTGAAAGGTTAGTAGCCAGAAATCCATTGAGAAATGCATCCATCTCAATGTTCAGAATGTTCCCTTAACATAATTTATGAACTTGTTCAAGTGTACTGTGTTGCCAGCATTTTGGGGATATTGTGTTCTGATCATGTTTAGGGTGGGCTAAGCTAAGCTACGACATTCAGTAGGTTAGGTGTAGTAAGTGCATTTTTGACTTACGATATTTTAAATTTATGATGAGTTTATTGGGACATAACTGCATTGTAGATTGAGGTGCATCTGTTTACCTAACAAAGTTAACTGATTAGGGACTTTAATTGCATCTGTGCAATTTTTTACAACACCTAGAATAGTGTTTAACTGAATAACTGGGGACTATAACTTAGCCAAGTTGAAATATCACAAAAGTCATTACAGTGTATAAAAGGGAAAAGTCATGGTGATGCCTATGGAACCTTATATGAGTAACCCCTAAAGACATGACAGTTTCTTTCCAACATCTTCAACTCTTCCTCTCGTGGACTTTTTTTTCTATTGAAATGTCATTATTATTAAGTCTATTAATTAAAAATAAGCATCTTGCATCACAGTACTCTCTTACTTTCTTCTTCCTAATTTTACCCTTTATTTAATATGCAAATCTCTTTATAACGTTATCCATCTGCCATCCATTTCTATATGAGCTGGTGCAGCCTATGAACTATCATGACTTGTTATCACAGATACATCTTTTTAGAAACAAAACAAAACAAAACTGATCATCAACTCCTGTTACCAGGAAACAAATACATCAGATCAGTCGTCCAGAGTGGTAACCTGTGAGTCATTCTAACATCTTTCATTCAAACACTTCGTCCCACATTCAGTCATCAAATTCTCTTGAATTTGCCCATGTCACTTATTTTATTTCCCTGTTTTTACCCAAAACAAATCATGTTGTGGAAAACAAATTAAGATTTTCAATCCTCACAATAATTTATATATTATATAAAGAATAAAAAAACAGATGTGTAGTTCAAAAGTATAATAATAGAACAGATTAGTTGGAAAAAAGGAATAATATAAATGCTAAAGTAGAATAGTTACATGAACATCAAAGTACACTAGAAAGGCTTATAAAAACATACCATACATTATCTTGTAAATCATTTCATAATGCATGTTTCTGTTAGCATTATTTGAAATTATTAAATATAAGCACTTTTCAGTACATTGCATTCTTTATGTGAACTCTGAAAATATACTCTCTCAAAATAGCAACTTAATGATTATGGCAAAAATATCATAGGCAAACATAGGTCACAATCTTGAGTTGAGCAAATTTACCTACTCTTAGCACTTGCTGTTGATGAGCTATTTTTATGTTTCATTACTTGGCTTTATTTTTTTTTAAAGATTGTTAATGACATGTAGTTGATCATATCACATCCTTAGTATATAGATAAACTAGAGGAAATAGGTCTTTAAAGGTTCTGTCTAAATCTTCATAGTTACTATTGCAGCCTATGAAACTACCTAGACCTTAGAAACTTAAAAGAACAATAACCTTATATTGCCACCCTCCAAAAGAGCATAGCAGGATCACAGATCAGAGAAAGAGTAAATTGAATAATAAGTCTCCTCCACCTGTAGAATTTACATGTAGGTGGTAAAACTATGAAGGTGGAGAGATAGGTAAGACTTGAAAACTCATTAAGATTTCCTCAAGGTTACAGGGAATTATAGATGGCTATTAAGCATGGAGGTTATAAGACGACAGCTGTGTTTTAGAAAATAACACCAGAAACAATACTGAGGGAAGCCTGGAGGGTTGAGACTAGAGTAGTTAGGGGTTTGGATTTATTGCCCAAATTGTGGATGAAAAAGTCAGACCTGTAAATGTTTTAACCAAGCATAAAGGTGGTATCACACCATTATTTAAACAATGTGGATTTCTAGATTACAAAGCAGCGAAAGGAACAACCAACATGGTAATATACAGACGGGTTCTCATGCATATGCGGTTGCCTGAACATGTTACCTAAAGAGACTATAGATTAATAAAGAATGTCTTATGAGAATCAAATTGATCTTCAGATTTGAGGGATTTTTACTTGTTCCTGAAGAAGCTTATGAGACCATCTTTTGCCCTGTTCTTTTGGCATATTATTTAACCAAAGGGTTTATATATAAGCCCCATTCTGGGGCGTGTACTGATAGAAGATGTTTTTTCTGAAGACTAAGATTTTCCAACTTAAATGATGTGGTAGAGACATGTAATATTCATGTATATCTGTTCTGTTGTCCTTTTGATCACATGGGAGGATTTGGCTTTTCTACTCTTTTTGCATTTTGGGGATCTTGTGAAAGTCTGGCCAATGGGTTATGGTCAGATGTGGGGCAATGTTTCTTGTGGAAAGATGTTACAGTGCTTTCTTCCTCCTACCACGGTGATCAGCAACATTCTTAATTGGGGGTCCCCAACCTTCAGGCTGCAGACTGGTACCATCTGTGGCCTGTTAGGAACCAGGTCACACAGAAGGAGGTGAATGGCGGGCAAGTGAGCAAAGCTTCATCTGTATTTGCAGCCGCTCCCCAGCGCTAGCATCACCACCTCAGCTCTACCTAAGATCATCAGGCATTAGATTCTCATAGGAGCACTGGTCTCTGGTGCCAAAAAAAGTTGGGGATGGCTGTTCTTTATGATGGAATCTCCTTTAGCTTTACCTACATAAGGATAGTCTAGAGTTAAGCCTCTTACCAAATCATGGTGAATTTCTAGAAGAATCAAGGGGGGAAAAAAACAACCCTTGTTTTGGAAGGCTCTAAGAGTTGGAGTTTTTGTTTCAATGCACAATCTAGCCACTCTTGATTGACACACAATAAATCATTTTCTTCTGACATTGTTGGAATAAAACATAATGGAACAAATTGATGAGCCACATCAAGATTCCTGGACTTGTGTAAATGGGTATTTACACAATATCCAGGTACCATCCAGTTTCCTCCTACTTCACAAAGGGGCACTATTCTGGGTGTGAATTGTCTGTATGGTGTGTCTATGGATGAAACTGCCATTTAATATATTCATTGGATCATAAGCCTCTTTCCATAAGGCCTCACATTTCTCAAAGTAATAGTAATATATATTTATTTATTTGATACAGTGGTATTGGGGATGCAGAGAAAGAGATGGATGTTAAGTTGTTTCAAAGATAAAGTCAACAAATATTATTGGTAGAGGGATATAAATGAGTAAGTTACAGATGATTAAATTTGGTAATTTAGGGGACTTAAATAATGGCAGAGCTAAAGGCATAAAACATATCAGTAGATGAATACATTTTGAGAAGAAAGATGTGATTGTATTTTATTTGGATGTAATAATAATAGATAACACTTACTGAGTGTGCCAACCACCATTCTAAATGTCTTACATGTATGTACTTATGGAATTCTAATACAATGTAGATATTTGTATTAGCTCCATTGTACAGGTGAGAAAAATAAAGCACAGAAAGATAATGTGTTCTGGTATGAATTAAGGTTTATATTATAATGAAATAGGAAAGAATCAATTCTCTGAGTTTGGTATTTTTGCCATATTTCTAGTTATTTGCTTTGCTTAAGTATTTGAAGAGCTACAGTATCATGATTCAGAAACTTGGGTTACACACTGGAATCTCAGTTTATGTAACTGAGAAATAGGTTAAAGTCCTTCCTCCTACTTCCTGGGGCTGTTATGAAAATCCAATAAACTGGGCCTACTTGACAAGATGAAAAATGAAGCACAAGGAATAATGAAGAATCAACATGACATCTACACACAATGCAGTAACTCACAATTCACAGGACCAGAGGAGAACAGGGAGAAGTGGGGGAATGGAGAAGCAAAAGGAACAGTAAAGGTTAAAAGGTTAGAAAGGTTAATCATAGCCATTTATGCCCTGGTCCTGGCCAGTAGAATACTATCACCTGTAGAAACGTCTTAAAAAGTGATGAAGGAAAAGGAAGCAGTCATGTGTATAGTTCAGAGGAGAGCAGCATCCTTCGATCAGGATTTATAAGAAAACAACCCGAGTTAGAGATCTGTGTTTACAAAATAGACTAAACAAGCGAAGTGGCAGTATGAGATTTAGGGTAGTGCCGTGGGTAGTTGGGATAGAAATAAATGAGCTGTTCAAAAGGAAAACAGCAGACCTGAAGCAAGCATCTGTCTCCTGGATGCTAAGGAGGCAGCTTCCACTATCACATTCAATGCTAGGCAACTTTAGTTCACCAGAGAATTTGTGTTGACTTTATAAAAAAAATGCTAAGAGAAAAAAAAAAGCTTCTTGGAATTATATTGTAGATTCAAGAAGCTAGATCGAACTCACATCTGTAGTCACTACCTTGCAGAATTTGATTGTCAATATAAGAAAAAAATAATAACCTTGAAAAAATTGAGACATATAAACAATCCAAGTAAAATTGGCTTACCTGACTTAGCTTGAATGAGTGAATGTAAGCATGAAGTGAAATCTAGAATTCTGGCAGATAGAGGACAGGCTTAATCAAATACTCTGTGCTTTTCATTTAGAAAATGAGAAGAGATTTATTCTGTAGAGGGAAGAAACAAATCTACTGTGGAATTTTTACTGGTATGTGTAAATGTGAAGTCTTTGAAATATGGAGAAAAAAGACCTTTGCACATCTGTAAGAATTGGATTGAAAGTTTTGGATATAGAAAGCTATATCTTTATTAGGTGAAGAAAAAAAGAGAGACAAATTCCTGGATCAGCTTAAAGAACTCAGAGCTAAGGAGCATATTAAAACAGCTGAACCAACAGCATTTATCCAAGAAATTCTGGGAAGGCAAGTGGAGGCGTTTAAAGAGGATTTTGATAATTGGATATTTCAGAAAGATTGAGAAATTACAACAACAAAAAAGGATATTCAGAAGATGTCAGAGAAGACATGTGGAGAAAAACAAGAGAGCAGAAAATAAACAAGACATTTAGCTAGAAATGCTTGGGAAGTGATGACTCTTTTCTCAGGAAAGCAGAGAGAGCTATGTCTCAACTGTCTTCTGGGGACCATTGCTTAAAGACAACACCATATTTTGTTCTACAGGGGACACCGAGACGAACAAAACATTTCCATGAAATATCTCACTATTTAGTTGGGAAAATGGATACGGTCCATTATGAAGCAATGAGGAATGCCATTTTATTTTATTTTATTATTCTCTTAGAAATAGTTCATTTCTGTGAACTCATTTAATCTTTTTAAAACTTAATTAATTAATTAGTTTTTATTATGGTGACATTGGTTAACAAAATACAGTAAGTTTTAGGTGTACAATTCAGCAGTAAGGCATATATATATATATATATATATATATATATATATATATATATATTGCATCGTGTGTTCATTGCCCATAGTTACATTTCTTTCTGTCTCTACATATTTGATCCCTTTTACCCCATATCTCTCCCCGCTTCCCCCTCTCCTGCTCCCCTCTGGTAACCACTAGTCCATGTCCATGTCCATGAGTCTCTGTTTGTCCTGTTTGTTGCTTTTAGGTTTATATCCCACATATATCCCACATATATCATGAGGAATGCCATTTTAGACTAGGAGTGAAAACAAATTTCTTTGAGAGGACTGTGGAGAGAGAATTTTTGCTTGCAATAATGAAGAGAGGTTTAATGATGAAGAAGCTATTTGAGCTGGGTTTTGACGGGATCTTCTTGTGTCTGACTGAGGGAAGGCTTGTGCCACGGAGGAAATAGCACATGAAAAGTTACAAAAACAGATACTTTTGAGTTCATTATTATCTTTCTGCTTTTAGTTGAAACATGTATAATTGTCTTAACTGGACAGAAAAAAAGACTTAGAATTTCCAAAGAAATGAATGAAAGGAAATTAAAGAGCATGAGTACCACAGCGGAATTGTGAATGGAAACTACATTCAAGAGAAAACAATAAATTCTGAACATTCTATTGACTAAAAGCATGGGGCTGGATTTGAAACTTAGGTTTCATAGTTTATTAACTCTGGGACCTTGGAAAGTTGCTTTCTTTATATGAGCTTCAGTTTTTCATGCAATATACTGGGATTAATGATAAGTATGTCACAGTATTGTGGCACAGAATAAATGAGATAGCACATGTAAAGAACTTAGTATAGTTTCTGGCAAATACAAAGTGCTCAGTAATAGTAGCTACCATTTCTCAGGTAAACTGAATTGATCAACTGGAGTAAGGAGATATCTCAGGATCATATCATGTATTTCCTGCCCCAGCTCTAGAATTGGCCATTTCTCCAAGGAGCTCTGATTTCTTTAGCGCAAAATGATAGTAAGAAACTAGAATCTGTTTGTCTGGTGTGATACAGCTAGGAAATACCTATCTTATTTTTCTATGTGTACATATATCTAAATATGAGCAGACTAAGAATATTTAATATGACTAACTACTGCTAATTGACTGGGTGGTAGAGGACCAGCACAGAATAAATAATAAATATAGGAAAGGAGACATACACATACACATATATCTAAGATCAGGCTAACAATATTCAATATAATTAACTGTTTCTAATTGAGTGATGATAGAAGTACTACACAGAAATAAACAGTAAATATAGTAAAGGGGACTGCACAGAAATAAACACATGTATTACTTAATAAGTAGTAAAAAAATAAAGGTATAAAATATATGAGGATGGAAAGATAAAACTTAAATTGTTATTATTGCAGATGTTTCAGTTTTCCACACTAAAAGACTCATGAATATACAAACAAATAAATAGAATTAATTTAGATCTTATCAAAATTAAAGAGATAAAAAGCAACCCCAAATTGATTACATTTATATAATCCAGCAGCAAATAGTTTGAAAATATGTTTTAAATGATATTATTTACTCAAATATCAAATAACTGAAGTACTGAATAATAAATTTAACAATGAAATAAGATTTTTTAGAGGTTGTAAAACTTTGTTAAAAGAAATGTTTAAATAAATGGAGAGCTAAATCATGTCAGTAAATAAAATATTTATTATATAAACAGACCAAGTTTCTTCAAATTAAATATACAAATTTGGTATTACCTAACTCAAATCTCAACAGAAATTTTTGTGGTTTTAGGTTCTTATTTATTGTAGAACCAAGAAAAATATCTTTTCTAAGATCATGGGAAGTAAATTGTTAGGTATTTGAGGGTTTATAATGATTTGTTTGCTTTTGGTGGAGTCAGGATATAATTTGGTAGAGTATTAAAAACGTTAAAATTATACAACATGCATTAGCTCGAACCACATGAAATTGTCATTTTTTAAATGAGGTCTAAATATTGTCAATTTTATATGGTTCCATCTAATATATATTTTGTTAAAATTTATCTGGACTCGACAAATAAAAAATACGCTTTTTAAAGTCCAGTGTGTCTCAACAAGATAGTAATAGAAAGATCTTACCTCAGTATGATAAAGGTCATGTAGAAAAAGCCCACAACTAACTTAATAATCAATGGGGTAAAATGGAAAGCTTTCCCTCTAAGATCCAATACAACAAGAATTCCCACTCCTGCTGCTTCTTTTCAAAATAGTACTAGCAGTTTGAGCCACTTCAGTTAAACCAGAAAAAGAAATAAAAGGTATCCAAATTGGAAAAGAAGAAGCAAAATGATCTCTGTTTGCAGAGAACATGTAAAAAACCCAAAAGACTCAACAAAAAAAAATTAGAATTCAGTAAAATTGCAAGATACAAAATCAATATACAAAAATCAATTATCTTTCTATACACAAACAATGAAATTTTCAAAAAATAAAATTAAGAAAATAATCCTATTCATGATAGCAACAAAAATAGTAAAATACTTAGGAATAAATTTAACAAAGAAGTGAAAGACTTGTACATCGAAAATTAGAAAACATTAATGAAGGGAATAAAGGAAGACACAGATAAATGGAAATACACCTGTGTTCATGGATTAGAAGAATTAATACTGTTAAAATGCCCATACCACCCAAAGTGAACTACGGAGTCAGTGCAATTTTTATCAAAATCCTATGACATTCTTTACATAAATAGAAAAAAGTAATACTAAAATTCATATGAAACCACAAAAGATCCCATATAGCCAAAGCAGTCTTGAGCAAGAAGAACAAAGCTGGATGCATCACACTTCCTGATATTGAAATATATTACAAAGCTACAGCAATGAAGACAGTATGACACTGGCATACTGTATAGACCAATGGAATAGAATAGAGAGCCAAGAAATAAAATTACACATATTTGGTCAACTAATCTGCAACAAGGGACCCCAAAACACAAAATGAGGAAAGATAGTCTCTTTAATGAATGGTATTGGGAAATTGGATAACCACACTCAGAAGAATGAAATTAGACCCTTATCTTACACACTATACAAAAATCAATTCAAAATGGATTAAAAACTTACATGTAAAACCTGAAATTGTAAAACTACTAGAAGGAAACATAGGGAAAAAGCTTTTGACATTGATTTGGGGTTTTTTTGGTTATGACACCAAAACCATAGGCAACAAAAGCAAAAATAAACAATGAGATAATATCAAATTAAAAAGCTTTGGCACAGTAAAGAAAATAATCAAAAGAATGAAAAGGCAATCTATGGAATGGGAGAAAACATTTACAAACCATATATATGATAAGAAGTTAATATCCAAAATATGCAGAGGAGTTATACAACTCAATAGCAAAACAACACCAACAACAAACCCAAAAGAACCCAAATAATCCAGTTTAAAAAATGGGCAAAGGGCCTGAACAGTCATTTCTCAAAAGAAAATATAAAATGGCCAACAGGTGTATAAAAAAGTGCTCAACTTCACTAATCAACAGATGAATGAATAAAAATAAAATATATATTGAAGAAATATGTATATATGAGTGTATATATATTAGTATGCATACATAAAAGAAAAATATGTAAATGTGTAAAAAAACTTTATATTGGAATATTTCAATTTATTAAAAATAGAATATTATTCAGCCTTAAAAAGAAGGAAGTACTGTAATTTTGAAAACATGGATGAATCTAGAGGACATTATGCTGGGTAAAATTAGCCAGACATAGAAAAACAAATACTGCATGACCTCATGTATATGTGGAATCTGAAAAAAGTCAAATTCATAGAAGTGGAGAGTAGAAGGGTGGTTACCAGGGACTGGAGGAAGGGGTAAATGGGGAGTAGCTGATCAAGGTGAACAAAGTTTTAGTTACGCAAGATGGAGTTCTGGAGATTTAATGTACAACAATGTGACTGTAGTTTATAACACATTATTGTATACTTGAAATTTATTAAGAGGGTAGATTTTAAGTCTGCTCACTACAAAAAAAAAAAAAGGAAAGGAAATGGTAAGTATCTGAGGTGAGGGATATGTTAATTAGCTTAATTGTGGTGTTTATTTCACAATGTATGTGTGTGTGTGTATCGAAACCTCTTATTACACAACTTAAATACATACAATTTTTAATTGTCAGATATTCTTCAGTAATAAAGGGTAATGTGTTCTGTGAATATGACATCATGCAGAATGATAAAAGATTAGGTAAGAAACGGAGCTTTTAATTTTATATCTTCATTCTTAATCTTGTAGAGTAATTGTTTCAAGTAGTAATGAGAACAGAGTTTTAAAACTCCTCTGTTCAGGTACATACATTTCATTATCCACTCTTCTTTTTTCTCCCCATTAACTTTTTATAACTTCTCTTAGAGATGAAAAACATACAAGAAGTACTAACCAGTGTCTCCTGATGGCAGGCTATATTGCATCAGTTAGATGAATTCTCTTTACATAACACAAAAGAGATGGGGAGAATACACACAGGAATTTCATTCATTACTTTTGAGCATGTGGTTTATTTTTTTCTTGTCATTTAGTGTAGATTTATGGCATGAAGATGTGCACATGTATCTAAGAACTACTCCCAATTGTCCATCTAATATACATATCAAAGTGCATTTCTAAAACCCTAATTATACAGTATGATTACTTGGGAAATTGTTAACTTTTAAATTATTCCCTTTGTATATGGTCTCCTACAAGATGTTGTAATGATTATAAAGAAGCTATACTAAATTTGAGACCTCCTCCAACATGTTAATTTTAAAATAATAAATCCTTTTTGGGGGGTAGGGTGGCGGTGGGGAATGTAGCTGTAACATGAAAATTTAAAAGAAAATACAAAACTTATAGCTTATATAAAGTATACCCATCTAAGGATGCCTGGAGAGCACTAAATAAACATAAACATTATTCTGCATTAGAAAGTTGGAAAAGGTACCAGCATGTACATCTACGAAGAACAGCCTAGTAGGCGAAAAGCAAATCTTTTTCCAGCCTCAGTTCTGTCACCAAAAAGCTAAATAGCAAAGGCTAAGTCACTTGGTATTGTTCTTCTCCCACTATCTCATCAAAAAGCAAAAGAAAATATTCTTGTCTTTTTTAATTCAACTGGTATTATTTGAATACACACAATGGAAAGTAATGGAATTCCATCACTAATTCTATTATATTCTGCTTCTAACGTTGAATTAGTAAAAGCAACATAGTCTTTCCAAATGCCTATTCAAACTCAGTGAAACATTTAAAATTTAGCATCTGCTTTAAAAAATCTTAGGACCTATTTTTCACAGACTTTCCTCAATTTTCTTTCTTCCCAACATCACCTTTCCTCTTTCAAACAGAGATATTTACTTAAACCTCCTTTTATTTTTTTCTAATACTCTATCTATGAAATTCAGACATATATTCCCATTTATGGTTTCTCATACCTTCACCTAGAAGTATTATCCTTTTTAAATGACTTAATTAGAATTATTTATTTGTGTTGTATTAATGATATGTAGCAATGAAATCTGTCTACAGTGTAGATAAGACCAAAAGTCTTGTCTTTTAAAACTCATTTTAAGCACAAAAACTCAGAACTTCTAGCAATTGTATGATTTGGTTCAGCCTCAATGAGGCACCCTCTTTCTCATTGCTCAGATTCAAGAGCCATTACATCAACCAGTAGGTAGTCTCCAGGATTCCTGAAATATGAAACCATAAACATTTCTTTAAGAATGAATATCTTCATTGCATGATTTATGCAATAAATATTGCTTAGCATAGTGAATGTAACCAAAATTTAACCCACAAAATTTGGGACAAATCAATATGGTGAAGAGAGCTATAGGATGGATATAAGGAAAAAAATCATTTTTCGAATAGTACGTTGACTTCCTAGCAAAATAACTCGGAAACATTTTATTTCTCTGTATTTTAGTTTTATCAACAGAAAATGGAGATAGTAACATCTACCTTGTTTCTCATAGTGCATTATTGTACACCTTAAATTTTTTAAAAAAGGCCTAAAATACCATATAAGTACAAGAGTATTAAGGGGACTTAAAAACAGATTACTTTAGATACGGGAGAAAGAGAGCCATTTTCTTTTTTTTTTTTTTTTAATTTTTAATTAAGTTTATTGATGTAACATTGGTTAATACAGTTATATAATTTTCAGGTGTACATTATCATTTGACATCTATATATTCTATTGTGTGTTTACCACTGAGTTCAGTTTCCTTCAGCTTCCATATATTTGATCCCCTTTATCCACTTCACCCTCCCCCTAAACTCTATATTTGATCCTCTTTACCCCATCTACCTCTCCCTCCTCCCCCACTCCACTAGTAACCACAAGTCTATATAGTTCTCTGATAACCACTAGTATATATTCTATGTCCATGAGTAAGAGCTTAAGTCTAAATGCATTTCCATTCACATGGAAATGAAATATGAAGAACATCCAGAGAATAGAGATGTTTTAGAATTAACTCACTGAACAATGAAAAGAGATTCTAAGAAAATTGTTCTCCTAATAGATGATGAAAAATGGGAATGAGTATGATTTAAAATACATGGAAGTGGCACAATAAAGCTTGCTATAAAGAGGTCAGACCTGTGTGAGAGAAAGACCACCTTACACTGAGTGAAATAAAAGAATTTAACTATATATCACTTGAAAGAAATTAGAGTTTGCTCTCCGTTGGAGAATGTGGTTTTAATGAACTCTGATAAAACAGAACAGGAAGCGGAAGTTCTCAAATGTAACGATATACAACTTGATGTTCACATGGTTTATCTAATTAGAAATATTTTGTTTCTAGAAACCAGGTTTAGTGGATGCTATTGGTGACTCACTCAGATTACATTTACCAGGCTATTGTACCCATGTTCCAGCTTCTGTGAGTTTTGGCTACTAAAGGCTCACAACTGCTTCTTTCTCTGGTATGACGATTGCCTTTTACTAAATGGAAGAAGCTGTTGGCCCAAATGACTGCCTCACTTTAGCTAATGACTTTCTTATGGGGGTGTTTAAACAAAAGAGCAGTGCCCTTGCTTCTGGGCGGAATAATTTCCATGGTACAATTCATGTTTCAGAACTCCCTAATGAGACTGTGGTGAAACCACACTCTTGCTTCCATAATTTCTTTTCTTACCTCCCCCTGCCCCTGCCCACCACACCTTACCCTACTTCCTTCATGTTCTTCCTCCTGAATACATTTCTCAAGGAAACACTTGAACAAGAATCACTGTCTCAGGTTTTGTTTCTAAGTGGTCCAGCCTAGGATACCACGTGGAGGATGCCGAAGTACTCTATGGCATTCTAAACTTCGCTCTAAGTTGAGAGGTTTCTGGCTTCAACATAATTTGTAAAATTTTCCAACAAAGAGGCAAATATCCATTAAAAAACTGATGGATATTTGCTATGTAAGTAATTGCAAGTCTCGTATAACTGAATGAAACCTGTTATAAAGTTGCCTTTCAAGCGCTAAATGACATCTCTTTTTTTTATGGATGGTAACTTTTCTAGGACAAAAAAATTACCTTGAACAATATATTGAGCATCATTTCTTCACCAAAGATGTATCTAATGCATATTCTGTACTGCAATTTTTATCATGAAGTTTATAATATATCTAGGTATTTGTCAGACTTTTAAATCATGACTTGCCTTCTTTTTAATAGTCTCATAAAGAATATGACATAAATCCTTAGCAGTAACACTTTCCACCCCATTCTTCTCAAATGGCAGGATGATTTTGTGCTTCATGACTAGCAGTTTAAAATTTGTGTTCCAGGCATGTCATTGCCTCTAACTTTCTCAATTGCTATTGTAAAGCATTGCTTCAGCATTTTAGGGTCTCAATCTCCTTATTATACAACACTACTTGGTTTCCATTTTTATTAATTATATTTTATATTTATGTTAATTGTACATAAATTTTCACCAAGTACATGTCTTTTTAAAGCAAATATTATACAGGGTCTTAATGAAAATACTATTGCCTTTCCTCTTCCTTTCTAATCACTAGTATTATTCCTAATAGGCAATCATTTATTAAAATTATAGCTTATTATTCACCTAATTATCTCAATATATTTAAATAATATACTTTTTCCATGAATTTAGTTATCTGTTAACTTTCTGAAATAATATATATGAAAATATAGCAAAGATTAGTCATATGTCAATAATTATTGAAACTAGGTCATAGGTATGTGGGATTACTTGTACTATTCTCCTTTTTCTTCATAACTACTTGAAATATCCACTAAGTAGATGTTCACATAATGTCCTAGGAAATCTTCTTGAGCCCCGTTGGTCTACTTCAATATTAGCCTTGTTTTCTTTGGCTTGTAATACAGCTGACATTCTAAGACTTCCTTTCATTGCTTTCCTGATTAGATGCAGTCCTAAATCCCATCTCTCTCTTCGGTTTTACTGTGTTTTACTTGTAAACATTATCAAGCAACTTCAAAAGCAAATATCTATAATCTTATCTTTATATTTCATTGACAATTAATCTCTATTTTAGGATAAAATATTTTCTACTAGCACTATAAATTGCATGTTATCCTCATAGTTCTGAATATTGAAATGATATACCAAAGTGTGGATATAGTTTTCAGTTATCGTGCTGGTCACTATGTGAACCCCTTCAACCAGGAAATGTGTATCCTTCAGATATGGAAAATTACCTTGTGATCTTTCCTTGTTGTCTTCCAACTCTTTTTCCTTGAAACTCTAGTTTATTGGATAACGGACCTTCTGGAGTGGTCCTGTGCTGTCATACTAGAAGCTGGATTGGTTCTCGTCTTTGAGAGAACTGTTTGACTTGATGTCCCAGTCCTTCCACTGATTTTGTATTTCAACCTTTATGTTTTTAATTTTCATGAGTCCTTTCTTTTTCCTTTTTCAGACCTCCTTTTTTTGTATATACAAACAAATCTTTTTTAATGCCAATTAGTTTTTTAAAAATATTTTCTATTCTAAATTATCTTTTCTCATTCAGAATTTTGTTTGATGTTGGCTTGTCTGGGGTTGAGTTCAAATAGACAGTGATCTTAAATGTTGGCTAAGTTTTAAGAACAAGGAAATAAAAAAGCTAACTTCTGGGCTCTGTGTACATGGAAGGAGGATTCGTTTGATTGGACTATATAGCCATGGGAATAGCTAGTTTTGTTGAGGCTCCAAACTATCTGAATTTGAAGTGTTTTCTCTGAGGTCACATATTTTCTCTAGAAATAAATATTTTGCTGTTTTTTCCTATGTTAAGGGGTATAGATATCAGATTGCTGAGAATTCTGTACCTATAGAGACAGATGGGTCTCAATTATTTCATCTTTAGTTTTTCAAAGACATACTCTGATTTCAAATAAAATTTTCACTTTTTCCCCACTGTCAAAACAAGTGTTTTTGGATTTCAAGCCTCTTTAGGAGTCTAGAGGCCCTTTCTGTCTCTCCCACTCCATGCCGGTTCCTGCCTCTGTTTCCTCCTGCTCTAGACTACTTGGTACTACCTTCTGTCTTATATGCATTGGATGGATTCTCTTGTCTGCTAATATGGATTCTCCCAGATTTGAGTATTTAAAGTTTTATCATTATCAGTTTAGCAAGTTCTTAGCTGTGTGAAAGAACAATGCATATTATCTATCCACTATCTTTAATACAATGATAAGACATTTTATAAGATCTCATCAAAATTAAAAGAGCAAAAAAACCAGTAAGTCTATAAACATGAGCACTGCTCAAAGTCTTCAGAAGTCCAGATACTAAATTTAAATTACATCTTGATGTTTCTGAGAACATGATGTCTTAGAAAGCACTTGCAAGTCAAACATGACTGTTCAAATCATATTCCTCCTGTTTGAACTTTAGGAAATATATAGCCTACTTGATTACACCTGCCTCATAGCACTATTTTGAGGTCATAAGGAATAAATCACCTGAAACTGTGCCTAAAACATAGTAGGTGCCCAATAAATGCTAGTTCCTCTTCTTAACTTCCTAATGTTTTATTTTTCCATTTCAATATATACAGTTCTTCCCACGACTCTTTCTATACCTACTGGGGGAATTGCGTACAGTCCTTCACCTTCTGAATAGATACTTCCATGAATATCTTTACACATAATAGGCAGAAGCCAGGTGCATCTGTTTGCTTTTCCTGGGTAAAAAAAAAAAAAAGCTACCCCAAATTTAGTGGATTCAACAATAACTATTTATTTAGCTCAGAAATCTGTAAATTGGCAAATTGAGCTGGGCTCCATGGGTTGGTTCTGTTGATCTGAGCCAGCCTTATCAGATATCAGTTGGACTTCTTGACCTGTGTTTGGTCAGTTGCTGGTTTGACTGGGAACTGGCTTATTTAAGATACTTTTGCTGGAATTTATTTGCCATGAGTTTTCTCATCTTCTAGCAAACTGTACAGTGATGTTCCCATGATGACCTATTTCACAGTAAGAGCAGAGTGGGCAAAAGACTAGGCTAAATTTGCAGTGTTCCTTTTGCTGCATTCTACTGGCAAAAGTAAGTCACAAGGCCAGCCTGCTTGGGTAAGTACGATTCTTCTTTCATGTCCTGATAGAAGGAGCTGTGAAGAACTGTGGCCATTTTTGAATCTATCACACAGTGTAAAGGTGTATGATGGCCTCTCAAGGATGTGTCTAGTTAACAATGTAATGAAAGATCTGAGGAATATCAGGTTGAGAATCAGGACAAGGTTTTTACTCAGCAGAATCCCTGATGTTTTTGTTCATCATTTTGTTCCCACTTGATTTGTGGCAGAGATAGGAAAACACAACTTGCTACCCTATTCTTGCCTGCATCTGTTTTTTTCAGTCTGCAAGCCAGGGTTGATTTTTACATTGTTAAAGCGTTGGAAAAGATGTCAAAAGACGAATAGTGTTTCATGAAATTCAAATTTCAGTGTTAGTAAATTAAATTTTATTAGAAAACAGCTAGGCCTATACATTTACCTATCATCTATGACTGCTTTGGGCTGCAGTTGGCAGATTTGAGAAATTACAAAAGGGACTATCTGTGGCCCACAAAGCCTGAAATATTTTCTATTTGGTTATTTATAGAGAAAGTTTGCCAACACCTTGCTTATAACTAATGCCAAGTATTCAGAGATGGGTGTGTCATTCATGTAAAACTGTAGGGAAAAAATTAGAAGTCATCAAAAGCTATGAAAAATGAAATATAACGCATAGAAAACCAGTACTTAAGACTTATTTTCTGAAACATTAATAATGTAATACCAATAATTATCTAAAAATAATCTTGGTAAAGGAAATTGGTTTTCTGAGCCTTCTTCTTTATTGAACATAAATAGAAAGAACTAACAGACTTATCATGAAATTTAAATAAACAGCAGGGGAGATATATTTCATTTTTATCATTTTGATCAGAATAAATGGCTTCCTAGAACCATATTTAATCTTTTCAAAATGGAATGTCCAAATGCCTGGAGTTTGTTACCAAATCCAAGGAAAAATGTAGTGGAAGAAAAGCAGGAAGACGACAGAAGGAGCCAGGTGGCAGAGAGAAAATGAGAAGTTGACAGTGAGTAATAAAAATATAATTCTGCCCATGAATTAAAAACGAGAGCAGAATTCACAAGTAGCAGTAATTCTGAGAGCTTAAATGGCTTTGAGCTAGGTCTTCTAGCTCTGTAAAATTAAAAGCACAGCATTTTTATAACTGTACACGTTTTTCATTTTTCACACCACTCTGCACTGTATCCTTTAAAAACCTCTATCATTTTCTTTCATCTATTTTACAGTAAGCTAATTCTTGATTATAAAGTAAAGTGTATTCTACGTAGAAAAATTGGAACATACAAAAATTTACTAGAAGTAAATTTAATGTTATAATCTTTACTTAGGGGTGCAATATTTTCAATATTTTCTTATTTTGTTCTTTGCTTTTTAGCAATGAACATTTCGTTTTTTCATGTTACATAGATTTTATTGTTTGCCTGATAGTCCATCAAATTAACATATTTTAGAAACAGTTTATTTAGTTTCCTTTCTATTCTTGTTAATTTTCAGTATTACAAATAGTGTTGAGAAATATGACATAGTTATTTTCTTTGGGATTTTTATATTATTTCTAAGAAAAGATGGGAGGTTATCATGTTAGAACATATGGATATTTGAAGGCAATGGGTTTATGGAGTCAAATAGTTTTCTAAAATTTCTTTTTACTGATGACTAAGATACCTCTCTATGGAACAGAATGACTGTACAAATCATTGCCTTCTCTGCATTCATTTTAATTTTAGAACATACAGCCATGTAGACTGGACTTAGCTTAGTAAATGCAGCCTTTCTTAGCTGGGCCTGATGAGGTGAGCAGAGAAATAGGACTGAATATTCTGTAATTATAGAACAGCATATTTTTATGATTGAAGGAGTTTACCTCCACTTTTATTTTTAATTCTGATGCAGATTAGACTCAGTGTAAACGAAGCTGTAATTTGACTAAAGCTAACCAAAGCTATGTTAATCCTTATGTTTGTATTATTTCAGAGTTCCCAAATGCTTGATTGGTAATTTGTGATATTTGAAAACAAAAACCAAAACAAGCAAACAAAAAAACCCATGTTGCTATACACTCAAGTTCTGGCTTGACTATGGACTCAATGAGTGATACTGGGGAAGTCATTTAATGCCTCAATACTTCGATATTCTCATACATAAGAAGAAATTCTTAGACTTGATAAATTTCGAGACCCCTCATACTCATTTTAAATGGCCATTATTCACATTACATAATAAAAATATACACATTGATAGTTTTCCTTCCAGAAAGCTCTTCAAATTAATCTACTTTCTTACTCATAACCATAAGGGCAGCCACAATAGAAACTTTAAAAGTTTCCTAACATACTTCTCTCCCCCTTTTCGAATAATTTCCCCAGCAATAGAGGCCTAGTTGCCCCTCATTTATATGACTATTACAGATGATTCTTCGTGGGCTAATAAATATAACTTTCATAGTAACTTTCTGATCATACTTACATTAGAAGCAATTGACAATATCACTCCCTATAAGAAAAAGATGAAAGGAGAAAACAGTGTCTTAAACTCAGTTTTAACAGAAACTTTTTCCTAATAATATTGTTAAAGTTTAAATAGAATTACTAAAGAAGCAATAATAGAACATAAATATATGGAACACTGAGCTAATTTAGATGTGATTAATGATAAGTGTTTTCTGCAGCTGACGTAAAAGGAAATAACTATAGATTACCTTATTATATAAAGAGGAACACATATGTTTTGAGAAATGACACCTAATTTTCTTCTAAATTCTAAATGAATCACACAATGTAAAAATTGTTTTTGCCAAAGATTAAACAGAAAATAGTTCATATCTCAATAGAATTCCAGGCATAATGTTAAAATTTACTCCGTTGAAGGCTTTCTGAAGCTTCTTTCTAGGTTTACAGCTTATCGTTATTTTCATTTTTGTTCACATAAATGAATTGAAACAAAAATATAATCCCTTCCTTTTTGTTGTTGTTTTTATTGTCTAATAGAACCAACAGATGCCATCAACTTGAACCTAACTGACCAAATCTCCATTAGGGAGCTTCCTTATCAACAGTCCTAACAGAGCATCACATATAAATTACTACTGATGAACTCATTTATAAGCAGATGATATGTTAAGCACATCCATAATGAGTAATCTGCATTATAAGTTTCAAAAAAAATCTTGTTGTTCAATGTAAGAAACTCTGATTTTGGCTCATCACAAAAATCGAATATGTCACATAATTCACAGTATCTAATCAAGTAGAACTTTCCATAACAAATTCGCCATAATTAGAACACATGTGATATCCTTTTCTGAAAATATACGCCTCAACAACCTTAAGTTCCCCTTTAAAACTTTAATGCAAATTTTCTCATCACTCCAAGAATCTTGGAGACCCAGGGAAGCACCAAGACACTACTACTATCTTCTGTCCTACCCACACATAAGAGAGGCTTGGGGAATAAGTCTGTAAACCATTCACTAGGTCCCTATCAATTATAGTATTGGGGTGAGCACCAGAGAGCAAAATCATGCACTCCAAAAATCCTCCTCCTCCATGTTCCCAATCTTAGAATTTCACACTCCACCAATGCCAAAGTCCTTACAACTTCTTTCATGCCTCTGTGCTTCTCACATGTTGCCTCCTCTGCCTGCAGCATGCTCCTTACTCTTGTCTGCTTGCAGTTTCTCCTTTCACTCTTGTCAGCCTGAGGGTCTCCTATGCATCCTTCCAAATTCAAGTTAAACTTCCATTTTTTGGAAGTCCTCTCTGACCTGTGCTGACACAGACCATTAGCCCTCTTTCCTTGCCATATGGCTCTGTGTCATACTTTGTACACACATTGCATCATGTCTGCATATATATCACTTCTGCTTCACTGTAAGCTTTTAACCCTGTTTTGCATTGTTTAATTTATCACCAAGGTGCTTTTATGAAAATAATGTGCCACTCATCTTGCACAATGGGTTTCATGGCATGTGTCTCAATTAAAGGTAATAGCCCCCACCTAATTACCTTTTAGTGATTATAAATAAACTATCAAGCAATTTCTCCCTAGTTTTACTGTTTCAGCAGGACACAGAGAAAACTCTCATAGGGGCCTCTCTTAACTCAGAAAAAAAGGAAAAAGAACGATGCCCCCCAGAGGCTGCAAAAAGAGGACAGCTTCATGGTCTTGCAAACCTAGTGGTAAGGGGAGCGCTGTCCATGGTTGCAGAACCAGAAACAGTTAATCTACCTGGGGTTCACTAGCATTTGAGGAAGCTGAGAAGACATGTTGGGTTCAGGGGTCTGATCTGAATCCCCCACCTACATTTATAACCTAACTAGTGTTTTGTGGCTCCCCCCTTCTTCAGTGAGTGAGTACGCTAGGAATAAAACATAGAGTATGAGCTAATAAGTGCCATTTCCAAGGCTCCCTATGACGAGGGTATTGTGTCCAATGGGAACCTCCATAATATCCACCTCGAAGTGTAATGCCTTCAGTTAAGATGACATGGAGGTGTTTCCTACAGAGGACTATACTTCAACATATGGGTGACTAATTCTAACAATTGCTAGTGGGCCAATTACAGGAACTAATGTCCAGCAAACTCACTCATTCAGAAGTATAAAAGATTTTGTCTCTATTTTGTCACAAAGAATAATGTTTAAAACTCGGCTCTTTTGCTTCCTTCCCATGAATTGTGAGGGGTTTTCATTTCCAAAAGTATTTCCTACCATTTGAAAAGAATAAAAAGGGAAAGGAATGGAAGAAGTGCTACCTAGAACAAAGCCAAAAAACAGGATAGAAATATCGATGAGAAGAAGCACATTTGGGGGGTGTAAGCAGGGGAAGAGAATATGTATGGTCATCCCTAAAATTCAGTAAATTAAATCAGAAGACCCCAGTGGCAGTACCATTATTTCTATGTAGAAAGGGTTGGGGTGGAAAAATTAGATGGAACAAAAGGCCTTAAAGGTTCATTTGCATTGACTTTATATGGAATTGTGAACTGTATATTGTCCAGGTGAAAGAGGGCCAAGGCCTTCCTTTGTAGTAGACACACGCGCGCGCACACACACACACACACACACACACACACACACGGAGTAGCTCCATCATCTCCAGACAAGCGTTGCCTGCAGCCTGCCCAGAGATTTAGGATTTGCTTCTTTTGGTAGTATAGTCCCTGTGCTTCCTTGAATCTCTCAGCCCCTGGGACTCAGAGCTTCCTCTTCACGTTCTTATCATTTTGAATAGTAGATCTTGAGTCTGGAAGGACTTTGATGCTCCAGAGTGATACGTCTCAACATAAGTAATGGATAATCATGGGAAACTGAGGCAGCCTTAACTTCTGGGAATCTGAGTTTTGTAGGATAAATAAGATTAATCTGAAAAGAAAGAAGGCACCTCGACTTCGTGTTGGTGAACAGCTCCATCTCCTGTTGTGTGTGGGTATGTTCTGAAAACAGCTTCCACCACAAGTGGCTGCTGTGTACACCAGAATGCTCAGAAAAAATAGCCCGTTTGTAACCCCTTTGCGATGCAGAATCTTCTGCTCATTTACTGCACCTGAAAATGAATGCTGTTTGCTTTTTGGTGGGAACTGGTACCAGAGGGTGGGAGATGTCGAATGGCATAAGATTTTACAGGTTTAACCTACGATAAAGTAAACAGGTTACCAGCAATTTCAAAGGTTTACTTGAAATTATTTTACCCTTTCGCTTAGAGAATTTATTTGGTACCTCAGGAAAAGCAACAAGAAAACCTAATTTTTTTTCTCAGCTCTATAAGAGGAATGAGTTAGAATAACATCAGTACAGATCTGTTTCAAGTTGGTAAAGAAACATCTTTCCTGGTTCTAAATTGAATGAGGTTTAGTTTGTTTACAAAAAGTCTTTTTATGTTGATTTTAAACTTAGTCTCCCTCTGTGCTCTGCTTTTTACTACCAAAAGTAACTTAAAGGAGAGAAAAATGAAAGGGAAGTTGTTTATTTTAAGACAAAAATGCTAAGAATTCAATAAATGTAATATATAGATTCCAAAGAGTGGATGCAGCAAGACAAAATTAAATTTTCCTTTTATTTTTATTTTTATTTTTTGTTCTATTGTAAATATTTTTTTGGCAAAAACTTGGCAATGATTTTCTTTGTTTTTTTTTCCCCCTATTTTATTGTAAAAATAACAAATCAATGAAATTAAACAAAGATTTCTCTACAATAGTAACTTAGAGTAAAATGCAATGGACTATAAGTCAAAAGAACTAAATTGTATTTTTCTATCTAAACCAACCGACATTGTGGCAGTAGGCTGGTAACAACCTCCACGACTTAGTTTATTCCCTGTGGAAAGAAGAATTGCTTTAAATGAAACCTAAAAAAGTTATTACTGTGTTATCCACCAACAGCATGCCAAACCTGAGAAACACATTTTCTATTATGTTTATAAGAATGGTAACTTGTATATTGTATTGTGAATCAATATAGTTAATTCATTTCTATATAGAAAATTTTTACAATAGAAGTTTATGGTCCTTTGTCATTCTAATTGGCTAGCTTAGGAAAAGAAGCCCAGCTTAGCTTATTGGTTTTTCACATTAGATGGCATAATAGTGACCTCAACCAGTAATAACATTGCTAATGTGACTTGGTTATCATAATTCCCAGAGGACTGAAACACCACAAAAAACTACCATGTTAGCATCACCCCTTCATTTTACTGCATAAAATCATAGCTGATATTGTGTATTATGTATTAATATACTAACATATATACTAAAAATAATTAATATATGAATTAATGTTTCATATCCAGAGGGCAATTACTGTGAAATATTAAATAGAGAAAATGTTTATTCCATGCTAATACAAATATCCTGAGTCAAATGACTTATTTTTTGAAAATCATCATCAATCTCAAAGACACGTTTGCATTTGTATGGATAACATAATCATTTCACCATGTAATCAGTCAGAATTCATTTTTACGTTAGGACCCCCAGATCTCTATACAGGACAATGTCAGGAGTACCTAGCATTATCTCTGCTATTTTTGATTCTTGTAGTGCACTTTGAAGAAAACATTTTTAAAAGTAAACATTTTAAATATTTGATATAAGTTTAAGGACAATACTATCTCCTAAATAATTTATCCATACCAAAAACCATGCCAAATAATTGTTTGCTTTTCCCACACACCCGGGCTTGGGACTATTTTGTGAATCATGAGTTTAAGATTAGAGTGTCTATAAACAGTTAGCCATGCTCTCTCTGTACTGTTCTTAGTATCAGGCAGTCCACATATTACATGTGAAAATGTTAGAGACTCAGTTATACAACCTACTACTTACCTAATCATTTATAGCTTTGTCCTAGCTCTAGATATGATTTACCACCTACCATTGGGCTCCTTGTATTCCACAGTAGATCTCACAGTCAAGAAAATAATTTCTCCTTCCTCCGGCTCATACCATTTACTTCCTCTGCCTCTCTATACTCTTTCTCCCTAAACTGGCTACAAGTACATGCAGACAAACCCTTAATAGAACACTTTGGAAAGTAATTTCTCATCTTCAGTTTTGCTTTACTCCATTGCAAACATTCCTGGATGATGACCTTTCCCCCCACTTAGCTTTATAGAGATATGATTGACAAATAAAAACTGTATATATCAAAGGTATACAGTGCGATATTTTGATATTCTTATATATTGTGCAATGATTATCACAGTCAAGCTAATTATCATTTCCATTACCTCACATAGATACCAGTGTGTGTGTGTGGTGAGAGCCTTTGAGATCTAATTTCTTAGCAAGTTTGCAATACATTATTATTAACTATAGTCACCATGCTGTACATTAGGTCTCTAGAACTTATTCATCTTATAATGGAAAATTTGTACCTTTGACCAAAATTTTCCTTTTCCCCACTGTTTGACCCTTGGTAACCACCATTCTACTCTCTGTTGCTATGAGCTCAGGTTTTCATTTATTTATTTTCATATTCTACATATTAGTGAGGTCATGCAGTATTGGTCTTTCTATTTCACTTAGTATAATCTCCTCTGGGTTCTTTTATGTTATCAAAAATGGCAGGGTTTTTGTTTTTAAACTTGAATTATAGACACACACACACATACACGTACATACATATATTAAATATCTCACATTTTCTTTATCTTTTCATCTGTCAGTGGACACTTAGGTTGTTTCCATATCTTGACTGCTGTGAATAATGCTTAAATGGGCATGAGACTGCAGATTTCTCTTCAAGACCCTGACTTCATTTCCTTTGGATATATATATTCTTTAGATTATATCATAAAGTAGTTATATTTTTAATTGTTTGAGAAACCTTCATACTGTTTTTGATGAGGGCTGTGCATTCCCATTAGTAGTGTACAAAGGTTGCCTTTTATCCACATTTGCATCTCATGTCTTTTTAATAAAAGACATCCTAACAAAGTGTAAGGTGATATCTCATTGTGATTTTGATTTACATTTCCTTAATGATTAGTGATGTTGAGCCTCTTTTCATATATTGTTGGCTATGTGCATGTATTTCTTTTGAGAAATGTCTATTCATGTCTTTTGCCCATTTTTTGAGTTATTTGTTCTTTTGCTATTGTGTTTTATGTGTTTCTCATATATTTTGAATATTAATACCTTTAATCCTGGGTGAGGAATGGTTTGTTTTTTGTTTTTTGTTTTTTTGGTTTTTTTTTGTTTTTTTTTGGTTAAGCCCTGAATTTTCTCTGGGGAAGAGCTTCTTTGTCCATTTCTCTTTGTGATCCCTGGCTCCACTTTGTGGGGTTCTTGATTCTTCCTTTACCTTTTTCCTCCTTGGCCATCTCTGAAATGGGTATTGGGGAGCACAGTCTATCACAGCTTTCTTTTACAGCTTTCTCAGCCCATGTTCTGCTCATGACAGGTTGGTATCCCATACTGAGTCACAGGATTTTAAATACAGCCTCATAACTTATTTGACAATACAGTTTTCTCAAAATTAACAGATTTGTTAACTATTTTATTCCAGCAATTTTCACATGCCAGATATCTTTTAGAGAACATGATTTTCATATAAGTCATGTGTCTTTGTTTATTTTGTCTTCATATCTCTTTAGATTTAAGCTAGATTACCTTAAGTGGACTATTCTATAAATGTTATACCCTTATTCTTATTTTTGCTTTGAGGCATCTTAATTCACTTAGATATTTTAATATGAGAGATAAAGTCCATGACCTTAATTTGACCTATTCCTACAGATTTAATTTCAGTGGGTCTTAAGACTTTCTCAATTTTGTCTTTTATACTTGGAGTTTAAATGCAATCAGCTATTCTAACTCTAATTGTGCCAAATTTCTGAAATCTATTTCCTGTGTACTTTCAAACTAGCCAATTATTTTAACTAGCTCATATCTTTTTTTAAAATTTTTTGACAAATTCACTCAATTACTTTTAGTTTAGTAACCATATCGGCTATCTTCTGAGTTACTGCAGGCTACTATCCATAAAATATTTTCCACTGTAACATGCGATTCCATTTTTCCAGCCTCTGTCAGTTATTTTACCACTCTAAGCCAGCTGCTAAGCCAGTGCTGCATATTTTATATCGTTATGACGGTACTGTACTTCAACTATGGTATTAGTTAGACTAAGCTAGGCTATACCTAGGTTCACCGCCAGGATGAACTGAAAGTTATGTAGCTTTGAATCAGATACATTGGTGCCCTCACTTCAGAGACGGTTTCACAGAATTATTTTGGTATGGTTCAGAGTTTATAGGTTGGGTTATGGCAGTTTTCTTATTTATTTAAAAATGTAACACAATAGAATATACAGATGTCAAATTATAATGTACACCTGAAAATTACATAATTGTATAAACCAATGTTACCCCAAAAAACTTAATTAAAAATAAAATAAAAATAAAAATTTGCTCAATATTTTAATTTTTCAGTGGATTCAAGATTGAATATTTAAAAATAGAATAATACATACATAAATAAAATTAACTATTTAAGTAGCATAATGTAAAATAGAATAAAATAAATAATTCCCAGACTGTTAGCAACCAAGTGTAAACTTCAGACAACATATTAAAAGATTCTTTTGTCCAGATGACCAGCCCAAGACCAACAGAAACTGATATTTTCTTTCAAAGCCCAGTGGCACTTCAGTGAGTTGCACCTATGGATAGATAAATCCCTTCCAGGCATGCAGAGGTTTTAAGTCACCTATTTAATATCTCACTCTTAAATATAAATGGACATCTAGGGACAACCATGGTCACATGATAAATGAGAAGAGCTTCCAACTTGATAAACAATCTAAACAAATTCATAAAAAAATGAAAAAAGAATGCAGAAGAAACAGAGACCACAGAGGGAGCAGAGGAAAATAAAGATGATGATGACAAGAAGAACAACACTATCCCTAATAGCCTCAAAGGAATAGGGAGAATATTGTATTCGTGAAACAAAAATATAACCTGATCTTTATAGGAGTGTCAGAGAAAAAAATGAGCCATTATTGAATTTTGAGCATTAGAAAAAAAATAGCAATTGCCAAAATAAAACTAAGGCAATTCTAGAAACATAAGCAAAAATCAAAGTTGGAAAATAGAAAAAAATTATAAAAATCCACGTGATAAAAAATTATAGTATAACTATAGTATAAGTAGGAAAAACAGAACAAAGTAAAGATGGGGAGAAATTAAATAAATAAAATATTTCAAGATCTGCTCGTCTGTCACAATGAACAGAAAACATAACACCAGTGCATATTAATATGACATTTCAAAATAGGAGGAAGTAAATAAAAAATTGTAAAGCCTTCATCGATAAAAGTAGGTAAATTACAAAAGATCAGAAATAAAAAGTTTCAGACCTCTTGGCAGCAGTACTGGAAAGTAAAAGACAATGCATCTGAAATTCTGAAGAAAAGTAGTTTCCATCCTAGAAATCTATATTCAGACACACTATTCCAATCTAAGGCTAAAGTAAATAGACAGAGAGTCAATTTATCTTCTAAGTACCCTTCTTTTTAGAAAACATTTGAAGGGTATACTTTACAAAGATGTAGGAATAAAACAAAGAAATGAGAAAATAGGATGCAGGAAACAGGGGATCAATAATAAGCAATGTTAGATAATATATGCTCAGAAGCCTAAAAAACAACTGTCCTAGGTTAGAGAAGAAGCAAAGAGGACTGACTTCAAAAGTGAAGTCTCCAGGAAAAATAAAACGCTTAGATGGATTGTCTAATGTTTTTGATTAGAGAGAAAATGAAAGCTTGCTGGAAGAATTTGTAATAAGTAAACAAATTTGTTTCACAATAATCAAAACATAATTATATTTCACTAATTATAATTGACTATTTGAGACTATATTTCAGTGAGGTCATTTATTTATAGCCATAAACACTGAATATTGATTTATCTGGAGTGTCTGAAATAACTAACTGTGTAATATGAAGGAGAAACAGTGGGGAAGGGCGTTTTTTAGCTTAATCCTCACCCACCATAGTAAGAAGTCAATAAATAGTATCCAAATGGCTAAATCCACAAATAGGAATGTAAACATAGTATTTAGAAATATTAGTATGATACCGGAGCAAATAGTTAACAGAGTTGAATATTTTTGCTTCTGGCCAGTGGGACTCGGGTATAAAAAACTAGAGTAATGTCATATTAATATGCACTGGTATCCTTTTCACTTTCAGCCATTTAGAACAATTTAATATTTTAAAGCCCATGATTATAAAGTAAGTAAAAAAACAAACAAATAAACCCCATACTTTTGTTACTTAGTAGGTTTGTTTTGTTTTGTTTTTCAACCATAATCACTTGTGGAACTAGTTTCACTTCTGCATTAGGATTTTTTCAGAAATATCTGAAATATTTTTGCACTTATACAAAAGCTGCCATTTATAATTTCAAGAACAAAGGCAGTGATACTCGTTATAGGAAAAATGGATCTGTTTTTGATGAGCTTAAGTAAGTTGCTAATTCATGCCAGGAGCAAAGGTATGGGCACTGGCAATACATGCATATTAATGTCCTCAGAGACCAGGCAGCAGCCTCAGAATGAAAATCACTGGGAGTAACAAGAAATACCACTGATCACATAACAAGGAGAAAAGGAGGCAAAGGGTGTTATATGCCAAGCTGAAGAGTGGAGTTCGATCACCAGCAAATCGACATCTTAGAATCTCCAGAGTATCAATTTCAAAAACTCTGTCTTTCTCAAATGTACTCCACTGCTCTTTGAGAGTCATGCTAAATTTCAGACCTATAACAGAAATCAAAGTCCCTTCTCTTACTTTTCTAGGCTCTAAACACTCAGGCCAACTTTTATATATTACTTCCTCCCTGTAAGATCTGTGGCTCTTACACATGACATACCCTTCAAATACTTCCCATTCAAGGGATAATCTGCCATTAACCTGTTATTATGCTGTGGCCTTCCTTTGTAACTGACAGCAGGCCAACCATTTTAGAAGGCAGTGTTGCTAACATTTATGTTAAGCATTAATGTATGGAGCTACAGGAGAGGGCAGTTCCATGAAGCATACAATCTATAAAACCAGCTTTTTGTTTGGATGCTTCTTTACAAGGAAACACTAAACTCCTTACCTCTCCTTTAGTCTCCACTTTCAAGGAAATGATAGAATCATTGTCAAAAAGAAATTGAATCTATTCTGTAATAATAAAAAAAAGGGCTTTTTAAGCAATCAATGTTTCTCAAAAATTTTAACATTAATAGTCCAGGTAATGGAGAGGGAATGTGGGCCTTCAGGGAAGTTTATGAAGTCTAGCCCAACAAGAGCTTCTAAAATCACAAAGTGTCCTTGAATTCATTTTGTCTTTTAATATTATGGACATTTAATTGCATTACATGCACTGTTAATATATCCATTTTTTAACTTTATATTATTTATATTATATTATTCACCAGTGAAATCATATACCCAACTTTCTCTTAACATTTTCTAGAAAGCTTGACAATTCATTAAAAGTGTCCTGTTAATACTTTGACAGAGAGGTCTCTCTGCAGTCAGGAAATGATGAAAAACTCTTACATTTAAATGAAAACGAATGATCTTGTCTTTTTTTTTTTAACACAATAAATTACTGGTGGTGATAGTACAGGAAAAATGTTAGTTATTTTGTTCCATTGGTTTTTCCCCCAGGAGATCTGCTGTTACCACTGTTGTGTTGTCTACTATTCATTCTTATGCCACATATGTGTGAGGGTGCCTGAGAATATAGAACATAGATCCCCACTTAATGGGAAGGGCAACTGGAGAGATTTTTATAGAAGAATGGGGTTAGACCATCAATCCTGGATTAAGCAGAGAAACCAGAACACGCAGTGATTTGCAATCAGGAAAAAAACAATCTCAGGATAGGAAGTATGACAAAATAAAATAAAAATAATTACATTTGCATGTAAAAGTTTGAATGTTTATTAACATCTCTGTTTCTTTAAATAGTAATTAAAGTGCTACACATTCTTTTTGGCTAATGGATATATTCAGAAAAAAGAATAAAAAAGCTTTGAGAGAAGATACGTTTCAAAAGATGAAAAGTGAGATTAAGGCAGGAGGTCCCTTCCTGTGCTGTGGTTCAACACAGTTGCAGGTAGAAAAGTGCTGGCATTTGAAAACTGTAGGGATCTCAGTCCTGGAAAATCAGACGCTGGGCCACACGGGCAATGAAATTTAACACCCAGATCTCAACAGGTAGACAGGCTGAAGCCATGACAGACTATTTCAACTTTTGTGTTTAGCTCAGGAACTGGAGCACAATGCCATTCAAAAAAAAAAAAAAAAAAAAAAAAAAGAAAAGAAAAAGAAAAAAAGAAAAAAAAACCTAGCTCTATAAAGATGAGAGACAAAAAAGCAGAGCAAATGAAGTTCAAAAGATAACAAACACCATCTCTAAGGAACCTAAGTTTTAATTGGAAAAACGGAAATGCTTTGAAGTCAAGTGGATCATGCAAAAAAAGTTAGCCAAATAGCCAAAGAGGGAAAAAAAAATGCTCAGTACTGTTCCTTATACCAAATAGAAGCCTTTCCTATTGATCATGGATTCAATGCAAGAAAGTGACTTCAGCTAAAATTCTGTCTGGACCAGAATATATGTGGTTTTTCAGGGAAGGAATGTAGATGAGCAACATTTACCTTACCCTACACACATCACCACATGCTTGGCTATTTCCAAGCTGATGGCGAGAACTTCCATTAATGGACATGGGAAGAGAAGTGCTCTCCGGTTGACAAAGAATCACTTCTGAAAAGGCACTTCTTTATGAGAAAAATAGAATGAAAAATTATTTAGAGAAAAATAACCAAAATGGACTCCCAAAAGCAAACTGTACAGTCTTGTTCCTGACAGGTTCTACCATGCCTTGTTTTAGAGAGGCCACTTCAAGAAAATATTTGACATTCCAGAAGCTTCTCCTCTTTTTTAGATAAGACTTTTTATCATGATGTCACTCCCTGTTCAGAGGACAGGAAATTATGGTTTATTATTCTGGATTGCTGTGTGTAAATTTTTAATTAGAATGTAATTTGGGCTCATAGAAAATATGTAATGTTTATACTCTATATAAAATATGTCAGTCACTATAAACTGCCTAAAATGATGATAGAAAAATTACTGAGATAAACATTTTAATCATAACCAGGGCACTGAGAGAAGAAAAAAATGTGTGGGAAATGACAATAAAGTCAATATGTCAATAAAGTCGATGATATATATGTAATATCTCTATATATTCCAGTTGTTATGACAAAAGAGTTATAGATGCCTTTTGTAATAAAGACCGACTCAGGACTTACAAACAAAATAAATGCTCTTTCTAGAGAGATACCTAAGGTTATTATCATGAAAGAGAAAGGTGAAAGTCCTGTTAATATCAGATTATACCCTGAGACATTAGGATGAAAATTAAATTAATGCTTGTTGTGGTGAGATGTATTTAGTTAATTCATGAGAAATGATCCACAGTCAGTGTTAATATAGAGAAATATGTTGAAATTTGAAACGCACACTTTGCCCACCTTTTCTTCCATTACATTGCCCTATCATTCACCAGCCAAAAGATACCCAAGATCATGAACCCCCTCTAGTGAGCCAAGTGTGAATGGACAGAGGAAAGGTCCACTGATGTTTGGCTGAAATTGAATCAGCAAAAGCTTTTGAGATACAAGGATTAAAGGCTGACATTTCATGAGGTGCAAGAGAGAGTCGGGAGGAGAGGGTACCAGATGGGCAGAGCTTAAAGAAGGGCTGAGTTGGAGTGGTTTAGGGAAACGAAGGACATCTTTCTGCACTGTCCTCTCAAGGCCTAAGTGAGCAACAGTTTCCTCACCAACAACCAATGTAATATAAGGGAAAGAGATAGCTAGGTAAAGATGCAACTTCTAGTTGCCAACTCTGCCCTCTTATGGGATGAAGACTTGAACAACTGAGTCACATGGCTGTTTAGATCTCCACTGGAGTGAAGACCGTGTTCAGTTTCAAGATGATAAATGAGAAATAGTACTCTAAACAGGGCCAACACATGCTTCTGATGGCTTTGCTATCCTTGTTTAATTGAAGGGAGAAGAACTACAGGTAGTAAGAAGTTCCTTAAGTCTGAGAAAACCTAAAGACAGTTTCACTGGGCTTTTCCTTAACTTTACACAAGGATTACAAAGCAAAAGAACTCTGTGTGGCACTAAAAGCATAGAATGTCGTTCATAGTTTATAATATTGCCACTTACTTTTTCACAATTAATACTTAACCATATTCATCATTAAGAAACTTAAAGACTACAAAATATTCAGAGCAAATTGTGAAAATGTTTCCCATCATCATATTCTACCCAAGAGTTAATACTGAAATCTCAGTTTGCATAATTTCAGTATTGACCATATATATGTAAGTATAAATGTAAATGTTAATGAATTCATTAGATCATATTACAAAAAGTTTATGGTTAGATTTTTTCAAATGTAACATATCTCATGTAAAATTTGTATCATTGAAATAGTTCTAACTAGTCCTTTATAAGGACTGCAAAGTATCCCCTGGTAGAAATAGTATACATTCATTCATTGATTACATCTGTTGGGTTATAGGTCTCTTCTACTTCTGGATACATGGATGATTTCATTTTGTCATTCCATTGTGTTAAACATGGCAATGTGGCATGTCAAATTCAAGTTATGATCAATGAATTTTGAGTGGTAGTGACATGTGTCATTTGTGGGCTTAAGCATTTATTTGCCAGGGCTTGACTATCCTGAGTTGTCCTGTTATACATTCATGGAAGTTTGTGTTAATATGGGAGAACCATAGGATAAAAGCACCCTGGACAGTTGAACAGACTTGAAAGAGAGCTTGCCTGGAGAGTCAGCTGGGTCAGCAGGTGTTTGTGTGTGTGTGTGTGTGTGTGTGTATGTGTGTACACACATTGGTTTGACAGAGGTGGAGAGTGAAAAAACTGATGTTAGAAGCTGAAAAGACACCAAATCATGATTTGCAGGGACAAAACATATAGTAAAACTTTGAACTGAAACAAGATAAACTCAACAAACCTGCAGCTCTAGGAGAAATTAAAATGAACAATTATGATGTTTAGCCAGAGTAGATGATATTTTACAATTCTTTGATCATTACAATGATTGTAAGTAATGAACAAAATATTGATATTACTTAATATATACCTTATAGTAACACAAATGTTTCTCAGGCTGTATTATAGAACTTCGGTGACAGTTTTGTTGAAGTGCCCTAACTAACCACGACCCTGTATTCATACTCCTGGGGAATTGCCTTCCACATTGACTCTGGACTTGTCCATGTGCCTTTCTTTGGCTAGCGAGCATTAATGAGCATGAAGCATGCAGAGGCTTGATAAGTGCTTGTTTATTAGGGGTTGTCCTTTTGGAATGCTCCTTCGTGGAGCCTGTTGACAATACTGGTAAGAAGTCTAGATTAGACGACTGAATAATTGACTGTCATGTGGAAAGAGGGTCTGGAGAATGGGAGCCCATATTGGATGGTCCAGCCCCAGCTAAGCAGATGTCTGTGTGACCCCCACGAGGAGAACCAACAGCTGAGTCCAGTCGACCTACAGAAATTTGAAAAATAATATATCATTGCTTTAGGGGTCGTTTCCCAATAGATAACTGAAACAAGAGCTGAATGTATCTGTTAACATTTCTTTTATTACAGAGATTAAATCCTATACACAGTTTAAATATTCATGTGGGTTTTATTTTTATTAAAAAAAAACTATCAAATATATTCAATGTGACTAAAATTATGTTGATAAAAATATAGATAATGATTTTAATATCATGGATTTTTTCCTCAAAATTTTTAAGAATAAAGGCAAACATAAATAAATAAAATTAAATCACATATTAATTCTCAAATCAAAGAAAATAGCTCCTTTATTAGATTAGATGACCTCATAGTAAATCCAGAAAAAAAATTCACCATATTCTAGAGTCATAGTCAACTATTAATTAACTCTCCAAATCCTTTTATTATCTTTATCTTGGATTTCATTATAAAGTTTTTCTAGTGCTGGGTACTAGAAAATATTTATGGCTAGAGCATAAATATCTTAATCTTCTAAAACACTAATTGGATTTACGCGTTCAGTATTATTGTAAAAGCAAAAATGACAGTTTTGAGCGCTTATAATTTACAAGCACACAAAATATATACATATTTTGATCCCAAATATGTGGACCCCATTTTTTTTTGGAAGAGGGAGATAAATATCTCCCACTGCTTGATTCTAAGTTTTCTGAGTTAAAGCTCTGCTCTTCTGTAAGAGATGTTACCTAAAAACAATGAATTCTTACAGCAAAAATAGGTCATGCTCATGAATAATCCAATTAATTGAGAAATAAAATATTTCCCTTTCTTTCTGCTTAGTTTAACTAGGACTTAATGAATGCATCTAGAGACAAATTAGAGCAAGAAGACCCTTAGGAGCTAAGATGCAGAAATAGGCTCTGATCATTTTCAGAGGCATGGTACAATAAGGCTAGGTTGTATTTGTGTGTTTTACAAGGGAAATGATGAACCTTCTACTGGTGTGATTAGCATTATAGCCGTGGTGAGCTACACGGTGCTCCTCAAGCCAGAAGAAGCCTTCAGTCAAAACTCAGCTTCATTACTCACCATGGTACTCTTGCAGCTGGTTACTGAGGCTCAAATTTTCTAACCTAATATTTTCACATCTTGAGTTTTTAAGAGGGCTAATTCATATAATGTGTGAGAAGTGCTTAGCAAAGTTATCTGACACATAGCAAATGCTTTGTAAATGTTGACTGTAGTTATTTTTAGCCATTTTAAGTGCCTTTCCGACCCCAGCCTACCTGTCAACCCTCACCTTGCATCATAATTCACTTTGCTCTCAATGCTGTCGGTTTCTTCTGTCGGTTTTTCCAATGAACCATAACCTTTTTTAATTTTAAAACTTCATATATGATTGTCCACCTGAAATTCTTGAAACCCACTAACATCTCTTCAGAATTAAGATTTAGTCTCTATATTTCTTTCTTTGCACAAAGCTTTCCTGAGAACTGATGGAAATCATTGATCCTCTTTACCAGGCTTGTGCACCCATCCTGCAGCTGCTGTGAGCAAAGGCTGCTAAAAGCTCATCCCTTTCTCCAGGGAACTGACCTAGTGGTTCTCAAATATTACTGTGAATAAAATCACCTAGAGGGGTTGTTGGCCCTGATTTCTGGACCCCATTTCCTGAGTTTCTGAACCAATATGTCTGGGGAGATAGCTCAGAACTGACAGTTAACAAATTCTCAGGTGCTGCTGGTGCTGCCGATCCATCAGTCACCGTTTGAGAACCTCATTCCTAGATCAAGATAAATAAATCCTCCTTCCTGGAGGTTATGACAAACCCTGATCATCCCTCCTCCACATGGAGGACTATGACTGACTGACAAAGGGGTAAAAAGTGAGACTAGCCCTGTGGTACCACTCAAGCTTCAGAGTCTGCATGGGATAAGGCTGAGACTACAGCCTCGCTTAGCTCCTTTCTTTGCCCCTGCTTCTCCCACTTCCCCTTTGCCGAGAGCACTCCTTTAATAAACCAAGAGCACAGAATCCCTGTCTCAGAGCCTACTGCTGAGGAACCCAGCTGAAGACACACGTATATATAAATACAGTGTGGAAATACAGGAAATTATAAAGAGCAAAGTTGTCAACTTTGCCTAGATGGGAATACAGACTTTCTCAGAAGAGAATATGTAGGAGCTTTTGGGGATGAAGAAAGCAAAGCATATTTTCCATTGAAGGCTTGAGCATAGAAAAAGATGCATCCTGTTAAAATCTTAAAAGTTTATCACCATCATTTTTAACAGGCCTCAGAAACTGAGTTGTACCTGAGGCTGTAAGTACTTGAAATTGCCCTATCTCTGAGGTGCTAGGTTGTCATTTCATATAATGAGACAGCCTGTACTTTCCAGGACCTTACACAGTGAGGCTCTATAAATTCTGCATCAGGCAGAGTGTGGAAGCATCTCTTAATGGCCCCAGAAACTACCATTTTACTGTCTGGGATCTGCCAATATGAGATAATGTTGATAAACTGCACAGCTTTCTGCCAGCAATAAAACTAGAGAGCAAACAGAGTTTAAAGGCTGCAACTAACTTTTTGTTACAGGCGAGGCCAGAGGACAGGGACTGGATGAATGAGGAGACCTTAGTGGCCTGTTTCCAGAAATGGACTGTGCGGTCCCACGTGGCCAACACTCTTGAATCAGTGTCATCTTTGTAAATCAGAATAATGGAATCAGCTCTCTTCCTTGAGCAGGTGGCATTGCCCTCTTTTGCAGGATGGCATGCCTGGAGTGGAGGCTGGAGCCATCTGGACTGCTGTCAGGAAATCACATTGATGCTGAGTTTGGACCACAGGGCAATTAGCAGGGCTCTCTACAGCAGCTTTGTAAGTGCTGGAGCCTTCCTCATCACTTACATTCCTCATGCCTGATGTGGCAATATTCACTTGACTACAATACTACTAAAGGGATGTGATTAACCGGGCCACCTGGTATGTTGGTAAAAATAACAAGAAGGTCTCTGCATAGGTAACCGCCCCAGTCAGGAGTAAAAAGAAGTATCCGATGAGGAATCTAGTTGAATGTATTTCCTGATTTATACTTTTTTAACAATAGGGGGCGTTAGGTCTCTATGTTGTCTGTTTTTTTACTTTGTCTGGAAAAACCCTAATCCCTTTCCTGGTTTCATCTGGTAGTTCTATAAGTGAAATTCGCATGTGGGTGATGTTACCAGTACCTTTTATAGCCCTTCAGTAAGTTAAATGAAGGCAACTCTGGCTGAAAAAAAAAAAAATCACAAGAAATTTCATGGATATTACAGTTCCTACAACACCGTGAGAGCAAGGTCATGCAGGATCCCAATTTATCTTTCGATAAAGATCCTGAAAGAGGCTATAACAAGGAAAAGGAATGCCTTTCCCTTCCTTTGAAGCATTTCACAATTCCATCCCACTTTCCTTCCTTTCTGAAACTAAGAAAACCTCTCCTATCCTGCATGACAATGGGCATTTTATCTGGAAGTTGACGTAACCCAACTTTTCACTGTGGCCTTCCCTCTCAAAAATATTTGTCCAGAGGGAATTCCTGTTCTTTATCTTCCAAGTATAACATCTGTAGCATCAAATACTCCAAATTATGTTCATCTTAGCTCTACACTGGGCCAGAGAAAAATAATTCTAGGCAATGGAAACATGTTATCACTGGATAAATATAGAGTGGAATATAACTACACTTCCAAGTCGTGGAGACATTTTGACTGTTCCTTGAATATTAAATTCAGAAAATCCTCAGGGAACATGCAAGAAAGCATAAGAGGCCTATCTTGAAGAAAGTTCAAGATGTATTATGCATCCCTTGTTTTAACATGTTAGCAGCTCATATGGAATATGGCCTTAGGAAAAAAATACATAATATACAAAACATAGTTGCCTACTTCTTTTCATACTATTATGTAAATGAGTGATAATATTTTAAAAAGTAAAAAAATTTAATACCATGAAATCAATCTCTAATAATGGCCCCATTATAGGAGGAATCATTAGTTTACTAGGATCACATTTCGAAATAATTCAAATGAAGTCTTCTATAACAGACAGTTTTGCCCAAAGACTACTTCGTGACCAAGAGGAAAAAATAAATAAACTACACTTCTTAAAATTAGTTTTTTTCCTTCTCTACCCCCATCTTCAAAATCAAACCCCAATCTTTTTTTGCTAGTTTTTAGCTGGAGGGAAAGAGATGCCAGAAGTGGCAGGGTAAGTTGGAGCAGCTTCTGACACTCACAGGTAGAGTATCAGAGCAGTCCGAATGCTTCCCGACTGGAATGCTGAAGAGGAAGTGATCCATGGAGCCATTCTCTTTGGGATGACTTACATAAGAGCCTTATCCATTCATCTGGAGCACTCCGCCCTTTAGATGTTCCCAAAGAATCAGCTGCCAGCAACAGCTGTTCACCGGTCATTCCCCACACATTTTTCTTCTCTCAGTGCCCTGGTGATGATTAAAATGTTTATCTCAGTAATTTTTCTATCATCATTTTAGGCAGTTTATAGTGGCTGACATGTTTTATATAGAGTATAAACATTATATATTTGCTATGAGCCCAACAAATTACATTCTAATTAAAATTTTTACATGCAGCAATCCAGAATAATAAACCATAATTTCCTGTCCTCTGAACAGGGAGTGACATCATGATAAAAAGTCTTATCTAAAAAAGAGGAGAAGCTTCTGGAATGTCAAATATTTTCTTGAAGTGGACTATCTGAAACAAGGCATGGTAGTATCTGTCATGAACAAGACTATGCAGTTTGCTGTTGGGAGTCCATTTTGTTTTTTTCTCTAAATATTTTTTTTTCATGCTATTTTTCTCATAAAGGAGTGCCTTTCAGAAGTGGTTCTTAGTCAACCAGAGAGCACTTCTCTTCCCATGTCCGTTAATGGAAGTTCTCGCCATCAGCTTGGAAACAGTCAAGCATGTGGTGATTTGTGTAGGGTAGGGTAAATATTGCTCGTCCACATCCCTTCCCCGCCTCTGAATGGGGCTATTGAAAAGAATCTGCCATTGTTTTTGTCATTTGCAAGGTACTCTTTATTGGAAAATAGAGAGCTGGAAGGATTTGTGTCGGGAGATGATTCTTCTTTCTTGAGAGGATGATAGCATGCCTAAAATTATGGAAGCATAAAAGCTGCAGGTTTTCTATAATGGGTACTGCTCAGTATTATTAATAACTGTGCACAAGGCACTTCTATGTGGGCAAGTGGCTTCAATCATTTTTATCACACAATAGCTGCAGAGGTTCAGTGAGCTCTTCAATCTCTTCACAAGATTGGGTCCCAGTAACACATAGAGTTTTCAGGCTGGGAGGAAATTCCCAAGGCTCACTCAAGAAATATTACTGAATTATTAATTCAAGAAACATTTTATACATACGTATGCACACACATGCACAAATACATACATGCATCAGTTTCCATCAGTAGGTATATGCCAGTGAGATAAACACAGCCTCCACATTATCTCATTTAATCCTTACAAAAACCCTAGGAGAAAAATGCTATTGTTACATTCTTTTCCCAGATGAGTAAAATGAGATTTAGAGAAATTAAGGAATTTATTACAAAGATAATAAGTGGCAGAGCCTGGACCCAAATCTGATTTCAAACCTCACATTCTTGTGCTGGATCCGTCTGATAATAGGCACATATAATAGCGGGGAGGGGGTGTGCTCTCCCATAAGTCCCCTCTCCACCATGATCCTTGACCCAGGAATCCAGAGTCTATACTAGAGATGGAAACAGGGACGGCCTCATGCAAACATTAGCTACAGGTAAGGACCCATGTCACTGCTCCAGGTTCCTCTCCTCAACCACCATGCGTCCTCATCCACCAGGCGTCCTCATCCAGGCAGACACTACGCATTCCAGACAACGAAAATCAAAGTAAGAGAAAGAAATCAGTAAAGGTAGAAATCAATAAATTAGGAAACCAAAAGAACAAAAACTGAGAGTTTAATTCAAAAACTCGTTTGGGGAAACACTAATAAACAGACAAATCTCAGACAAGTTTGAAGAAGAAAAAATATTAAAAGAGAAATGAGATAGAGCCATGGATTCAGAGGGGATTAACTAGCTAATTATATTAAAAAGCTATGTATAGCTCACTAATACATTTTTTTTTTAAATTTCACTGAAATAGTTGATATGTCAGCTAATACAAATTAAATACATATAAAAAAAAAAGACAGAAAAATCAGAGAGCCTTGAAAGACAAACACACATGGAAGAAAGAATTCAAAGCATTAAGGGTTCAAGAGACATTAGGTGATCACTACTGGAAAATTTTATTGTCTTTAAAATATGATACGTTCTTAATATTTGTGTTTTTTTGAGTGTGTGTGTGTTTGTGTTTACACAGCTTTTGGGTACTTATTACTCACCACAAACTTTGTTAAGTACGTAGTATGAACTATTATGTTTAATACTCACAATCTTATGAGGTAGGCACCATCGTTATCCCTTTTTTTTATGAATGGGGAACAGTGGTAAGTAATGAAACTGGATTTCTAACCCACATCTGTCAGACTTGAGAGCCTCAATTTTTTTTTTCAAAGATATAATTGACATATAATTGTATTAGTTTTAGATGTACAACATACTGATTTGATATATGTATATATAGTAAAATGATTACCAGAATAAGTGTAGTTAACTTCCATTACCACACAGTCACTTTTTTCTTGTGATAAGAACTTTTAAGATTCCATCAACTTTCAAATACACAGTACAGTATTGGTAACTATGTCACCATGCTCTATGTTATATTGCCAGGACTTATTTATCATATAACTGGAAATTTGTACCTTTTGACCACTTTGACCTACTTCATCCACCCTGCAACCCCTACCTCTGGAAACCACCAATCTGTTTCCTGTATCTACGAGTTCAGATTTTTGTTTTGTTCTGTTTTTAGATTCAACATATAATTGAGATCAGTATTTGTCTTTCTTTGTCTGGTTTATTTCACTTAGCATAATGCCCTTGGTTCCATCCATATTGTTGTAAATGACAAGATTACTTTTTTTTTTTTTTATGGCCAAATACTATTCCTATTTGTGTATGTTTCACATTTTCTTTATCTGATCATGTGTCGATACACATTTAGGTTATTTCCATGTCTTGGCTATTGCAAATAATGCTGTGCTAAACATGGGGTACAGGTATTTCAAGATCATGATTTAATTTCCTTCAAATACATATTCAAGTGAAATTGCTAGATCATATGGTAGTTTTATTTTAATTTTTTGAGGAAGCTCCATACTGTTTTCCATAATGGCTACACCAATTTATGTTCCCACTGAGAGTACATTAGGGTTCCCTTTTCTTCGTATTCTCACCAACACTTGTTATCTCGTCTTTTGGATACTACCATTCTAACAGGATTGAGATGGTTTTGATTTCCATTTCCCTGATGACTTAGTGATGCTGAGCACTTTTTCATATACTTCTTGGCCATTTGCTATGTCTTCTTTAGAAAAATGTCTATTCAGATCTTCTGCCCATTTTTAACTGATTTTTTTTCTATTGAATTGTATAGGTTTTTATATATTTTGAATATTAACCCTTTTAACAGATATACGATTTACAAATAGTAGGTTGCTTTTTCATTTTGATGATGGTTTCCTTTACTCTACAAAAACATTTTAGTTTAATGTAGTTCCATTTGTTTATTTTTGCTTTCGTTGCCTTTGCTTTTGGTGTCAGTCCAAATAATTATTGCCAAGACCAATATCAAAAAACTTACCCCTGTGTTTTCTCCTACAAGTTTTGTGACTTTTAGGTCTTACATTCAAGTCTTTAATCTATTTTGAGCTGATTTTGTGTAGGGTGTAAGATAGTGGTTCCATTTCATTTTTTTTTGCATGTGGCTGTCCAGTTTTCCCAATATGATTTATTAAAAAGACTGTCCTTCCCCCATTATATAGTTTTGAGCCCTTTTTCATAAATAATGGAACATATATGTGTGGGTTTATTTCTGGGTTCTCGATTCTCCTCCATTGATCTATGTCTCTGTTTTTATGCCAGTACCATACCGTTTTGATTTGTGAGAGCTAGATTCTTAACCACTACCTTAAGTTGCTTCCAGACAAAAACTGCAACAAACTACAAAATTTTACAAAACAAGCAGAGTATTGATGCAATAACCTTAACAATGATTATCCCTAAGAAAAAAATATTTGAGCCATTCCCATTTTCAAACACTGAAACAAAAATCTTAAATAAAATATTGGCATATCCTTTACAACATGACAAATACACCCAAATCAAATATGTTCATTTTAGCAATAGTAGGATATATGTTACATAAATAAGTCTAAGGAAAAAAATCACATGAATCATATAAATTAATGTCAAAAAGTTATTTATATGATTTATTTTCAATTCTGATTTTTAAAAAAGAACCCTTATTGTAATCTCTGATACTCAGTGGTAAAATATTAAAGAAATTGTTATTAGAGGTAAGAACAAATAAAGGTTATACACTCTCCTCTTTATCATTTATATAGTTTTCAAAATTCTAGTCAATGCAATAAGAAAAGAAAAAGATATTGAGATATTTGGAAGTTGCAATAGAATTTGTTATAATTACCTGCAAGTCCTCCATGTGAACATTCAAGGGAATCAAGTTAACAGTGATAAGAAATTTCAAGAACAATTCAGTAAGTAGGCTAAATAAAAAGGACAGTTAAAACAGCTCAGTACTTGCCTGGGATTATTACCTGAATTTATATTGAGGTCATTTTTATAATCGATTCAATAACATTAAGTATTGATTTTATTTTTACAAGCCTTTTTTATATTTAATGATTTTTTGCCTTTCTTTAAGAATCTTGGTTTATATCCTCTTTTGTTTTGTGTTTTCATTAAATTGTCCTATACTAGAAACATTTCTCAAGGCTCTGGCTCTTCTAAATGGACTTTGGCAGAAATTACCATGTACCCAACTCCAGTTCCTCCTTCTGAACCTATAACAGATACCAGTAGTCAGTCATGCCATCTTTTCCCCAGCCCAAATATGGTCTTCAAAGCTTTCTCAGTAGAACTGCTACTAACTGATTGGCACTGGTTTATACAATATAAATGACTTTTCTTCCCCAGTGAGGGGAACTTGCATTAATCCACCCAGTGGATTTCCAACTGGGGAAGGAAAGTCTTCCAGAATTTACAGAACCTCTAACTTGCTACAAATTCAACTTTATTGAATTCTCTCAGAAAGGTCCAGGACTTTAATATGTAACCTTTTAGAGAGTAAGGCTTTTTGGAAATGGGACTAGCAGAGTTTGTCACAAATTAATTCAAAGCGAACACCAACTTTGCTCCTGAATTTTCTGTAAGCTGTAGCTTAGAATGAAAAGCTTGACAGTTCTTTTATACCTATACTGTCAAAGCAGTCTTGTATCAAATGTCTGTAGTTCATGGTCATTTTTAGCTGGCCACATTATCAAGAGCTCAAGTAAGTCACTTAAGAAGGCCCAAACTTGATTAAAAACAAAGAAATGTCTCCTGGAAAAAAAATGGTGCAGAATTTCATACATATTCTCCAGTGAGAGATGGCATAATGATACAAGAATATTGTGTGGTTGCATGACAAAGCATGTATGTTTCAGAAGATAGATACTCTGTTACTCTTTCTCAAGAAATCAGCATTAAACAACAGATATCCTCAAAAAATTGTATTAGGCATTGTGGTGTTAGGAAGATATTAAAGGCAAAATAGATATGCGTAGATATATCAACCCACAATGTTTACCTTCTTAGAAGCATAATCATCTGAAATTCGATTATAGCAGTCACTGACTGAATCTTGTGAGAGACTTCCATTTACACTTAAAAGAGAAGTGAACTTTTTAGTACTATAGAACGTAAAATAATCTGGCCTTTCCTTTCTTTCTGCACTGATGCGTGGTACTTCTGCACCATTCTACACTCATGGCATTTTGACCTCAGGGCACCACAGCAAAATCCCTATGGGGGTCCATTCGCAGAGACAATCGCACATCCTATACTGCACCCTTGAATGACCTTCTTTTCATTCTTGGAAAGCAGTCTTTCTCTGCTTTGCCTATGCTTTTCCTTCTGTTTAGAATGTTGTTCCTCCACACTCCTATTTTTTACTTGGGCAGTTTCTTTTTATCTTGTTGTATTGCCTGACATTTTATTTCCTCACCAAGGCAAACTCTGAACAATCTCTACTCCCAGTGCCCCACCATAAACATCTTTCCTTATTGTGTCATTGTACTCCATGCTTTTGTTTCACAGTACTAGTTAAAATGTTAATTATATATTTATTTGGAGTTTACTTAATGTTTGTTTTCACAACCAAGTTGTATGTTTTTTGAGGACAATGGTCATGTTTATTTTGTTTTATTTACCAAATGTCTAGCAAAGTCCTTTTGGTTTAATAGGCCGCAAATTAATAAAATATGAACAGATAAATAAGTGAAAGGAGGCATATTACCTAAATATATTAAAAGATAACACAATTAATGCTGTGGCAGAGACACAGAGAAAAATTTACAAGAGTACAGAGAGTGAGAAATCACGTCTAATTGGAAAGTTGGAAAGGACTTTATGAATTGGGCAGTAATTCAGATTTAAAAACAAGCAATGTTTGAACTATGAAATGTACTTAAGTTGAAAGAACAGAAACTCTGCAGTCCAGTAGAACTCCAAATTTAAGTAAATTTGGGAATTTAGACAAATCACTTAAACAAGCCTGTTGCAATTTTATTAGTTAAATAGAAGCCATGATAATTAAAGTAAATGATATAACATTTGGAAATACTTATTCAGTTTCTAGAATAAAATAGATAATGAATACATGATAGCTATTATCGTTATGTAGATGACATAGGGCTTTCTAGACCAACCAAGCAGAATGAAAACAAGGAATGAGGTGGAAAAGTGAAGGGTATAGATTGGGAGCTGAGGATTTGGATTTAACTGGAACTAGAATTTCCTGAAAAGAAAGAGAAAGAAGTATGGTTTGGAAAAATAGTATTCAAATATCCCCGCTGGGGTTAGTGGGGAGTTGTGAAAGGATTCTCATTGAGAGGGCGAAAGCATCAGAGTTAGGTTTCAGAAGTGTTGATCTGGTCCCTGAGTTGGGGAGAGCCTAGATAAAGGAGAAACTACTTGGAGTTGCTATGCCAATAGTGGAGTAAATAGTCTACCAGTGGCACCAATTGGTTCGAATTTAGAGGAGAGAGAGAGAGAGAGAGATTTAGTTTGCTGGAATGCTATTTACTTTTAAAAATTAAATGGGCCTGAGAATTCACAGACCTAGAGGGAAGTGGGACCTTCCTCCAGGGCTAGATCATACTGGGACATCAGTTGAAATATGTTGAAAACCTAGGAATTTCTTTTGATGTCTCTATTTTGTGAAATATGTGCAAAAATGATTGTCATATTAGACAACTTACAGTGATATTCAGATATTTACATATCTTTAGATAAATAAGAAGGGCATATGTACTATTGAAAGCAGGAATTGGGATGAAAGGAGAATGTGAGACATTACACATCCATCATAATCCTACCTTCCTCTCCCAGACAGATTTATATCTATATTTTTTATATATCTGTAGTTCAGCATCTGTAACTTTATCTATATTTTTATATGCTTCTACAATTACTACTGTAGTTTAGTTACTATTACTTATGGCACAAATGGGGACAGTGCTTTTGGAAAGCAATTTGTCTGTATATAGCTAGAGTCTTAAAAATCTGATACATATTCTCTAAGACAAAATCCATGGCTGAATATTGTTAGATCCCAACCTTAGCACCACATTCATCACAGATACTCACATAAAAGTGAATAAGTATCTATCGAATAAACAAACAAATAAATCAATTAGTAAATAAAACTTTGATCCTTTAATCCCAATTCTAAGATTTTATTGTGAATAAGTAATCCAAAATATCGGGAAGAAAACTTTAGAATTTAAAAATTTTAGAATTTTAAGGGATTTTAGTATTAGTTTATAAGAATCATACCTTGGTAAAACCATAAAAACATTACCAAAAATTAATGGTTAGGTAAATCATGGCGTGTCAACCCAGTTGAAAACAGTATAATATTTTACAAACAATAGCTAGAAGAATATATAATAACTTGCTAAAATGTTAAGTGAAAAAGCTGTATACAGGATTTTATATGCAGAGTGAGCATAAATAAAACATACTAATAAATTAATTTTATTGGTAGAAAAATATGGAAAGTAACATCTCATGTTAACAGTGTTTTTTTTGTTGGTCTTTTGGGGGTCTTTTTGGAGGGGGATAAGCCTAAGTACCACAAATTGTTAGCTTTTATATTTCCAATTTTCCAAAACTTCAGCAATAATCAGAGATTTCTTTATTATATAAAAAATATACCTTATTTTAGAATCCAACATAATCAGCAAAACCAACAAATTTCTCAAATGTAAATCACCACCAAGAAATAGTTTGGGGTACCTATCAGTGTTGGTATTGGGCTATTCTAATTTCCATGAGATGTTAGCATCAAAGTTTTAGGGTGCATTGTGAGAGGAGCTATCCTAGGTGAACAACACTGAAAAGCGCTGGGTTGAATTAAGCTTGAAAGCATTCTGTAGTGCAGCACTTTTAGAGCATTCAATATACTCATGTGTATTTTGCAAACATATTTGACTATAACCACTCTGGACAACATTTCCAAATCTTTCTTACCCTAACCAATTTTCTCATATATAATCATTGGAATGCAAACCAATTATTGAGTTCTTACTGAATTGTATATCAGGTATAATGATAAGAATATTTACATGCATAATCACATTTAATACTTGCAACAATTCTGCTAGTCAGGCACCATGATCATCCCCATAATATGGATGAGAAAACTGAGGTTATAAATTTCCGTAAATCCACATAGCTAGTAGCAGAGACAGATTTTGAATCCAGATCCTCTGTTTTTGCACAGTACCAGAACCTGCTTCCCATATTACAGAAAAATTATTTTGCTATATTCAAGACGCACTAATACAAGTATCCTAAAAGAAAATTACATACTCAAGATAAAGATTCTAAGACTACTTTTTTCCCTTTTTATGGGTGGGTGCATACTGCTACAATCCCCAAAAGAACAGAATTCTTATGACTTTCACAAACAATCGAGCCAGGTCATATTTTTAATCTTCAAAATAAATGTTTAAGCCAAAGAGTATTTCTGACATTTTACTTTATTATCTGTGTTTCAGATAGAAAGGGAATTGAGTACTCTTTGGAGATAATTTGATTTGTGCTTTGGATAGCAAATGCAGTATCAATCATTTAAACATTTTCTTCCCTTTTCTAGATATTTGTTGCCAGGATGGAATGAATAAACAAAAGTACAATTTGAATTTAACAGCTTTTATACCACAGTGAAAGACATATGGTCTTATGTGGGAGAAAAACAGACATAGTTTTACCTTTTCAAAGCAGCTGAGAGAACCCTGCCAACTCTAAACATTTGTCATTTCTATGACATTTCACGTATGGGTGTGTATGTTCTTAATTGTAACCTGTTGTAGGTTAGCATAGTATCATGGCAAAATTTTTAAAAATCTTCCGTTTAAATGAAAATTCATTTTAACTTTCATAAATAGTTTGTATTCAAAATATGCATGGCTACAAAGAAAAAGCCAGAGTTTGAGCCTTCGGACTCTTAATGAAAAGAATTTATTCTGGAACCTCATCTTTCCAGAGTTAAATAGAATATAAATATAAGCTCAAAATATTAAAGAATTTGGATATTTGTTTAAATGAATAAATGTTGGTATCAAATTGCTCAAAGGTTTAGATTCTATTAGGTACATGTAAACAGTTTTATTTTAAAATTGATATTTATGATATGCTAGAAATTACATATTTTACAACTACTTAAATTTATAATAAAAATTTTTATATGTTCTAAATACGGAAATAGGTTCATAGTTTTACAAAATTATTGTTAGGGGTAAAAATGGCACAAGTTTTGAAGATCATGGATGCTAATTCCTCATTTTTTAATGCAGTCAGAAAATGAAAATTAGTTTTGGCATATAGCCGTCATTATGATTATGTGAAATATATTAAAATGTATTAAAAATATAAATTACTCAGCATCTTTAAATAAAAATTTTCAATTAAGATCTGACATAGATTTTTTGAAATCCCCAATAAATGTGCGGCTATTTTCAGTCATAGAACCTCAAGTATAGTAAGGCAACATCAAAAATGTAAAATTTAAAAGCATCTCAAGGTTTGGCAAAAAAATAAAAATTGTGTATTCAACAGATTCAAGGTAATCGTTTGGCTTTAGTCTCCTGAAAGCAGTAGAGCAATCAAATTATACTGCATTTCAAGCTCCACATCAGTGATTTGGCACTATTTCCCTGTCAGCTTGATTCTCAAACTTATATATTAATGACAACCTAAAAATTGATGAATCATAGATAATGAAATAATTCTTTTCCCTGAAAAAAAAAAAAAGAGCCTCGTACTTCAAACAGCAGGCATTTTGGGGCTTGTCAGTGACTCACTCTTTGTCATCACCCTCGCCCAGAGGATTTCTGATTCCTCACATCTAAAAGATGGACACGTCCCAAGTACGAAAGATGGCAAACCTGGGTCACACAAAGGTGAAACTACAGCACTTCTCCATGTCTGTCTCAGACATAACAAGGAGATTTTGAGACCATACTTAAAGAGGGGGAGACAAATATATCTTCAAGTATTAATAGTGATTACATTAAGGGGAAAAATTCTGAAGATATTCATTACAGAAAACGTTATTTTACTCTATATACTCTGAATCTTTTACCATAAGTTATTCACGTATTGTGTGAATAAAATAATATGAAAATATACGCTGGACTCAACATGAGGGGGGAGCTTATTGTCCAAATTTTATTTAATTTCACCTTCTTTCTTCATTTGAATCAATGACAATATTATTGACATTGCTGTGGAGAATTATGGTTTACGATGTTTTTATTTATCTTTTCTCAGTTGATCTACACAACATTTTTTTAGGCAGGTGTTAATATTCCTACTTTACATGGTTAGAAAACAGGATGAGAGAGACATTGATTTTCTCAAGGATATATAGCTAGCAAGCTATTAGCCTGTTATATTATGATCAAATTCAGGAATTTTCTCCCTAACAGAATGGAGTATCCACCTTCAAAGCGGAAAAAGCCAAACTTGTAAAATCAAAGAGTAGAATACTGGTTACCAAAGGCTGAGGGATGGGAGTATTGGGGAGATGTTTAAGGATACAAACTCACAACAAGTAGATAATGTCCTAGAGATTTAATGCACTGCATAGTGGTTACACTCAACAGTACTGTATTATGAACTTGAAAATTGCTAAGACACAAGAACTTAATTGTTCTTACCACAAAAGAAGAAATGATAATTATGTGATGTGATAGAGGTGTTAGCTAACACTAACAATATTGATAATCGTATTGCAACATATAAATATCAAACTAACATACTGGATACCTTAAAGTTACATAATGTTATATGTCAGTTATATCTCAATAATTTAAAGAAAAACATAAAAAGGAAACACAGAGCTATTGTCCAAGATCCCTGTTTCTTCCCAAGGTTATCCAATCTATTTTTCAGTCTCTGATACGCTGGTTCAATATTCAAGAGTGTCAATCATGTTCAGGCATCAGGATAAGAGTGTGAAAGGAACGCAAGATCTCATCTGTAATCAGATTTTAAGAACTAGAGCAATATTATAACAAATCACTTCAGCATTTGTTCGGTCTTTCAAACGGCACTTGGAATTTTCCTGTGAAGTCAGTAAGTTAGAATAAAACAAGCAAGATCCTTAGGAAATTAGTTTGCCTGGCGTTATGTTTAAAAAACAACAATATTCAGCAATGGTAAGGATTTTGTTTTAAGGTCAGGGCATTAAGCTTTCCTGCTGTTTTCAGTGATTTCACTACCTGAACTAGTCAATGAATTATTCATCACTATGAGAAAGCGGTCCTACCTCCTTGTTAGTATTTTAAAACAATGACAGATTCTAAAATGCTGGCTACAGCTGAGAATGTCGACTGTATGCAGAACCCAGCCATCCTCTCAATAATGGGGAAGAAAGCACATCATTCTGTCAGGGAAATATTTCTGATCCCCAATTCAAGCGGCATGTAAGAAACCATGGGGCATCTATTACTTTAGAGGTCAGGTAATAATAATCATCATTTCACTTTTTGTGCTCCCTCTTTCAGAACTCATTCCTCAATATGGTCCTTTTAAGTCAACTGATATTGCAATTTTTAAACTTGAAAGATGAGTATACATGTCAGAGAATGTTGCTGTGAGAAAGCGATCAGGATTGGACGATATTTCTAAAAATTCTATGGCACCCATCATGTTTATTACTCTCCAGCAAGTAATTATGATATTGAAAGAAACTCAACACCCCAGCAATGTGGCTTATGTTCCGTGTATAGACAGAATTCTTCACTCTGATAAGCTCTTTTCTGTGACAAAAAATCAGGGTAAATCAGATAAAGTTGGGAAAGGCCCTGGGGTAAGTGAAGATTTACTTAGATGAAAACCAAACAGGTCTTCATTGAAATTGTATGCTGCTTTCCTAATAAAAATTATTAAAGCTTTTTTTTAAAATCTCTTTTTAAAACTGGTAATGATAAATTAAGCAGAGTTTTTCAGTGATAGAGAGGAGGAAGAAGAAATGGAGAGGGGAAAAAAAGAAAGAAAACAAAGGTCATTATAAAATTAATCTTCAAAGAACTTGTAGATCATCACATCAGACATGCCAAAATTTACATTTGTACTTCACCTTGATAAAGTGAGTGTACCACTCAGCACTAGAGTTTTTGTCACTTGTAAAATGAGGACACCTCAAAGAGTTGGGGCATTGATTGTATGATGACATGTCTATACAATACCTGGCACACAAGAAGAAATCAATACATGTTTATAAACTTTCTTTTTTCTCCTCCTACTAAAACCAACCTCCATGGCCTGAAATCCCATAAAATGGGCATTTATCCATGTTATATTAACGTAGTCATTGGAAAACATAAGCCTCTTGAGGAAATTCCAGTTTCCCTTCTTTCTTCATGTTGGTTGTGCTGTATTCTTTTAGCTTCCAACGTGTGATGATCATTTCTTTGCCTTTGCTCAGAAGCCTAGTCTAGGAGCTTTAGAAGGGAAAACTCAGATGTCTTCGGGCTAAAAAGAAACAAACAAAATCACAAACAAATAGCCTGTATTAGCAAGTCTTGCGGGCATCAGACTTATTGGGCTGAGTACCTAATAAGGCCGCCTAACATCACTCAAGAGGACTTTTATCAACGTATAACTCTTTAGTACTCTCTCTACATTAAATCCTCCTTCAATAAATTGTATCAGCCATTTTCAAAGTGGTATTTAATTTTCCTTTTTAGTTACCAAATATTATAAAAGTAGATATGATCCTGCAGATCAAGAACTAGGAAGTTGTAGGTTACAGGGTTGATACAGTGCTACTTTAAGAAAGAAACCTGAGATAACCTTGTTTTCCTTAATATCAAAATCATAATCATTGTTTTGTTAAAAGCAGATCTTGGTCTCTGGATCTAGACAGAATCAATTTCAAATTCTAAGTGTGTGACTTACTAGTTATGGAATGAATAGCAAAGTCTTTAACTTTCTGAGTCTTAGTGATTTCATTCCTACACTGGAGATATTTAATGATCTCCATTCATCATACCTTGAGTTTTAATCAAACAATCATGCAGATGGACATATTAGAAACAGGAATGTGGTAATTCTTCAATGAATGTTAGTTCACTTACAAAAATTTCACTATATCCTAATTTTAAATCCTCTTCCACTAAAAATTATTTTTAATAGTGTGAATTTGGGGGCTTAGAAGGATTTATCCAGTAGTCTGCAAGACTTTGAATATGAAGATAAAAATTAAATAGAATTTCAAACCCCTTATATTCATCTTTTCCTCCCTATGCCTTAAGTAATGTCATACACTGTTTTCACCATCCTGTTATAGGCTTTCAACCATCGTGGTATATTGATCTGCCTCTCTGGGTAGGTAGTTTCTCTGGGTAGCTAGTCAATAAAACACTGAATCCATTTCTGGATACATATATAGAGAGATAGGTATATAATTTGTTGAAGATTGCAAGGAGAGTCTTAAATATGAATAAAAGGTTTCAAAATGAAGCCTAAGGAAAAGATAGAAATGACTTTTATTCGACATTATAGGAATAAAATCTGTTCAAAACTGAAAAATATCTGGATCATTATATCGTCCAATCTCATTTTAGTTGAGGAAACTGGGGTCATGAGAATTAAAATGGCTTCCTTTGGTTATAGAAATTGTAAGTAGAGCTAGACCCAGTAGTCTGAGATTTTGAGACCTTTCAATAATAGAAAGAAGAAGGCAGAGGACAAAACTAAGGAGTCATTTATAATGATCCTCTTTGGAGAATTTAAGGATCCTTAGAAGGGAAGCTAATGACTACCTGTTTTCTGTCTTAAGGCTATGTGATTCTTAGGTCAGTGCCCAGGGGTTCCTAGTGAGCCCTTAAAACCTGCAGCATGGAGTGTAGTGAAATGATTTCCTATATTGGAATTAGAAACTCCAGTGCTTGAATGTGCTGTTTACTTTTCATGAGATTTTTAAAAATAGTCTCAAGTTGTCTCAGTTTTCTCACCTAAAATATGAGGAATAATACCAACATCATAGAGTTAGTTTATGAAATTAGAAGAAAATGCATGTTAAGTGCTTTATATAATGCCTACGACTAGTATGTTTTCAATAACTGGTTCTTTCCTCCCACAGCCAAATGCAAAACAGAGAAAGTGTGCCACATTTAGGAGCTTGAGATAAATGATGAAATAAACAATGAGAACTCCAGACAGTTTCTATGTGATCTTGGAAAGAAGACAACACAATGAATTCATTCTACTCTCAATGTTTGTTCCAACATCAACATCCATCTGACTTAGAGGCTGTCAGCTGTGTTCCATCTTAGTGAAGCCTGAACCTAAGACACGATCTGAGTTTTTATAATTATGGGAAGTAGCTATTGATCAGTGGTTTTCAAATTTTGGAGGTATTTAAACCTCAGTGAGGCCGGTGGCCACACCAGTATCTTTCTATTCATTCATGTATTTATGGACTTCTTATACAAACCAATACTTCTTTAAGTGGGTGGAGAGATTGAGGAAGGGAAAAGTAACACAAGTATGGTGCAGGTAGCAAACAATTGTTCATCTAAAACCTGTTGTATATTATGGATAAAGGTATCCATTTGGGATATATATTATCTTATTTAATAGCCACTACAATGTTTAAGATTTTTATTATTTTCCCCATTACCCAGAAAGGCTAACTAGCTAGTCTGATATCACAACCAAAATTAGTTAAACTTGGAATTTAAACCCAGATCTGACTCTCAAACCCACATTATTGTCACTTCTCAGCACATTATTAATATGACCAAGACATGATTAATATTCAAAAATCTGAAAATGCATGAATATGGTTCTGTACCTGCATGAGAGTTTCTGCAAAAATATTTGCAGCAAGTGTCTTCAGTTATTACCTAACATAGAAATAGAAAATCACATGTGTTATTATTTTTGGTGACCATTTTTTTCTGCTCTACTATTTAATAATTGGTGGCTTAGTGTTAACTAGAAGTAAGGTTAATTGAAACAGATATTTAACTTTTAGGGGCACTTATTAGTATAGGGAAATGGAGAAAAACTATGTAAGAAGAAATAATAGCTATTTTCAGATAATTCCAATAGTTTCGTAATATGCAGAAATATTTCCAAAAGGCCCATTAATTCTGACACTTACCATTTCTTTCAGGGAACCCTGATTGAATCTTGACTTATTTGCCCAGATGTTTGTAACAAAAGGATCATTATGTTCTTTTCTTCTGCATCACAATTTCCACATAATGGCTGTTTTGTTTTGAATGAATTGATAAGGTAGCTTTCGCAAAAATATCACTAATATACTTGAAAGCACCTTTCACAGCATCAGAACAATGCCTTCACTTCAGTTGGTAATTGTCATCTCCACCCCTCCGCACCCCACCTGCTTCAGCTTTCACTGTTATGATTCCTAATGGTAGTTTTCCTGAACACTGCCTGTGAACTTAAGTGAGGGAAAATTTATGTCAGGATGTTCTGCTGACATAATGTACGCCCAGGAGAGATGCAGTCTACAAGGTGGGAAAGGAGTGCTTGAAGTTAAATGAAGAGTAGGGCTGCTGACATTCTCAGAGCTTCATAAGCCAAGTTACAACTTCTTGAACTCACCTTGTTAAGTTTACATGTCAATCTCCCTCTTTCTGTATTTCATAGCAGTTCAGCCAGCTCCCAATACATATACTCAAGAAAGAATCCTGTAGATTCCAGCTTACACTGAGTAAGGCACCATCCAGGTTGTCATTAGTGTATGTGAATGAGATTTCAGAATCGCAGGGGATGAAATGGTGGTCTTCGAGTAATAGTAGATATTTTTGGAGAAGCTTGAAAGTAGGGAGGCTTCAATGGTGGGGGACCAGGAGAGAGAATTAGCATTGCATACTAATTTAATGAGGCCAGAGTTATCTTTAATGACCCCTAATCAAAAACACAAATAACAAATAAACCTAGACATATGCTTAAACATTTTTGGGACTTATACATTTTAAATACATGTCTAGGTTTGAGACAAACATTAAAAAAAGTATCCATTATAAAAATTTGACTTGAACAAATAGAAAAGTAATATGTTTATGGTTAGAGAGATGTCAGTTCTTTCTAAGTAAATTTAAAATTTTAATGAGATCACAAAAAATACATACATTGCTTTTGTACCTAGACAGATTGAAGACAGGAATAAATAGAAAAATCCTGACAGAGAAGAGCAATTTGAGAAATAGTCCTACCAAATTATAATGCCTCTATAACTAAAACAGTATAGTATTAGCTCAAGAATAGACATACAGACTAATCAAACAAAGGTAAAGCTCTGAATTACATACAAGGGCATATGAAATTTCAACATATGACAAAGATGGCATCTCAGATTAGCAGGGAATAATGGACTTTTTAATACCTGATACTGGAAAATTGGATAGCTTTTTGAAAAAAAGATAACATTTTTGTGCAAAACACCATACACAAAACAAATTACAAATAGTTGAGAGAGCTAAATGTTTTTTAAAAGGCTATAAAGTTACTAGAAAAGAATGGATGGATTTCATTATAAAATGGAGGGGTGGTAAATTTCCATATGATTCAAAATTAAGAAGCAGTAAAAGAAAATATTGGTGATTTCAATTACATCATGAAGCATTTACAACTAAAAAAGCATTGACGAAGTACCCCAATATTAAAATATTGGGAAAATCTATATGGAACTCTATATCAGAAAAAAAAAAAACGTTGAAAATCTCTAACGTATAAAGAATTCTTAAAACTTAAGAAGAAGAAGACTAAAAGAAAACTGGACAACATATATGAATAAAAAGTTTACAGACAAAATACTTTAAGATGCCCCTTAACTATATGAAATGACAGTTACACTTATTGATGAGTACAAACTTTAATATTCTTAATGTGTTTCAGAAAACATGATTTTCAATCAAAACAAGAAGAAAGTTAATGAATATAAATTTAAATAACTAGAGCCAAAACTCTTTAACTTGAAATTTGAACTGAAACTATCATTATAAGCATCTGACTTTTAAAAAAAAATAAATAAATATTCTGTGCAGTTATTAACAGAACTTTACAATATCTGATGTGAAAGCTGATAGATTTTAAAGGAGAAGTAGAAAAATCACAATTATACCTGGAGACTTCAACGTTTCTCTCTCAGGAATTGGTAGAATAAATAAGAAGAAAATCAATAAGGATATAAATAGCTGGAACTATCAACCAATTTGACCTAATTGATTTTTATAGGACACTCCACCAAAAAAAAAAAAAAGCACGATACACATTCTCAAGTACACATGGAACATGCACCAAGCCAGATCATATCCTGAGTCATAAAATAAGCCTTAACAAATTAAATACGTATATGTATTAAACAATTTGTTTATATTTTTTTCTTGGATCACCACAAAATTAAACCAGGAATCAATAACAAAAAGATATCTAAAATCATTTCTAAATATTTGGGAATTAAACACATACTTCTAAGTAACCTAAAAAGAAATCACAAGGAAAATTTTTAAAGTATTATCTAAATAAAATGAAAGCACAGCATATCGAAATTTGTGAGAAACAGCTAAAGCGGGGCTTAGAGGGAAAACTATAGCATTAGTTTATATTAGAAAATAAGAAAGATCTAAAACCAGTAGTCTAAGCTTCAACCTTTAGAAGCTGGAGAAAAATGAGCTAATTAAACATAAAAGAAGCAGAAGTATAAAAAAGTTAATGAAAATAAAAACAAAATCAATAAAGATTATCAATTAAGCCAAAAACTTTGAAAAGCTTTCTGGAAAGATCAATAAAATTGATAAATCTTTAGCATGGCTGTCCAAAGATAAAAAAAGAGAAGTAGTAAATTACCAATGTAGAAAAGAAAGAGGAGGCATTTCTATTGATCCCAAAGCCATTAAAAGAATAAGAAAAGAATACTAAAAAATTTTATGCCCATAAATTTCAAACTGAGATGACATGTACCAATATTTTTGAAAAGTGCAAACTACTTATTCCCACTCATGAAGAAATAAATAGCTTAAATAGCTCTATATTAAAATTTAAATTTTTGTTAGAGGTACTTCAGAAGAAAGGAAAAGGCTAGCAGATTCAGAATGTTTCACTGGTGAATTATAACCAACATATAAGGAACAAGTAATAAGATTTCTACAAAACCTCTTTTATAAAATCAAAAAAAAAAGGAACAGTTCCCTACATATTATATGAGTTCAGCATTAACTTAAAACTAAAACCAGATAATGACATTCCAATAAAAGTAGCTCAATATCCCTCATCAAAATGTAATCAAAAATTCTTGACAAAATGTCAGCAAATCAAATCCAACAGTATATAAAAAAAAGATAATGATCACAATAAAATGGGGTTCATCCCAGAAATACAAGGCTGGTTCAACATTCAAAAACCAATCATCGAGTTGTATTAGGAGACTAAATAATAAAATCATACGATCATTTTAATAGTTACAGAAATAAGACTATCCACCAAATTTAACATCCTTCATGATAAATACTCTCAGCAAATGGAATAGAAGATAATATCCTAACCTGCTAAAGATTATACACACAAAAAATCTACCTCATGTAGATGATCATACACAATAATCTTTTCCCCAAAGATCAGAAGTAAGGTCAGTGTCTTCTCACACCACTTAATATCAAATGAGAAGACCTAATTAGTGCAACAATGAAAGAAAAAGAAATAGTATAAAGGAAGAAATAATACCTTTTGTGCTTAGAGACAGCTGGAATGCCTATGTAGAAAATCTCAAAAGAATCTGCAAATATTCCTGGAACTAATAAGTGAGATTAACATGAATGGGATATGGGATACCAGGTCACTACATAAAAATCAATTGTCCTATACACCAGCAATATGCATTGTAACTTGAAATTGGAAAAAAGAACAATATTAATTACAATAGCATCAAAATCATATTTAAATATAAATATATCAAAACATATGCAGAATATGCTAAAAACTACACAAAACAGTAATTTAAAAAAATTGAAAATCTAAATAAGTGGAGAGATATGTTATGGTCATAAATTGAATACCCAATATTGTTAAGATGCCAGTTCTCTCTAATTTGATTCATAGATTCAACAAAATCTCAATCAAAATTGTAACACACTTTTTGTAGATACTTACAGGCTTATCTAAAGGTTACATGGTAAGGCAAAGGATGTAGAATAGTTAAAGCCATTCTGAAAAGGAAAAAGTAAGATTGGTGAATTCAAATTATGATTTCAAGATTTATTATCAAGTACAGAAATCAAGACAGTGTTGGTGAGAGGATAGACACACTGATGAGTAGGACAGAAGGAAGAGCCAAAAAATGTACCCACAAAAATATAATCAACTTATTTTTTCATACAGGATCAAAAGCAATTTAATAGAGAAAGGAAAACTTAAAAAAAAATAGTGCTGATATAATTAGATGTCTATATGCAACAAAAAAATAAAAAACCTTTACACTTACCTTATATCTCATCCAAAGATGAATTAACAGTGGATTATAGACTTGAATATAAAACATGAAGTTAAAAAACTTATGGAAGAAAAAGGGCAAAATTTGTGTGACCTTGGGTTTGGCAATGAATTTTTAGACACAACATCAAAGACATGACCGATAAAAGAAAAAATGATAAATTACAATTTTTCAAAATGAAAGACTTTAGCTCTTCTAATGATACTCTTAAGAGAATATAAAGATGATATACAGACTGGGATAATATATCTGCAAGTCACACATCTTATAAATAACTTGTATCAAAACTACATAAAAAAATCTTATAACTCAATAACAGGAAAATGAATTACCCAATTAGAAAAATGGGCAGAATATCCGAACAGACACTTCATCATCATGTGAGCCAAAAAGAGCAGGAAAGCCATTATAAAAAGGTCCAGCTATTCCAGGATATTGACTTTGATCTCTTGAGCCAGAATGTCATGTTATATCTCCCCAAAAGAATACCTAGTCTAAAATTAACTCTGGTTTTATTTGAATATTAAGCCTTGTTGAACTGAATCTCTCTGTAGTTTTAATAGTTTTGATTTTGTTTAACTCAGCTGGAGTTGGATTTTTTCTTTGGTTTGGGTTTTTAGGCCAATATAACCATCTAATAAAAATTCAGTTGTTGGAGAGAGTATGCAGTGAAAATTTAATCTTCTTTGTATGCTTGGCTTTCAAGCTCCTGCCCCAAACTCTAACCCTAACCCTGGCTGTAATTCTTATCTTCTCCCAATTTCTTGTGCTGTATGCTACATTTTATGTTCCATGATATTTTGAAAACAACGCATGAGCATACAGACTCCAGGGTTAAATATATTGCTACAGACAGTGTTTGAATAACCCCAAATATTTTAACTAAATCATATTTTCTTAGCTATTCAGTTGCTTCATATTTACTCAACTGATTTTGCTTCAATAAACTAAACATGTGATAGGTTCCTTCATGTGCCAAGCACTGTACTAGATGTTATAAGTAACACCATGTAGAAAAAGACACAAACCCTAGAATCAACTATCCTAGAATCCAAAAAGAGTGAACAAATTAATACACATAATATATCTAAAATATCTCTATAGAATTTATAATTCCATTACTACTTTGAGAAGTTCCTTTGAAGGTAATGTGGAGACTATGCTAAGTTTGAGTGATGGTGGGACATCGAAATGGTATTACTACATGCAGTCGATTAGAGAGAACGGCTAAAGATCTGCACATTGTCAAGAGACATCCTGTTTGAGAAATGAGAGCCTTCTCAACCAATTAGAGAGAAGGTATATTCAGAGAAAACCTGAAGGTTAATGGCTGTGGTATAGTGGTCTACAATTAAACTGATGGACTGAAAACGCAAAGAAGGGGCAATACCAGGGGTAAGAAGAGAATCCAGGGGCTATAAAATCATGGCAAATAATGACTATCCATGTTACCATCAACAGGTTCTCCTCTGAACCAAATCACCTGTGCCAGGTAATCACTTCAACAAATAAACGAGCCTACTACGGATAGGTGCCAGAATGCTGTTGGCTAACTGTCTGCTCTCTGCCTCTGGCACTTGGCATAGTGCCTGACAATGTGGCAAGCACAGACTAAATGTTAGTTGTGTTTCCTCATCCTTTCTCTTCTCTTCACTTCTTCCCTTTTCCCCAACTTCTCCTGGTTGTGGAACTCTGTGCCAACCCCGCTTTGGGTTCCTCTGTTTTGTTAGACTTCTATCTCCAAATTGCTGGATTTGATTTCTACCCTTGGATTAGATCTGCCCACCACAGGTTGACCAGAGGCATTCCCTCTGTTGGCCTTGCTGCTGGGACCTGAGAAGCAGGCATAACCCTGTCCCTGCCCAGGCCAGAGAGAGAGGCACCTAGAGCAATAGTGACCAAAGAAGAGAAGTTGAACATGAATAAATAGGACTGGAAAATATCTTTAGTTTATTTTCTCAGCCTGCCTTTGATGTTTTAATATCTCTCCTTATATGAGGGCATTTTACTTCCAACTTAATCCAGTCATATTGAAGATCATTTGTTATTTCTAAATATTAGGCACATATTAATTTCATATATTTAACATTCTATTTACCCTAAATAAAGAGCAATGCTTAAAGAAAACCTTTACTTTGTAATGTTATTCATTCTCTCCCCATTTAGCCCTGAGCTAATGAGTTGGCCCATTCTGTAGATTTGCAAAGCAGTGATCAAACATATGGAATGTTTGAAATGGCTTACTGGTAATGTCAAGTAGAGTTTCCAACTCTAAATCACAGTTGCTCTAAAAGTTTCATGTAGGTGATAATTTTCTGCGCAGAGCATTAAAAACTGCTTTATAATAGCAACTCCCACAAAACCTCTTCAGTTATATGGGTCTGTTAGCATTTTATTTTAAACACCATTTTGACAGGTGTATTATGTAGTTATTACATTTTCCATGCATAGAACATTCTTGACATTCACTTCACTTGCAGTTTTCTATCAGAAAAGTTCAGAAAAATTGTCTTCTTGGCTGACTGAAAATGAAAGAAACGTCCATTTTATGATGACTTTTTATATCACTGGCCTGAAGTAAAACAAACCCAGAACTCAGTCAAATTTTCTTTGATTCAGGCACACACAAGTTCATTTATTCATGTGTATTATTATTATTATTATTATTATTATTACTATTTTATCACCACCACGCATTTAGCCTGTGCTAAACATTAGGGATCTAATTATAAAGATCTCATTCATGATTGCGCAAAGTTCATCTTATGTGGGAAGCAGTAATGCAGACAAGTAATGACCACAGAGCAGCTATAAGATATGGTAGAAATAGAAGTGGCATAAAGTTGGGTGTGGTTTCCTGTGTGAGCCAGGAAAAGCTTCACGTAAAAAGTATTTGTTTGTTTCTTTTCTCAGAAAGATTATAATTCACCAGGTCAATGTGGAGAAAAGCATTTGAGGTTGAGCATATTGCTTATGCAAAGGCAGAGAAGCAAGGAAGAACCTGGGGAGTTGGGTGCCTGAATAGCTCAGTATGACTAAAGGAAAGAGAACATATGATGAGCCAGAGGTTGTAGCTGACTAGTGAGTGGTGTGCAGATTATCAGAGAAGGTGGGTGCCCTGCGAAGGAATTCGGGCTTCAGGACTGCAGAAGGGGAAGAAACCAGGTAGTGATTTTATCATACTGTTGTCTTTCCATGGTTTAAGGCTCTCTTTTATCTATCTCTAAGTTCTTTCCTTTCACTTCCCCTTATCTTTCCTCACTCTAGCCACAAAAGACTCTCTGTGCTGTTTTAGAGGCCACACATATTCACCACCTCCCCCTTCCCAAGGCTTTTGCACTTACTCTTTCCTTTTTTTTTCCCAGTCATCCATGGTCTTACTCCCTCATTTTAATCAAATCTCTGCTCAAAGACAACTCCTTAGAGAGTTTTACCTAATTATCCTGTGTAAAATAAAAAACATCTCACATCTATGTTATGCTTTTTTTTTTACTTTCTTTCATTGTGCTAAGCAATCTTTTGAATTATATTAGATATTATTTATTTGTTTATTGTCTGTGTTCCTTACTAAAATGTAAGAGTATCTGGCAGAGATGGTATTTTCATTAGTATAGCAGCAGCAACTAAAATAGCCACTAGCACTTGGATAACGTTCAGTGAATATTTCCTGTGAAATGAATACATCAAAGAGACGTATTTCTGTATGCACGTGCCCACATGCACAGTTATTATTGCACCCACCAGAAACACAGACACACCATACAATAATGGATTGCAAAAGTTGGCGAAAGTTGTCTCTGATCTCATATCATTCTAGTTTCAATTTTGAGAGCTTGGAGAATGGCTCTTCACCAACACTAAGTAATAAAGTCTCGAGAAAGAACCTTCTGTGCCTCAGAAGCTTCTGTGATGGGAAGTGGCACCTTTTCACCCACTATCTTCCTTCAGAGGGTGACAGCCCTAAAATAGGAAAAGGTTTGATAAGCAGGTGGTTTGCCAACTAATTTCTTTCCCTTAGGTACTTCGTTGAGGTTAGCATGGAGCTAACAAAGAAATTGCTATCGGAAGATCTTGCTCTGGCTACCCTAGAACAGCGCCTGTCTTTTTGTATCTCCAGTCAATCTTATCTTAAATGGCTACAGAAAAATCCTTTGCCCCAATAATATGTCAGATTTACTCTGAGCATAGACTTCCTTAATCAAGTTGTCTATCACAGAAAGAAATGGTTGTTCAGAGCCTGGGAAGAAGGGAAAGGAGGATTACCTTATACACCTTCAGCACAAGTCGTACAGTCCTCATGAATTATAAATAGTCTCCTCTAGGACATCTCAGTCTTTAGTGGGTCATCTGAGGCCTGAAGTTAGCAGTAGATGGAAAGTATGAAAAAGTTACATCAGCTAACCATGACTGCCTCTGGCAATGTGAGTGATTTCTATTTCTTTACACACTTCTGTGAATTCAAAAATTTCCAGGATAAATATATTCATTTTACGTCCATAAAAATCATATAAAGCCCACCTCTGCTTTTTCCTCAGCAACAATTTAAGCATCTCACCCTGGTGCTTTCAGGATCCATTGATTTAAGTGGTTCTTCCGTGGGCTGACGGACACCCAGCGTGACTTCTGCACCTGCTGGGCCCTGACTGCCTGGCTTTCTTTAGTAACAGAATCCCATAGTTTTACCTCACACACGGTTTTACCTAGCTTAAATTTTCTTCTGCTGTCCCCATGAATTCACCACTGAGAAGGGGCAGTTATCACCTTGCATTGGAAAATCGGTGAAATTCTAGCCATTCCTTTCCTCCCTCTTACCAACCCTTACCATACAGAGAGGAAAAGAAAGTCTGGTAACAAGTTGGTACTGGCTTCTCCTGCTGATTCAAGGGGACTTTCCATTGCATTTTGGTGCCCAAACAACATGGAAGGTTGAAATGGTATCTCTGGTCCTTAGCGATGCCCTTGCTGACTCTGATTGCTCAGTGATGGGTTTCTTCTCATCTCTCCTGTCTCTAACTCTCGAACTTCAGTGACAGACTGCTCTGCTTCTCTCTTTCTCAACTGGAGGCTTTGTTGATTTGTACATTATATTTTTTTACCAGGGGTAAATTACTAGAGATTGTGCTTCTGACTTTTAGCTTCTTCGAGGGCAGTTGTCAAGTGCAACAGCTTTCAAGTTAAGCAGTGATGTCTACTCCTGGTGCTGCTGCCTACTAGTTGTATGACCTTTTGATTAGTCCTTTTTTCTCACCTGGGAAATGGAGTGGTGTTTGTTAATACTTAACAAATGGAATGATTTTGAGGATTTGATGACATAGCACAAGTGAAGTCTTAGGGTTGTGCCTGACACCTAGTAACAGCTGAGAGAATGTTAGTAATTAGGGTGTTACTAGATATCTTCATCAGAGTCATTACCAGGGGAATCATCAGCTGTCCTAAAATAAATAACTACTTGGAGCTTCTCACCTTGAAGCACTTGTCATATTGCTGTTCTAGTGAGAAATGGCTCCATTGCAAACCAGCTGCTGTAGGATGATGATCCAACCATGGCGGTGTCACCCCTTCCCCCAACTTACAAGGTCCACCAAAGTGAATTCCATATATGCCACATGGTCTATATTTTAAGAAAGTCCACTTCAAACATTCCATCCAAGTAAGTCAAAAATTCCTCCAGCCCTTTTTCACATGATTTCGTAACAGAAAATCTCCTATTAATTTATGAAGATACAGAATCTGCTGCCATGTGGTAATATATATATATATATATATATATATATATATATATATATATATATATATGGCTTGCAGACTCTCTTACCTGACTCAGATTCTGAAAATCAGTTTCTACACATTTCCTGCCAGAATAAGCAAACAAAACTTGTGATAAAATGTACCACAAGTTTTTTCTATTATTTGGAGCAAAGGATCCTTCTAGCAATTCCAGTGGAAGAATCAGCATTGAGCTGACTTTGTAAACACAGATTTATAGTGGAAATAAACTACTGTACAACAAATGGTAAATGCCACTTTCTAGGTCCCCGGAATTTGTTCCCACTGAAGAATGTTGAGTATAAAACTTCCATTTGAGAGAAGCTCTTAAACTCAATGCTTCTTATCACCTCCTTCTGCTCCCTTTATAGAGGAAGAAAGAAAGAGAAGGGAGAGAGAACTAATTCACAAATCTGGATCTGTCAGTGATTAATACTCTCACTCCCATTATGTCTCCAAGGCTCAGAGTTCTGCCTGGTCCCATTTTCTGTCTTTTGTGACACCTAAAGGGAATGATTTGATGACTCAGGGGAGAAGAGGTGCCTCCTCTTCTATTAAAGCAATCATTGAAATAAATGAGTAATGAGTGAGAGAGCCTTAGTGTCATTGGTGCTTAATGAGCTCAGTCGTCTTGGCTACATATCCTTAATCCTCAGCTTGCTAAATAGAAGTTTATTTATGTTCTTTAGTGTAAGATGATTTCCACAGATGAGCTTTAATAAAGTAAAAAGAGATACAGAGAGAAGCACTACAGGAAACTAATGAAGGCAAAAATGAAAAATGGAAAAAATAATAAATTGTTATTAGGGACCCCTGCCAAGGAACCACTGTGAAAACAAGTCATGCGCAGGTCTAAGAAGAAATATTACTTAACGCTGACGTGTTCTCTCTTGAGTAAGGAAGGTAGGCACCCTTGCTACAGGACACTTTAATGCAAACCCCAATTCTAGCCATTCATCTTTTGTCACTCTTCACCTCGCTTACAAATTGTTCTTTGAAGATCACACACACACACACACACACACTCCCAAGTTATTTAAGTACCTGGGGAGAATTTTACTACTCTCCAGTCCATCAATTACAGATACTTTGGAGTTGCCTTCTGGATTGCCTGCTCATCGCCGCCCCCCCCCAAACCCTCACATCTTAAGGGGGAATCTTTTCTCTGATGTGGCAAAGGAGCACTGCAGGTGTTCTGGGCCACAGGGTCCAAATCTATACAGAGCATCTCTGATAGAACACAGAAGAGTCTTTGAGTGAAAGTGGACTTGTGCCTGGTAGAGGGTACAAGAGACTTGAAGATGGTACTGATAAGGAGGTCTGGGGTGGTTATTGAAGAAAAGTGAATATCTCTGACTTGATTTAGCTTTGAAAATCTCGGGGGCACTATGTTGCAAAAGCAAGAGAAAAGAGAGAAAAATAACAAAGAGGCCAAGAAGAAGCAACCAGTGGTGTAGGAGGAAAACCTAGACCGGAGGCCAAGTCGTGATTGTGTTTCTAGAAGGAGAGAGGGATTAGTTGTGTAAACTGGTATTCTAGAAAGATAAGGACTGAGATTTAAACACTGGATTTAAAAACTATTTCAATGCAATAATGAGAAAACACTGATTAGTATAAGACAAAAGAAAAATGGAGACAATGACTAAAATCAACACTTTGAAGTACTTTTGATGAGAAAGGGAGCAAATAAATAGGTAGTAGTTTAAGAGAAAAGTATGTTTAAGATATATTTTTAATGTGGAAGAAATAGCATGTTCAAATGCTACTGTGAATAATTCAGTTGATGGAGAAAACTGATAATATTTGAGAGAAGGGAATATTGCTGGAATGTTATCCTTGTGTAAACAAGAGAGGATGGGGGAAATGCTTTTAGAAAGGAATGCGGATAGTTAATCTGTGGTAACATGATGGAATGCACAGCATAAGGATATAGATGTTAGATATGTAGGTGAGTTAGGAATCATGAGAAGTTATCTTCTGGTTGCTTAAATTTCTGATTCCTTCAATTTTTCAGTGAATTGGGAAGCAAGATCAACTGAGAGTAATAAATGCTGTTAACCTTTTATTGCTCTAAATAAATAAAGTCAATTCTTTAAAAAAAGTGAATCTTCACCTAAGCCTCCCATCAGATACCAAAAATCACCCAAACTGGATTATGGATTTAAATATAAAATTAAAAGAAAAATTATGGGAGAAACTCCACAGCAACTAGAGTTTAGGCAAAATTGTTAGTCATGACACCAAAAACATGATCCATTAAAGTAAAAAAAAATATTAGTAAATTGATCTTTATCAAAAGTGAATACTTTTGCTCTGTGAAAGACATTGTTAAGAGGATGAAAAGAAAACTTGTGGACTGGGGAAAAAAGTATTTATAAACCACACATCCAACAGAGGACTAGTTTTTAGAATACAAAAAACCCTCAAAATTCATTAGTAGAAAACCCAAACAATCTAATATGAAAATAGATAGAAATTCACAGAAGAGAATAAACTGATAAAAAATAAGCATATGAAAGATGATCGCCATCATCAGGGAAATGTTTGGCCTTCACATTGCAAGTCTGTAGAGAAAGTGTTTGTGGCTTTTCATCATCATTTAGATTATTCCGATAACCATTACTTAGACCAGTGGGCTGAGAAAAATCATTGTTCATTTATAATAGAGTAGGGTTGGGAATGCATAGGTCAAAAAAGACAAAGAAAAATAATCAGAACTAGTGAAATGGAATTGTTAGAAGAAGACAGATGGAAAATGAATTTAAAAAATAAATTAATGAATCCATGGGAATTCAGGGACAGCAGGAAAGAGACTTTCTTGCACTATTAAACATTGTTTTATAATTAGACACTTTGTAGATTAATAAAGAACAGGCTGGTCATTATTGAGATGTCAGTTCGTTGTCTAAGTGATCAAGTGCCAGCAATCTCTCAAAACACTGAGTAAAATATAAAGGAACTGAAAATAAATAGGCAGAAGATAAGAGCCCTGGAGAACCTAGAGTTTTACCATATTAATATATGAATTTCAGAAGTAGAAGACAGAACAAAGAGAGTAAAGACAATGAATAAGCAGATAACAGGAAAGAACTCTGAAGAAAAAAGTCCAGTCTTCAGATAGAACATGTTTAGAGTTCTCGTCTAGACTAATCGGAAAAAGCACTTCGGTAAAATCCATAGTCTCTCAGGATTATATATATATTACATATTATATATAATAAATATATTATGTTTATTATAATATAAAAATAAAAATTATAAAAATATATTTATAATGTTTTTATATTGTATATAAAAATATATATATTTTTTAATTTAGTCATCATATATATGTATGTGTACACACACATACACAAACTTCCAGGTCAAAAAAATAAGGTACCTAAAAAAAGGAACACAATCTGACTGCTTTCAGATTGCTCAACTGCAAAATTTGCTTTTAGAAGTCAGAAGAAATACATCTACATATCATTTTATAAAAATGATTGCAGCAAGAGTGTCCTAAATTCAGGAAAGATATTATTTGAAAAATACATATCTATGTTTATCATCTATCATCTATCTATCTAAACTTTTGAGAAATTTAAGAATTCTTAGAATAATCTACATATCCCATTTCCTCCTAAGAAAAAATTTTGAAACATGCTTCTAACAAACAAATAGAACAGAGACCTCATGAAGAAAAAAAAAATAGTAAATATAGAATGTATAGATATCGAGATAAACAAGGCTGATAGCTTGTTTGCACTAGTACAGCTGTAGTGGTTGTTAAAATATTGAAACACTTTTGTACTGCTTGGCACATAGCTACTGACCTGAACCCTGAACTCTCTCCTACATCCCTGACCCTTTCCACTTGCGCTCTTCCCTAAAGATTCCCTGGACCAAGAACATTTCATAGGCCAGCTACTAAAGACTTAATGTCAGGACCATTAGGAGGCCTTCAACTTTAAATTTAAAATTCATTGTCATAGAGTTGTACATCATATAATTCTCCTACTCTTTTGTGCTTTTTTGAATACACACATTATATATACATACATATATATTTATTGTTATACATACGTATATATATATATATATATATATATATATATACGTATGTATTCTATTCTCTCCTTCTCTCTCCCTTCTCCCTCCTCCCTCCTCAGTTAGATTTAATATGAGTTAATCTGTTTTTTCGGTTTTCTTAAATAAACAGTGCTTGCATAATGTAACTGGAATTGGTTTATGTGCTTGCCAACAGAGATCTCTAATTGTTATACCCATAATTTCATCACCAATAGATGAGCCCTGCTGCTCCACTGATTTATTTGCTTCTAGATACAAAGACACATAAATATAGACAGAGACATCAAAAATAAAATCAGATTTTCTAATGTTGTACAACCTATATTTCATATTTACTAACAATAAACATATTTTAAGTTCAATAAAATTAAAATACTCTATAATTCTAGTACAACTATGTAATTTATTTTACTAGTTTTCTGTTCTTTAATATTTAATTTACTACCTGTGTTTTGTTATTGTAAATACAGTACTGAGCATAATTCTCATATTAATTCATTTTTTAGGGCTATTTTCTACAAGTGGAATTTCTGAGTCATCTGTAAGCTTAATTTCAAGTTATTTGATATATAAGCCAATTTCCTCCCATCAACCAGATTCCTTGATAATTCAATTAGGAATGTCTTAAGAATCAAGTTCACAAGTTCCTTCTTCCATTAGCAAATAATCTGCTTAATAATGAGTAATACTTTTCTTTTGCCTATTTTATTGGGTAAAAAATAATATTACATTGCTTTAATTTGCATTTCTAATATTGAAAGTCTTAAAAAGTTATTCTGAAGATAAAAATAATTATTCTTTTCCCATTGTTTTGAAATAACCATTTTTCTTAAACTAAATTTGTACATATATGGGCTCTTTCAAGACTTGTGCTGTCCCATAAGGTAGCCACTAGTCAAAATGGCTATTTTAACTTAAATTTAAATTAGTTGCAATAAAATAGAATTAAAGATTTAGTCTCTCAGTCACTTTGGCCACATTTTAAGTACTCAAAAGCTGCATATGAATAGAAACCAATATATTGGACTGCACAGCTACATATTTCCATCATTGAAGACAGTTACATTGGACAGCGCTATTATACAATGGTCTTTATAAACTTTTATAATACTTTAAAATTAATATCTATTAATTTAAATTCTTTTTAATAAGGCCTATCTTATTAATATTTTTAATTCAGATTCATTCGATGTTCAGATATCTAGATTAGGACCTTGCTTTTAAATTGTATATTTTTTATGAGTCATGAAAATTCTTTACAGTCTTATTTAGATATAAATTATATACCATAAAACTCACCCATTGTAAGTGCTCAATTCAATGAATTTCAGTAAATTTATAGAGTTATGCAACATAGCCACGATCTTATAATATTTCCTTCACCTCAGAACAGGGAGTATGGGACAGGAATGCTTTGATCTTTTTAGTAGTTCAAAAGTTTCACAAATACATGCATCTCTGTTTGTTTCATGTTTTTGGCCAATTTCCATAACACTGAAATGGTTATTTTTGACAATTTTGCCCAGCTCTGTTGTTGCTTTTGAGAGAAGAATATGTTGCCCTCCTCACTTTATTATGGTGGCATTATGTGATTTTTGTCACCCTGTCTACCGTTTTCTGAGAGCGTCTTGCCTAGTTTTGGGAGTTGGTCTGTGAGGATCCCTCTGGATATAACAGATCCAAATAAGATAAGAAGGGAAATGTTAAGTTTACCAGAGTTTTATTTTGAAATTTTGAGTTTATTTTTGGCACTTGCTGTGGCAGCCAAATGATAACTCAGGCATTTACCTCACTTATTTTCCTTGAATAAAATGCCTCCTCACAGTTTATTTTTCTCACCATAAGAGTTAGAGAAAAGCTGAGTTGTGTGGGCATTATTCCACATAGAATTTGTAAAATAAAGGTTACCTATTCCTTTGTTGGTAGCTTATTTACATTATCTTGTTTGGAATTTTACATTGAAATAACCTACAATATATTCATGGAAAACTGTGTGGCAAATTGGAAATTTGAGAAAGCTGCTGTCATCACAGAAACTGAAAAGAATTTCTACTGAAGTATTTCATCGTGTATTTATGAAGAAAAGATGGATAATATAAAACATATTTCATTAGGAAATAAAAAGAGTCCAAGAATGATCACAATAGTACCCATGACTTAAACCAGCAATGATGAGAATCAACAAACATTGTGGATTTGGGAGGACTGGATTCTAATTACCTCTGGAAATCCTAAGATTACCACAGGCTAAAGGCTACAGATATCAGGAAATTCTGCAATAATACTTATTCCTTGCCTCCATTAGCATGGATGAATTTCTTTATAGAGGAAAAAAAGGAATTTTTCCCCATTAATGCCACCTAATTCTGAACTTTCCCATTGCTCACTCAAAAGTTTGTACACCTAGCAATTCATATTGTTCAAGTATAAGTATACATGTGAGTTCATGACTGTGATGTTAACATCTCTGTCCAGTGTGTATGCGCTGTCCTTAACAAGAGACCATAGCTCCTTCAGCTAGGATTGTCACATTAAATAGAGGGACCCTGCTTGGATTCGAATCTTGGATAAACAAGGAATACTTAGTTAGTATGATTAGGCTCCAAATATTATATGGTGCATATTTATACTGAGATATTATTTGTTGTTTATCTGAGATTTCGATATTACTAAGATACTTACATTTTTATTTGCTAAATCTAGCAACCTTATGTGTTGTATGTTGTCCACCCATTCCCATAGCTTCCAGACTTTTCCTAACCTGGTCATTTTCCTCTAGAATTTCCCACATCTGTCAATAGTCTTCTTAAAATATGATGCTTATATAAGTGAACACAGGTATCCTGGTGTCCTTGACATCATGGTGGCACCCTCTGGCCATGAGTCCCTTTATAAAAGGATATTCCAGATGAAGAACCAAGAACTGAACCAACATGGTATTATAGGTTGTATTTACCCCTTTATTTAAGTAATACTCCAGGAAGAAATAGCTATATATATTTTTCTGAGAGAACAGAAGGGAACAAAGTGTTTTTTCTCACTCTTGCTGTCTATGAGGCACCCTTCTAAACACTGACTCCCAGGCTTTCTTCTCATCGCTTCTTCCCAGAGTTTTCCTGTTATGCCCAGCTGCCACCTTAGAATTTATGACTCAGGTGGACTGTCTGCCTGTGTATTATTTCCTCTCTTTCACTTTTGCTTCTGACAAAACTCCATGAACTCTGGGCAAGCTGAGGCCTACCCTAAGCAGTCTGAAATCTCGAGGCACCCATGGAGCTCCTGATTGCAGTGCTCTGTGCTCTTATTTGGAAGGGGAGAATTAGATGAGGGTGAAAAGAAAAGTTAAGATTTAGAATCTAGTATGAAGCTGCTGATTGGGAGAAGGAGTTGAGTTGGCTTATGGGTTGCTTATGAAAGAAGAAACTGGATGATTCTTAGGAAAAACAGAAGAGTCCATGTTCGTTTGTTTGTTTGTTTTGTTGCGCTTGGTGTTGTTTTCAAGGTGAAAGGGACCATATGGGTGTAATGGCTAAAGGGGCCCATAGAGAGATGGTGTCTGGAAAGACTACCTGATTAACCCATCAAACTAGCTATCTTTGCTGTATTTCATATAATAAATTGGAGCCAAAGCAGCCATGGAATCACAGAATTCTTGTTTTCTTTTTCTTACCTCCAAGTAAAAGACAATTATACCTTTTTCTTACCTCCAAAATAAAGACAAATATAATGTTTATTTTCATTTTAGACTTTATTGACAAATTTAGTAAGCAAAACTCACTGATGCAGGATAACACTTGTAGAATGCTTCTTCTGGTGGCTCTAAGGAGGAGCCGTGTTTGTCACCTCGCATTTGCTGAAACATTATTTAAAAAGCTAAACTTATTTAGTAACTTCATGTTCTATTTTGATTTGTGCCTTCTGCTGGATTTCTTATTTTTCTTTTTTAGAGAATCTTTATATCCTCCTGGGTGTCCCCATGAGTCTCTGCCCCATGGTGAGGTTTGCCAACTAATGTCAGCACCATGGTCACCTCCACTGCTGAGAGCAAACAGCAGCAAATCGTTTTAAGTTCATTTGATGATAAATGCACTATTAATGGATCGAGAAGACAAATGGAGTCCAGTCACAAATCCATGTGACTTCATAAGAGTTGATTGTTAGGGTGAAGTTAGTTCAATTTCAACAAGATATATAGAGAGCATAATTTTTACGACATAAACTTTTGTACACCATACAACTGAGTTGCAGTAACAGGCATTCAGGGGTAATGAGGTGATTCTCCCATTTTGTGAGTTGAAACTTTTAAGAAAATGTTCTCTTTCTTTGGCTGTGGCAGCAGCTCAGTAGATTGTGGACTGCCATCACGTCTACAGCGCATGGCCTTCTAAGACAGAGTTTCTGGGAAACCAGAAAACTCACAGCTGGATGTGGTCATTTGTTTTCTATAGTACATTTTCAGACTAAAGCAGTGGCTTTCAAATTCCATGTTCTGTGAAGCCCTGGTATTCCAAAATCTGTTCGAGGGCACCTTTTATCTGAGGAGGAGAAGGTAGGATTTCTGACTTAGACTTTAATTTAAAAATGGATTCCATGAATTTAAAAAAGTTTCAAAAACACTGATTTGTGGTTTAATTAAGATTTGAGCAGAAAATCCTCTGAAGACCAGTGGATGATCAGGTGAGGTAGGAGAATATAAAGTGACTGATATATTGTCTAAGGTCTGCAGATAACACTAAATTGTTGACCCAAACACTTCATGTAGTTGTCATAAAAACAAACTGTGTTTTGAGTGATAGCTTTGAAGGGAATCACAGAAAAATCAGCTCAACAAATGGAGTTTGAATTCAGACATGACTGGATTCAATGATGAGGCCTTGGGCCATTCATTTAACCCGATTCTCCTTTTATTAGTTTTAAAAGAGAGCCAGTAATACCTACTTCATAGGGGTGCTGTAGGAATAGATGATGTAACAGGTGTGAACAGATGTTCACAAAAAGAGTAGTTGCTTTGCCTTTTATCGTTCCCGTTCTCAGCTAGATAATTATCACTTAAAGACCGATTTCTCCTGATTGGTTGTTAACAAGTTTCCAGGCCACCAGATATTTAGTGCCATAAAGAATTAAAAAAAAAAAATTTGAGCTCATACTCAGTCATCCTGAAAACAAGAGTTTATGAACAAAGAAGATGTGCATGGAGATGGCAGCCAGAATTTCCGAATTGCTTCAGGGCTCACCCCAGGTTGCCTGGCGATATGAGTTTGCTGGGCTTCTTTTCCCAGAGGAAAGGGCCATGCCCAGACTCAAGCCCTACAGACCCACAGCCCCCAAGTTTTTCCATGTGCTGTGCTGGGAGTCTGGCATTTCTCAGCACTGCTCTAAATCACAGATGCCTTATCTAAGGCCTCTTAATATCTAAGATAAGGGGCTAGATACCTAAGATATTGGCATCCATGCAATGCTGCTTTCTAGCTTGTTGCATGGAAAAGAAGAGTATAGGTCCCTTGGCTGGAGCACAGCCCCATACTGTAACCAGCTACCCCCCAGGCTAAGGACACCTCTCCATAACATGCCGAAAGAGTGAGGGCTATAATACTCATCAGCTTTTCGCCCAAAATCCAGACCAGACCCAGTGACCTTTCTAAAATATGAAACTACCGATCATATTTTAGAAAGGCATGTTTATTCTAATTAGATAACACTGCTGTAAATGCTTTGTCAAAAATTTATATATGAACAAGAAAAATTTATTTTAAATTATTCCTATTGTATCCATTAAACATAGTGCCAAAGGACACTAACATATCAGAGTCTATAAATTTAAAATAAATAGAACTTTGTAACAGTCTATAATTCAGAGATTTCAAAAATCAAAACATGCCTTTTCTCCCATGAGTTTAAAATTTTCCCAAATTACGATTCTTCATGAAGACACATTCTTCTGGGTAAGACATTTAGTGCAGAAAATGATGGCAGCTTGTCAGTTTGTAATTATGTTATCAACATATTTTTATTATAATAAATAATATTTATAGTAATTATATTTATTTAAATGTTATAAATATTCATGTATGTCATTATTATTGTTAGGCAGCTTGACATCTTCAACAAGTAGTGAATAGCTACTAAGTTCTACACAAGTCCAGACAATTCCCAGGCAAAGCAAAGGACCAGTCACTACCCCTGATCTCACAGAGCTTTAAGTCCAGCAAGGTAGACAAAAACCATACAACTGCTCATTCACTTTGAATGTGATACTAGTGTGAGGGAAGAATGAATGTGATAAAACACTGTCATAAGGAATCCTAACTAATCTGGGAGTGCCCATGGAAAAAAGACTTACCTATAATGATGGTTTACAGGCTGAGGCCTGAGAGGTGGATAGAAGTCATGCACTAGGAGCAAAGGAAGGATCATTGTATACAGAATAGAGATGTTGGATGAGAAGGAGAGGGGGCATAGAAGACTAGAGGGAAGAAGCACAGACTCTTGTCATGGAAGCTTTAGGAAAGGAAAATAAAAATAACTTATTGGAAGAGGACAACTATGGAAACCAGTTTTAAACAGAGGATAGTACAGGACACAGATGTCTGGTAAAGAAAGGAAAAGGAATTCCCGGCAGGGAAACTGCTTGAGTAAAGGCAGGGGAGCAGGGGTTCTTCAGAAGTTAGCACATGGGGAGCACAGGAAACCCACAGCAAGCTAGGAGAAGGTTGGAGCAAAAGGAAGGAAAGCTTGCTTGGGACCAGATGGTGGTAGGCTTTGAATTTCACATGGCGGGGAGTTGAATGCTATCCCCAGGGTAATCAGGAGCCACAGATGATCCGATGGAGTTTAGAGAGGCTGCTCCGTTGGTTGGGTTGGAGGTTGGGAGAAGAGTTAGCAGGGAGTAGCAGTCACAATCCAGAGTGCACACAGTGAAGGCCCACCCTGGAGCGCTGGGGATCACAATAGATGGGAAAAAGCAAATCTGAGAGCAATTTTAATGTAGAGATTGCCAAAATTTTATCACAATGTATACTTAAAGGGTAAAGTTGTTTTAGCTTTGTTTTGTACTGTTTTTGTTGTTATTGTTGTTGTCGTTGTCGTTGTTGTTGTCATCATTGCTGTTGTCATTCAAGGAGCTGTTGACCCTGCAAAATTTAGGCTTTTTAAAGAGTTGGACTCTGGCCTCCTAAAGGGCCAATTTAGAGAGTTACAGCCAGTTTGTTCTCATTAGTTATAACACATATCAGCATTTGGGTGTTCACGTTTTAGGATCAGAATGTTGGAGAAACATTCTGGAACTGAGTAAAGCCAAGTTACTGATGCTATGGATAATTGACTTGGCTCGTGTCATGGACAACTGAGCATGGAAATTGAAATGTAGATGGCATTCGATGGAAAGCAGCACTAGTCACACCATGGGACCTCGTGACAACGGGTAGGAAAAAACAACTCAACAGCCGCTGCATTCCTTTCTGACCAGCAGTGGACACCACAAGCAGTCATATTTTCAGATTCTAATCTGTACTCTATCCTGGTAATAGTCACTGAATTTTGCAACTCCAAATTAAAAGTATATCTACATTAACTTGTCTCTATTTGCTGCCAAATATTCTCAATATTTTCCATTACCTAATGCAATACTATACTTGTCTAGGATTTTTTTCTAAGATGAAAACTGCCAAGATTACATATTCACTGAAAAGCTGCCACTACATAAATATCATGAAACCATACTGTATTTGGTATTTTTCTTTAATGAAAATTAGGCAATTATCTCTCAGAATGTTCATATAGACTGAAAGACAATCCAGCTGGAAAAGATGCTACTTAAAACAACAGAGGAAATATCTTCCTATTTTCAGCTCGTGATACTAACTCTAATATTACATTCAAATTCAGTGGCAGTACTAATGAGCGGATAAACAAACAATAAAGAGCAAGGAAAAATGTGAGAGAAAAAGAAAGCAAGAGTATCTTGTAGGAACCACAGAAAGAACATTTGGGGAAAAAAGTATGATGAGGAGAGACTTATTTTATTGTGTAGTGTGGTAATTACTTGTTTGGATGTAACTTACTAGAGTGTGAATCTTTGGTGAGGAAGGGCTGAGTCTCTTCAATTCCGTTAGCACCATTCACAATGCAATGGGAATGAATGAATGAATGAATGAATGAATGATTTAAGGAGCAACCAAATGAAACAGACACAGAATGTAAGTACTGTAAACTATTTCACTTGAAATAAAAACTGTGGAAGTTGGCTTAGGCCTGGAGAAAATCCAAAGGAAGGTGAATTGAGCTCAATAAAAGCTGTATTGAACCAGATTGATCCACAGAGCTCTGCACTGAGCATTCCTTGGAATTTATTTTTAGTTATCCATCCATATACCCATAAAAATTAATCGATACTTTATCAAGTTACTATGTATCTGTTGTAAGTATGGAGTGATGGTAACTTTTTGTATGTATGTATGTATGTATGTATGTGTGTATTTATTTATTTATTTATTTATTTAGATTTAGTGAGGCAACCTTTGGTTGACCTCACAGATTGCAAAGACCTTGTCAGTTTACAATCCCTTATTTTTTATTTTTTTTTTATGCCTACAGCACCTGGTCTTCCTAGGTGGTCTCCCATCCACGTACTAACCAGGCCCAACCCTTCTTAACTTCCGAGATCAGACGGGATCGGGCTTGTTCAAGGTAGCATGGCTGTAGACTGATGGTGACTTTTTAACCTTAGAAATTATTATAACTAGGTTCTTCTTATCTGACCAGTTGAAATGGACACAAAATTTAATGCCCAGTTAGCAAACTTATTCCATCTACTTTCTAAAATTTGATCTAGGGACTCAGGAATAGAGGTACCCAGGTTACCCCCATTGAATGTCAATCTCTGAGTCCTGGGCCTCCTACTTCTTTCTTACCAGACACACCCAATCATCTGAAAACTATCTTTTTATATTTCTGTCTGCTTGCTTTTGTTTTCAATACTGCTTTTGGGTTTGGGAAGCTTTCACTTCTTGCTTTGATTAATCTTATGTCTTTTCTATTAATTTTATATATCACTAACAGTTTAATTTTCTCAAGTCATAACTCTGATTAAACACATCCCTGTTAAGCATGTGACATGTCTCTGATTATCTTCCACATAACATAATATTCCCCATGGTACCTGTGGCCTGTCGACTAGAGAGAGAGATCCTTCAGCCTCTCTGGTTATACTTTCTCCCGCCTTTTAACCAGTGCTTCGTTCATGTGTCATCTTGTAGCTTTTGTTCAGGCATAATTTTGCTTTCTATTTATCTTATTTTTTTATTTTAAGTTTTTTTGTAGCATGACATTTATAACATAATATTTGTGTCATGTAACAGTTATAACAATATAATTGTGGCACAATATTTATAACATAACATTTACCATTTTCCATATTTCTCAGGGTATGGCACAGTAGCATTAAGTCCATTCACAATGTTACGCAACCATTACACTATCCATCTCAAAAATATTTTTGCCTTTCCAAACCGAGACTCTTTAATCACTAAACAACTCCCCATATTTAAGTTTCTGTTGTGGTGTAACACATGCAGAAAAGCTCACAAATTACTATCAAAAAGTGGGTATACTAGGTTAACCTCCACTAGGTATAAATGGGGTACTAGTACCCCCAGATCCCCTCCTGGCTTTTCCAGTCATTACCTCTCTCTTTTTCTGAAAAGGTAACCCTATCTTGACTTACAACATCATGGATTAGTTTTGGCTAAATCAAAATTATCTATTTGTCTATTCTTTTGCCAATACCGCAAGATCTTAATTACTTGCTGTTTTATAGTTGTCTTGAAGTCAGGTAGTGTCATTCCTTCAATTTTGTTCTCCAATATTGTGCTGACTATTTTAGGTCTTTTGCCTCTCCATAGAAACTTTAGAATTGGTTCATCGCTATCCATGAAATAAGTTGCCGAAGTTTTGATTGGGATCATATTAATTCTGTAGATCAAGGTAGGAAGGACAGACACTGCCATCTTGAGTGTTCTTATCCATGAACATGAAATATATCTCCATTTATTTAGTCCTTATTTGATTCTATTTATAACAGCTTTTTAGTTTTCCTTAAATAGATATTATACAGATTTTGTAAGACCTATACTTAAATATTTAAATTTTGGAAGTGTTAATGTAAATAATATTGTTTTTTATAAATTTCAGTTTCACTTATTTATTTTTGGTATATAGAAAAGCACTTGACTTTCGTATATTAACTTTGTAACCTGAGACCTTTCTATAATTGCTTATTGGTTCCAGGATTTTTTTTGTTGGTTATTTTGGATTTTCTACATAGGCAAGTGTGTCATCTGTGAACAAAGATAGTTTTATGTGTTACTTCCCAATCTGCATATCTTTTCTTGTATTTTCTTTTCTTGCCTTCTTGTATTAGCAGGGAGTTCTAGTATGATACTGAAAAGGAATATTGAAAGGGGGCATCCTTGCCTGATGCCTGATCTTAGTGGGAAAGCTTTGAGTTTCTCACCACTATGATGTTAGCTGTAGGGTTTTTGTAGATAAACTTTATGAGATGAGAAAGTTCCCCTCTATTCATAGTTTATTGAGAGTTCTTATTCTAAATGAATGCAGGATTTTATCAGATTCTTTTTCTTCACCTATTTAATCATTTTCTTTTTCTTTTTAGTCTGTTGATGTGAAGGATTACATTAACTGATTTTCAAATGTTGAACTCACCTTACGTACTGTGGATAAATCCCAGTTGGTTAAGTTGTATAATTCTTTTCATACTTTTTTAAATTGGATTTGCTAATATTTTATTATGGATTTTTGCATCTATGTTTATGAGGGATATTGGTCTGTAGTTCCATTTATCTAGTTTGGGTATAAGGGTAGTGCTGGACTCATAGAACAAGTTAGACAGTTTTCCTCTGCTTCTATTCTGTTAAAGAGATTGTAGAAAATGTATATAATTTCTTCCTTAGAGGTTTGATAAAATTCACCAGTGAACCCATCTGGGACTGCTGCTTTCTGTTTTGGAAGTTTACTAATTATTGATTCAGTTTCTTTAATAGATATAGAACTATTCAAATCACCTATTTATTTTTCTGTGAGTTTTAGCAGATTGGTCCATTGGTCCATGTTATCTAGGTTATGAAATTTGTGATCAAACAATTGTTCATAGTGCTCCTTTATTATCCTTTTAATTTCTACAGGATCTGTAGTGATGTGTCCCATTTCTTTTCTAATATTCACAATTTATGTCCTTTCTCTTTTTTTCTTAGCCTGGCTAGATGCTTGTTAATTTTATTGATGTTTACAAAAACCAGCTTTTAGTTTTGTTGATTATCTCTGGAGATTTCCTGTTTTCACTTTCATTTATTTCTGCTTCAATTCTTATTATTTCTTTTCTTCTCCATACTCTGGATTCAATTTGCTCTTCTTTTCTAGTTTCCTCAGGTGGAAATTTAGGTTGTTGATATTAGATCTCTCTTCCTCTGTAATATGTGCATTTAATGCTATAAATTCCCCTCTAAACACTGCTTTTGATGCATCCCACAAATTTCGATAAGTTGTATTTTTATTTTTATTTAGTTAAAAATTATTTTTACTTTGTCTTGAGATTTCTTCTTTGACCCACATATTATTTAGAAGTGTGTTGTTTAATCCCCACATATTTTGAGATTTTCCAGTTATCTTTCTGTTATTGGCTTCTTTTAATTCTGTTATGGTGTGAGAGCAAACACTGTATGATTTCTGTTCTTTTAAATTGTTGAGCTGTGTCTAATGGTCCACCCAGAACATGGTCTGTTTTGGTGAATGTTCCATGTGAACTTGAGATAAATGTGTGTTCTACTATTAAATAAATTAGCTATAGATGCTCATTATATCCAGTTGATTGATGGTATTATTGAATCTGACTATGTCCTTACTGATTTTTTTGCCAGCTGGATCTGTCCATTTCCAAGAGATGGGTATTATAGTCTCCAAACTAGGATAGTGAATTTATTTGTTTATCTTTTCCATCCAATCACTTTGCCTCACATAGTTTGTCACTCTGTTGTTAAGGGCAAACACATTAAGAATTATTATGCCTTCTTGGAAAACTGACCTCTTTTCATTATGTATTGCTCTTCTTTATCCCTGATAATTCTCTTTATTTTGAAGTCTGCTCTGTTTAAATTTAAATACTCCTGCTTTCTTTTTATTAGTGTTAGCATGGTATATATTTCCCCATTCACTTACTTTTAATCTATAGTTGTCTTTATACTTAAAGTGAGTCTCTGGTAGACAACACATAATTAGGTCTTGTTTTTTGATCCACCTTGACAGTCTCTGTTTTTCATTGTCTCTACTATATCTGTTAGAGAGTTATTTTCACCATTTTTTTTTATTATCTTTAAGGGTATCTCGTGTTTCTTGAACATTTGCAATTCCCTATCAAATTTAGGACCACTTTGCCAATTTTCACCAAAATACTGCCTGAGATTTTGACTTTGGATATAATTGAAAATATACAGTGAATCCATGGCTTTCTAATATTGAGTTATCCAAGCAGTGAATATGGTATGTCCCTTCAATTATTGGGTTCTTCTTTACTATCTCAGTAATGTTTTATGCATTTCTTTTTTACTTCTTTTTATTTTTTGACAACTTTATCATTTTATGCATTTTTGTGTAATTTTCTTGCAAGTCTTTTTGTTAGATTTATGCATAAGTGTTTAATGTATTTGGCTCTTTTAAATCGCGTTTTAAAATGTTATTTTCTAATTGTTTATTGAAAGTTTCTAGAAAAACTACTTTTTGTGTTTTATTTAATTCATTTTAAAATTCTAATTAATTACTAGATTTTCTGATACACATAGTACATGTAAGTATGGTTCATTTTCTTTCTTTCTGAGTCTTATGCATTTTATTTCTTTATCTTGATTTTTTTTCATGATCTAAGACTTCACAATGTTATGAAAAGTGATCTCTTTTTCAATTGCAGTGGAACTGAGAAATGTTTTAAGATCTTCTACTATGATTGTAGATATGTTCATTTCTCTCACAAATTTTATGTTTTTCTTCGTATAACTTGAGACTACAAATTTAGGTTTCCTATATGTTTGCCATGAATTTAAATTTTTTTACAAAATATGCTGAGATGACTGACAGCCACTTCCCCACTCCTCTATGACTGCAGACCCACATCAGGAAAGGAAAACAGATTTAAACTGAATGACTTGGACACTCAGGGGCGTTATTCCTTCTCTAATAAATTTTCCTTTTGTCTCTAACTCTGGCATGCACTTGAATTTTTTCCTGAGTGCAGTCAAGGACACCCCCCCCCAACTTGTAGGGCTTGGGTCCCCACTCTGGGGGATTCGCCCCATCCTACACCATTTGTGCAGGACAGCCTCTTAGAGCCCCTGCTTGGGTCACTAGACTGGGTGCTGTTTAGAGGAGGAACAGTGTTGCACTGGCAGGCTCAGTTTTAGTGGGCAGTCATAGAGCTGAATATCATGACACAATGCCCCAAATGTCCAAATGAGGACTGTTTTTTTTTTCCCCCTGAGGCATCAACATTCCTAGCTTTTTCAGTCATTTTTCAGTTTCCTTCTAGGAGACCTGTCTTTTTTTCGTTTTCAGAAAAATGCTAAGTCTGTGGGAGGTGATGGTAGGGGATGATGGGTTGCTGACTAATGCAGTGCACTTTGTAAAAGGTCTGCACCTATAGTATTTGTTGTAGCCCTGCTGGACCTGCCATGTTTAAGTCTAGAGCTCCTCTATAATTTCTGCAGCAGAGATAGTCCCATCTCTTGGGCCAGTTCCTCCTAACCCATTGCAAGTTGTGGTTATTTTGCCTATTATGTCTATCAACACTCCAACTCTTTTTAATCTTTAAATATTTTTTGTAATTGCTTACACATTGGTGGCCTCTCCAGCATCCTCTCTTAGCTAATGTTGTTATTCTTTAGCTTATTTCTGTGCTTTTATTTCAGTGGGGACTTAGGAAAAAGGGGGAAAATATGCATGCTCTGCTCTCTTGACCCTCAAGTCTTTGTGAAATGTTTCTATTAATCGAATTGTGAAGTGAATCCCTAATACTGTTGTGTGAAGTGAAGCTCCTATTCCTATGCCCAATCCTTATTTTAATGTTCTCAGGCTGGATGTGTACCCACCCCTCTCGTTTAGGGCATTTTACATGGAGAACAGTGGCCCTTAACAGATACATCTGATTCTATGTCCATCAAATTGTATATGGTTGAGCCTCCTGATAATTGTTTTACAATATTGTCAAATAAATCCTTCATGGGGTTCATTAGGCCTTCAGGAAAGTATTCTGGGAACTATGATAGAGTGGCTTCAAAGAGCTCATCAAGCTCCATACTTCAAAACTATGCATGTTGCCAAATGGAAAGGAGGGAGAGAAGGGAAGGGAAGGGACTAGAAGGGACAGAAGGGCAGAGAAGGGGTGGGGGAAAGGGAAAGATAAAATCATGGACTTTGAGTAGGAGAAGCCTGGGAAACAAATGTTGATTCTGACATTTGTATAGGCCAATAACTCTAAGAGATTTTATTTCCCCATCTCTGTTAAAAAGTTATGGTACCAGTCTATGGCCATGTTACCCTGAACAAGCCTGATCCCGTCTGATCTCAGAAGCTAAGCAGGGTCGAGCCTGGTTTGTACTTGGATGGGAGACCACCTAGGAAGACCAGGTGCTGTAGGCATAAAAAATGAAAAAATAAGGGATTGTGAGCTGACAAGATCCTTGCAATCTGTGAGGGCAACCAAGGGTTGCCTTGCCTAAAAAAAAAAAATTGTGGTACCAAATCTATTCAGTCCAAGTTAAATTTCTATAAAAATCATGAAGAAGACAGTGCCTTTAACAGTCAGACAGAGGCATCTGGACATTTGAGATTTATCCTCATGTCTATAATTGCTCCTAACTTGAGTTGAAAAACTTTGTGCAAAATCTTGTTTTAAATGCGTTTTCTCACATTTACCCATTTAATCCTCACAAAAACACTAAAAAGGACATACGAATATAATTTCTATTTTGAAAAAAAATCAAAACAAAAGACAAAGCACAGAAATATGAAGTAACTTGACCGTGGCCATGTAACCAGGAGAGTGAGGAGCAGGAATCCCGCAGTAGAGCCCTGTCCCAGCCCTGTACTTACTCACTATGCCATGTGGCCTCCAAAACCACCCCACCTAGAATTCTGGAAAAGGGCCAGGCTTAGCAATAGGAGCCCACATTTAATATTAATAGACAAATAGAAATGAAAACTAAGTTATTCATATGCAGTCACTGGCAAAAGCTTTCATCAGGACCTGGTAGAGTCCTTTTTTCGGTTGTATTTGTCACAGTAAGAGGAGAAAAGGAGAGAAACGAACATGTGAAACAGGGTCTGGATCAGTGCTGCCCGGTGTAGGTGCGGTTCATGGCCCTGCCCTGAACGCGTGTTAGAAATGGAAATTCTTAGACTCCTCCCCAGAACTGCAGAATCAGAATCAATAGGGTTGGAGCCGGAAATAGGCGTTTCACTATCACTCTAGGTGATTCTGATGCACGATAGTGTTTGAGAAAAATGGCTTTAAAGTTTGCAGATACTCCCACGTAAATTGTAAGAATTTTATCTCCAGCTTATGAAGTAGAGATGATTTCACCCAATTTCCAATGAAACAAAAGGTACAGAGATGAATATAAATAAGGTAAAATCCCTTTCAATTGTCACTAACCATAATTCTTTCATCTATACCTACCTAGTTATGTGAAATTCTCATTCTTATATTCTGATTTCTTCTCAGTGTTTCAAGAATTTTGTTCATTTATTTTTTTGGAAGGGAGAGAGAGTATGTTAAGGAATTCGATGAGAAAATAGGATCTAATAGTTGTGTATGGAAGAGGGTTAGTCCTGTGTGAATACTGTTTAGATGGAACATAATGGCTCTTCATCACCCAACACCAACTGTCAGGAACTTCTTCACAATCTTCCTGATTCTCAAAGTATTTTTATGTGCTTTAGAATCCTTGGCTTTTGGATTAACCAGATTTCTACTAAAATAAAAATAAAAACGTGTTTTAGGATTTTCTCCTTTCTGTCAGCTCCTTCGAGATGCCTACATGTGGAGACGATCCAGTTGAGTGTCTATGTTGCTGAATTGCAAATAATTTGTGCAAAGACCAGCACATTCCACTTTCGCCTGCTTTTGAAAGCTGCAGCTTCCTATAAAAATGAGCTAATCCTACAGTTGTATTAAAAGGCAAGAGGAGTGTTTAGGATTCAAAGAATGCTGCTGAGGGAGTTCATGTTTCCTGCAAAGACCTGAACCAGGAGGAAACAGGCAGAGGGTCAACAATCATAAAATCAAGGCTGGCAGCAGAGGTCATTAGATTCAGTTATGTGTTCCCAAATCATGCCTTAAGCAAACTTATACTGAGGGCTTGTTGCAGGACACATGCTCTGAGCTTGGCATGAATACCACAATTCTATGCAGAAAGTAATATTATCTCACTTTATAGTTAAGGAAACTGAAGCCACAGAAGTTTGACAACTTACCAAGGGCACATAATTGGTAAGGCATTTATATCTTTTTGGTCTGATTCCAGATCCCATGTAAACTACACACTGCATGTGTTCTCAGATCTCAATGGTGAGTTGAGACCTCAGATAGCCTCGGGAGAGTTTTT
>CM053507.1:141717745-142019363 GCA_028627145.1 Eidolon dupreanum | reverse complement strand
TCTCTAGAGTGGAGACAAGAAATGTGGCATTTTGTGCTCCTCTGTTAGGCTTATAAAATTTGGGCAGGTTATCTTCCCGAAGAATATAAAATTAGGCACAGAACTTTTGATGGGTGTGTGCAGGGGAGGGACTCTGAAGCTTAAATAGCATTAGCTCTCTCAGTTTACCTCTGCCTGTATTATTGCTCTTTGATTTATCTTCAGCTTCAAGGCCTTATTTTTTTCATTACCCTTCTGCCACTTACTGTGACAGCTGAATATATTCTCTTTGCTTGTCCCATCACTTCACGATTCCTAGTCTGCCCTGGTGGCTTTTCAGGCCATCATCATCTGTATCACCCAGAAATCTTCCTGAGATTTCTTGTGGCTCCAGAGACATTTTAGAAATCTGAATTGCTCTGGCTTCATTACCTTTTTTCATGAACTTATTCTTCTGCCAGTAATGCCTTCTGGCTTTCCTTTTTTTCCCCCATTTTCCTTCACAAGCCTAGAAATCAAAGGAAAAAAATATTTTATTTACTTCTAAAAATAGATTTAGTGGAGAAATATTTAATTTGGTAGCTTAATTGTTTCCAGATTTCATCTCATATCTAGCCAGGTGTGTTCCTTTGTCTTCTGTTTTTTTTCGCATTAACTAACTTGTATGTGGTCCACAGTACATGAAGGGTACTAAATCAAGCACTTGATGTACAATATCTTATTTAATTGCTACATCAGATTCAAATAACTGTTACTCATGCTGATCATCTTATATATGTTCCCTTCAGGACCTAAATGAGAGTTTCTTGGTTTATTTCCAGAAGTGAAATGTGTCCTAGTTTGTCCACCAAACAGTGCTGGATGATTTTTTTCCCCTCAGAATAGCGATGTCAGTTTATATTCCTACAAGGAGTGCAAGAGGTGTCATATTCCCCTATAACCCTGATGGTATTTGATATCATTTTAGTTGAATATTTTTTGTTAATCTGTAAGGGTATAAATTAATATCTTTCTAAATATTCTGCTCCTTTTATTTTTTAATCCCTTTTAACTTCTTATTGAAATATAATAAACATACAGAAAAATATACATAAGTATACAGCTAAATTTTTAGAAACAGAATGCACTAGTGTAACCAACCCAGATCATAAAGTCTCATTCTTGTTTTATTTTGCATTTCTCTGATTAATGCTAACTTTAAATTTCCTTATACTCATTAGTCACTTGAATTCTTATTTCTTATTCTTTGCCCATTGTTCTGTTAAATTTCTTTTTAAAAATCTTTCTGCTCTACGAGTGTTTCTTTTATATTCCAGAAGTTAGTCACTAGTTTTACATGTTACAGATGTCTCCTGCTGGCCTGCCTTGGGTTTTTAGGTATTTTTAATAGGTATTAGGTCTGTAATAGGTGGAAAATGGGAGACCATTTGTGTTTCAAAAATAGTGTGGGCCAGTAAAAAGTCAGGTGCCTGGCCTTTAAAGGGGAAAACTTATTCACCCCATCATATTCAAAGTAGTGCAGATTCTAGATAGCAGAGATTATAAAGGGCCTTATTTTATTCATGCAAGTTTTAAAAAACCATCTCTATGGATTTCTGCAGAAAAACTATAAAGAAAAAAGCATATTGACATATGAACACAAATTATTCAGTTTAACACCTGTTGTTCCTTTTCATAAAAAAAAGTTGTCTACTTGGCAAATATAATTGCTTTACTTTTATTCTATTGCTATGCCCATCTCTTTACTCAAGGGTCTCTGATTGACAGCTTGATGGCTGCTAAATGGGTTTTGTTAGAGTTAGATCCAAGCGAGTCCACTAAATTAATTGAAAGAGCTGTGTATTTTAGACCACCTGTTCCTCAGCTGTCTTAGAGGTTACCAGCATGTCAGAAAATCCACTGGGTTTAATTTACCTTATTTTTTGAAACCAAACAATCAATCAAATTTCTAGAATATAAAAGGGAAATACGACATTTAATTGGAAATTGAGCAAAGACAAACCTCTTGGATTCCAATGTACCTTTTACTCTGATGCTTACAATAAGCCACCATCCAATGAAAAGCAGTATATCCAAGGAACTCTATCAACAACTGAAAATTGTCAGAATGACCTCTGCCTGAGAAGGGAGAAATACCTTCCCCAGGCTCTAACGAGCAACATTTACGCAATAAATGAGCATCTCCCATTCCCATATGGAGGGCTGGTAGCACACACATGCAGACTGTACCAGGGAGCCAGCAGATGCTGGAATTCCTAGGCAGTAAAAACAGCCCCTCCTATTAAGGTCTGTGGAGCTTCTTGGACTGGGCTCCCATTCCTCTAAGACACGCTCATAGAGATAGGCATGCCTGCCTTCAAAAGGCCACAACACAAGGCTCCAAGAAGTGAAGGGAATTGAAACAGTTGATAAACTGCATGAGAAAGAACAGAATTCCCAGGGAGGTTGGTTGCCAGAGGTGATCTCATTTTCTGACATTGCAAGAAGGCAGCAATGTTCCAAAAGATACTGTTCAAGAAAGGAAATATGTGGGTTTTCTCCTCCCTCAGATATCTTCATTCCACAGGGGCAGAATTAACAGCTTAAGGGAAATAGCAGATGGAATAGTATTGGTGGAAAATAAGTGTCTGTTGAATAAAAAAGGAAAGATGCACAAGTATGGTTGGTCCTCAGATAACATCGTATTATTCATTGTCATTTGGTTATGACGTTGATGAGATGCTGTAGGACTTAACTCTTCATTATATCAATTAGCCTGTGATAAAATGGTTTTCATTTATGTTTCACTAAAAGTGGAAGAACCTACTGATATCATTGAGCAAGACTTAGAAAATCTGCTCTATCGATAGGTGTGTTGGTAAGATTGAAACCAAAGTTTTCTTCTGTCTACCGTCCTTTCTTTAGATATTACTCATTATTTGGTATGACTTGTTGTAAGCTCTAATACTAAAATTTGAACCCATAAATTTGCATATAATAATTACTTTATAAGCTAAGAATTGCTCTCTGATTTTGGGATGTGGGGCCTGGTACTGTAATAATCTTTGTGTTTCGTTACCTCTTTGAGCTATTCAAATGGGAGATTATTAAGATTATTGTAGAACTAATGCAGTATCTGTGGTACCCAAGGACATATACTCACTCCAGTGAGGGAATCCTGGCATCACCTCCTGAAGGAGCTTCCACTCCTGATTCAAACTGGAATTGCCCAGGAATCAAGAGGCCCTCTAGCTAAAAATGGGTAGAATAAGATATTAAGGAGGACTTAAAAATTTTCTTTTATTTTTTTTATTGTAGTAAAATATATATATATATATATCATAAATTTGCCATTTTAACCATTTTGAAGTATACAACTCAGTGACATTAATTATAGTCACAATATTGTACAACCGTCACCACTCTCTATTTCCAAAACTTTTCCCTCACCCCAAACAGAAACTGTGTACCCCATCAAGCAATAACTCCATTTGCCTTACTTCTTGCTCCTGGAAACCTCTAATCTACTTCCTGTATCTGTGAATGTTCTTATTCTAGATATTTTATACAAGTTGGAGTCATATAATATTTGTTGTTTTGTGTCTGGCTTATCTCACTTAGCAAATTACGGGAGTATGGAGTTCATGTATCTTCGAGGCAAGATCGTAAAGGTGGACTGCTACCCTTGCAGACGACATTACTTCTGCTATTTTCTGCTCAGTAGAGAGAAGAGATTAGAAACCATTTCCCTGATCAGTAGTTACACATCTGGTACCAGGGCCATATTGATTTGCTTAAGTAAAGACACATTTCTAGAATAGCTGCAGTAATTGCCATCAATTCGTGATTAAGTTTTGACCAACCTTTATTCACCAAGACCCTATTGCTTAATCAGTTCACAACACTGGGGCCTTCAAGAAGCATGTAAAGATGCCATTCTTGTCTGCAGCTAATTCTGGTACTGAATACTGCATTAGTAAGAGCTCAGCTGTAGATAACAGAAACACCCTTGATAGATACGGGATGTAATTCGTGGAATTAAAGGCTTACAATATTGTTGGAAGAGCCAGGGGAGCAGTCTCCAGACTGGGCCTCTGGGGACGATTTTTAGAACAACACAACATACTGGCTTATAAAAAAAGCTGCTTCCTTAGCCTCAGCCAAAAAACTGGAAATCACGAGCAACTGTGCCAGTTTGAAGGAACAAATCTTAGTTAAAATCTGGGGAACAGAAAGCTCTTATCAGAACCATTGCTTTTAGAAAACATATCACCTTATTTGGGATCTGGGTTACCTGAATTGGCACAAAATGAATTTTCTGGGCCAGGATATTCCCTTTGTGACCTGGACCTCCAAAGTGGACACCTAGCATGCTATAGTCTTATTTAACTCCAAATTCAAGTTAGAGAAAGCATTTTTAATTAATGGAAACTAAATTGTATCCAGTTTCCTAGCTATAAGAACAAGTTTAACTTTTATTTTTTCATTCTCTGCAGTTCAGGAAGTTATTCTAGAAAGTGTGGAACACATGGTAAGTGAACGAATCTGCCACCTTCCCCAGAAAAGGTAACTCTAGCTTCATAATATCTTTTAAAAGAATTCATAATGCATATAAAAAGGTGAAAATTTCTAGAGTTTGAGCACAAGGTAATAAATTAACTGGACCCGGATCAGAGTGATAATGTATGCAATAGTGGATCTTATTAAATCTCCACAAAGGAATTATCAAAAGCTAGATAAGTGATCTTTGGATTAGTCATTGTTTCAATAATTGTTATTAATACCTAATATTGTCTCAAAGGCATTAAGTTATTGTGTGACATAAATTGATTTTTAGAACAATGAATTGCTTTATAACCCTCTTTAGAAATAAACGTGTAACTTAAATTCAACTCATGCAATAAATGTAAAATAAACGTATTTTTGTGGGCAGGGTATAGTTGGGCCTTGCTTGTCTACTAACAAAGTGGTTTATAACTCTTATATGAGTGAATTTAAAAGAAAAAACAGGTTAGATACCCATGAAATGCACACATTTGAAATTCAGGTCAAATTTCAATCAGATCCTAAGATGGTCACTTTTATTACATTGGAAATAGTGATGATTTACCGTTGACCATAACAAGAGCTAACGCTTACTGTAGGCAAGTCCCTAATTTAAGTATACCACCCATATTAACCATTTAATTATTAAAATAACACTAGAAGGTGGGTAGCATAGATATAGAAATTTCACACATGATGAAAATAGGACCTCTCAGATAAGAAGTGTTCAAAAAAATTTGAACTTTGGAAATCTGACTCCAGTGTTTTTGGTTTTGAGCATTACACTGTTCCAACTGACACTGGAAACTAAAGGAAAATTTGACTGAAATTCAGTGAGTTAGAGAATGAAGAAATAATTTTTACCCCTCCTCCTACTGATCCTTGTTCCTTCAGGTAGCCTTAGGCCTCTGTGCTGTCAGGGAAGAAGAAGCAGCCATGTTTGCCGCTAACCCAAGACAGATTCCTCTGTGGTTCCTGGTTATATCTCTAAGTAAACAAAGATTAATAAGTATTTTGGTTCTCTATGTTTTCTACAACATTTTCAGTGGAGGGTATAACGGTGAACCCCAGTTCTGAACTTGAAGGCTACGTAACATCCATTTCATTTCCAACCCATATCTGTCCCTGTGTATCACCCTGCATTAATAAAAATAAATTCTTTCCCCAACTCTGATCCTGACATCTTCTCTATTAGTTAGCACATGCGTTTCCCCAAACTGACTTGATCTTGTTTACAGATATGCTTATCATTATGAAAGCATTGCTTAAAGAGTGATCAGGAGAATTGCCTATACAATTGCATCTCACTCGAGCCCTAGATTATTTTTGAGAGCATACCTAATGCATTCATACACTGCTATGCTTTGAAAAATGCCAACACTTTACAGGCTTTCCTAGACATTTTCTATATTCGGTCAATATCTACCGTTTAAAAAATGTTTCCATTTCTCTTTTCTCTTGATTTCAGAATGATTTTTTTACTGTAATTTTTGTTTAATGTTTTGTAAATTATATACTCTCTTTCTCTTTTAGTGTGTAGGCCTTACATCTTAACATCAGACAGGCATACCTCAGAGATATTGTGGGTTTAGAACTAGACCACCAACATGAACCGAATATCAAAATAAAGTGAGTCACACATTTTTTTTTTGGTTTCCCAGTGCATATAAAAGTTATGTTTATATTGTACTATAGTCTATTAAGTGTGCGATAACATGTGTAAAAAAATGTACATACCTTAATTTAAAAATGCTTTATTGCTAAAAAATGCTAACCATCATCTGAACCTGTTGGAAAACTGGCACCAATAGACTTGCTCCATGCAGGATTGGCACAAACCTTTAACTTGTAAAAAACGAAATACAATATATATGTGAAGTGTGATAAATGAGGTAGCCTGTTCTTACCTTCCAAAGTAAATCGTTTTCCTTTCCCTCTTGTAAACAATATTTTGATGGTAATTGTTTTGATCAGTCAGTATTTATATTTGTCCATATTTACTACTTTCTTTACTTTTCATTTCCTCTTGCATCTTACACTTTCCATCTCAGATCACATCCTTTCTGCGCTTTCACTGAGTGTTTTAGTTCAATTATATTATTTCTAAAAGTATTTAAAACAATTTATAACATATCTGCTTTTTTTATATGTAATTTCAAGTCTTGCAGTCAATTTCTTGAATAAGATTAAACATTTTAGAGTTAGATAATTCTAATATCTGTAATTCTTAAGCTCTGATCGTGATGTCTTATTTTCTGTTGACTATCTTATGTGCCCTTTCTGTGTATTTTGTGACGTTACCCCTCCCTGCTACCACCCTGCCCGTGAACTACTACTATATGCATGAGAATTTTTTTTGAGTCTGGAATAATGTGGATTTTTCAGTAGAGAACTTCCATCTGTTTCTGCAAGGTGCCTTGAGGGACTGTACATCAAAAATGACTATAAATTAAATATTTGGTTTAATCACTTTTGGACCATTCAGGCAGTTTGAGTTTCCTCTTCTGATGAAGTGCCTGCTTAAGTCATTTGTCCATTTTTCTACTGGATTTCTTATCTCTTTCATATTGACATTCTAACTCTTTTAGATAAGACTATTTTAGGTGAATGTGGCACAAATATTTTTTTCCAATATGCAACATGTCTTTTCATTTTCTTTATGGTAGTTTTTCAGAAATAGAAGTTATTCATTTTAACACTGTTGAATATATTGAGTATTTCTGTATTTTGTTTAAGGACTGCATCTCTACTCTTATGTTATAAATATAGTTAATATTTTTCCTAAATGTTTTATAGTTTTGCCTGCACATTTAAGCAGTTCACCCACGCAAATTTGTGTAAAAAGTAAGAATTGAAATTTAATTTTTTTCTCATATGTAAATTATTATAGATGGCACTATTCACTGAGTGATCTATCCTCTCCTCACTTATTTGCAATATCAGCATTAACAAGCACTAAATTTCTATATTGTCATCAGTCTCTTCCTAGACTTTTATTTTTTTCATTGGTCTATTTGTTTATCACTGAGCCAAGATCTTTGTCTCCGTTTCTATCATCATGTTTTCCTTTCCTGTCTCTAGTCCTTGATATGTTCATCTACCAAGACATTTATGAGTATAGTTCTTCTGGCTCAACAGTTTCTATTTGTCTACAAGTAGATGCTCTCAGCTAATGATTCTGTTTTCTCCCTCTTGAAATAGCTACATTTGATCTTAAATTATTGAAGCTTATGGCTAAAACATCTAAGTCCATTTGATGTTGTGGACCCTTCTCAGCAAGGGCTTAAAAATAAACTTTAATGGGGGAATGGAAATATGATTATGTATGATTTGCTTAAATTAAAGGAGATTCCTCCAGGAATCCTGAGGGACTTACCACTTCTCTGAGACTGAATCTTGCTCAAAAATAAACCTCAATTTGTTTTTTCCAGTCATGGTTTTCCTGATGCGAAGTTAAGAACTAGGAGGCCAATAATAGAAACACATCAAAACCTAAAACCAATCTAACAGTTTCTGCTGCAGGAATTTAGAGTAGAGAAAAAGTAGTATGAGAATATTCAGCAAAAATTCAATCTCTTAGGGAATTAAGGAAACATTATTTCCCAAAAGAGCTTAACTTTAGGTTAAAAATTTTAAACTTATTTCAGTAACTTCAGTTCGTCTTAGAATACTGATTTTTCCCTCTTCTATTTGTAGCATCAACATAGCTCAGCAAATTTTTGTCTGAGGAAAATCTATTATTTCATTCATTCATTCATTCATTTTTACTTTTTATTTATTTATTTTTTTAACGCCTACAGTACTTGGTCTTCCTAGATGGTCTCCCATCCAAGTACTAACCAGGCCCAACCCTACTTAGCTTCCAAGATCAGATGAAATTGGGCTCGTTCAGGATGACAAGGCTTTAGACTGAGGAAAATCTAAACTAGAAGTAATTCTATCTTTTTCTGCTTTACAAATATAATACGAACTTAGATTGTGACTTTCAGAAGTCAAATGTACTGGCTCAATTTTATACTAATGGTCCCCATTTTAATGTTGTATTTCTAGTCATATTCTCAAACAATATTTACTGAGTGCCTCTTTTTTTTTTTATCAGGGCCTTCTGTAGGTGCCAGCATTAGAGAGGAAATTCAGATATAATATGATAATATTATAATAAGAGGATGCAGTCTAATAGAAAAGAAACATTCAGCTTATGGTCCTTAAATATTCAGAATTTGGTTGGTTTGGTATATTGTCTCTTGGCATTCTAAAACAATGTCCAACTTATTGAGACACTAAACTCAATCATAGACCTAAAATTATTTTAAATATTCTTCATTAAAGAAACCTAGCTAGCACAATGTTAGCTTCTGAAAACACAATGGAGATTCAGTTATAGTCCTAGAGTCTACTGGAAGAGATGAATATCTAAACAGATTATTGTAAAATATATGATTAAGGAAAGCCCTTAACAGATGAAGATGAGCCAAGTAAGGTTTCACAGTGTAGGTATCAACCGAACAGAGAGAATAAAGGCATATAGAAAATTCAGTAAGAGCAAGATCTTTCATGTGAACACTTATTGGGAGAAGAGGAGAGGGGGAGCAATGTAAGCTGGTAAGGTTACATGGGCCAGACCCAAGTTTTCTGAGAAAGTACACAAGATTCTACTGAATGATGAAGAATAAATGTCTGGAGTAAGCATATTTATAAGAAATATGGTTCTCTCTCTAGATAAATACTTCAAACAGCACTTAATTCATACAGATATACTGGAACATTCTGTCTTTGATGAAGGAGGAACTGATTTTTAAACTTCTGTTAATGTCAAATGACATTTTGTAGCTGTCTGCTAGTATGTATGAACTGTCCTCTCATTGATGTTTCCTTGTTCCTTGGGGTCTCTCTTTTTTTAGATGTTATGATCCTATAACCAGTAGACTTCTCATGACGAGTATGAAGATTATATGCCAACTGGAGGATATATGAGTCCTTTTTCTGTCACTTTCCTATTGATTTTATTTAAATAAATCTTCCTAGTTCAAGGAAGAAAGCTTTGATCATTTGAAGTCCCCAAAGAGACTAAAAATGGCACTGAAGTTGCTTTTGTGTAGAGATAACAAACATAATAGGCTCAGTTATAAATAGTTATGTCTGTAGTATTAGAGCACTGGATTAGGTATGTAGGAATCCAGCTGTCCCTAACACCTCACTTTATGAATTAACCAGAAAATGAAATAATAGAGACAAGAAAGGCTAAGGAGTCAGAAGTAAGGAGTGAAAACAAAAGGGTTTAAAAGATACTTTCCAAAATTATGTCTGGGGGAAAAGTCACCCTGATTTAGCATGGGTAATTGACAGGGCTGAACAGAACCAGTTCATAGCATGCCTTTTACACCCCGAGTTCACACTTTTTTTTCAGTTAAATGACTGGCATGGTCTTGCACAATAGTCAGGAATGGCAATTATCAATATATTGCTAAGCAAAAACTCAGCATTTTAAAATTATGAACTCATTCAACATAGAGAATCTGCTATTTACTAGGCACTACAGATAATAAAGCAAGTCTTGTACTTCAGTAGATTTACAGCTGAAAAGTAAGAAAGCCATTTATTTATTCATTTTTAACAAACATTTATTACACCTAAAGACTTTTTTTTTTAAGTAGGGAGAATATATCAGGTAGTAAAAACAATAGGTTTTTTACTTCAAAAGAATTACTTTCTAAGGGGAAAGAGAAACAGTAAACATAACCAATCAAATAAATATATAGTATAGTTGCAGATGAATGCTAAGAGAGAAAAAAAGAATGTTTGGATAGAAGTAGAAGAGACTACTTGAGAATATGAGGTAAGGAAAATTCCTTTGAGAAGATATTTGAGTTTTGACTTGAAGGATTAAAAGGAATCACCCATACCTTTTAGGGTTCTAGGAAAAGAGTGTCTGAAGCAGCCAGAGATGCTAGCATTTGAAGAGTAAACTAGTTCGGCATGTTTTCAGAACAGAAAGAAGCACAGAGGCTAGACTTTAAGGAAATCAAAAAGTGAGTTTTGTGGGGAAAAAAAATCAGAGAAGTAACCAGAAATCTGTTAATGTAGTTTTGTAATATAGTTTGAAACCAGGAAATATGATGGCCCCAGCTTTGCTCTTTCTCAAGATTGCTTTGGTTATTCAGGGTCTTTGGTAGTCCCATGAGAATTTTAAGATTGTTTTTTTCTATTTATGTGAAAAATGCTATTAGAATTTTGATAGAGATTGCGTTAAATCTGCATATTGCTTTGGGTAGTATGGACGTTTTAAAATGTTAACTATTTCAACTCACAAACGTGGAATATCTTTCAATTTGTTTGTGTTGTCTTCTGTTTCTTTCACCAGGATCTTATGGTTTTTGTTGTGTTACATCTTTCACTTCCTTGGTTAAATTTATTTCTAAGTTTTTTCTTGTTTTTCATGTTACTGTAAATGGGATCATTTACTTTATTTCTTTTTCAGGTAGTTTGTTGTTAGTGTGTAGAAACACAACTGATTTTGTTTTCTGAAACTTTACTTAATTTATTAGTTACAATAGTTTTTTGGTGGAATCTTTAGGGTTTTCCATATACAAGATTATGTTCTCAGCACAAGAGCCAATTTTACTTCCACCTTTCTGATTTGGATGCCCTTTGTTTCTTTTCCGTGCCTAATTGCTTTGACTATATCTCTAGTACTATGTAGAATAGGAGTGGTGAGAGTGGGTATACTTCTCTGGCTCCTGATCATAGAGGAAAAGCTTTCAACCTTTCATTGATGAGTATGATGTTAGCTGTGGGCTTGCCATTTATTTCTTTATTGTACAAAGATATGTTGTTTATATACCTAAATTTTTGAGATTTTTTACCATGAAAGAATGTTGAATTTGTTAAATATTTTTTGCATCCATTAAGATGATCATATAATTTTTGACTTTTTTCTATTTGTATCACATTTATTAATTTGTGTGTGTTAAACCATCCCAAAATCCTGGGGATAAACCCCGCCTAATAATGGCATGTGATCCTTTTAATGTGCTGTTGAATTTGGTTTTCTAGTATTTTTTTTGAGAATGCTTGCATTTGTATTAATTGGGATGTTGGCCTATAGTTTTCTTGTGGTATCTTTAACTGGCTTTGGTATCAGGGCAATTTCTCCCTGTAAAATGAGTTTGAGAGTGTTTTCTTCAGCTTTCGGGAAAACTTTGAGAAAAATTGGTGTTAGTTCTTCTTTGAATGTTTGGCAGAATTGACATGAAGCCATCTCATTCTTGGCTTTTCTTTGTTGGGAAGTATTTGATTACTGATTCAAACCTCTTACTTTTTATCAGTCTGTTCAGATTTTTCTGTTTCTTCATAATTCAAACTTGGTAAGTTGCATGTTTCTAGGAATTTCTTCATTTCTTATGGTTTGTTCAGTTTGTTGATATATAATTGTTCATAGTATTCTCTTATGATCCTCTTTTTCTGTGGTATCAGCTGTAATGTTTTCTTTTTAATTTGTAATTCTGAGTCTTTTTTTTTTTTTTTTTGATAATTCCAGCTAAAGGTTTGTCCATTTTGCTTACTCTTTCAAAAAATCGACTCTTAGTTTTGCTGATCTTTTCTATTGTTTTTCTATTTCTTATTTTATTTCTACTCTGATTTTTGTTATCTCCTTCCTTCTGCTAACTATGGGCTTAATTTGTTCTCGTTTTTCTAGTTCTTTGAGGTATAAAACTAGGTTGTTCATTTGAGACTTTTCTTTTTTTTCAATGTAAGCATTTATTACTACGAACCTCATTCATCACTGCTTTTGCTACTTCCCATAAGTTTTGGTATGTTGTGTTTCCATTTACATTTATTTCAAGATTTTTTAAAATTTTTGTATTTATTTCATCTTTTATCCATTGCTTGTGCAGGAATTTGTTGTTTAATTTTCACATATTTGTGAATTTTCTCCCATCCTGTTATTGATTTCTAGTTTCATATCATTGAGGTCAGAAAAAGATTTTTGATATGATTTAATTATTTAAAAATTTGCTAAGAATTGTTTTGAGTCCTAATTTATGATATGTTTTGGAGAATGTTCCATTTGCTTTTTAAAAGAAGGGGTGCTGCTATTTGATGTCATTCTCTGAACTATATTTGAAGTATAGTTCGAATCTGGTGTTTCCTTTATTCATTTTTTTATCTGGATGATCTCTCTATTTATTGTTTAAAGTGGGGTAGTAAGTCTCCTATTGTTATTGTTTCCTTGTCTATTACTCAGATTTTTAGTATGTATATTCATTTGTAAGAATATTAAATGTTTAATATTTTTAGGTGCTCTGATGTTAGGTGTATATATATTTGCAATAGTTATAGCCTCTTGATGAATTGACCCTTTTATCATTGTATAATAACCTCTTTGTCTCTTGTTAGAGTTTTTGATTTAACATCAGTTTTTGTCTGATACAAATATAGCTACCTCAGCTTTCTTTTTGTTTCCGTTTGTGTGAAATAGCTTTTTCCTGTCCCTTCACTTTGAGCCTACATGTATCCTTGTAGACATGTTATATAATTTGGGTCTTTTTTTTTTTTTTAATCCATTCAACCATTTTCTGCATTTTTATTTTAGAATTTAATCCATTCACATTTAAAGTAATTATTGATACATAAGGACTATCTCCAATTTGTTTAATGTTTTCTGGTTGTTTTATAGTTCCTTTGTTCCTATAGTCCTCTCATATTCTTCTTTTGTAAAATGATAATGTCCCAAAGTAATAAACTTTAATTCCCTTGTCTTTATCTTAAGTGTACCTGCTATAGATTTTTGTTTTGTGGTTACCCTGAAGCTTACTTGAAAGATCTTATTGATATAATAGTCTATTTTAAGCTAATAACAACTTAACTGATCACAATAAAAAACTCTACCCTTCACTCCCCCCTTGCCATTTTTTGCTTTTGATGTCACAATTTACAACTTTTTATGAATCTGTTCACTAACAAATTAATGTAACAATAGCTATTTCTAATACTTTCGTCCTTTTGCCTTTACTAGAGTTAAGTGGTTAACATACAACTACATTATAGTATTCAAGTATTCTAAATCTGACCATATTTACTTACCTTTACCAGTGTGTTTTATATATACATGTTTTCATGCTACTAATTTTTATCCTTTTGTTTTAGCTTTAAGAACTCTTTCAGCAGTTTTTATAAGGCAAGTCTTTCGGCGATGCACTCCCTCGGCTTTTATTTAATTTGGAAAAGTCTTTATCTTTCCCTCATTTCTGAATAATGTTTTGCTGGGTAAAGTATTCTTGGTTGGTAGGTTTTCTTTTCTTTCAACACTTTCAATATTTCATCCCACATTTTCCTGGCCTATAGGATTTCTGCCGAGAAATCCGCTGGACCTGTGAGGCTTCCCTTATGAAATAATGTTTCTTTTTTCTCTCACTGATTTTAAAATTCTTTGTTTGCTTTTCTATTCTAGACAGTTCTATTTTAATGCATCTTGGAAAAGATTATTTTGGTTTGAAATTATGGGGTGAACTATTAGCTTTATGAACTTGGATGTCCAAATTTTCCCCCGGGTTTGAGACATTCTCGGTCATTATTTTTTTAAATAAGTTTCTACCCCTTTCTCCCTCTCTTTTTCTAGGGCTTTTTATATACCAAAGATAGAATACAAAAAAATAAAACAAAACAAAAACAAAAACAAAAAACACCTAAGACGAATATTTCCAATGACCTTATATACACAAATCCTTTTAAAAAAATCAATAAATCAAATACAATAATGTATTTAAAAAGTCACTATGACCAAGTGAGGTTTATTCTAGATATGCAAGGCTACTTCAACATTCAAAATTATTTAAGGGTTATGGAAAGGGAGGGAAGAGATGTGGCTAAAAATTAGTAGCAAAGGAACCTTCTAGTGATGGTATAGGTAGGGATCTTGTTTGTCCTGGTGGTTTATAGGAAGCTACACAAATGATAAAGCCACACATACATACACACAAATGAGTGCATATTGAAGTAGTGAGATTTGAATAAACTGTATTTCATTAGGAATTTATGGCAAGAATATGACAAGCAATATATAGAGTAGCAAAGATTGTTCAGAAATTGAAGCCACAAAACTTCATATTAAGAAAGCACAGAAAATTTTAACTGTAATAAGAAAGAGAAATCCACACTTAGACACATGATAGTGAAATCATATGAAACCAAAGAAAGAAAATTCGGTGGCCAGTGAAAAAAGTGATTGTCTAAAAATAGAAAGAAGACAGTTGCTTTTTCAGTAGCAAAAACATAAGTCAGTAATACTGTAAAAGTGCTGAAGGAAATCTAAAGTTGTGTAAAGAGGACAAAATAAAGAAACGTCAGAGAAACGAAAGTGAGTTTTTACAGACAACTTCACTAAAGGGATTTCAGAATAGAAGAAAACAATCCTAAAGGTGCTCTGTGATGTAAAAGGAATGGAGCAGAGAAAACCATGGGTAAATGCTAACAATCACTGACATTATAGAAGAATATTTTTAATACCTAATTTATAGGGTTACAAAAATATAGGAAACACATATTTTTAATATCTAATAGGTAACCAAAAATAACAAAATGAAAAAATAGAAGGCAGTGTTTGGTGTTAAAACTGTTTAAGTTTTCTTTATTGTATAAGAAGAGTATATGTATATTGATCTGATTTTTTTAAGCTATGCATGTAAAAATTTCAAAAGTAACACTAAAAAATGTAAATTGAATTTAAAAATTTAAAACCAGTAAAGAAGAAGGAAATGGGGGGATAAATATGATAAATTGAAGGAAAAAGGAAAAATATAGAAAATGCAAATGTTGTCACAATAATAAAAGTTTACTACAATAGTCTATTAAAAGACATAAATCGTCAGATTAGATAACCAAAAAAGCATACCCATATGCAGTATACAGAGACACACGTAAAACATAAGGACAAGAAAAGGACCGTAGAAAAGGGAAGGGGGAAAGTGTATATATGTGTTAATGGGCTAGTAATTTGGACATACTATAGCAGAAGGAATGATTTAAAGAGCTGTGGCGAACTCTGCTGGCATGATGGGATGAGAAGACTGAAACGTCTTTTCCCCAGAATGCAATTAAAATGCTGGAAACATGATTGAAAACAACTATTTTAATGCTCATAAATTCAAGCAAAGGCATATAACAAATTGATATGTAGTTAGTTATAAAAACTACTGAACTTTGTTGAAAGAGTATGTGGCATTTATTTATTTATTTATTTATTTATTTATTTATTTATTTATTTTTTACTGAATGGGGAGATTATATTCACAAATGATATATTTGATAAGGGTTGATATCCAAAACATATAAGAAACTCATACAACTCAATAATAAAAAGTAATCCAATCAAAAAATAGGCAGAAGACCTGTATTGACATTTTTCCAAAGAGTACACGTGGATGGTCAATAGACATATGAAAAGATGCTCAACATCACTAATCATCAGAGAAATGCAAATTAAAGCCACATGCAGTATTACCTCACACCTGTCAGAATGGCTATCCTCAGTAAATTAACAAACAACAAATGTCAGAGAGGATGTGGAGTGGAGGGTACTCTTGTGCACTTCTGGCGGGACTGCAACTTGTTCCAGCCACTATGGAAAACGGTATGGAGGTTCTTCAAAAAATTAAAAATAGAACTACCATGCAACTTAGCAATTCCACTTCTGAATATTTGTCTGAAGGAAACAAAAACACTAATTCGAAAAGATATATGCACATAACCTTTCTTTTGGTTAACATCTGCATGGTATATTTTTCCATCTTTTCACTCTCACATTTTGTTTATTCTTAAGTTAAGGTGAAGTTCATATAACAAAATTTATCATTTCAAAATGAATTATTCAGTGGCATTTTTAGTGTCATATTTTACAACCACAACTTTTTTATATTTTAATGTTATTTATTGACATTAATTTTTTAAAATTCAATATAACAATCTGTCTTTTAACTGAAACACTTGGTATTTTTATATTTAGTACAACTACTGATGTATTTGATTTTAGATCTAGATCTTATTATGTTTTATACTTTCTTTTCTACTCCTTTTTTTCTTTCTTTGCTTTCCTTTAACTAGCTATTTTATCATTCCATCTTCACTCTTCTGCTGATTTAACAGTTAGCAATGCTTTCTGGTTTTCTTCTTATAATTTTATAGTAGAGGTTTCTACATATGTATATTTAACTGGCCGTTATCTCAAGTTAATCAACAGCTTTACTCTATTTCTGAATTTTATGATGTTAACTTCATGCTCTGTTCTTTAGTTTTCATCATCTCATCTCTATCTTACTTTTTTCTTTTTATCTTCATGTTGCCTTCTGGATAATTGTGATCTGTCTTCTATTTTACAAATTTTCTCTTTAATTATGTCTAATCTGTTCAACCCATCTATTAAGTTTTTAATATTAATTATACTGATAGTTCCTAGATGTTCCATTTTATTTTCTCAATGTGACAATTTTATTTTATGGCTTCTTTTTTCAATTATATGGCATTCTTGCCTGTGGCTGCCTCCATTTTCCATCGAGCTCAGTCAGTATGGTTGTTCAGCCAGGGTGGGCTAGGCAGTGAAACAATGTTTCACTATCGCCATCAGATGGGGGACATTTGAATCAAAGCATTGTCAATTAAAGTGACAATCCCAACAGCAAGTGTTTAGGATGGTCAGATACTGGTCTTTTTAGGAGTAAAGAAATTGGTGCACTAACCAAGAGTTTTAGAAGGAGTCCCTGAAGTTGAGAGAGCCAGAAAAGACTTTATAAACTCATTGCATTTCCTGGGATGACCGGAGGCTGTGTCAGAACCCAAGTCACCCACATTTTGCTGAGTGAGGAGTCTGCACTTGTGCAGAGTAGATGTAAGAGTCTAGCACACAGTAAAAGTCAGGGAAGGCTATAAATACTTTAGCAAAGACTGAAAGCCTTAATGACTGGAAATACTCGAGTGCAACTTCTGAATAACCTCGAACTGAACACTAATCCATGTAGACATGGGAGTGACCACTGTGAAGCCAGACTTAAACATAAAAAACAAGATTTTTTTAAATAAGCAAACATTAGCAGCTACACATTGTGGGAGAGACATACATTGCAAATTTTATCCAGACAAATTACTAAACAATCAAATAAAACAATAGCAAATATCCTCAAGGAAGGGGATGAACCCAGAATTACTACAATATATTATCAAAAATGTTTAGTGTTTAAGAAAATAATTGCAAGACATTCAAGGAATTAAGTGTGACTCACATTCAGGAAAATAAGAGTCAATAGAAGCTATCACTGAGTGTTCTTAGATGTTGGATTTTGCAAACAAATAATTCAAAGAAGATATTATAAATATATTATTAAGACAAACCACTGTTAAAACATAATAAAAGTGAATCAGCAAATAGAAAATCTCAACAAGAGATAAAAGTTATAAAAATGGAAATTAGAAGGTTGAAAAATATAATAACTAAAATGGAAAATTTACTATAGAGGCTCAACAGCAGATTTGAAATCGCAGGAGAATCAGTTAGTTTTAAAATAGACTAACATAAATTATCCAGTCTGAAGTTACCCAGAATAAAGTTTGAAGAAAAATGGACAGAGTCTCAAATACCAGTGGGACTAAATCACCATGCTAACCTGCATGTAATGAGAGTTCCAGAAAGAGAGAACAGAGAAAAAGAGATAGAAACAAATTTTATTTAAAAAAATAACAAAACTTTCCAAATTTATGAAAAACATACTAAGAAGCTTAGTGAACCTCAAGAAGCATGAACTAAAAAATATCTACAACTAGACACATCATAGTTAAACTGTTGAAAGGTGAAGATGAGATCATTTTGAAGGCAGCAAGAGGGAAATGACTCATCAGACAGAAAAACAGACGATTAACGGCTAATTTTCATCAGAAACAATGGAGTTCATAAGACACTGTTATAATAACATACTCAAAAATCTGAAAGAAAAAAATATGCACTTCACTAATGACAAAATAAAGACACCAGATAAACAAAGGTAGAAATAATTGTTGCTAGAAGACCCATTCTTATAAAAAAAAAAAGTAGTAAAAGTTCTTTGGCTGAAAGTGACACCAGATGGTAATTTGTATTCATAGGTAGTAATGAAAAGAGCTGGACAGCTGAAAGTATATGAATTATTATAAAGACTATATAAAATTATTTTCTCTCTTTAAAAAGAAGACATAAGATGGTATAAAGTAAATTATAACATTGTATTGTTGATATATATAACATATGTAGATCTTACACATATGACAATGAAAGAACAAAGTGTGAGGAAGAAAAGGAGAAGCGATGGGGCAAAATCTTCACACTTTGGATTAGAATAGGAGCAGGCAAACTTTCTGTAAAGGGCCAGCAAGCAAATATGTTCTGCCTTTACAAGCCATACCATTTGTTGTAACTACTCAACTCTGCTGCTGTAGCATGAAAGTAGCTATAGGCGGTCCTTAAATGAGTGTGCCTGTGTCCCAATAAAACTTTATTCCAAAACTAGATAGGCTACTTGCCAACCTCCTGATTATAACGACAAAGGGCCACACCTTAGGAAGAGTAAACTGGACGTAAAAATTTTTTACATGGACTACATCTCCATGTCGATTCATATTGATACTGAAATTGAACTAAGGCAGTCATGGATTAAGTGATCCTAGGCACTTGCCCGAAATAAATTCAGATAATCTCTAAAGGAAGATAACATAATGCAAGGCTTTAGCATATTTCTATAATTTTTAAAAACCTTTTATTTTGAGCTAATGCTATACTCACATGCAGTGGTCAGAAATATTACAGTGAGATTCTTCATATCCTTTACATAGTTTCCCGCAATGGTAATATCTTGCGTGACTGTAGTACAATGTCACAACCAAGAAATTGATGTTGATAGAATCCACTCACTTTATTTAGATTTTTGTCAGTTTTACATGCCCTCGTGTGTGTGTATGTGTGTTAGTTCACTGTAGTTTAATTACATATGTAGGTAGATGTGACCACCACCTGTCAATACACAAACTTCCATCACAAGGATTCTTCATGTTACCCATTTGCAGACACAACCATCTCATTCCCTCATCCCTCTTTAATCCCTGACAGCCATTAAGACATTTTCTATCTCTATCATTTTGTCATGTCAAAAATATAAATATGAATAGAATCATATACTATGTAACTATATTGGTTTGCTAGGGCTGGGAGGCTGAAGTAACAGAAATGTATTTTCTCACAGTTTTGGAGGCTGGAAATGTAAGACCAAAGTCTTGGCAGGTTTGGTTTTTCCTGAGTCCTCTCTTCTTGGCTTACACATACTGTCTTTTCCCTGTGTTCTCATTTGATTATCCTTCTTTGCTTAGAAACCCCTGGTCTCTCTTCCTGTTCTTACAAGGATACTAGTCACATTGGATTAGGACCCCATCGTAACTGCCTCATTTTAACTTAATCATCTTTTTAAAGACCTTATTTCCAAACACAGTTACATTCTTAGGTACTGGGAGTTGGGACTTTAGCATATGAATTTGAGGGGACATAATTCTTTTGAGATTTATTTTTCCACTTAGCATAATGATATTGAGATCCATCCAAGTTGCTGTATGTATCAATAGATTTTTTTTTTCTGAATAGTATTCCATGGTATAAATATACCACAGCGTTTTAGTCAGTCACCTATTGAAGGACGCTGGGTTGTTTACAGTTTGGGGCTGTTACAACTAAAGTTGCTATAAACACTCGTGTGTAGGTCTAAACAAATGTGCTTATAAATGAAAAAAAAAAAGCAAACCTCAAAGCTTCCTAGGTTTTTTAAAACTATTGCTGTTTTTAAATGTTCTCTCTTAAAGTTCACTAAAGAGATAGGAAACATAAAAGAGATAGAAAACATAAAAAAGAACCAGTCAGAAATGAAGAATACAATAACTGAGATGAAGAATACATTAGATGAAATCAACAGCAGATGAGATGAAGAAGAGGATTAAATCAGCCACTTGGAAGACAAGGTAGCAGAAAACACTTACTGAAATGGAAAAAAATTAAAAATAGGATTTTTAAAAGACCTTTGGGACAACATCAAGTGTAATAACATTCACATCATAAGGGTACCAAAAGATGAAGAGAGAGAGCAAGGAATTGAAAACCTATTTGAAGAAGTAATGATGGGAAACTTGCCTAACCTGGCAAAAGTAATGGACATACAAGTGTGGGAAGTGCAGAAAGTCCCAAACCAGATGAACCCCACTATCTAGTTTTAGAACAAAGTTTTACTGGGACACGGGCACACCCATTTAAGAATTGCCTATAGCTGCTTTCAGGCTACAGCAGCAGAGTTGAGTAGTTACAATAGAGATGGTATGGCTTGCAAGGGCAGAACATATTTGTTTGCTGGCCTTTTACAGAAAGTTTGTCTGCTCCTATTCTAATCCAAAGTGTGAAGATTTTGTCAGGCTTGGAATCCAGTTTTTATCCCCCTCAACCCATGAGGCTGTCAAATGTACTTCTCAGCTTCTTAGTCTCTCTCTTCTAAACTCAGCAAAGCCCTTTGAAAGAAAGCAGCTTCAAAGGACAGTCTCATTTCTCTGAATTTTCATTTTACCCTAAATCTTTTTTACTGGTAATTCTCTACAACCTTGCTACCAATCCAGTATCCTCAAACTAGCTTTATTTCCAGTGATTTTATCTATCTCAACAAAAGAGTTGGTCTATTTAGCCTGGTCTGCCATTACCAGAGCAGAAGTCACTAATGCTCCCAGAGACAGTTTTCAGAGCACCTGATCAAAGTGAAACTTCTCTATTAACCATATAAGCATGGCTTGTTAAGTAAGAGTATTTTAGGTACTCTTTAAATACTGTAGAGTATTTAGGTCATATCAATCTGAAACTCCAAATTGTGAGTTTTACCATTTTCTCAGGGTTTAGTTATCATGACGAATCCCTAGGGAATTTATGAACCTGACTGGTATGTGAATAATTTGAGAATCATTACTAGAAATAGTCATTGGAATATCCATGATCTACAGGCATCACTTTAGAGTAACAAGAAAGAGAAGGGTCAGGGACGTTCAGCTTTGGAGGCTGTTTTAGAGGAAAATTAAAAAGACTGCGAGAGAGGTGGCTTTGATAAGCTTCAAAGAGGTACTTGAAAGAAATGGGAAGCGTGATGAATGGGTGGGTGAGGAGAGGTTTCATGGTCACGAAGAGCAGCAGTGAGAAATTTGGGAATATGTAACTCCAGCAGAGAAACATGAGTAAATGATGCAGACATTCAATTGGATGCACAGAATTTGTTTGCTACATATATCTATATCTATATCTATATCTATATCTATATCTATATCTATATCTATAGATATTTTTTTCTCCTTCTGTTGTCTGGTAGTCAAACATTGACCCCTTTGAAAGTGCACTTCCAGGCATTTTGCACAATTTTGGTGTAGTCTTTCATCTCAGAATGTGTTGCCATGAGAACATAAATTCAGACAGACTTCTCTTTTTTTACAATGAAATGAAAACATTTTCCATTCAGGACATGAGACAAAGCCTTCAAAATCCCCCCCACTGTGAAGTTCCAACCCAAGATTCATTTATAGTTTGAAAATAGTAGCAAAGGTATTATAGAGAGACTATTATTATCATTAATGGCATCTACAGTAACAAGCTGCACTCTGCCTTGTTAATAATGTTTGTTCAGTCCAATCCATTCAGTTGCACTTTGGAAACCTTATAAACAGCCCAAAGGCAAGTTGTTTAAAAATAATTAAGAGAATTCTACTCATATTCTCAAATTCTTGTAACTTGAAAATGTATTTTTATCTATACTTAGAATATTACCTTTAAAAAACTAATTTCAGGTAAACTGTAGTATTGACTATACTTCATTCAGGAACTGTGGAGTCAGGGTTCACAAGTGGGCATCCAAACCACCTGTGGTCACCACTAGCCCACAAAGCACCTTTATGAGAATTTGAAAAAACACGTTCTCTCTTTGAGATAGCACAGCTGTGTTGATGTGTGGCCTAGGTGAGTGGACAGTGAATGTGTGTGAATTAGAAAAAAGAACAATGGACTGATGCTTGGTATGGGGAAATTGGACCAGATTTCTGCCACTCCTGACTCCCTTGGCCAGATGTCCTTGTTGAGGGAATTAAGTCTACGGTGTCTCCAAAAGTAATCTGTTATAAATTTTAGGAGTTGTGGATGTCACTTACCTGGCATATAGCAAAGTAATTTACTTTTGCTCTTTAAATCCTCATTTTGAGGTCCAATTATGGGCTAGAAGATTAAGCTTTGGAAGGATTCTTGATTTTCACTCCAAACGTAGTTTTAAATATGAGTTTTAACATTGATATAGCCACTACTTTTATTATTATAATAACAGCAGAAATTTATTTGTAATAATCCCTCAAGACAGAGTGGAAAGCACTAATGCATGGACTCTCCAGGCAAATATGACAACAGAAATCTGTTTCCTCTAGTTAAAGCAGTCTGAAGAAAAGATCTTGCCCTTTATATATGTTTTCAGTAATTGTTGCTACATGAGTGAATGAATGGATGAATGAATTAATGAATGACAGAGCAGGATAACTACCTCTTCCACATAGCCATCAAAATAACTTACTGGTTTTGGCAGAACTGCAGAAATCAAAATTGCTTTGAAATCACACAAATCTGGATCTTAATTCTATATCCACAATTGATGATCTAGATAACCTCAGGAAAGTTTATTAATCTTACTAAGCTTTAGTTTCTTTACCTGTAAAATTGGGAAATAATCCACTCCCCATAGAGCTCTTGTGAGGATTAAATAAAAGTATGTATGTAAAAGACTTTACAAATTGCCTGGGACCCAATAAGCTTTTGATATATGGTAGCTTTTATTTTTAGATTTAAAAAAAAAAAAATCAGGTCTTTCCTCTTTTTATTGGTGGTTCAATCACCCACGCAAAGTCAAAGACCAGAAATCTAAAATTCATTCTTGTCAACCCTTCACATTTAAACTCAAATCATCTCCTAAAAAATGTTACATGGACCAACATAGTCATTTTCCTGAATTCTATCCTAGCCATGCCATTCTTTTTTTTTAATCTTCAAGCTGCCCACTACCCTCATCCATTTCCTAGAAAACAAATTGCAAACTTTTAAAACCAGGATTCAAGGTCATTTACAATCTGGTCTTGTCTATTCCTGTAGACTAATTTTCTGCCTTTCTACCATCCCTGCACCAGCCTTAAGCCAAGAGATTTTTGTCCAGCTTAAAATTCTGTAGGCTTCATTATGAGAACAACGGCTTGTATTAAATGAGCTTTTTGAAATGACTTGTGCCTGCGCCCCTCATCTCCAAGAGGCTTTGGGATAATCCCTTAGAATATTCTGCCTGCTCCATTTCATTTAGATTCACTTCCACTAGGTTTTGATTTGCCAGTATGCCTTCCCCACATGTGGAATTTCTCCAATCTGCTTCATTCAAAGCAAGAAACTGATTCAACGGGTTTCTAAATGAAAGTAACAGGTTTCAACTTTAATTTTTTTCTTAATTTAGGAGGACCTCTTCATCCATATCTGTCTGTCTGTCTGTCTGTTTAATCTCTCTCTCTCTTTCTCCCTCTCTCTCTCTCTCTCCCTCCCTCCCTCCCTCTCTCTGAATCTGTCTGTCTCTCTCTAGCTCTCTGTGTCTTAAGCATATTGTCTCTTATTGTTTCTCTTGATACTATCTCATTCAGTTAACGTTCAAATTATCATTGCACTTGGAGGGATGGCACTAAATGGACACGTCTTCCTCTTTTCACCTACTAAGGACCAAGGCAAAATCCATTAAAAGGACTGATAGAGGCTGACAGAGTTGCAACCAACATTCTTTAATTCTCATAGGCTCTCAATTGCTACCTGCAGTTGTGTAGCCAATGCTAGAAAGCAGCTGATGAGATCAACATAAAGCCCACCTCTTACTGTTGTAGGCTGTTACCTTAATCTGGTGACCCTGTAGAGTCTTGTAGAGGAGGTAGGAGATATATGACTCCACAAGCGGATAGGCTGGTTATCTTTATTTGCAGCACCGTGCTTACGTGAGCATGGATACTTGTTCCTTACACACGTGGGCCACGTCTGAACATTGCAATATAGTGTGTACATCTGGCACCACTTAGACTGAGTGGGATATCCATCCAAGGGTGCGTTGGGTCTTTTCTGACATTTCTTAGCTTTATTTATGTCTTTCCATTTCTAGAAAAGAGATTTCAACAGAGTAGCTAGTTGTATGGAGTGAAACTTGGACAAGTTTCGAGAGCCAAGTCTGGACCCCGTTGGCGGATCGTTTGGGCATCACAGAGACACTGTCAGCATCAGGAATGCGTTAGGGATCCGAGTCCCTTTATTCCAACCCATCCACGCCTTCCTAAATGTGGCAATTCTGCATATTTCTGTTTCCCGGGCAAGACGGAATCTGTTGGGTACAATGCCAAGCTGAGGATAAAGGCTGGGTGATGTGTGACTTTTAGGATCTCAGAGAAAATTCATTTCAAGGCAGTGCTGATCAGTCTGTGGCTGTTTAAGTGAGAAATCTCTGTAAGGACAACAGTGGCACACACTGCAGCTGATCATCCTAATCAATGAATATGTTACTTTCTCACATCCTTGTTTGAACTCTCACCTCATCTGTACAGCCCACAAATTGAGAAAACTGCCTGTTCCCATTGATCAAAATATAATATAAAAATATATATTTGTGACTACTTTCACTCACCTTGAATTACTGTAGAGGGTTATGTCACGTGGCGAACGAATGTACTTGCATTATTTTTTCCACTCACCAACCAAAGACACAGAATCAGCAGAATCAAGAAAGCTTCCATTAAATGTGGTAGATTGGGCATTACTTCCTCTCTGTACCAAGTTCTAAGTCTAAAGTAACCCGAATAAGAACATCCGTGGTTCATTTTCTCTAATCTTAAGTCTTTGTCTCTCCCTACCTTTACCCACTACCTTCACCTGCTTCTCAGGTCTGACCATGTTGCTTTGCTGCTTGAAGCCCCACAGGTACCCTGTGGTCAGCAAGAGTAGCTCAGCCACTTGTTGGCTTGCAAGGCCTTTCAGGGTCTGGCTCCTGCTCACCACACTAGTTTAATCTGCATCCTCTCCCCTTTGTTCTTTGTTATTAACCTTTACAATTCCAAATATCTACACACTAATTCAGATCAACATTGACAGTGCTTATGCCTACGTGCTTTCTGCCTCTTTTCCACTGATAAAGTTCTTTTGTATCCTTCAAGACTCATCTCATGTTGCTTCACCTGAGAAGTCTTCCCCCTTGCCAGCCTGCCTCCAGCACATTGCACAGCTCTTTGGACTGACCTCTGTTTTACTAATGACCCTGTAACCCAATATTGCGATTGATATCTTATCTCCCATTATACTGTAAGCTTCTCTAGTGAAAGATAGCACCTGCTTTATAGTTGTACTCTCAAAGATCTGCCTAGATGAAAAGTAAAGCACTGCTATAAATTTTACTTCCAAGTCTCAGATGTGAAAAAACATCACATTTCTTCATTTTATTAAATTACATAAAGAAGTTCTAAGATTCCCACTTGGCTCAGCTGGTGGCAAATTCAGCCTCAGTCAAAGGCCATGGGAGCTCTTTCCCTATCCAAGGATATTCAAGGTTTACAGATTCTTCACATTTCAGAATGCCCGAGACAGGACCTTCCATCTTCATTCCATGCTTGATACCACTGAGAAGTTCAAAATTCTAGTCTCTATAGTTTCACGTAGGAAGGAAGTTCAGCTCTTTCCTGAGCTGATGTCAGTCTTGGGGAGTTTTGACCTCAGATTCCAGAGCCTTGGTTATTTCTTTTCACTCTACCTCCTTTCTCCACACTTTGGGTTCATTGCCCCATAAATGGTCTTGTCCCATGAAGGAGCTCTGCAGTGGAGCTGGTTGATGTCTCCCTTCACAGAAAAGCCACAAAAATAGTTTCTTTCCCAGTCTTAGAGAAGCTGTCAAGACTAGCCTCCTGCCATGGTTTTCCCTTCTTTGTGTTCCCCATCTGAAGGTTTCTTCCCCCTTCAAAAGCCTCATGCATTGTTGTTTTGGGGGCCTCTGGCAACACTGCTTTGGGTTATATAACACTGTTGTAAGGAGTGAAAATCTTTTTAACAAAGTTTGGAGGGACTTGGGAAGGTCGATTATTACTATTATGTTCCACCGACTATAATAATGAAAGCAAAACAAATACCTCAACAGATTTTCTTTCTGTTTATGGAATAAATGGTAAAATTTCATTATGATCCATAAAAGGAAATTTTGTCAAAATTAACAAAATGTTTACTGATATTATTCTTACATTGCCCACAGATTTATATTTTTTGAGATAAGACAAATGTCTTGAAAGTTTCTGGATCAAGTGCCCTAAGGTTGACTTCTTTAGCTCAGTGAGCAGTAAGGGGCAGCCAAGAACCTAATCTTTCTATTTAACTGTAATCATAGAATGATGTCAAATAGATCTCTTTCTGAGGCCCTGGGTTTAGCAGCTATTCCTACAACAACAACTATGTTTTTTCATGATTTGAAGTATTCTTTAATATGATTAAACTTATATCTTATACCTCCCTGCAGATCACTCTCTCTCTCTCTCTCTCTCTCTCTCTCTCTCTCTCTCTCTCTCTCTCTTTCTCTCTTTCACACACACACACACACGCCTCATGACCACACTGCAGCTACCATTGAGGGCTGTTTCTATTTCCAAAATTATACCCTGTGCCACAGTGTTTTTTCCCCTTCATCAAATAGCTGAATACAAAAAAAAAAAAAAAAAAAAAAAAGGAGAATGACAGGAATTTGACAGCATCTAGAAAAGAACAAGAGGTGACATTAATTCAGGAAATATACTTGTACTGCACAAAGATCAAACTGGCAAATGTTCAGGTAATATATTCAAATGAGCCTAATTCTATCTTCTATGCAGTGATCACATTCGAACAAACAAAATGGCAATGTGCTTGGATTAAATCTGCTGTATTTTACCCTATGCCCCTGTAAAGGCAAAAGAAAGTATTTCTTTTAAGGATATTTTCCTGTCATGATGATAAAAGCATAGTTGTTTTTATTGCAGTTAAATTATATATGTGTGTGTGTTTATGTGTATATATACATAAAAATATATGTACACATAAATATTCATACTAATGCTCTCCTTTCTATATTTTCCCTTTGTTATCTCTGAATCCATTCCTCTCTCTCCACACACATACACATACACACAGAGAGATGTAAACAAATCTATCTATCGTCTATCCATCTATCTATCATCTATCTATCTATCTGTCTATCTATTTATCTATTTATCTATGAATGACAGAGTAAACTGACTAGATCAAGTTGATATAGAATTCTCTATTTTCCAAATCCAGCCAAACCTACACCTAGCTAGAATACTGTTATCCTCTTGTACCAAAGTGAACAATGAGGCTCTAAAAGAATTGCCCATGATGACTTAGGAGGTTTTGGGGTCATAGCACCCACTGTATTCTGTTGTGTTCTCTGGAGGAAAGAACAGGAAATAGTAAGAATTCTTGACTCTCAAAGTAGAGGGTATGACATTAGACAATACCATATCTCAGAGAATATAGGGCAAAATGGAAATATTGCAGCTTCTCTTTATCAGGGGGTTGGTAAAAATCACCTTTAGTGGCTTTATAAAAAGCAATAACACTGGAACACTGCTTTTTTATAAAAAAAAAAAATTTTTTTTGCCTGTAATGCATTGTCCACAATCTTTTGTTTACCCTCAAAAGCAACAGTCCCAATGGAAAAATTCTTTCCTCTTTCATCTGTCTCAACAAATCAATCTGAGATTTCTAACAGAGAAGAGGATATGTATGAGAGAAGAGTCAAGTTTTAATGTTTTATTATTTATTACCAAAACTACAACAGTTAAAACTACTGTGCCTGTCTATCTTTTTCGAGTTCTTTAATAGACTTAAATATCTTCTTTGGACAATCTTATTTTAGATATAACCTAGCATCAGTACAGGAGGCAGAAGAGGAAGAGGAAGGAAGAAGAATAAAGAGGAGAGAAAAGGGAGAAGGGGAGGAGGAAGAGGATAAAAGAAGCCATTGACACTTGAAGAACTTTTTTATAAAAGATGCCCAGGTTCAGTTTTCTGCTAGAATGTACCTTCTGAGAATTGTTATCCTTTTTAACAAGAGGGAATAGAGGGTATAATAATACTGCAAGAATATGAACAAAATAGAAATTCCATGCTTTTGTCTGTGGGATTTCATATGAAAAATATGTGAGAAGTGGATGAAGAGCCCTCACTGTTTGTAACTTAGGGAATTGCTACCATTTTTGCTTCTAAGAATATCCATCTTCAAGATGGACAAATTTATTATAGTTTAGGAGAAAGAAAATGCAAAGAGAAGAGATAAAGGGCTTGTTTATCTGGCTTTCAGTAATCAAGATTAACTAATTGGCCTATTCAGATTTACTCATCATATTGAATGTTAGCTAATTTACCAAAAGAGAAAAATGAAAAGTCTGATTTAATTTCATTATCCATTCAAAAGTCTGATTTAATTTCATTATCCATTCAAAAGAGAACAGTCCACAAATTTAAAAGAAAAAAAATATATATGCAGTGAGGTGGTTCGATGAATAGTGACAGAGGCTTCAGTATTGTCCTTTGTCAGTTCTAACTGAGACCAAAGAGATGGTTTACTCGGGGAGATGGGTGAAAAAGGTGAGGAGAGTATAGTCAATAACTTGTGATAAGTTTGCCTGGGGACAAATGATTACTAGGATGAGTGGAGGGATCACATTATAAGGGGTAGAAATGTCAAAACACTATTTTGTGCACCTGAAACTAATTTAATATAATATTGTATACCAACTATACTTAAACTTTTTAAAAATTCAGAATTAATTTTTTTAAATTAATAAATAAAAGTTCTATATGAAGATTATGTTCACACTTTGACTTTACAGAAGCTCATCTTTTCTTTCACTGGGAAATGAGTTTTTCCAGGTTTTGAGTATGTTGGCAAGGCCAGAATTGGGGTGCCTGGCTCCAAATCCTATAAGGGATAATCATCTTCACTCCAACAGGTTCTTTGTCATCTTGCTTCTCTCACCTAGCTTGATTCTGGTGTGACATTTCATGAGAAGTCAGTCCCTGCCTGATTCCATGGAGCTATTCCAAAAAGCTCTACAGCAATGGTGAGAGCTTCACTAACCAATAAGCTTGAAAGGTCCCCTCAAAGAAGCCAGTCCCAGGGTACATAGAGAACTGTTCTCTCCAGAACTTAGCTTCTCTTTGGTCTACTCTTAGTTACTAATTCTAATCCCAGAGAATGTTTGAGAATAATAGACTGAAGATATAAAGGGATTTTCAGTTAAGCATGTTAATGTAAACAAATACGTTTGCTTTGCTTCCTCTTAAACTCCACTAGAATGGAAGTAAAGGAATAAACGTGTGGTCAACGTAAAGGAATAGAAGTATGCAATATGGGAATTAGTGAGGATACAACAGCTCATTCAAAATGTTAATTAATTCTGGAAGCTGGGAAGGATATGGACAAGTGATGACTGACTCAGCATATCTGACAGAGCTGAAAGTGTGCCCTGGACACCCAGCCTTTAAGGAGCAAATTGATTGATGCCACAGAACCTTGGAAAAGCTCCGGATTTGGAAGTTCCAACTATCTCTAAAGGTGGAGTCCAAGGTTGCTGTGTTGGATGGAGGGACAGAAAGGAGAATGGAAAGTTTAAGGAGAACTTAGACCTTTCCCATCATTCTTCAAATTTTTACATTCAGGCGTCAGCCCCTTCATAAAGTCAGGAGATAGTAGGTTTACTTTCTGGAGAGCTGCGGTTATGGATCAGGTGGTCATTGGGCATAGCTAGTGTGACTGAAATTCTCAGCTGAAAACAGGTGAATGATGAGAATCTCTGCCCTCTTTAGGCCACCAGGTTTATCTGCTTCAGGGAAGAGTTTAGATTCTTTGGTCCAAGAGACCAATGCTACAGGGAATGACAGTGGGGCTCTCTTAATAAAAAAGAAAAAAAAATCCATTTAATTCCTTACCACTCTACGTTCAAAACCACCTATCAATTTGCTTTTCCATTGGAATGTCAGTTCCAACCAGGTTTTTAGTAACTCACTTGCAAACTTGAGCTGATAGCCAAAAAATCAGGGAAACCTTAAAGCAGAGAGTTTGTTTATGAATTAATGGCAGGTACATAGAAAATTAGGCATAACAACAACACCAACAAAACCTGTAAAGATTAGCTTCAAACGATAAAAAAGGAAAGAGTTGAAAAATAAAATATGTATCAGATATAAAAATATTTAAAAACTAAATATGTAAATACTAAATGTTAGTTAAACTAAAATTTGTGATATAACTAGAGCGGGGAGATGGAGAAGGGAATGCCTTTATAATCAGTATAAGAGAGGTAAGTGGTCATATTCTGTAGTATAAAATTTGCAGATAAATCCACTACGTAAAAACTCAAGAAATAACTATATAAACATATGTATCAACTGACTCAACTGAGTTTGGTGCAGAATTCTGTGTTTTCAAGGTCATGTTAATTTTAAATCTAAATAGACTCTAACCATATATATCCAAATATGAGTCCTCTTGTCTTGATCATTCTACATTGACATGAAAAATATAATTTTCTCCTAATTACAAAAATCACAATTTATATAGTACGATGTGCTATTTCCTATCCAAACTCATTGTCTCTGATAACCATTAGAAGAACCAGTGACAAAGCTATTATTGCTTCCTTATTTTACGGATGATAAAACCGAGTCTCAGAAAGAATGTATAACTTCCTTTAATTGGTATTGAGATGATGCTAGCTGTAAATACTGAAGCAATTTCCAGAAGAAATAGCAAACCAAGCTTAAAATAGCTGCCTCTAAGAGTATGAATTAGGAAAAGATAGGGGAGTGTTTCAATAATCACATATTGTATAACAGAAGATCCTATAACTTAGAGACTTGAAAAACAAACATTTTTTCTCTTGAATCTTTAGTTTTGGTAGGGCTTGATGGAAATAGCCCCTGCTTCTTACAGCATCACCTACAGTAGCCAAATGGGGGTTGGAGGATCCACTGTTGTGGCAAATTTTGGAAAATATTGGAAAGGGGAAATATTGAAAAGCATGAAGAATTTTGGAAAGTGCATTTATGTTTGTGCTATTTATTTGTATGTTTATTTGTATTTAAACAGCAATATTTGCTTTTCATCCAACATCTGATTATTCAGAGTGGGACTGCGTGATGGGACTGCGTGACAAGAATTGACAACCACGTTCCAGGGCTAATGCCAATCTGTCCTAGACAATCCCAAGCTTGAATTCCTGTGATACTAGAATTCACAACTATAAAAGGTTTGCAACTGTTGTAGATAAAGAACACATGTGAAATTAAATATCAGAGCCAAGTGCAGCAGTGTTACATGTTCACCTTTCAAGGATACATCCGAACAGGTGCTAGCAGAGCCGAGACTCTGAACATCAATCAGCAAGACTCACAGCTGAGCCCCCAGGATCCCTGACACCAGCATGACAGACAGACAAGGTTCTGCAGCTGTTAGAATATCTGGTGCTTGAAGCGAGATTCCATGACTTTTCACTGATTGACAGGCCTCTTCAAAATGCCTTGGGATTTTGTTACCATCTGGCATTATTCCATATCCCCTGTATTCGGAGTGCTTTGTGTTGATTAACTGATTAAACTTCAGATGGGCAGCATTGAGTAGACAGGAGCAAGTAGCAATCACTCCCTGTCAGCTAGAGACAGAAGTACCCAAGCATTGGGAAGTTAGATGACACATACAAGATCACAGTGTCACAGATTCAGATACCAGATCACTCGTTTAATTATTATTTAACATTATTACACAATTTGAGGTGCTGGAAATACTGAGCTGAGAGAAATAAGTAACACAAAAGACTGCCTTCGCGGAACTCCCAGACTTAGGGAGGAAGCACGTATACACTCAAATGTTGGAGGAGAGAAGCACGTAAAAAGCACAGTGAAAATACAGCAATCTCACCTACATATGTTCACTGTGATTTTTACATGCCTCTTTACATGAATACAGGATTCAAGGAGGCACCATCTGCCTTCAGTTTCCAAACATGAATGTGAATTTGCCCTAATGGTGGTCATGTATGTTTGTATGGGAGGACAAACAGCCTCCAATATCTAGAATGTTTAGGAAGCATCATGCGAAAGAGCAGAGACGTGATATAGCATGTGCTCATATGTCTACATCTTTTTGGACCAAGAAATGAGCTGTTTAGCTGGGTAATATACTGACAAATTAATTTGCATGTTCTGAACCACATGGGCTATGCCAGAGTTGTCATAAAGCATTTAGAGAATGAGAATACAAACTATATATGTATGACAATTTATTAAAAATGATTGCCACCTTTGAAAAACACGATAAGCTTTTGCTAAAAAAGCTTATCCTGAGCAAGAAAAGAAGAATGAATTGAAAAAACTCAGTGCTACCAGGCACAGAACCAGAGAATCTGGCGATGAACCATGCTAGGCTCTGCTCCTTAGGCAAAACTGTGGGAAAGTCCTTGGAACAGCTAAGTTAAAAGTGAAATTGGAGATGGCCAAGTTTCCTCAATCACCGACTTCTTTCTACAAGCACACCCAACTTGCTCTCGCCTAGAAACAATCAAACCGACAAATCTAATCTATTCCTTGTTTTTAGCCAATTAAATTCTGCACTTTCACTGCTACATTCTTAATCTTAGTATTCTTTGCTTTCTTCCTCCACTCATTTTTGTCTTAATCCATTGTAATCTAGCCAGCTGCCCACCTCTATTTCTGACACCCACCCCCAAAACTTATACTCATTGTATCAGTTACCCATTGTCGTGTAATAAAATCCCAGACTTGGTAAAATAAAACAAAAACAATTTATTTATCATAACTCTATAGATCAGGAATGAGGGCAGGCTCAGCTAGGTAGTTCTTTTGTTCTCGGTAATGCTGGCCAAGGTCCCTCAGGTGGCTACAATCAGCTAAGAGTTCAGACGTAATTGGAATATCCAAGATGGACTCTCATCATTTGGGGTCTCCCTTCAAGTGTTCTCTAATCATTGACCAGTTTATCTAAGAATCCTTACAGTGTGGAGGCTGGGTTCCAAAAGGGAAGAAGCAGAAACTGCCTGTCCTCTTAAGGCCTGTGTTTGGAAGTTCCAGAATGTCACTTCCGCTGCATCCTATTGATCAGAGAAAGACAAAACCACGTGGTCTCTAACCCTTGGTATGAGTGGCCTTTGCCTACAAGGATAGGAGGAACTGTTGGCAACCATCTGGAGCCTATCTGCTGAGCACATGCACTCTGATACAACTGCTGTAATGGATCACGAATAGCACGCTTCCAAATAAGTTATAGATCTCTTTTCTCAGACTATCCAAAGTTAATTTTTTTACATCGTGTTAGTTTCCTAGGGGTAACATAACTAAGCATTGCAAACTGGGCATCTTCAAACATAAATTAGGTGGTTCTCAGGACTTTGGATTTGGACTGGAGCTGTACCACTGGCTTTCCTGGGCATCCAGCTTAGACACGGTAGACTGTGGGACTCAGCCTCCATAATCACGTGAGCTAATTCCTCATAATGAATACCTTTCTATATATATAGAAAAAAAAATTTAATTCACAGGTCTGGAAACTCGAAGGGCAAAATCAAGTTGTTATTAGGATTGGTTTGTTCTCAGGGCTCTGAGGGAAAATACTTTCTGTGACTCTCTCCTGCTTTCTGGTAGTCGCCAATCCCTGGCATTGCTTGGCTTGTAGATGCATCACTCCAATCTTTCCTTCTGTCTTTACAGGGCATTATCTCTGTGTCCCTGTATCCAAAATTTCCTCTCCTTATAAAGAGACCAGTAATGTTGGATTTGGGCCCACCCCAGTGACCTCATCTTAACTTGATTACATTTGCAAAGACCCTATTTCCAAATGAGGTCACATTCTGAGGTACTAGGATTCAGGACTTCACCATGTCTTTTGGGGGACATAACACAACCCATCACACACATCACCAAGAGAGGTGGCACCAGTATGTTAACATCAGCAGCAAGTGAAACTTTAACACTGCCTGCTGCTACCACATCCAATATTCCAAAAATTTTTCTTTTTTAACTTACTCTTGAGAATCTTGATAATGGTGTCTCATTTTATCTTTCATACCTCCTAGCTTGGTGCTAAATGAATTACAAACACCCATTGGATGTAGTCGGTTTTGATTAAGTGACCTCTTGAGTTCACATCTAACTAGGAGAATGGGATCATCGCCATCACAACTACATAAATACACACATAAAATCCTACACGGTTGAAATTGTCTGACAAAAGAGCAGCCACAGAGCTCTTAGTTCAAAAGTGCACTGTGGATTCTGGAAGTGCAGCTATAGACTTGATGTCCCACATGGCCCAAGTAGTATTACCCTTCTCGGTGTTTTACAGCAATACTTTAATCTCAGATTAGTCTCCTTACTGTTCCGAGGGCTCAGGTAATACATAAACGTTTTTAAACATTCTTTTCCCACTTCATTTGGGAAGTAGAGTATACTCATTTGAGAAATTTTGTAAAATACAAAAATGTGTACAAAATAAAACAATTACGCACAATTTGGCTACCCGAATGCTACCTAATTTAGCCTTTGGGACATTTCTTTCTAGATTGGGAACACAGTATTTTCATTTTTATTTAATATACAGCTGAAATAGATTTGGCCAAGAGTCAGCGAACCATAGCCTGCAGGCCAAATCTGGCCTTCTACCTGCTTCTGTAAATAAAGTTTTAAATTTATAAAATTTGTAGATAAATTTTTATTGGAACACAGCAGCATTCATTTACTTCTATATTGCTGGTGTCTGTTTTTGTGTTAAAATGGTAGAGTAGTTGTGACAAAAACTGAATATCCCACAAAAGGTTAAAATATTTACTAAATGGTCCTTTAAGAAGAAGTTCATTGGCCCCTACACTAAAAGGTAAGTGCCATTAGAAAATTGTCCAAGTCTGTTTCATTAATCACTGTTTGCTGAAATCTTTACATAGTGTCTGACACATAGTAGCTGAAAACATATATTTGTCAACCGCTTAATACTGTATTCATTATGCAGACCCCATTTTTCACTTAACATTGAATGACAAACATCTCTGAATTTTACTCAATAGTTAGTGTGCCTCATCCTGCCTGTATAATATCTTGAGGGGAAAGAGGAAGTATGAATGCTAACACTTAAAAGGTACTAGGTAAGCACTTCACAGACACTTATGTTATAATGAACAATATTAGGTAAAAATTATCTTATTGTTACGTTTGAGGAAACTGAGTTTCATGGTGGTTAAATAATTTGCATAAATTTACATTCTTCTATATTTAGACATTTTGTGTGTTTCAGGTTACTACTGTTTCAAGGAGACAGTGGGAAACATGACCCCACCACACGTGGGCTTCTCTCTTCTATAAATTCATTTCTATAAGCTAAAAATCTCCAGGAGTAAAGTTATAATATTAAATCTCTCAGTTCATACTGCCAAATAATTTTTCAAAGGTATGCATAAACGTCATTATCTAGTTTTTTTAAAGAATTACCTTTATAAAATTCACCTAGTTTATAAAACACACGGAATGCCTGAATTATTAATCTGAACCTCTTGAACAGAACCTAGGAAACAGCAGTTTAACCCATTTTCTAGTTAATGGTGATGACCAATGACTATTAGTGTTTGAGGAACCCTGTTTTTGTCTGACATTTGAATAGCTTGGTATTTAGAAATTCAAACTATTAACCTGCCAGTAAGATATAAAAGAATTTGCATTTAAAAATTAGTGTAGCTTAAAATAATGTGGCTGTTTCCCAGCGGTCTCTATAAAACCATTTTCCTCTAATACAACATATTGAAATAATCCCAAAGCAGCTTCCTACCTTGGAGAAATAGCTATATTCAGGGAAGACATTTATACCTCAAAAAGTCTCAATAAAATAAATAATAATTGAACACTGTTTAATCCCAATGACTTCAGCAAATACTTTCCTTTTATTTTTCATTCTGAGGGGGAAAAAACTATTTTCTACTCTCTTTTATCTTGATTTGCATGTAAAATTGGGTATGTTACAAGTAGAAAAAGGAAAATGACAGGTTCACAAACTCAGGTTTTTAATTGTCAATCTACAACTCTCTGGAACATTACTGTTTAAAATGTAATCTTTCAACTATTGCAAATGGTCTGTTATTCCCTGATTACCTCATTCCCTTTTATGTATCTCTGTTACATCGTTTTAAACCAATATGACCCTAATTGTTATTTATATGAGTCTCATTTTCTAACTGTACCTGATGACCACAATTGGGTCCAATTCATCACCCCCTGTTTAATGCTTATCCATACCTTGCCTTTAGTAGAAATCAATGCAGGTTCATTGAATTCCATTTAGCAACTTCATTGTTTCCTTTCCTCATCATATTATAAGTCTACAGGTTTCTTTATTCAATGCAGAAAATGCCATTGCTCTGGTTAACTGCTAAAATAAGCCCCATTCTCACTATCTCATTGCCTGCAAAATAATGATTAATAGATTCTAGTCTTAGGGGTAAGAGCTTCTTCTTCTAAAGGTTCTGAGCGGCAATATGGCAGGCGGACTAATATGGCAATTTCAATAGACCTGGGATTGAATCCAGGTTCTAATACTTGTAAATTGTCCTATATAATTTCTCTGAGTCTGAATTTCCTCATTGTCAGAATGGGTATAATAATTGCTATTGCAGAAGATGACTAAATGGATTAAATTAGATACTATATAATGAGTGCTTAGCACCATAGCTGGTACATAATAACTGCCCAATAAATTGTATGATCATTGTTAATATTACTACTACCTCTATTACTGCTGCTGCTACTACTACTACAAACTATTGAATACAATTCTAAAGAGCATATCTCAACCTACAATTGCTGTCTCAGTTACTGAAAATACATTAGAGGATGGTCTGGCTCAGAAACAAGGGCTATGTCCCCTTAGAAACAATAATGACAATGCACATTTCAGATTAGCTCTAATTGATGGACAGGGGAAGAAGGAATCATATTTTTACAAACATAAAGATATAAAGTTAGTTAGCTCATGTTCCCAAAGAGCCCTAGCATTATCTTGTTTGGTTCAGGAAATGCAATCAGCTTGCGAAGGCAGATTTCATTATGGTTGTTCATTTTGATGTAGATTGAGAAAGGGGGGAGATCGGGGATGGAAAGCGAGAGAGAGAACATGATAACTGCCCTGCACAATGCAGATTTAAAAATGCAGCAACAGCTACATTGCCACGCATCTTGCACTGTACCAAATACAGCAGTATCATTGCAGGCATTTGGTAAACACACACACACACTCTACATCTTATTTGACACAGGAGAAAAAAGAATTCTCCAGAGACATGGACAGCTTCATCTAAGAGCTCAGGGATAAAATGGAAATTTCAGTTTTTGGTGAGTGACTTGTTTGTTCAGCCTCACAAAGTCCATTTTTCTCCCTGACTGATCCCATTTTCAGATAGAATCATCACATGTCCAAATGCAATTGCCTAAATTGAATGCGTGTGACTCATAGCCATGTTTACACAGTATTCTTTAAACTCCAGAGACCAAGCTAGTGATTTTGTCATCATCATGGGGATTCAGCCAGCCTCCATCGAACATTCAGGACTCATTTGTTCTCATTAAGAAATAAAATTCCTGACCACCTGTGCCACTGCCACATATGACTAGGGAAAAGTTGCAAAAACTGCAAAGTTGGGGAAGTGGCTCGTAGGCTTTCAAAACTTTTGGTTTCTGAGTCTTATTGACTTGCTCTATTTCCTTTTATTTCTTTACCTTGCAGTTATTTTGCACACAGATGTCAGAGTAATTTCCCTAAAGCACAGTTGAAATCTAGCACTACCCAGGCCAAAAGCCATGTCTAGCATTTTGACTCTCAAGAAGTGATTTGTAGAGAATATAGCACTTGGACTGACTCCTATAGGATTGGTCAAATTTCTATAGTGTGTGGTCCTGGTAGAGATAATCCAGGATGAACAAACAGATAATGCAGAAGAAGTTTGGGGAATAGCAAATAATTCTATATTGTTGAAGCATAAAGTTTCTCTAGTCAAGCTAAGGTTGCAATGCTAGCAGATTTACCTTGGAAAGTCCTTGAATTGGATGAGATTAGAGATAGATTGATGATAGATGATTAGATAGATGATATAGATAAATGATAGATTAAATAGATGGTAGATAGATAGATAGATAGATGATAGAACCAAATTTAAAGAGGTAGGGGGAAGTAGAGAGGACAGAGAGAGAGAGAAAGAGAAAGAGATAGACACGGGGTGGGAGAGATGTAATAAAAGAATAGTAAGAAACTAAAGAGGACTGTTCACAAGTCCAAGATCATGGAGAACATCTCAGATTGCATGGGCACTCACTGCTTTGCCTTTTAATCTATCTTCTACAAGTTCAGAAATTTATGATTATTAAAAACTTTAGTTCATATAGAAAGGTATAAGATTCTGAATTATTTTCTTTTATATTTTCTAGCCTACCATTACAACTGCTACAAAGGTAAAAAGGAATGGGAAGATTTTTTTTAACATAACAAAAGAAATTATCTGTTGTACGTTAATTTCAATTATATTAGGATGCCTGCCAAGTTTCTGTCTAACAATTTTCCAGTTCACTCTGACCCCTCTGCATCTAAAGCTTTGTCTGTAATTGCCCATCAGCACCTGCATGTTCTAATTCCCACCTAGTGCTCCACCTTCATTCAACTTCATCTCTTACAGCTCTCTCTGGTTTGTTCAGCTTAGCAACAACCCCATTGGTCTTCTTGGAGCTGCTAAAACAAAGCACATTAAATCTTACACAGGGCGCTTCACTCCTTAGTCTCTTCACTGAGGATTTATTTTCTTAAGCTTGACAGAACTCACCGTTTCTCTTCATTCAGTTATCTCAGATGACATTTCCTGAGGTGGTCTTCCCTAATCGGACTGGCAAAATTAGCCTCCAGTCACTCTCTACCACATGTCACTATCAGTTATCTTTATTATTTTAAATTTTTTATTCTTTTGTCTACATGTTTATTATCTATTTTGTAGATAATGGTAACTGATTGTAAAGTTTAATGGAAAGGCAAAAGACCTTTACTAAGCATCAAAACACTGAAGAGCAAAGATGGAAGACATCACTGATATTGAGACTTACTATGAGACTATAGCAATCAGGACCATATGGCATTGTCAATAGAAAAGACACATAGATGAGTGAAATGGAATACTATGCCTGTAAATAGGCTCAAGCTAGTCCACTGTAGATACTCTATTCTCGAGGAGGTGGAACATAGCTCCTCACTCCTAAAGTATAAGCCGAGCATACTATTTCCTCCAGAGTATTGAAACAGGACAAAGAAAATAGAGTAACTTTGCTGTGGATAAACCTGACAAACCATTCCTCAGCCAGGTGATCAAGACCAACATCAAAAATAAGTCCTGTTGATAATATATACACTTGATATATGATGAAAATAGCACTTGACCTCCCTAAACCCTTAACCCCAGTCTAATTATAAGGAAAATGTCAGATAAATTTTATTTGAGGGACGTTCTACAAAATACTTGAACATTGATATTCAGAACTGTTCAGGTTATCCAAAGCTAAGAAAATCTGAGAGACCATCACAATTAAGAGGAACCTCAGAAGATAAGAGTACTAAAATTTAATGTGATATCCTTGATGGGTTCCTGGAACAGAAAATGGACTGGTAAAACTAAGAAAATCTCAATAAAGCATAGGCTTTAGTTAATAAGAATACATCAGTACTATTTCACTAAGTCTGACATGCATGCTAAGGTAAAATATTAACAAGGGCAGAAAGTGGTTGTGGTGAATACAAGAACTCTGTATTATTTTGAAACAATTCTGTAAACCTAAAACCATTCTAAAATACAATTTAAAAAAAAAAAAAGCAAACTACAGTATCTTCCTTTTGAGAGTCAATACAAACTTAATCTTAAGAGCTCATTACAGTCTTCAAAAAACAAACACAGACAGACAGTTGAAAACATTAGCATCACTGAAGGGATGAAGACCTTCTTACTGTTGCCGTCCCTCCTTCCAAGATGTGTTTCAGAACTGCACATCCCAGCACATTAGGTTGCTGATTTCCCCTAAAAGTTTTCATGGAAGCTCACTCTTCACTGCTTCCATGTCTTTATCCAAGTTGTTCCTTGTGCCTAGAATGACCTTTCTCAGCAAAAAGTCAAATCCTACCAATATCTTAAGACCCAAAAAGAAGGCTGCACTGTTTTCCAAAAGCTTGTCCCTAATCCTCCCATCCAGGCTTCCCAAGTAGAAATAAAACTACTGAATTGACAATAATGGTAAGCATTTTTTCATTGCATCCTTTTCACAGCATGACTTTTTACCTCAGTTTGGTCCATGTCTTGTCTCTCTCTGAAAAATATAATCTTGATTGCAGGACCCAAGGCTGATTCATCCTTGTATTTTTTTTTTTTTTACAGCCCTTTGCACAAAGCAGAGGGTTGCTTAGATGGCATGTAGTCAATAGATTACCTGCTCAATTTCTAAAGGAAAAAGGCATGGTTCGATTCTGTTACATTATACAGACATTTTCAATTGTGTCTTAATTTCTAACCATACAAGATAGATTGACCCTGTGAGATTAATTTTACAAGAGCAAGGCTACTGGTGTCAAAGGAGAAAAAAAAAAGCAACATGGGTTTCATTTCTGATTTTGACACATGTATTTTCTTGAGCCTCTGGGCATCAAAGCCTCCTTTGCAAGCTTTGATGTATCACTTCATCACTAATGAAGATCTTCCTCAAACTCTTCTTGTTCACACATCCAGCTTCCCTTGAGAAATCTGAACAAATGTCAATCGCTTCCTGTTCAGTTCATCACTCAAGATTCCTGACAGCATCTGATTTTAATGAACGCCACCAGAGCACACCCAATCCCTCTAACCAGCGCTTCCTCCTTCTTGGCTCAGAGCCCACACTAACACTGCTTTGATGATGTGGATACAACAGAGTCTGCAGAACAGATGTAATCACAAGCTATCCTCCATTTAATGGTCAATCAATTTAGCTGACAAGATGTCCTTTTGGCTAGGTGTTTATGTACTTATAACTGTTCTTGACTGCTTATAAAATTCTCAATTAGATTGATCTGTTTTTTTAAACACGTGCAGTGGTTATATTCCTTGTTCCACCATGCAAGGTTTAAAAAATGCCTCATTTATCTAAATCAAATTAAGTTTAATTCAAAGCCTGTATTCCCTTGGGTGACAAGAAATTCAAACTCAGTCATATTTAAGGACTCCATTTTTCTGGAGCTACAAACAATTGTTGAGTCTTACTGTAGCATCAAATGAGATGGGGGATGTGATGGATGAGCTTAGAGGTAAGTTCATTACGATTGTTTCTTAAATGCTTATCTAAACTCAGGTGTTAGCTCAAAGATGGGTAGATTTTCCCTGCTTCTTGTCAAATAGACATCTTTTGAGATCATTCTTACTGCTACTCAGGAACAGCTACACAATTTGATAGGCTCAATCCAAGTGCTCTCTTCTCTACAGTGATTTTACAAAGAATAGATGGATAAATACTTGATTGCAAAATTTATTCTCTAGACTTTCCTGAAAGCTTGACATTTGAAAATAAACATTATTTTAAGACACAAAGGAAACAGTGTTTTGTTGTTGTTTTAGTTTTATTGTTCTCCATCTGAGTTTGGTGAATCTTGTAACTGAGAAATAACTTACATTCTTTTTTACAAACATAGAGTATGAAAAGGTACATTTTGGAGGTTTGAAAGTCCATGAGTACTGCTAGCATTTATTTTTTGCCTGTCTTAGAAGTGTTGCTTAACAAAGTCATCTGGATACTGGCAGTTTATTTAGGTATGGGACTTTCTTAGAAGAGACCAGACTGACCTCAGGTCTCAGGTAGTGGATTATTTGCTAAAATGAATGCAATTAGATTTCTCAAACTTTTTGCAGCATTTGGGTATTATTAGTACTTTTGGGTTCTGTTGAATTCGAAGAACGTTCCATCTCTATTTTTATTACTGCTATAAATAACATTTACTAGACGCTCATTAAATACTAACAGTGCAGGCTAACTGAACAATTGAATTAACCATATTTAAGATTCTCTTAAAACATTCTTCTTCAGGGTCTTGATTTCTTTTTCTTGATACACCCAAATGTCCACTAGTGAATCTGATTTGAAAGCACTGAGTTAATTTTTACAACTCCAGACAAGTTAATAAATGTTTTGGGCTCTGAGTTTCCTCACATTAGAAAGGTATTATTAAGCTTAAACACTGTTTATTCTTCTCGTTTCCATAAAATTTTGCACATCACCATAGCAGTAGGAAATCATTGAATTGTAAACTCTTGCACCTAACAAGACTGTAGAGAATATTTAATGTTAGCAGAGATCCCTTAGGGTGAATTTTGAAAGCTCATAGTGAGACTGGCAGGAGTAGAGTCCAGATGTTCTAGTTCCCATCTTAGTATTTATTCATTTTAAAATGAAGTTACTTCATTATTTTTCTTTCTGTGAGAAAAAAGTAACATCATCATCAGTCTCTACATCTTTTTATTTACAATGCCCAACTTAAATTTTAAAAAAAGACATACAAGGGGAATACAAAAATAATTAGATAATAGAAGCAAACTCAAAGATAAATAAGTTAGAGGAGTAAGTGGAGAAGTTTTAAGTGGCCATCATAAATAAGTTAGAGAAAGTAGATTTATAAATGGCTGTCAAGATGAGGTATTTCAGTTGAGATTTGGAATCTACAAAAAGGAATCAAATTAACGTTCTAAAATTTTAAAAACATATAATACTTATAACTGAGAACTATTGGATGGGGGTGGAAAGAGACATTTAGCAGAGGATAGAATTAGTGAACTCAAAAACTAGGGAACGTATCAAAATTGAAGCACAGAGGCACAGAAATGATGGGAAGGGCAAAAAAAAAAAACCATAGGGAATGTGTAGGATGCAAATGGTATAACATGCATAAAGATGTTATTTCAGGTGAAGAGGACAGAGATGCAATAAAGAGTAAATGGTCAAGATGTCGTCTAACATGCTGAAAATTGTCACCCCACAGATTCAAGGAGCTCAGCAAAGTGTAAAAAAGATTAACACTAAAAAAATTACACATTTCTTTCAGCTATGTAGTCTGAGCTCATGGATCTGCTTGATCAGCTGCTGGGTTGACTGAAGGCTGGATGGTGCAGGATAACCCTAGCTAAAATGGATTGTATCTGCTCCATGTGGTCTGTTGTCCTCCAGCAGGCTAGCCTGCACATTTTCATGGCAACAAGGGGGTTCAAGAGAGAAAGAAGGCTCAGAACTGATGTCACTCCACCACATTCTACTAGCCAAAGCAAAATATAGGACCAACCTGATTCAAAGGGTGGAGATACTATTTTCACTTCTTGATGGAATGAGCTGCAAATTCACATTATATGGAGTATGGATACCGGGATAGGAGTGAATACAGACAGTTTTATAACAGTCTACTGATACTTACCTGGGAAACCCTGAGCTCTTTGCATATATATATACCATTTCTTCTAATTCACAATCATAGTTTGTGGTAGGTTCTATGAATGAGAAAAATCAAAGGAAAAGGATGTCATGCAATCTGTTTAAGATTAAATGAATGGTAGAGACTTCACTTTATTATAATATGCCTGTCCCAAACCATGTATTACAAAGTTCCACATGAATAATAACAGTGCCTCCTAAATATGTTTTAAAATGTGCTCTATTTGGTCATTAAAGTGTTTTCAAAGTTTTGCACTATTTGCTGAAGATTTTAAATGAAGTCAAATTCCAGCTTCTGTTGAGCCTCTGAGGAGCCACAGCACTGGGTCCAGGTGGCTTCATTTCAGCAACTGTATAAGAGAATATTCCCCAGGCTGCTGTCCCTCTTGGCTGGTGGGCTGGTGACTGGTGTTCAATCCCTGCATAAACCGACTGGAAGATTGTTGGGCCTGATAAAGGAAGAAAGAGATCAATAGAGGAAGCAACAGCAATAATTAAAGATCAGCTACCAGCAAGACCCAGAGGAATAGTCCAGAAGGTATATTTTAAGGGTGCTTGATCATGAGAGCTAGAATATAACACTTTCTCAGGACACAAGATTTTTAACATTTGGGCAAGAATTCCAGGGAATGGGCAAAGTCTATTAGAGGGTCTCTCAGAGTTTTGAAGAAAGTGCTGGTCAGTACTGGTGGAAGTAGAAAAGCCCAGGCTTTAATGACAGGTGATGGAGGGAGGAAACAAGGGTGAGGGTTGTGGGTTTACTGAGATGGATATATTTTCAAAGGTCAGAAGACTCACCTGAAGTTTATCTTTCATGGGAAGGCCCCGAGGATACATTATTGATTAGGATCATCAGAGATGTGCTGGTAAGAAGGACACCAGCATTATTAAGACGATCAGTGGTGGCCTCCTCTGGAGGCCAGGCCGATAGTCAGAGAGGTGGTCACAGAGCTGGGGATACTCATATTCACATGAGTGATGTCGCCCCAAAGTGATAGTGTCAGGTAGTTATGCTTAGCCACCATAAGCAAGGGGCCACAGTTACTGCAATGAGAGGTAAATTTGGAGATGCATCCGAACACATTTGACCTGTGGAGTGTTGTATAAATGATGAATAGAGCATGATGTCTGTTGGAGCAAAATAGACAAACAACATCCAACACCAAAGAGGCAAAAGTGAATGAACAGAAGGCTGAAGGTGGTTGCTCCAATAAAAAGCCATTTCAGTAAGGTTATTTTTTATAAGCTCTACAAAGGAGGACTAAAGTTTTGCAAATCACTCCAAAGTCTACCTGTCATTGAAAGCTCTGCACCTTCTAAAAGAGGAAACCCCATAGCCTTGAGTAGTCCCCTTTTTCCACTCAGAGGATTACCCTAAACATTCTCACAGTCCTTAATAACCTTGATGGGATCATTTCTTAATAGCGTGATGTAGACGTAGTCTATATAGATCTTAACTGTCTCTTAGATATGTCAGTGATCTCAAAGGTCAGCTAGTCCAAATCTCAGTGATAAAGCCACTGGTAGATCTTTCTAAATGTAATCCTGAAATCCTAATCCCTACCACCCACCACATTTATTGAGTGTGAGTCTCCCAAACTTCACAATTGATAAGAGCAGGACCATGGTACCATAATGGAAACTGCCATGATAGACACTTGGACAGAGCTTTCTTCCTGTCTGGAATCTCACTTTATCCTTAAAGTTATCAAGTGAAGAAGAAGTCTATTTTGGAGATGAGTAAAGATTCAAGGACTGAATAACTTGTCCCACGGGAGAAGATGGACCCAATAATCAGGAAGAGAAGATTTCAGTGCAGTCACATGAAAAGAAATGACAATGTCATGGAGAGGTAACTCTACTCTTATTAGGGGATCAAGAAGCCAAAGGAAAAAGAGTCCAGAAGAAGAAATGTTTGAAGGAATAAAGATCTGTCCACTGTCACTCACATACTATATTCAAGGACCTGAAATTTGATCTTTATCCAAAGTTTGGTTATGTTTTATGAAACACAACCAACCATTGCAGGACTGATGACAGACTGCAGCAGATAGCATGGCTATACTTTGAGACCTGCAGTCATGGGGTGTGTTATATATTGAATTGCGTCCCCCAAAAAAGATATGTTGAAATCCTAAATCCCAGTAAATGTGAATGTGGTCCTATTTGGAAATTTGCAGATGTAATCAAGTTATGATGAGATCGTTAACATGATACCTGACCTACCATGGCTGGTGTCCTCATAAGAAGAGGAAAAAAGACCAGAGACACATATAATAGACAGCCATGTGAAGATAGAGACAGAGGTTGAAGTTATACCACTACAAGTCAAGGATACCTGGGCAAACAGAATCTGAAAGAAGTGAGAAAAGAGTCTCCCCAAGAAGCTTTGGAGGGAACACGATCCTATCAACACCTTGATTTTGGAATTCTAGCCTCTAAAACTGTACAAAAACATATTTTTATATTGTTTTAAGTTACCCAGTTTGTGATATTTTATTGTAGCAGCCATTGGAAAATAATACAGGATTTGGGGACAAGGGAAAACTGTATGTTCTGAATACCTGGAGGCATTTCTGGGTCTTCCGCCTTTATGACTTGATAATTTTGTATGATACTGAGCTCACAGTGACGCAGCTGGAGCCACACTGTGTGCCGACTCCTACTGGCAGTGTGGTTCTTTCACACATATGTGTTAGTAAGGTGGATGAAAACGCTGTTATTTTCAATTCATCCCAGGGTAGACACAGCCAATACAAATAGGGACTAGGCATGGCATAGGTGTAGTTAAAACTAATGGAGACTAAGTGACGTGTGACATGCTCCCTTTCCTGAGTGAGTTAGGGGACAGCAAGATCAGAAAAGAAGACTGCAATGATGGGTTCCTCCAGGAGGGTACTCTTAGCAGAGAAATGTTAAGAGAGCCACTAAAATGCATAGGTTTCCACAAAGTACCTTAATAGGAAGAATTTCAGGGAATTCTGCAGGCCAGTGTGGCAGCCTTGTATTCATTTAGAATCATATACAAGGGTACACTAAAAAGCTGGCTTAACCTCTGTAAGTGAACACCGTTCAGCTAACATTGCATTTCACATTTCTTTTGGCAAATGTAGAATGTGAAACTGTGAGAGGGTAAGGGACTTGCACAAATCTCAGTGTGTGGGAGGTGTGGTGGGGGAGGGGCGTTTGCTGGGATTCAGACTCAAGACTTCTGACATCAGGTAAAGGATGCTTTTTACATCCCACATTGCGGATATAGCAATATGTTGGTGTGAAGGAATAATTCTATTGTGCATCTTCATGCCCAGTAATACCAATTGATTAACAGCCAATCAATTTGAATAAATCAATCAATTAGATAGTTGAAGATCTGAATAAGATTAGATATGTAGACAGATGACATAGATGATAGCTAGATAGATGATAGATGATAGATAAATAGATGATAGATCGATAGGTAGATAGATAGATAGAAGATAGATGATAGATGATGGATAGATCATACATACATACATTTATACATACATGGATAATAGAGATAGACAATAGATATAGATACGTGTGTGCCTAAAAATTTTCTAGGACAGAGTAGATTTTGAACAACTGTAGGTCCTGATGTTCTCCTTGCCTCTTTTACCAAGATTCCATTTATAGTGCCACATTTTTGCATGAAAAAAATAGAACACAGACATCATGGTCCTGTGGTACAGTACTGATCCTTCCCTGCTCTAAGGCAAGCTCCCTGAGCCTGGCAGCTCTGGTGAGGATGACACACAGGCAGAGCAAAGCAATAAATCATAAAATGATCTTCCAGCAGATCCAGCTGCAATTGTTTTTATCTACTCTCTTTTAAACAACTCTTTTAATGGCATCTCACTGTTCCTCCCTTAGGAAATTATTTCATTGTGTAATTGCCTTTGCTTTGAGTGAAATTTTCTTAATGTCCAATTTAAATCTCTGCTTTTTTCAGTCTCAGGCCGTTGCTCTCGATCACATTGCTATTAAGCACCTTAAGTAACTCCTCTCTCTTTTGAAAAGGATGAAATTGGCTTGTGCATTTCATTTGAAAATGTAGCCTCATTCTTGTAGACCAAAAACTTTAAACACTCGATAAAGACAGGTAATCGTCCTGCTTCTTAAAAGAAATGGTGATTTTCCTGCGTCTGTGTTTTTTCAGAAGTTTAGAAACAATTCACGGAACTGATACAAATGATCCAAACCGCACTACATGCATGGTGTTTCTTTCAATGTCCCTGTCATGGAAAGGTAAGCACATTCACATTTCTTCAAGGAAAAGTGCCCCCTGAATTAGCTGAGGTATTTAACACAAAGAGGAGGAATATTTGTACAGACAGAAGTGCTTCCTGACTTACTTGTTCAAGAACCCAGGAAAAATCAGCTGCAAACTCCATAAACAAGAAAAAATAAAACTGCAAGAAGTCAGAGAGGCTTATGATAGCCTTGTGGCAATTCGAACATTGATGGTTTCAGTAAAAATTATTTGTTGTACAGAGGAAGCAATATAGTCCTAAGTTGCCACCACCTTTACCAGAAGTACTTTTTTTTTTTGGCGGCGGGGGTGCGGGGATGGTATTCGGATGAGTTGCTATATCTTTTAGCAAGAAATATGATTCCAAACTTTACAATAAGCTGGCCTATTTTGAATTTCAGGACCTCTGTACCTGTATGCCTGACCTTTTCCCTCCTCACCCCTGCATGCCTTCCATACAGCGCCTGGAGAAGCGAGGCCTTGAGTGCTCCAAAAATGACTCTCCTCCCAGCAGGATGCTATCCAGCTGACCGATCTGGGCCTGTGTATCGTGCGTGCCTGCTGGGTTTGTTTCTTGACTGTCCATCAAATCCAGTTTCAGTGTTCGCCCCTATTCAGAGTTATGTCTTCTCCTGTTTGCACAGTATCTGACCTCTTCCCTCTCCTTGTATGCAATACTGAGAGTAAAATGGAATAAAATAGTAAAAGAAAACAAATCATATAACAAACACAAACATCAAAGCACTCCCTGAGCTTCTGCGGTCAGGGAGTTGATGTATATTGTCTTAGAGAAAGCAGCCTCATGTCCAGCAGGAGAATCAGATTTCTGTGAAGATCTCAATCAGGAAATGATTTTCTTCTACAGAAGGAGGGTATCGGATGCCTCTCCCCCCCCCCCCCCGTGTGTATACAATGCTGACAGCAGCAAAGGACCCAGCTCAAAGAGTGAGAAGCTCTTGCCACTGATGACACATAATAGTGGCAGACCTTTTCATAGAGAAGATTGGAGGTCATAAAACCCCACTAAAAGCAGGTGACAAAGATTTGAACTTGAAACAAACACTAAAGCTGAGAACTATAAGAAAATAATCTCAAATTCCTGAAGAGAACAACTTTCTTAGTAAAGATGGTTTGGAGCAAAATAACATGGGAAGAAGGAACAATTTCTCATGTCATGTAGAAGAGGCACCCATAAGGTAGAGAAAACAGGTTTTTTTGCTGAGCCATAATGGATAAGCATTCGCACCATTTTTTAAAACAAGGATGGATAGGAAATTGATATCAGATTTCACTGTGTATGGTGTATCGATACTGAATATATTGTGATGGAGACTTGGCAGCCTTCCCGTGCTGTTTTTAATTTCAGCTCAGTCTTCATTTGTTTTACCCTGACAGATTATAGTAACTGTACTTTGTGATGCAGCTTAACACTGGGCACTTACTGCAGAAGTTTCTGTCCAAGAGGGAAAAATAAGATGTGTACTGCTAAAGCTGTGCTGAGCATGCAATAGAATTGCTAAGTGTTGGGGGTTAAGAGCTAGTACTCCTATCCGACTTACCCAACAATGCTAATGGTAGCAGTAGCTTAGTGCCAAACATTAACTCTTCTGTGTTCTTCTCTGATTTCTGAATGAAGAGACTTTTCAAGTCTAATCCATCCTACTTTTTGAGGTCCGTTCTTCTTTATAAACCATGACTGAGGTTGTATTCCCTACTTTTCATTCAAAAATCTTTAGAAGCCCCTGCTCACTGCAAACTCTTTGCTTTCAAGGTCATGCCAACCAGGCCTGCTGTGCATTAGCAAGTACTCATCCTGCCTGTTTCTTCTATCTAGTCATTACCTACTCCAATCAACCTGAATTATAATGTTCATGTTTTCTCTGTTTCTGTCCTTTTCTTTCAGGCGTTTCCCTTGGTTGGGATTGTAACTCACCCACCCTCATGTCCGTATGCCCAAATTCCACCTATCCAATATGATCCAGATCAAGAGCCTCATGAAATCACAGCCAGAAGCCATCTGTTCCTTCCCTAAAATCCTATCTTTACATGTATTTTTCACATGAGGCCTAAGACTAATTTCCTATATTTTTAATCGTTTTATATACTGAAACCTCATAAACTTCCTAAAAGCAGAGGCTCCACAGACTGTCACACAAGGTCTTGAAATTAGTAAGTATGCAATAAAACCTTTGTTGGAATAAACAACTGCATAAGTCACTCCTGTTCTCTTTTATATTCACATAGAGGTATAAAGGCTCATTAGAGATCTCTATATCTATATATATCTATGGGACTATTACTATAATTTTAGATATATATATATCAAGTCATTCAACATTAAGAAATTTTTTTTTTAAAGATCCAGATACATTGGCACTGTGACTTACCTTTCAGGCTCACATATTCATGGATGAAATAGTGCACATTAAGTCACCAAAAGATGTCATAGTTGGAAGGAGGGTTGTGATATTACATTTTGACATATAACATGGTTTCAATAGAAATAAAATAACTACTTGTACTCTTGTTTTAAGACTCTAATATGTATGTTTAAAAATATATGTTCCTCATAATTTGAGTGTTTTGATATGGTCTGTGATAAAAGGATATTGTGTTCAAATAAGTTTGAGTAACTATGCACATTATGTCTTCCTCTTGGAAATTCATAATGTAAAGTGATAGATTAAAGGTTTCCAGAAATCAGATAGCTTTTAAAAAGGTTGCTTAACCTTCATTAACCATGTCTCCCAATTATAATTATCCTTGGCCTTTTTCATATAATACCTATCAGTATCCCAAGAAAGAAGTCTTCCATGGAAATAACTGAGAAACTACCAGTCTAAAACATTATTTGGTTGCAAAACCCAAACAATTGTTTTAACTCCACCCTTAGGTTGAGGTATTTACAATACTTTCTTTTTTGGTCTATAAATGAACGAATGGCCTGTGATGGTAAGTGCCTGGGCAGAGATGTTGGGTGGGCCTGCACCTCTGTCCATAGCATGTACCTGTGTGTACAAAATATAAATAACAGGAGTATGGGAGTGTGGAAGCATCCCATTGCACTCTAACTGCTGGCAAAAGTAGAAGCAGGATCTAAACATGCTTTACCAGATCTGAAAAGCCATTTCTGCTGCAGCATTCTTTCTTCGGCAGTTGTCTTTGCTTTGTCCTTGAAACCTCTCTCATAAAGATGCTCTGGCTCACATGTACCCCACTTATTTTGTTAGGATGATTTATAACTTTCTTCTAAATCCTCCAACCATACTTACAATTAATTACATAATTCTATTTCCATAATGTTATATAACACATTCTCCTACCCAATCCCACATCCTGTGGAACTATATTAAAACAAGAAAATAATTACAGCTGAAATTCAATGGTATCCTAGTTAGAACATTTGGTTCCAACTATCACAGAATAACCAAATGTATGATAAAACTTACAAGAATAAGTCTAAGTGCTTTAAATTTATTCGTACCCATTTTGAATGGTGTCATGTAACTAGGATATAACCAAGTATGCAATAAAAGTTTTGCTGAATATATGAATGCATAAGTCACTCTTGTTGTCTTTTATAGTCACAGAGGCACAGAGAAGCATTAGGAACGACTATATCTATATATCTACATGTGTATGTATCCATATGTCTCTATATAAGCTTATAAACTGAGTGGTATGCAATTACAAAATGCGATTGTGATAAAATTATTAACCAACATGAGAAAATGGAGTATTCTGATGATAAATTCTCAAAATGCTTCGCTAATAAAACTACCTCTCTACACACCATCTCAAATATTCTAATGTACAGGACAGAATAATGTAAGATTTGGAATAGCATAATGTTGGATATTAATATTTAGTGAAAGTAGAAAAGAAAGTTCAGTCTGAAATAGTATCCAAAAAAAGTTATGCAATAAAAGCCAAATGCCTAAATGTGACAGAGGGTGACACATTTGGATAAGAGTGGCCAAAGAGAAAGAAGGTCCATCTTTACCACTAACATAACATATATTTCAAATCCATCAGAAAGAAGGCTCAGTAATTCTAGGAACCATTAAAGAAAAGATCAAAATTTCCCAGAATTCTAAGAAAAAAGGATAAACATTCAGACTCTTATTTGTATCCTTGAGTTTGAGATCACTTCCCAAATCAGACGGCTAAATAGAGAATACATTTCAAAAATGAATCTATATTGGTTGGCCCCCTCCTTCTATCAAGAGAAGGTGTTAATTAAGCAAACACATTGCTCTATCTCAGAACAACTAATGGTTTAATAGCTACTCAAAACTATTGGTTTAATGGCTCAAAAAGAATGCAACATCCTCTTTTCATAACATTTTTCATGGTTAGGGCTTATTTATGATGAAGAAATCACTAGTCTTAGATTTGGGAAAATGAGACTGACCTCACAAGGAATGAAGCTATTGAGAGCATGTGTAAAAGTTCCCTTTTAAAGGAAAAAGAAAACAATAGTATAAAATTAAGAAATGGTAATCTTTTAGGTAGAATTTTAAACTAGTTGCTTATCTATTTTCATCTAAACATGAAAATGAAAAAAACCTAATGTAGAGAATGTGATAATATGAAAAACAATGAGAATTATTCCAATATACTTTCCATATCCCTCTCATTGGTAATAGTGTTTTTTAGGAAGAGAGTATAAAGTACAAAACTATTAGTTATTGTCCCTTGATAGTAGAGTAAAGCTTTGGGGTTTTATTTCCCCATTAAACATCTCCCAGAGGGCCAAAGTTGGCCTTCAGAGTTCTGTTATTATTTTTCAAAGGTTGTCATAAATCAGTCTTAATTGCAGAATCTATAATGGATTAAACATTTTGGGATTAGAGAGGAATAAGCCCTCTTCTAAAAGTTGTTGCCAATGTCCCTAGTCTTTGTGACTCAATTATTGCTAGATTTTACTTTCTTTTAAATTACTAGGAGAATAGCACCTTTGAATTATTGACTCACTGCCAATACTAGTGGCACTTTACACGGCATGACCCAGTATAATCAATCAGTGGAATTAGACCATGCCTCTTTTGATTTCCCTTTAAACAAAGAAAACTTGTTTTCCAGGTAGATGGTGGAACTTGAATGAAGGTAGAACAGGGTTTGATCTAGGACTGCTGTTACCAACATACTCAGGTTTTCCTAATAGGGGAACTATAACTACACATATTCAATAGACCTAAAACTAAAACCAAAGTGTACATTTCAAAAAAAAAATGTGAAGTCTGAATGGATGCAATAGATACCATCTTACTTCCAGGACCTCTGTAGTATTAGGACAAGAAACTACAGTTATTAAGTATTTGCCTACCACATCTCCCAATGTGATTCCAATTCACTTACAAATGCCTAGCACATCTTTTCCATGCATTATTTATGAGATAGTGCTCAAAGTGGGTGTGACATATAAACAAACACGTGTTGGAAGAGAGAGTGAATCAAACTGGTGGTAAAAACATGACCTTCCTCCATAAGGTCAAATAGTTTTATTTTGATTAAACACTACAATACAGTATATATCCATTAAAAAAGAAAACTCTATAGTGTATATAAATTATTCCTTCCATTCATCAATTCTTTTCTTTTCCATTACAGCTTTGGTACAATATGAGTTCAGTATATAATTTTTAAATACTTTTAGCATCACAAACTCAACACAAAGTACAAAACTAATAATCCAAATTAGGGATATTATCGTCTACACAGTGGTATTCAGTGGTAGGAGAAAATCTTACCTTGATGAATTCATGTCACTAGCTAAGCTATAAAGGCATACCTAGCAGACATGACAGAAATATGCACCATTAACCAGCTAATGTGTGTGTTAGTCTTTTTTTTTTTTTTTTTTTACAGAATACCAGCAGCAATCATTTGAATGTCGAGTAAGTACTTAAGTCCTCGGCCAGTTTTCCCACTTTGTTCCTCTTCATTTAAAGACCATGAGTAGTATCTGAAGAAACGCACCATAGCCAAAGAACTCAGAATTTCACCTGCCACCCAGCGTTGTTTATACTCGCACAGTTTGTCCTGCAGCTAGCCGACATCACAGGGACAGTGCTGGAGGGACAGTGTGGGCCAATCAGCCTAAGGTTGTTCTGAGGGGTTGGCGGTGTGACATTACAGTAAACAGGCATTGCACTGGCTGGTAGTGACCCTTGACCTGCCTGGGTAGGTAGCATGATTGGCTGTTGGTATGACTGCTGGGGCAGCCCTTGAGAACCCTGGGTCATTGGCACCTGTAGAAAGACACAAAGAGAAAATCCTTTATGAAGAGGTTATTTTTGGGTACCCAAAGAGCTGCTGTGGTAACCATGAAAAATCTTCAAGCGTTTGAGTTAGACCTAATAGTTTACCGATCCCAGCTCTACCTTTATTAGCTGTTTCACATTGCGCAAGTCACTTAACCTCTCTGATTACCTAGATCAGTTGCATAATGATACCTACTTCAAAGTACCACTGAGAGGATTGCAGGGGTAATGTATAGTGTTTGGCACATGCCTGCCATGCAGCAAATGCTCAGCAAGTGTTAGTTCTAAGCTTCCTTCCTTCCTCTCTTGTCACCCCCCAGGAAATACAGTCTGGATCTCCCACTCTAGATTTCTCTCAGTTTGGAAAGCCATGCTCCCTCTCTGGTTTTATGCAAGCAAAGTGGCCCAAAGCCATCTATAGGAAGAGGGGCTTTTGTCCCTGGCACCTAACTCACTCTTAACCTGCAGCTTTAGAAAACGTCTTATATGGAGATAGAGGTAGAAACTGATACAATGTGAATAAGAATTGTCAGGAAGGCTGAAGATAGATGCTTTAGGGCCAGAAGTACCTGGTACAGCTAAACTTAATGATCAAAGAATTTCACTGACCTTTCTTTTCCACATCCAGTGTATTTCAAGATATAAATTACAAAAGAGTGCGTAATGCTTTTTCAATACCCAATATATGTTTAGTCTGGGAAACACATTTATTAGGCCTCATAAATGTCCTTTGAATGAATGTGAGATGTTTATATGGAACCACACTTAGTGGGGCATTCAAAAGCTGCAGTACTTACAGAAGCATACATTTCCCATTTTCTATTTATGCATTATAATCTCGATTCAAAGTCAGCCATCAACAGTGACTGTGCCTAGCACCCACCACCCAGTCAACCACCTGACACGGGGACAGACCCACACCCTCTACTTTCGCAAATGCTACTTTATCACCCAAATTTCCACGCTGCCGATGTGCACCTGATAAGAAGACATTGTTGGGTAGGAGACCATCACACTTTGCACCGGAGTCCCCGGCTGGTTGCTCATCACACTCTGACTCTGAGGTGGCTGCTGCACTCCCATTAGGCCTTGGAACCCCTGTTGACCAGACAGGACTGGCTGGTAACCTGCAGAGAAAAACCACCTTTTGAATGGGCTGTGCCAGGAAAAACACAACTGATATTTGGTGGAGTGAGAGCACTTGTTTACAAGGCAACCTTCAGACATCACAATCTCCACATGGGGAATGTGTTATCTAAATGCTCGTTTTGTAAGAATGCATTATTATTATTATTATTATTATTATTATTTTATTATTTTGCTTCTAAGAGTAGCCAAGAGTATGGCTCAAAAAAATTGACTGATATTTCCATCTTTATGCAGAATGGTTCAATGAGGATGCTGTCAAAATGGCAAATTCTTCATGACACAGCGGAACAGGAACCTGTATTGACATTAGTTGACAGCTGTAAATCACAACTTTCATATATATCTTTTGCTTTGGTTTTGATGATATTCAGAGAATTCACTCATTTTCAGTTTTCTTCCTAATTAAATTGACTCATTCTCTTATGTTCATTTTTCTGCACAACCTCATTTCACCCAGAGATGCCAATAGCCCATTAACTTTCTTTCCATGCATTCTATTTTCCATGTCTTCATGAACAAAATGGTTCACTACCCTGACTAATTCAATGTCCCTTGCCTTAGACAAAAGCAATGGCAATTGAAAAGTATGGAAATCTTTTAGTCTGTTTCATCACTAGCTCCCAAGAGAACATTCTGGTAGAACCCTCCAATAAATGACATGTACATATAATGGGTGATACAGAATGCAACATTTAAATTTATCTGTTTTGTATCCTTCTGAGTGCATTATTTGGTTGAGTTTCTTTTCTTTTTTAGTGGACCAGAATTTATTCTAATTATTTTAATCCCCACCACCACAAGTAATTTAAGTATTAATTTTTTTAAATTTTCAAATTACAGTTGACATTCAATATTATTTTATATTAAGTTCAGGTGTACAGTATAGTGGTTAGACATTTATATAATTTACAAAGTGATCCCCTCAATTAGTCTAGCATCCAGTTGGCACTATACATAGTTATTACAATATTATTAACAATATTTCCTAAGCTGTACTTTACATCTCTGTGACTATTTTGTAACTACTAATTTGTACTTCTTAATCTCTTAACCTTTTTTACTCAACCCCAACCCCCCTTCCATCTGGCAACTATCAGTTTGTTCTCTGTATCTATGAGTCTGTTTCTGTTTTGTTTGTTCATTTATTTTGTCTTTAGAATCCATAGATAAGTGAAATCATATAGTATTTGTCTTTCTCTGTCTGACTTATTTTACTTAGCATAATATCCTCTAGGCCCATCCAAGTTGTTGCAAATGTCAATATTTCATTCTTTTTTACATCCGAATTCTAGTCCATTGTGTGTATGTGCCACATGTTCTTTATCCAATTGTCTATTGGTGGACACTTAGGTTGCTCCCATTTCTTGACTATTAGTATTTTGGATTTCTTCAGATAAATACCCAGAAGTTGAATTGCTGGGTCATAAGGTGGTTTTTATTTTTTGAGGAATCTCCATATTGTTTTCCAAAGTAGCTGCACCGACTTTAACCCCACCAACAGTGCATGAGGGTTCCCTTTTCTGCACATCCTCACCAACACTTGACATTTGTTGACTTATTGATGATAGTAGCCATCCTAACAGGTGTGAGGTGATATCTCATTGTGGCTTTAATTAGCATGTCTCTGATGATTAGTGCTGAGTATCTTTTCATATGTCTATTGGCCATCTGTATGTCTTCTTTGGAAAATGTTGATTCTTAAAGGAAGACTGTGAACTATTCTTATACATGTTGGGAAGAAAGTGCTGATTTAGGTGAAAATTATATGGTGGCAGGGAAATAAAACAAATTCATTTCATGCTGTAAAATAAGGTCCTTTCAGAGCTCGTATTATTAACCATACTGAACACCTGAGAATAAATGCAACTGCTGTTTTAATATAATTCTCTGAGAGGGAATCTTTCAAATCCTAGATTTTCTTAACACAAAGCTAAACTAAGTTTTAGAATCAGATTTTAAAAATTGAAACAAAGGGTAAAAACGTTTCTAATCAATATGCATTGTTAATACATAACTATACTCTGAATGCAAGTGAGAGTTATAACTATACTGAGTGAGATAAGGAAAGATAAAATTATATTATAGTCTTTACAGAGGACCACAGTTTACAATCCTTGGCCATATGAGAAAAGCATTTCACTTATCTTAGATATATTGTGGAAACAAGGCTTGCAAATGGTCACTGAGTTAGGAGATCAACTCAATTCATCAAATGAGATGAAATAAGGTATAGCCATTCTAGAACAGCTGAGGGAGCACATTTGGGAAAGAGCCAGGTTGGGAGGTCTGACCTGGGCCTGCGATCAGTGGGTTGGAGCAAGTGTGTATTTTACAAATTACCTTTTGACCTTCTCTATATGTTCCATTGTTTTATGTTCATGTTATTTGCTCTACTTCATTTTCATAGTAGTTTTAATTTGAGTTATTTTGAATTTTTGTAAAGACACTTCCTATTAAGAATATAATTAAGAGTAATGGCCACCTTCCTACCAGCCACATTGCGTCTAGTCAAAGCCTTTCTTTAATATTCTCTGCAGGTCTATTTAAGACTAATAACATCAGCTCAGAGGGCTGCAAACCTAAAAGTGTTTACAGTTTATATGACAGGGAAAAACCATCAGACTTGGGAACAAGAAATGCGACTAAAGCCACGTCAGAGTCCTCACTATTTCCCAGAATGCCTCATATGCAGAGGCACTTTGGCAAAATTTCTTTCAACATTAATTGTAAAAAAAAAAAAGAAAAAAAAAGTTTTTTATTATTTCTCATTTTCTAGGTCTTCCATTCTAGTTCATGTATCCACTGGCCCTGAAAAAGTCTGTTTCTATATTACGATTTTATTTTTACATTGTTCCTAGTCACGTCAAATTCACTGTGACAAGAATTATGATATACATAAGAAAATAACTTCCTAAGGTTGTAGGAAACTTATGACAACAGTCTTCCTGACCATTTAGTGCTTTAGCAAAGCCCAGGCAGTGTAAACATGCTCTCAAGTCCATGTAATGGTGGCTACAATAGAGTCTTATTTCTGGCTGAAGATTCAAAGCACAGGTTGAAAATGAGAGAAATGTCTTTTAAAATGGGGACTTATATTTGGTCATAGGTTGAAAGCCCTGCTGGCCTCAATGGACTCTTTGCAGAATATACATGGCTACCACGTAAACAGAAAAGAGGAGAGGAAAGGAGGGGAGAGGGAAGGGCAGGAGAGGTACAATGCCCTCGCTTCTAAATATTATTTATGTATTCGCTTATTGAATCCTTCCATCCTTTCATAGAGTCACTTCCAAATGACTCTGTTTCACAGAGTCTGTTCAAAAATAAATTGATGTTTCCTATGAGAGATTCATTTATTATGCCAGCTCTAAACCAAAATTGGGGTGAAGGGAAAATAAGTCTTACGATAATAGAGATGTTAAGACAAAATGAAAACAGAATATCTTGGAAGGAAGAGGAAGCATACATCAAGTCATATTGAAGGAGAGAAAAAGCGAGGAGGTGGTGTGGCTTCTTCCCAAGAAAGGGGCAGAGCCTAAGATGGTACCATTCATCTTTGCACAGACACAGTGGCTGCAGTCTCTGCTTCCCCAGGCCTCCTTGGCCTGATGATTTGTGAACTTTAATATTCAGTTATGCATAGCAATGGGCTACCAGCTCTGCACTAGGCTTCCCACAGTAAACATACTTCAGACAAATAAAGATTGATGTAGGGAACAAATAATGCTCTACAATTTCAAAATGAAAACTTAAGTGTAAAGAAAGCCCAATTTATATTCATGAATCCCATCCATTACTCAATTCGTTCTCCAGGCAAGAAATTTACACCTGGAATGGTTTAATTGGAGGTACCCATTTCTGTAAATTATGTTACAGAAGGTAGGTAGCAGAATGGTCCTTAAAACAGGAGGCTATTTGAAATGCGAATCTGAGCTCTGGTTCAGGAATAGACAAATAGAAATGTGATAGCAGTGACCTAAGAATGAACTAACAGTGTCTGCATGGGACACAACACACCCGAAGGCAGAGATGCCTGTGCTGGTGGCAACCTGCTTATCTCGTCTATTCAAATGAAAAATGTGTTCCGGTTTGTCAATTCCTAGCTGTGAAATGATCAGTTTTTCATATTTATTGAAGATTAGCAAGATATAATACATCTTAGAAAACAGAAACAGCAACAGTATCTGCCCTGTAGGCATGCTAGGGAGATCATAAAGGCATTAGCTATTTTTATTATTTCTTTTTCAGTCAAGATTAATTCAATTTTCAAGTCACATGTGTCATTTATTTTCCGAAGGTAAAAAGGTTAGGAGTGGACAAATGCCTCCTAGCAAATAAAAGAATGTCTTCTGCTAAGATTGAGGAGTTATAAGATTTAAAATGTCTGGATCTTATAAATCTGAAATTTTAATAGTGTTTCTCCTAAAATGCAATAGTCATTGAATATTATTTGTAGTTGGAGGATAATTCATTAATATTCTGTCAAGGAAACATTTCTTGTGATATAGCACAATTATGAAAAATCAGAATGTAAATTGATTAGGGATTATAAATGGGCATGATTGTGACTGACATTATTTTAACTCTTATTTGAATACTGTTACAGATCCAACACTTTAGAAATGAAAGAAATGACATAATAGTACCCCATACTTTCAACTTTTTTTTCCCCCTGGCTGTTGTTGGTTCTGGAGATTGAATATGTGGAAGGGTATATTTAAGAGGGCAGATATCTACAGAGCAAATTAATTGAGAAGCTAGCCCATTCTCATCCCCTCTCCCAACCACCCAAGCACTGTAATTTTCATGTCGTATTTATTTAGGGAAGTATTCTTAATATGGTAGAATATCTTTTCAAATGATTAAAGTTAATAATCTGCTTAATGTAAAAATCAGTTATCTTGAATGAATGAAAATACAAATATTTTTCCAAATTCTTAAGGAATCAATTAGCTGTTTGCTAGGAATCCAAACTCCACTCTTTGTACTTAATTTTGAGATTGAATTATAGTAGCTCTACTGCAGCATGGTTGGTGAATAATATGAAGAAGAAAAATGCTTATCCAGAACTGGTCTCTTGCTGAATTTTTATAGTTCGTGCATTGGAATTTTTATAGTTCGTGCATTGCAACACTTTCCTGGTTCTGTCTGCTTCTTGGTTTCCTAGCAGTCCCTCTACACTTTCATCTTTGAAACATTTCCATTACAAACTAGCTAACTAGCTCTATTTGTTGATCACTTACTCTAATCCAATCAGTGAATTAAGTGCCTTAACCTTGTTGTCACAACAATCCTGGGAGGCAGTCACTAGTCCTAAACTCTTTTTACAAAAAAGACAATTGTGACTTAGATGTAGGAATTTGTCATGGTCATGCAGCTAGGAAGAGGGAAAGCTAGAATTTAAGTTGTAGTTTTCTGATTTGGGGATCCTTAATTGTAGTACTACTTATTATATACTCTTCAAACTTTTATACACTAGCATAATCTCTTAGTGTGACAAATACTCAATGGCCATTTATTGCACTAACTGTTTCCTCAACAGTTCAAACAATTGAGTAAAGAGGACAAGAGTTATGACCCACACTTTGTTGAACAAGGTCTTGCTAGGATCAAAGAAAGAAAGAAAATCAAAGACAAAGGATAAATTGCCCTGTCAAAATGAACTCATACCACTTAATAAGTTTTAAAGCCTGTTACTAGATAATGGGAAACCAGACAGGCAGTTGAGCTGGAGTGGGGTGGGGGTTAGTCAAATAGATCCTAGTCCTTTCATTTGCTTCAGTAGTTTCTAATCAGCGGATACCAGAGTTTTCAATTACTAGGACTGTTTCAAATAATGGTTCTCCTTCCAATCTTTAAATGCTGTGTATTTCCTTTCAACTGTTTTCTCCAAATGATGTTAAAATAAAAAGTTAATTTTATTTCCACATTACATGTAAGACCCATTTGGTCATTTGACTGTTCCAGGCAACACAGCTGCCCCTAGTTAAGTCACCTGACCTTTAAAAACAAAAATAGTATTCATAGTTTTGAAAGACAAAAATAGGTAAGAGAAGAAAGATACACAGGGACTCTGGAGAACAACCTAAGACGTCAGATGAAGGCCTGGAGAAATCAAGAGCCCTGGGGAAATCAAGGCCACTTAGGCTGTACTTTTGGAGTTTATAGGCTGCTGTCATTATGCTTTCTAATTCTGTGAATGGTATGGATTTATTTATTCCTCAAGTTTACTTTGTTACTAGAGCATTTTTTCTAACACATGGAATCCCTTATAGCTTCATCTACCTATTGTGCTTTGGTGGCCTTGGGTGGGGAGATCAGATATGCAGCATGATGTCATGTTGTCTCTATGGTTACCTGAAAGAGGAAGCAATCACCCTCTTATGTTTCAGAGAGGTAGATTTGAAGTAATGGATGCCCCTTGCTTACGACCCCACCCTCATGTAGAGTGGAAGATGGCTCCAACAGTTCTATTCACATTGACGCCTACCAGAACCAGGGGTCCTTGGGTGCTGAGGAGGGCATCTAATTTACTACCCTTTACAGAGCTGTCCTACTCTAATACAAGTCCCAGGTGATAAATCCCATGTGTGACAATGTAGGCCAAGTGGGGTCATCTTTGAAAAGCAAGGTATGAATCTTTTGAAGCAATTTGTCTCTATGCCAAACTCGCAATTTATGGGACCTCAAACTCTTAAGTAGAACTTTTAAAATGAGAAAGCAGTGTAGATTAATTGGAAGGCTTTCTTAACCTTAAACATGTTAAAAAATTAAGATATAAGATAAAAATACCTAGCCTGGAAATCATAATTAGATACCATTCTTTTCTTAGACATGAGGTAAAATACCATGAAATGGTCCTAAGAATTCAAAAAGAGAAGTCCAAGAAATTTTTTTTTTCCTTAAAACCCTTTTCATCTTTGTGACAATGTCTGCCTTCACCTTATTTTGTGGCAGTCTCTGCATCTATCTTTCTTTTCCTCACCATTTATTACCCAGTGGTTTTAATTCCTTAGGAACAGATGCATAGTGACCTGCAAAGGAGCCTGCGTGGGGATGGAGGTCATGCAGTACATGTCCCAGTGACAACCAGCCCATCCTAATGCATTTGAGGAAAGCCATGACAGGCCCTAAGTGGAACCATGCTTCCTGAAGCAGTAGTTCTCCTTCGTACTTGCTCTTTTGCTCATTAGCTTTCATACTGCACAGAGTGTAATTCTTAAAAGCCTCTTTACTGTCCCCTGAGAACATCCACGCATGGGTCATTTTCTAATGGCAACACACATCAGATGAACCATCCTATTACTGCAAGCTCGGGGGCCTCTCCACCGCAATTATACCATCCTGATCCATGTTATCGCAACTACAAAGCTGGTTTTCTTTCTCTCTCTCTCTCCTCCTTTTTTTTTTTTTTAATTCAGGGCAAACATGAGAGACATTGTTAAATGACTAGAGGAACGGATCATGCACAGAATTTCAATGAATGCCTCTGAGGGAAGCCGCCATTGAATTCCATTTTAAATGGAAGAGGCTGTCATATTATTGAAGCAATTCTCTGAACTTTTCTGGCCCACAGTGCTGTGCTGACAGCCAAGGAGCTTCAACAACTCAGAGGGGGAAAAGCTGCATGAAAGGCTCACAAATGTTTTACTTTCTTAATGAGGCTGCGTGGCTTAGAAGAAAGTGTGGCATTCTTGCATTGAATTCTTGCACCTCTATCAGTGCTAATTATGGACATACTTAAAGCCAGGCTGGGTGGCAGCAAACTGCTGCTGAGGCAACATGAGGAACTCTTTCCCCAGACTAGACCTGAGGCAAAGTCAAGACGAAGAGAGCTCTAATAATTGTCCCCACAGAAATATTTCACCTGGTGGATATTATCATTGACAAATTACTTTTGATCATCTGGATAGAACAGGATAAGCATGAGGTTAAAAGTCATGGGTCAAAACCATCGTGATCAAATTACTGTCACTGTTACTGTCACATAGCTACAGGCTGTAACCTAGTCCCAGCCAACTATTTTGAAAATAAGTGCTATGTTCACAGATTCAATCTGTAGAGATCTATGTATCAGTACCACAGGGAAAACTATATCACAGGCAACAAATAATGAACCAAAAGTGCCCTCTTTATGTAAGAATTCATTGTACATTGTTTTTCCCAAAACTGTCTTCTTTTTTTCAATTTCAGCCTGGCAGTGTTCTTACCAAACATTATTCTAGTGGTAGATTTAATAATAATACTGTTCTAGTGGCAAAATCTACTGGAAGGCAACAGCAATAATTTAGGGCAGAGACAATGAAGACATGGACTAAGGCGGGCATGGTAGGGATGGGAAGAAGAGACACATGAGAGAGATATTTAGATATGAACTATCAGAAACTGCATCTAGGAGTTTTAGTGTCATCACATGTTTGATGGATAGGAGCTTGGATGAACTGACTGTACCATAATCATGAATATAAGTTGTTTGCTGGAAAACTGACTCTCTGATAAACAAAAGCCATGATTTGTAGTTCTTTCTGATTTCCCTGGTGTAAATATTTCCACCGTGGCCAATTTCAAGCTACAAATGGTTTAACAATCAGCTGGCAAAATTCCTAATTTTTTTAACATTGCTCTTGTGAGCGCTGGCACACCTCTGACCTAAATTCAATGTCAAACAATCAAAATTTCAATTCACTTAAATTTTGTTCCTTTTATCCTTTTTTCTTCAAGCCTTATTTACCATTTACTTTTTGATATTTGGTATAAAAATGACTGTAGGAGCCATTCACAGAGCTTATGCAATTGGTGGAGATAGGCACAGAAATTTATAGTGCGCTGAGATGGCTCTAGGATAGAAGCATGTCTCAGACTCATGGGTCACTGAGGAGGGAGAATTACTTTTGGTGTGAGTGGGGAAATGGGAAGCATGTAATAGAAGGTTTCCAGGAGGTTATTTGAATGTAGTGTTAGAAGAGGAGCAGGTATTTGCTAATGGGGTGAGGTGAAGTGGGAATAATCAAGATAAAGGAGGTATAAACATAAGGGCCAGCATGTAAATAGCCCAGAGATGTGAAAAATATGGTCAGGGGTTCTAAGTATTTATAGGTGGAAGCAGGTTAGATATGGAGGGAGGCAATACAGAAAGATAGAAAGGGAGCTGAGCTCAAATCTTAGGTCCATGAAGACCATTTATAAAATGGAGCCTAATGTTGAAAGATTTAGGGTGCTCTGTACAATTTATAAGCAGAACAATAAAATGATGTACAACCATTTCATAAAGTTTTTTTAGGAGTCACTTGGGAGTTACGTCACGGGAGATAGGGAGACTACTGTGAGAGCATGACAATAATCTAGGACAGAGACAATGAAGACATAAACTAAAGCAGGAGAGGTAGGGATGGAGAAAAGCGGCACATTAGAGAGATACTTAGGATGTGAACTGTCAGAAACTGGCATCTATGAACAGTAAGGAGGGTATGACAGAGAGGAGAAACCCAAGAATAAATCCCACATTCTGGTTTGGTAAGAGAATTGACTGTAATGCCTTAGCCATACATCCAAGAGGGACAGTAAATGGAGATGCCCAGTAAACGCATGGGCAAAAGAATTCTGGGGCTCAGGCTAAAAGCCTGTCTGAGAGATATAGATTTGGAAGCCATCAGGATATAGCAGCTCTTAGACCAAAATATTTATGAGTGGGTACAGATTGAGAAGACAGTCAAGATGGAGCCCTGAGGCACAATATTATCACTAAAATAGTGATCTGAAAAAAATGAAACCTAAATAGGAGAAATGAGGAGAGGTAGAAACACGACAATGAGTAGAGCTGCAGAACGGCCAAGAAAAAGAAGAAAGTAGACCCTATGTTCAAAAAAAATACTGGTGACCTTGGCAAAAGCAGAGACAGTACCAGGTAAAGCATCCAGACAAGAAGGAAAAGGAAGGAAAGGGATTCATTCCTTCGAGAAACGATGGTGAGATCAAGTGCTAAGCAGAGAGCTAGAGGGGAACAGAGGGTCGATGAAACTTTGTGGTTTTGTTTTTGTTGCTGTTTTAAAATGGGATAAATGTAAGGGTTTTTATATTTTAGAAAGGAAAATAAAGAGGATAAGATTAAAAATATGGAAGAAAGTTAGAAAAAAATCTATGAACCTGTCCTGATTCATAGCACATTAAACATCAAGGGATGCATACAACCAGGAAGTTTGGGACCTGAGTACAGAGAGTCTGCATTTTCTCCCTGGACCTTCTGATAGCTTTCTGTGTCACCTCCTCATTATTATATACCTCATTTGACCCAGCAGTAAAGTGTCCTGGGTCCTTCCTCTCTGCCAAGTTGGTTGAAGACACAAGACAGCTCAGGGAGCTTATGAGGAGACATGACAAAATGCTCCAATTTGGGGGAGGCAACAGAAGCAACCCAAGACTTCTAACTTCTAATAAGAGTCTGAAAGAAAGAGGTTGTATTTTATTTTATGAATATGATCTGTGTTCACATGGAATTGCAATAACTGAAGGAAATCTTGATTAGAAATGAAGGAGAAGCTCATGGTCCCACAAACTCACCACTCAAAATTAATTGACAGGATCCAATGGTATGACGACATGCTCTATATTATACAGTGAAGTAGACGATCAAATGAAATTTCCATGAAGAAACTGAAACAAGCATCAGTAAGATGTTTTCTGTTTCATCACAGATACACACTCCTTGAATATATATATGCAAAATGCAAAGCACTAATCTTTTCAAAACTTAGTTTCTTTTGACTTTTCCTTAAGGTTTAGGTCTATATAATCAGTCAGTATTGAATTTTAGAATGCCAAGAATGTTAAAAATAAAAATAAAAAGATCAACCTCTCCCAACCCTACCCCAACACACACAAAAATAACTGATCTTGGTATAAATGTATGTACACTACCTATAACCAATGTTTTCCAAGGAGAATTTGAGGATAAACATTTGTAAAGTTTTCATTATAGTTAGAATTCGGGGAAGATGACTTCTGATTCCCTTTTATTCTGCGTCTTCTTCAATATTCCAACAAATGGCTCCAGAGTAAAAGCCTCTGGGCACCAGTGATGTCACAACTCCAAACAATAATAGAGAGATACTTTATGTTTATCTGCATAATCATCTCATCATTATTCTTAGTAACAGCAATAAGAAATATCTTTAATCTCACCATGTGGGAAACTGTTATTTAAAAGCATGGTTTTTATCTGGATTGAGACAACAATCAGAAGTCTTCAGGCTTGTCCACACAAATACAAAAATGTGCTTATCTATTCAGCTGGCTGGAATTGGAGGCTATGGTCAACACTTAAATCGGATTTCACAATAATTAAAGTGAAAATAAAACTGAGGGACAAATGGTCTGTCCTGAAGACTCTTTCAATCATCCCTCTAGGGCAGGCTGTCTCCACCATGACAGAGCAGTTTTATTTTTTTTAATGGCCTGCTCCAGGGATGGAAGAGAAATGGTTCAAATCATTTACTTGTTAACATTTCCCTTCAACCTAAGGCATTTAAGGATAAGGATAATACTTACATTTTATCATGGTTAAATGCTTTATGAACACCCAAATGGAGCATGAGCATTGTAAGATAGTCACAACCTTTGTTGCCTGAGGTTCCTTTTGAGGCCTTGAAGGAGCTACCGGGGTTGGCACTGCCAGCTCTCTCAGCCTTCAGGCAGAGGGAACCCTCTGAGCCTAGGTGGAAGTGCTGTTTTTCGTGTAATGAGATGATGCAAACACACAAAGAGGCCTCAAGTTCTCTCCTTGGCAGGACACTGGGCTACTTCTAGAGATACTGCTGAGAGAGTGCTAACTAACCAAGGCCCACCCTTTCCCCAGGGAGGTTTGCATGATGCCATCTCAGAGCTTTGGATTCTGTTTGTCATTCAATCCTGCCTCATCATCTGTCTCTACCTCTGATTTCCTGCTTCCCCACCGCCTGGAGCTCTTCTCCCTGGTTGATGGTTCTCAGCATTAGCCTCTTAATGACTTTTTAGAGGGCCGATTTAAAACACAAATGGCTGGGCTCCAGCCCCCACAGGTGTTGAGGTTGAGGCCTGAGAATTTGCCTTTTTGACAAGTTCCCAGATGGTGTTGATGCCACTGGTCTGGGGACCACACTTTGAGAATCACTGCTGGGCCTTGGCTCTCAATAAATATTGCCTCGAACTCCCCTTGTTTAATCTACCCATTTTTTTCCCCTCACAGAATGGCTGATGGGGTCTGGCAAACACTCTGTGGGAGGCCTCTCTCCTCTCTGACTTCATTTTCCCTATCTGTAAAATGGGGACAACCCTATTCTCCAGGGGTGTTAGGATGGACTAAGAATCACCTTGCAGAACACATCCTAGTGACTGAGCACCTGACGATGACCAGTACGTTTGACTACCCTCCCCTTGCTTTTTGCACTTTCCACCTTGTATGAACTTGAACTATATTTCATTACTTATTTAGATCTTGCTTCCCGGGTAGATTACAACCCGTAGGGAATCGAAGCATGTCCCTGCCTAGTCTCATATTCTACATTCAGCACTTCAGGAACATTTATTGTGATGTTGATAAAGAAATTCCCCTTATCTCTTGCATCCTAAAAGAATCCTGTAATGAAACGTAATAGAAAATAAGCCAACAAACAAAAACCTAAAGAGAAGAATGAAGAAGCGTACTCAGAACAGACAGCCCAAAAGCCCTGCCCAGCATGAGGGGTGGCACAAGAAAAACTATTAGGATCATAGCAGAAAACAGGAAAAACTGACCAGATGTCAACTTTCTCCTACCGTCTTTGCCTCTAGAACAGTCCCTTCTAATAGTAAAACAAGAGGGCACAGTTTTCTAATTCTACCTCTTGCTGTTGGGACGAGCACAGGGATTGGACTAAAAAAAGGAGAGGAAGGAGAGATACGGGAAGGAGCTGAAAAAGGGAGTGGCGAGGGAAGGAAAAATGAATCTGAAACAGATTATGTTCGGCATTCTCAAATCTGTCAGCACTTGGTGAGGTATCTGGGAAACCAAGCCAGATTTTTGTAGCCCCATACTTTTTAGGACATAACTATGAGTTTGCTAACCAATGGTTATGCTTTCTTGTGACTGTGTCTCAACCTTCATTTGGCTTAAAAAACAAACAAACAAACAAACAAACAAAAACAAACAAACAAACAAACAAGTACCAAGAGACCTGGACCTCCCCTGTTTCCCTGACAGAGCATATAGCATACTCCTGATATTCCTTGCTTTTCTGAATCTCTTCTTGGCCCCACTAAGCCTGCAGTCATTCAACTGACTATGCACAATGGTTCTGGAGATTTCCTGGTCCAAAGAGCTGTGGGTGATGAAGCTGAGGTTTAGAGGGCTAAGAAGCACTTGCATAAGATCACACACAGAATTTCTCACAAACTGGGGACAAAACTCCATTTTCCTGTTAGTCGTTTTGCTAGCATACATGCTGTAGTACTTCCTCCAAATGTGATAGACTGGACTGCTAGGGATATTTTTGATTTCTAGCCCACGTCTGTCAGCTCTACTGCTATTATCATGCTATTAATAAGAACCTGGAGAATATGTCTCGTATATGCAAACTGGAGCTCACCTGGCTTGTTTCCAGTAGCTACTGACAGACTTTTCTAAGACAGCATGCAATAGGGCATTCAGCAGAAAGAAAATAAGTTTTGGAGGTTCAAGAAACTTAGAATGAGTTGCAAAGAACAGAATCAAACCATCTCTTTTGAAACTGTCATCCCATCTGTACCCTAATGTTTAGATATAGATATTAGCAGTTATTTACCAACAGACAATGTTCTGAGAAAGTCATATAATATAAACCACATTCGCACTAACTCAATCCAGGAAAAGTAAGCATTCTCCATTTGTCATCCAAGCTAGTAGTAACTTTATTGTGTGTGCCTTACTGTACTCACTGAGCTAAGCGCTTTAGAAGTGGATATAATTATTATTCTCATTTTACAGAGGATGGAAATGAAACATGAGGTATTGAGTAGCTTGTTTAAAACCATGCAGCCCAGAAGTGCCAGAATTAAGACACCGGTGTTCTGCTGGTTTCTTCCTCACCCTCTGGTCCTGGCAGGCAACAGAATGCCACTTGCATGATTCATCTGAAGGATATTAATAAAGAGAGCATTGCCAAATGAGTGGGCAAGAGACCCACACACAGGCAAGGGAGGCACCCAGAGGCTAATAACAGTGGGGAATTGTTTTTTCTCCTTGGCCTGAAGGTCTTATGAGGGAGCCAGTTTTACCAGAAGCCAGTAAGAGCTGAAGGGGCCATATGAAGAACCAGCTGCATCCCAAGGCAATGGGAAGGGTTGAGAGACTCTGATATTATTCTCTTTCTCTCTCTCTTTCTCTCTCTCTCTCTCTCTCTCTCTCTCTCTCTGTTTGCCCTCTGATTTCTTGCTGTTGATACTTCCTTTTAGTAGAACCTACCCAGAAGCCACAGGGTAAAAGAACCTGAGAGATGCAGTGTGTGAGGTCAGAAGAGAAGAAAGAATGACTAAGTGATGGGAGGAGAGGCAAACGGAGAATAAGTAACACTTTCCTTCCCTTCAACAATTACAAGAAGAATACATTCCTACAGGCTATTCAAATGAAGATTTTAAAGAGAGTTGGATAATAATTTTAGCAGAGTACTGTCTCTTGGTTTTATAGATCTTTTTATTCCCCTCAGAAATGATCCTTTTTAACACCTGATAATATGTCAGACTATGCACTTAGCATGACTGCTTTAGCAATTAGGTAAATGTTAACTCTCAAATTTTTATGTCATTAGATATTAGGGCAGAATATTTGACTCTCTGCCCTAATGGTTGCCTTTCCATTTTGAGGAAATGGTGACATTTGTAAGGAATTGATAATAAGTTAGGAAGTACTATTAAGTAATGTTACTGTTTAAATATCCTGTAGGGCAAAAAAAAGAAAAGTTAAATTGTGATTCAACTCAAGCAGTACTACTCATTTTTTGAATTTGACTTTTTTCTTTGTTGGCTGCAGATCCAGATGGCTGAGATTAAATGGATAACAACGGGCAAAAAATACTTAAGGTGAAATGAAAAAGAAAAAAGGGGAATCTAGTTTATTTCTACAATGACTCTAACTGATCCTTGCATTCCCCAAGCACATTTGGTTTAGAAAATGCTGTTATAAATTAGTCTTGAGTTTAGTACATTTAGCCATAATTTTTCAAATATTTAAAACAATAATCATTAAGATGAAGTGGTGTAAAGGAATATTTAAATGAGACTTTAAAGAAGCATTCTGGTGTTAAATCTAAGTTTCTGCTTCCTAATGGAAAATTCACAGGCTCTGTGGACAGAAAGACAAGGGGCTAAATGCCATCGTCCACCCACTGGCTGTGTGAACGGGGGAAGTTATCAAAAATCTGTGAGCATCCTTTTGCTTGCTTATTAACGGGGCTAATGATTCCCAGTTCCTGGGGCTTTTCTGAAGGTCAAATGAGTATCAGATGATGTGACACACATTCTTCAGTACGTGTCATTTTCTACATGGAAGCTGACATTTTTTCCCACCAAATGGTGCTACGTAAATGACAGTATTTTCGTTCCTTGCAGAATTATACCTTAAATGAAAAACAAACTGGGTGTCGGTAACAGTACTACGATGGACCCCACCTGTGCCTTTCCCTGCAAAAAATAATCTTTGAACTGCTCCTTCTAGCTGACAATATTCAGGCTTCAGTACCCCAAATCTCCTATGAGCCAAGGCACCGTCATTAAGCACAATCCACGCGGATGCAACCATGGGTGATGCAACAATTGTGCTGTTCTGCCCTTGTGGAAAGTATAATTTCTAGAAGCAAAAAGCAGCAGAATTAGCTCCGAATGTAAAGGCAGGCAAAGCACCAGTATAGCAGGAATGCAAAAGGCAAGCCGTCATGGGGGACATTCATTTGGAAGCAGGCTCAGGAGTCATTTGGAAAGGCATGTGGGCCCGGACTCCAGCACTGGTGGAATGCTGATTTCTAGGCTGTGGCTGTAGGACGGCCAGGGCACCGTGTTCTTTAGTTAGAGCTTCTCCTCCATGTTTAATCCCATGGACCAAGAGAAACATAAGTCTTCCTTTTGTTCCCATACAAGGAACAAACCCACTTTCCCTCTGTCTCTTACCTCCTAACCAAAGCTATGCTTGCATCCGCAGAGACTACATGTGATCAGAATACTCAGGAAAAGGAGTGCTCCCCTTTATCTAAAGCTGCCTCGGTGCAAAGGGGTGCTGAGTGCACCCCGAGTTCAAGCAGGCACCTTTCAATCTTTTTTGGTGACTTATTAAATGGAGGCCCCTGCCATCACATCAAAGATAAGATACAAAGCAGGTGCCCTCCTCCGCTTCCCCAGACTGGCTGCTCTCTCTAGGGCCTGTCTCCTATCTCGTTAGACTATTACAATGCTTCTCAGCACCTCAGACCCCTGAGACCCTCTCAGGGACACAGAGCATTTTCCACTTTGTGAACATTTCTAACCTAACCATTTTGCACAATTTTTGTGCTAGATGATAAAGCAAGTGATTTTCAAAAAAAAAAGTATAATATTTTCAGTTAATATTGATTATATTACAGCATTCCTTCAAATGCAATATTTAATAATATTCATGATATATATGGACCAATTTTACTTTTTCTCCATTTAAAAAATTATGTATCATGTTTCATTTACTTTCTATTTAACTATGTGAGGAAAAAAATGATTTGTGAATAAATATCTTGCAACATTGGGGACCAAGTGAATAATAAAATGGACATTTAAGTTAAAGACACATTAAAGTAGAAAATAGATCTAAAAATGCTTTTTAATTTGATGTTTGGAAATATTACACTTTATAAATTAAGAAGTAACTGGCTGGTTTTGATGATTTTGTGTTTCGTTTCTAACTGATAAGACAAAAGAATTCTCGGAGCTGACTGTAAGCACTTATTCACAAAAATACATACTATAGATTATAGATAGCCTTTATTCTTTTAAACAAAAAGCCAAATTGGATGCAAATGTCATTATTTTTCTCTTTTAAACTTTGGAATATATTTTATTTATTTTTCACCACTTATTTATATATAGTATTACATTATCCAAAAGGGCACAAAATAAAGATTAAAAATCTACCTCCCTCACTCCTAACACTGCAGTTATATATAGGGTGATTGTATGTGTCTGTTATGACTGTTTCTTGAGTGTAATATTAATATCCTTCACTCACAAATGTGTATGGTTCAGATGATACTTGTACAATGACTATATATATATATATGTGTGTGTGTATACACAGACATATGCAGACATATATATATTTACACACATATATACATGTTTGCATGTGTTTGCATGCCTATATTTATACATATATCTACTTTTTTTGAGAAAATTAGTGAGAATTTTATTAAAATGAATTTAGAGAAATGTTACTTTTTTTTCATAAATTGCATTGCAACATTTGTTGTTCCCTCTCTTTAACCAATGGTCCATTTTGCATCGTGTTAAATGGTGTATGGCTAGAACTGAAACTATTTAAATCAGTTTGGCAGATAATTGGGTTCAAAGCAGTGCCAAAAGAAATAAACGAGTGATTGAGTCATGGCATGCTCTCTCCTCTCATCTCTACTAACAGCCTCCCACTCTGAAAGCATCTTCAGAATTCTTTTTCTGGGGGTGAAGGAGGGGGTGGGATGGAATGGTTATAATAACTGGAAGTATTAATCTCCTTTAAATTGACATTTTACTATTTGTAACAGCAGGAATTTCCAGAAATCCTTAGGTCCACTGTTTGAGAAATGCTGCTGAATTTCCTCACCAACCTTTGACAGTGGGAGAATAGGCCATGACACAATAGGCACCACTGGGAAGTTTATTGATCAGTGACTCTGACATTTAACAGTTATAGGAGAATACAGATCACATTGAAAATGTGATGAAAGCCTTGGACCCTTCTTCTAGTCGATTATACCCAGGCACATATAAAAAAACATTGTGCGTAACATTTTCCTGGTTTTAGGAACTCCAGAACTGTGGTCACAAAATTCAGAATTTAAAACTCCTGATCTGGCAGAAATGATGAGTAATTCTCATTCTTTCTTATTCGAATATAAGATAATTCAATGGAGGCCACTTCTCAATACACCCCTCCAGCAAGGTTCTAAGCAGTAAAAGGGAGTGGACCAGAAGGAGGCAGGTCTTGAAGAATTCACAAGGAATAAATTTACATCGATGAAGATCAATTTAATGTCACTCAGATAAGTTCAGGCATCTCTGACTGATCCAAGAGAGACTACCAACAGAAGTAAGATGTTCATTTGAGAGGTCTTTGTGAGTTGAATTTTGAAAGGAAGTTGTCCTGATAATGGACATCCCCCCCACCAAAATACATTATTTAAAATGTTCCTCATTTAGTAACATTTTCAGCCATGTTTTTCAATTGTTCATCATATGGGGAACCTTTTTATTCTATTATTAAATTGGTAAGCACATTTTGGGAAGGGACGTTCTCCAACTTACCTCAGCTATGATCACGAAAAACACTAATGAGTTGTTCAGCTTTTATGCCTCCTCATCGGTATGACTGTCATTGTCTTACAAAGGCAGACATTGTCTTACAAAAATGTTGGATTAAAATGGAGTCGTAGAACCTCCAGATAAAAACAGCAGCTTAGCTGACATTGTGCCTTCATGATGCTGCCAGGGAATGCAAAGCTGCAAAAGCCCATATTGAAATAGATGTAGCCAAAGATGCAGCATCGCACAATAATTAGTTTCATTATTAACTTACTAAAAACACATAGAGTTATTTCTTTTGAGAATAAAATTTTAATTAAGGAAAGTTAGTTTTTCAGCAGGTGAGGGCCCTTGGAAAGCTTATATGATGAAATTTCATGACCAACGATTCCTAGGCGGCCTGGTGTTATTAACAAGATCGTGATGAAGGACATAGCTGAACAGTTTAAAAATAGATGATTACAACTGCTTTGCCTAGGTGTGAAAGAGCTGCTATTTGATATCTCTAATACCCATGACTGTACATCTAATGATGTCTCAGTGGATACAAATATCTCATCCTAAGACCAGTACAAACATTAATCTTTGGAAGGATGCAAAGATGATTACTGTTTTATTTTGTAGGCACAAATTGTTAAGTCATGAGAGGCAGTATACCACAGTCAAGACCCAGCCTTGGGAGACGGATTCCTCCTGGATTCTGGAGCAGTTACCTCCCTTCGCCAAACCTCTGTTTCCATCATCTGTAAAATGGGAAGGTGACACAATCGATGACATCAGTCTCATGGGCTCAGGGGAGGAATAAGTGGCATCATACCTCTAAGAACACTGTCTGGCATACGGAAAACACTCCAGTTGCTTTTCATTTATAACTTTAAACAAATAAACTGGTGTTAGAAATTCACTTGCTGCTAAGAGTACAACACCCCCAGGGTTTCCCCAAAAGTCATCACACCCTAATAATATGCTTCATCCTCGGGATGATGTACTTCTTACTCTTTTTTCAAGACATAGTTTTGAGTCTTATGAATAACAAGAAAGTCAACGATTCGGCTGAAGACACGGCTAAGAAAGACATTTTTTAAAGTATAAAATCCTTTTTATCTCACATCAATAAAAAGTAAAATACCTACGAGGAACAGTCTGCTGTAGGCAAAAACAATTGCACACTAATAATATCAGGCTCTGCTTCAGAAGTGCCATTCTGGAAGAGCAGCTGACCCAAGCTACAGTTCGCCCCTGGGCAGGGGAGGCTGACATCAACACATCAGCCCAGGCAAAGCCTGTGCAGCTGTTCTCAGGCATCCGACGCCCTTTCATTTTTTCTGCAACTAAGAAATCTGTGATCACCACACAGATGATTGCCCAAAATAAAGTGGAATAAAATGAGAGGAGGATTAGATATTATAGAGGTGAATTTACTGGACTGGAAAGAAAACTGGTTGGCTTTGAAAAGGCATAATGGAGATGTGAGAGAGAATCTGAGATTGTGGGGACCGCCCAGGAGGATGCTGCCTCACCTCCGAATGCAGAAAACACACCTAATCTCTGGCACGAGGATTGCTGTACTGATCACTGACCCATGGTTTGACAACCTGAAGGTCAGCTCAATACTCTTACTTAGTTGTATGTTTCCTGACAAGTGACATAACCATCTTGGGCCTCAGATTCTTCACCATCGATGTGACTGTAAAGGTAGGGTCCTGGGGCAAACTGGACATGTTTAAGATCTCTTCTAACACTTTAAAATTTAAACAGAATTGCTTTATTGAGGACAATTAAGTAAATAATTATTCTGACATGAACTTTTTAAGCCTTGGAAGATGTTTCCTTTTTAAATGTCTTTCCTTTTTATCCCACTCCCAAGAACAGCTGATATTGATACTAGATACTTCAACAGATGCCCCCAAATGTTTCAAATTAAATTTGTCAAATTCACCAAAGTTTCTGACAGTACAATAACCAACTGCAACCAAAATTAGAACTTTAATAGCTTCAAGGAACAGCTACATTTGCTACTTAAAAAAATAATATTGAGCCTGAACCAAATCTGATATTAAGTTTGTTAAAAGACGAAAAAGAATCTTGCCTGATGTGAATTGGATTTTCCCAGAATCTGTTAAAATCAGTAATATCAATATCTTTTGGGAAAAACAAACAAATAAAAAAATCCTCTTGATCTGAACAGAGTATAGTCCAAAAGGACTTTAAAATTATTTTTAATATATATGACTATGCAATGATTTTTAAAAATCACTTTTCTTCTCCTTGACTACAATCCCAGTAAGACTGCTTCTGTGTTATTTATCTTTGTTTCATTGTTCGCACTTTGTTACTCCATAGTCTCTATGCAGTTACCACCCCTGTACACAGAAGATGCTTAATAAACGTATTGTTATTTTTGAATGAATGTTGAGAGAGGAAACAGGATTACCGCCTGGTGTTATGTGACATTGCACCTAGACTTTTTTTTTTCCTAAAGAGTGGAAACCAGAGGCCAAGAAGTAAAACAAGCAACGGAGACTGAAGTACATGGGGACAGAGAAAATGATCTACAGTCTAGATGGGAAGAACTGTGATCCTCCATTCTTCTGATGCCCCACCCGGCCCAGCTCCGAGAAAGAGGCAATTCGTAACAAAAGCAGGAGAAAGTAAATTCTCTCCCAACAGAGCCTCAGGTCACATAGCTGAACATTGTGCCTTTGGGCACAGCACATAACTCACTATACCTGTTTCTTAGGTGAAAAAACGAAAGCATTGGATGATTCCTCTGGCTGCAACAACTTATGACTTTAATGTTTGTCAATATCCAGAGACATTGTCCTGCTGTACTTTGAAAAATCCTGGGTCTTTATTGATGAATAATTAATTCTGTTTGTCACACCAAACAGCCATCCGCTGACCAAAATTACATATAACAGCAATGATCCCCTACATAAATCACCTAAATGACACAAACTGTCTATCAGGGCATAGAGAATTGTACCATGGGAATGCAGTCAGAATAATACTTCTGCAGGCTTTCTACCATGCTCACAAATGTCACTCAGCTATGGTGGCATCAACCAAAGTTGGCAAAGTCACTGCCCACCAGTGAAAACTCCTAATGGAATATGTTCTTACTTCTGGAGGCTGGGTATTGTCCAGGCCATTCTTCAAGTCTTCTAAAACCATGGCAGCACCTGTTTCACCACAAACAGTCAATGCTGCTTGTGATAAAAAAGAACCACATGTTATATCAGAATGCTCTGCCCCTAAGTTATCAAGATAAAAGGCTATCATTCCAAGAAAAGCAGCAGTTGAGCTATAAAAGCATCAAATAGTTCCCAAGACTAAGAAGACTGAGCCATTTATCAATCTTACTAATATACGCCCTTCAAAAAACTGCTGCCAGTAAAACCTAGCTACTCTTTCCTATGCTAAGCTGGTGAAAAGAACAGAAGTGAGTAAAAGGAGACATTTTAGATGTGCCTAAAAGACCAAAGATGTTTCTTCCTTAAGAAAAATTTAGAAGCCCAATTTGGGACTACACTTGGAAGAAGAGCATCATATAAAATAGATTTGGTTTTAATCCCAGAGATAAAAAATAGAGCCTATTTGAGGTGAGTGTTGTGCAGTCAATAAAGGCTGTGGCTGAGAAGCTCCCTAGCTGCTCTTATATTTGCCTGGATGCAACGAGTTCTATTAACCATCACAACACAGTAGATTCAAGCAGTGAGTCACCTGGACTGTGAAACCTTCTCTTAGTGGGCAACATATCCCCACACTCCCACAAAGTTGTGCACACTTTATTTTTGTGGTCAGGGGTAAACGTCTGTGAATTTTCAAGCCAAACCACCATACGCTCCTCTAAGCAATGCCTCTCCTCCTGCACTATGTTTCCATATCATATTGACTTTTCTGTTTCTTGGCGAGGTGGTAAGGCTTTGGCTACAGGAATGCATACTTTCCTAGGTGGATAGCAAAGAAAGTTGGCCCCAAATTTTCACCAAGGTGGCCTGGATGTATGGACAGAGATCATCCTAGCCCAATCATCCTAAAACTACCAAGAACAAAACCGTAATGTGACAAATTATTACTCATTGCAATGAAGTAGGCCATACAGCAGAAGAACTATGGGGTCTCTCACCAACAAGGGATAGGGGAAAATATCATAGGGAGTTTAGATGGCATTTAAATGCAGCAGGATTTTAATAGGTTTAAAGCAGAGCTGGGCTGTATAAGGAGTTAACATCGCATCCAGACTGTAGTGGACCTAGGTGCCTATTTCTTTTGGAACCACACATTTAAGATCGATGAGGACTATTTTGTCCAGAAACACCTATCTGCAACTCTGCCCATGGGATGTAAACGGAAGCTGTTCATCTATGTTAGTGATATCGGTCTTCTTGGCAGAGGTAGGAAGTTTTGTTCCTAACTAATAGAACTTCAAACAGAAAATCTTGAAAGTTCACTGCTTTAGAAGACACGATTCCTCAGTGAATAAGAGAGCAACAGTCACTCAAACAAGGGGGCTATTGTGACACCGCACAGTTCCAATGGGCCCGTGGGGAACACATTTCCCAATCATGCTGCTCCTGCTGTGCTTCGTTATTCCAGCCTGATGAATGGCTGTGCAGACTTTTACTTTCTCAGTCTGAGCTAATCTTTACTTTCTCAAGATACAAATATATGATCATATAGAAATAGAGAGACCCTTAGAAGAGAGAAAGAAAGACAGAGCATATGGAATTTCTTTAAGGATTATCAAGTCTTTTCCCTTTACCTTTCACCTAGGCTTAACACACGGTGATACCTCAAAGGAGAAATTCCTCCATTCTAGCCCTTTCTCATTTCCATAACATCCCTAATTCGTTAATATACTATGCCTTTAAAAAGAACTTGGGATATTGAAAAATATCACTAAATATTGCCAGTAAAGAACACAGTGACAATATGACAAAAAATTTCAAATATTTAGTGATAAAATAATTATAGTAATAATACTGTAATATTACAATAATTTAGTAAAGGATACAGGTGGGCTCTCAGTGAAAAGAAAATTAAAAGAGATTAAGTCATGCTCAATTAATCACTTGACAAAATATGCTAAAATGAAACTTTTACTAAAAAGCAAATTTGTGAATGGGAGTCCATTTAGAAGCACTATCAATTAAATTTCCAAACAATCATCCAAGAAGGCATGCCATTTTTTATTGTGTAGCTCTTTCCTTCAAAGATATATTGCTATTAAAATGGATTTTATTGCCATAAACTAAATACCAGTTATTTTTCCTTTTTAAATGTTTTTTTTTTTTTTAAAATAAAATAGTAGTAGTTCCAAAAATAATTATAATCACGAATATCTCAATGTTAGCCAATGTCCCAAATTTGGGGGAAATGAGTCTTTCAGAAAATGATAGTTCTCCTTCCACATAAACTGGAGCAGAATTTGCCAACTGAATTCATTCAGGAGGACAAGAAAACCAGCGCCCTTCAATAGACTCAAAAGAGACAAGGGAATGGGGTGAGGCCCTGGGGAAAAGAGGTAGTGGGAAGGAGACAGGCAAAATTCTACCTGCTCATAACAGTTGAGAACCTGAGTGCCATCTCCATCTGCATCCCCTCCATCCTCCCCATGACACACACACACACACACACACACACACACACACACACACACACACACACACACGGACGGGTAGGCATCAAGCAGAGTAGAAGCCTGCAGCTGGGGTGAGTTTACCTGGGTTAAATCTCAGTGAGGCAAGGAAGTGGAGCCAGAAACTGTATAAAAATGGGGATGATGAGAAGGTGAAAATCATAGGGTACATCTTGATTAAACTAGAGATGACATGGAGTAGGGTGACACCACTACCTAGAGGCTGGGAAACACTGGATTAGAGATCCTGTAATTAGGCATAAAGAAGGGTTTATGACATTCTTAATAACAGCTGGTGGGTAGTTTGATATAAAATAAACAGTATTACAAACTTCAAGAAATGGGTGCAAGATCTAAAATTCCATTACAGAACATGTAAGTCCTATTGATAATAAAGACAGAAAGAATTAAAGCTAATTCAAATATTGTAATATGCATGGGACAACACTGGCTTTGACACAAATAAATTAGTTTCTAATTATAAAATCTGGCTTTTTTATAGATGTTGTTTTCTCTGCTTGGAGTGAACTATTGAGGCAATTACAAATGAAAGTACTTTCTTATCACGTAAGAAGTGATGGCAAATTAGTTTATAAATATTTAGCAGTTTTTCAGTCAAGCCAATAAAAAAGAACACACTTTATTGTTCATCATGCTGAATAGAGTTCTGAAATAGTATTAGAATTAGATTGTTTTTCTCATTGGCAACTTCAGACATTATAACGTTATGTAATACATTTTCCCTCTCAGGAGTCTAAGGGTTCAAATCAGGTTTGAATTTGGGTTTGGTCATTGTGAAATAAAGAGGAAACTATAAGTCAGTCCCAGAAATCACTATGGGCTCAAATTTGATTTTTCAGCCTGATTTATTGGGATGGCTGTCTACAGAGCCATCAATAGAGATGGATATTTGTTAAATATTAGGTTTCTCTATCTCGTACATGGTAGACCCAATAGGAAGCATTTATGCTTAGTCCTATGTCTTTCCGAGCTTGTTTTACTTAGACACCGGAGCAATAAAGAGCTAAATGAAGTTTAACCCCAATTGCAAGCATTTAATGCCCCTATCATTATAGTAATAATAAAAAAATTAATTGCTACTATAAAATAAGCAGGATAAATATTGCCCACTTCTCAGTGAACTTATATAATTTCCTTGGAATACTTCCTTGCATCTTAAAAAAATTGTATATATGCATGTGTGTGTGTGTGTGTGTGTGTGTGTATATATATATATGTGTATATATATATATATATATATATATATATATATATATATAATGAGATTCCTAATTTCATTTTAGGAAATAGGTTATGATGCATTACAGTTTACACAAATAAAAGTCTTGGAGAGCATTGCGTCTATAAAGCATGAAGATAACTTATTGTTCTGGCAAATGATAAAACTGCTTACAGTGGCAGCTGTGATTTATTGAAGCAATTCAAATACACTTGGAAAGTATATTAGCTTTGCCTCTGCCCACAAAGGGCGCATTTGAGCTGGGTAGGACACTCCAATGATAAATTACAGACCAGATCCAAGTGAAAGCAATTGGCACATCAAATGCCTAAAGGCTCCAAATTATAGCAAGAATGTGTTTTCCATGATAATCCCATCCCTCATGTATGATGGCATCTAGGGTAGGCAAAGAAACAAATTAGTGCCTGATTGTTTTATTTTGTCTTAGTGCTTTAAAAACAACAACAACAACAACGTGTTACTTGTTTTTATTAAAAAAGGGATTAGTACTTCCATACTGTATTCAATATGACCTTAAGCACTTGTGCCATTAAAACTACAATGGTGGAGATTTACAAATTGATTATAGAATGGAAGTTGGCAGAACCATGTGCCTATATTTTACCAAAGAATCCAAGATACCCAGTTTTCTCTTTAAAGAATAAAAACTTGACTCTAGTTGTGTGACAAGCATTTGAAACCACGAAAGTTAAATTTCTCATGGAAGATCACAGAATGGAACATTTCACCTCCTAGGCTGTTAAATATTCCTCATAAGTAGCAAAGGGGTAGATGAGCTAGTCCTAGGGTTACCTTCATTTTACAGATTAGAACACTAAGGCAGAGTGATTAATTTCTCCAAGGTCGCACAGCTATAAATGGCAGAGATTTAAAGCCAGGTAATCTAACTCCTTAGTTCTCATTCCTAACCATTCCATTACATAGGATTCATTATTTATATGTGATAATAATTGAGGCTGATCTATTTAAAAGGACTAATTTTTATCTTTTTCATCGTTCTCATTTTTGATCTCAGAAGGAGGAAACTACTTACATTCAATTAATTTAATAAACAGTGAAAGCATTCTCCTTTCATTTACATGTTTATGTCACCTGTTTCTTGGAATGACTGAGCTTTGTTTGTTGGCAAGATAGCATGCAAAATTGCATCCCAGTTACAACTGACAAGAAGAATTGCTGATTGATTTTCAGTACACTGATGCTTCACTTATGCAATAAACTGAAAGACTCAGGGCAAAAGAGAGGACTCAGTTAACTACATGTTACAGCATTTCTGTACTAAACCCCATGTTTTCCATTCTTAGCTAAGCTGCATAGCTATCACTCTGAATCAATGTCAGACATGTTTCTAACAAGCTTTGTTATCACTCTTTCAATCCAAATCAGAATCAGAGAAAAAAAAATGGAGCCAAGGCAATTCTACTTAGAATTTGACATTTTGATAGACGTAAAACCAGGAAAAAGAAATGTAGTCTTGGGATATTTAGGGTCAGAATAGACAATGTTATGTTTAGTGTATACATTCTGTTTGATAAGGTGGGAAAGTGAAATCACTTCTAAAATATTTCTATCCAAAATTTAAATTCAATTACTCAAATAATTTTCTTCCTTACAATTCACTAGGTGAAATTTTTTTTATCCTTCAGCAATTGTATATACATGAGACAATAATGTATGTCTCATGATTTTAATTCTGATGTTGTGATTTCATATTTAATCAATAGAACAGAGAATTATTTCAAATCCTGTGAAGTGAAGAGGTTTTATAAATAATAAGGGTTAAAATCCTTGCCATAACTCAATAAGTAGTTAAAATTTTTCTATTGATCGTTCTCTCCATCTCTATCTCTGTCTTTCTATCTCTATTTCTAACTCAATCTCTCTCTCTCTCTCTCTCTCTCTATCTCTATCTCTATTTATATCTCTGGCTTGCCTTCTTATACAAACAACAGAGCTGTAATTTTAGTAAAAGTGGTAGGCTTGCATTTACCTCTACAATCACTCATAAAAACAAAATGCATATATAGGAAACAGAAAACTAACCCCCCCACACACAAAACATTATCCCTGGTCCTCTTTTGCTCAGTAATTCTGTGTTCTTACTGACCTTTTTTGTAAACAGAGAAAACTATGCTTGAAAGGGTCACCTGGGCTTAAGGATGTAGGTGTGCCACTTTCTCAGGTCAATTCCTGACATCCACCCATGGTGTCCTAAGTGTTTATCTCCCCACTGGGATGTTTAGATGGAGGAAAGCACATGAGGATCCAAATTTAACTTTGAAGGCCAGGGACATGCATCAGCTTTGGCGGGGGCAGGGGGGGGCAGGAAACACACACACACACATGAAGGAAAAAAATATTGCTAAAACCACACTACTTTATGTCACTCATAACAAATATTTTTAGTGTAAGCCATCAGTTCTTAGAATCTAAGCCATAATATTAAAAGTAAACTTTTCCAAAAATGCTATTATTTATCATGCATAAGTATGCATATAATATAGCTATATTTTCTCTTGACAAATACATGTCTAAGAGATTTCACATAGGCTAAGAATTTTCACCAACCTTACTTTTTTTTTAGTTTACTAACAATAGTTAAAACTTTTACCATATTCTTCTATAGGACAAGAATAGATGCTAACATTTAAGTTCCTAAAACTAGTGAAAAATTTTTAAATGTACCTTTTTACTTTAGTCATTCCTAACAATTCACTTCCTTTGAGATATTTGGACTACAAAATAATCACAAAATTTTAACATTGGTAAACAATATCTGAATGTTTCCACAAATATCAGAAAGTGATGAAAAATTTGGAAATGATATGACTTAACCATGATTTCTATGCTGGCACTGCTGGATGACCCTACTAAGCCTTTAATTGCTACTCAAGTAGTTTTAACTTCCAAATTCAAGATTAATGTACTATATTCACTTCTGTAAAATTTTTGGATTTTACAGTGACCCCCCTAAAGGACCTATGATTGCCAACAAATAGAACCTCTGCGTTACCATTTTGGTGAGTGTCTAACCTCCATGGGGTTAGATTATAGCTCTTTTGCATGGTGAAAAGCATAGTGGAGGAGAAGGCAGCCATTTCCTGACTCCTCACCCTGCATGAGGCATGTCTATGAGAGACATGTGGATGTTACACACCTATCAAGACTTCTAAACAACTTTATCAGATGCACTAACTGCAGTTCTTAGCAGTCCTCGACAGAACTTCAAGTTACACCCTGGTGCTGGCTGTCTTAGGAGTTGTCCTAAGGTGATATAAAAATCCTACCTTCCATCAAGAGCCTTGATGGAACAGAACAGCCCTAGAGGAACAGAAATGATGCAGGTGGAAGAACTACTAATCAGAATCACTGGGTTTTAATGTAACCAAAGTATGTTATTGAATTCATTAGAGAACTTTAAATGGGTTTCCTCGATCCTCGCTATGTAATCATATTCTTGAAAAGACGTACAGAACCAAGAATCCAGCCAGGGTTTTTCCTCTATCGGGTCTGATTGTTTGACCCTATATTTGTGTACCCTACTGATGTCTCTGATGTAGTTCTCCAGCAGTTATTTCAAAAGTTTAGCATATTAAAGACTCAAAAAGTCTGGTCTCTCTGAGCATGAGAATCAGTGCATTTAGTAGAAGAAGCCATTGAGAGACAGCAGTCAAAGGACCCTTCCCCACTAGAAGCGAGTAATATTGGAGATTGACGGTGCTTTATAGTTTACTGGGCTCCACAGGCCAAATATGGTTTTTAACTTCTGGCCATTGATACCATGTTAAATTAAGAATTAACAAAAACCTCAACATATAAAAGTCTTTAAATTAGAGCTAAATTATACAGTAGTTAAAACAATCCTCTCCAGCATTTAGTCTTATTATTTTAGAAAATTGCCAAAATTAACTCAAAATGGTTTAAGGACCTGAATATAAGACCTGAAACAATAAAATGCATAGAAAAAACATAAGAACTAAACTTAAGGAACTTGGATTTAAAGAGGATTTTATGAATTTGACTTCAAAAGCAAGGGAAGTAAAAGCAAAAATAAGTGAATGGGACTACATCAAACTAAAAAGCTTCTGCTCAGCAAAAGAAACCATCAACAGGTAAAGAGACAACCATCTGAATGGGAAAATATATTTGCATGCAATGCTCTGATAAAGGCCTAATATCCAAAATATGCAAAGAACTTATACAACTCAATAACAACAACAAAAAACCCCAAAAGATTCAATTTAAAAATGGGCAGAGGACCTGAACAGACACTTCTCTCTAGAGGATATACAAATGGCCAACAAATACTTGAAAAGATGCTCAACATCGCTAGCTATTAGGGAAATGCAAATCAAAACCACAATAAGGTATCATCTCACACCTGTTAGAATAGCTATAATCAATAGGACAAGTATTAACAAATGTCGAAGAGGATGCGGAGAAAAAGGAACCCTCATACACTGCTGGTGGGACTGCAAATTGGTACAGCCACTATGGAAAACATTATGGAGGTTCTTCAAAAAACTAAGAATTGATCTACCATATGATCCAGCAATCCCTCTACTGGGTATTTACCCCAAAGACTTGAAAACTCATATCCGAAAAGATATTTGCATACTGATGTTCATAGCAGCATTATTCACGGTGGCCAGGACATGGAAGCAATAGAAGTGTCCTATGATAGCTGATTGGCTTAAGAAGCTGTGGTACATATCTACAATGGACTATTACTCAGCCATAAGAAGAGATGAAATCCTGCCATTTGTGACAACATGGATGGACCTCAAGATAATCATGCTGAGTGAAATAAGCCAGAGAGAAAAAGTTGAAAATCACATGATATCACTTATATGTGAGATATAAACCTAAAAGCAACAAATGAACAGGACAAACAAACAGAGACTCATGGACATGGACAATAGACTAATGGTTACCATAGGGTAGGGGAGAGTGGGGAGAGGGGAGGTAGATGGGGTAAAGAGGGTCAAATATGTGGTGACAGAAAGAAATCTAACTATGGGAGGTGAACACACTGTGTAAATATATTTATGCCTTAACTGTTAAAATGCATAGCTGAAACTTACTGGATTTCGTTAACAAATGTCACCATAAAAAAGTAATAATAATAAAATTAAATTTAAAAAAAAGATAATTGTGTCATCTGTTCATTCAAGACCTGTTTACTGTGGCCTGCCATGTGAGGTTTATATCGACACTATTAGTATCAAGGACATGAGCATAAGTAGTCAAGGATGTTTTCTGCTCCCAGTCCTTGAGCTTTCATGAATCCAATATTTATTAGAAATAAGGAGACATAATAATAAGAGAAAATACGTGAAAACCCGAAAGTGTCACACTGAGGGTCCGATATACAATTAACCTGAATAGTATCACACCTGTGTTCATATTCAATGTCAGTTGTCAGTGCTATTGTTTTTATGTAGAAGAAAAAAATAAGTAAAATCTGAGAAATAGTACTGGCACTTTCCTAACAGCATCACAAATATAATTTTTACAAAGTTCAAGGTAGAGTCTTTCTTGTTTACCGACACACAAAAAAGAATATTTTCTATGACAGAAGATCTCTGTAATTTTAGTTTATAAATATGTGAAGAAATAACAATTAACTTTTGAGAAAAATATTTTAGTGTAAGGATAATTCCATATGCACATGTTTGTGTGTGTGTGTGCGTGTGTGTGTGTGTGCGTGTGTGTGTGTGTGTGTGTGTGTGTGTGTGGTTATTATCAAATGTTTGACTTGGCATTGAGTGCTATGTTTTTGCAAAAAGCTCTTTGTTATTTAAATGTGTTGCAGAATCAATAGATTTGAATGGATTCATCCATGGGTGGCACCAATGGCTTCAGTGAGGGATGACACCAAGTCTGTGTTCCCAGATCTCACTGAAATTATGCCTGGTCCTAGTAGGAGCTCAATAAACACTTGCTGAATTAATAAATGCCTGGCTGCAAAACTGGTGTCCTGCTTTCGCTTGGAAATTAAACCTGTAGAAAACAGAATTCATGATATGCCTGAACAAACTATTTTGCTCATGGCATTAAAATCCTTAGTGGCTGTAGCGCTGATTTCCCCCAGCCTCCCACTTTCCACATACTTCCCTAACAGCATCTCCAAGATGAGATATTGTAGATAAGATATCTCCACAGTATCTGGGCTTCCACTTTCCATCATTTTATAATAAAGAGTCATATTGGTTCTTAATTCCACTCAGATTACTTTTCCCTCAAGGAGAATATTAAAATATACCCTGTCATAACTGAGTAGAATGTCAACTTTGCTGACGGACTCATGAGACAGTTCCACGGGCACCGTGGCACAGAGAGGATGAGGACATGGTGCAGGAGGGCTGTTCTCCAACGGAAAGCCTCTGGCTTCATGTGAGCGCTGTTACTGTATGAAGGACCCGTGGAGGCACAGAGTTCTTATGAGTAGTTTATAAGTAACTTTGCCTTCTAAGTGGTAAAAAATGCTGGCCAGATGTCATTTTTCTCATGTACCTTGGCTACATCTAACCATTCAGTCACCTTCTAATCTTAATCATTTCTGAACACCTCCCTAAATACAGAGAAAACAAACATTTGTTACACCGGATAATATTCCTAATAGCATGGGCACCTTTGAAAATGTGAAAGGAAATTTGCCCATTTGAACCTGATGTTATTCTCCCACATGGACTTTTGAGAACACAGGGAAGGAAATAAAATTCAGAATTCTCAAAGCAGATTATCTTAAGTCTAGTGGTTTTTAAATATTAATGGCATATTAATTGCTTGAGAATGCATTTTGCAAGAACTGATCTGTCTGAGCCTTAGAGTCAGTTGCACTTAGTTAAAAAAAAAAAAAAACAACTTTTTAAAGAGACTGAAGAAATACACCCTTTCCACACAGAGTAATCCTTGGGGAGAGGTGGTGCAACAATTCAGAAAAATCTAGTTATCTGCCTTTTTTTAAACAAACTCCCCTCCCCATCCTAATGCAGGTGGAATATCTCTCAAAAAACAGTGATTTATGAACCCCGAAAGTGCATTTTTCCCATGACTAATTTATATCCCGTCACCACCTTTCCTGAAGAAGAGTCTAACATCCATTTCTGAGATGGGATCTTTCACTTGAAAGTCGTTAAAAGGTTCAATTTACTTTTGCAATGCCTCCAAATTCTTCCAGGTAGATATTATTATTCTAATAAATTAATGAGGTTCACCTCAAGTCCTTCGAAGACCTGGAGACATCAGACTCCCAGCTGATTTATTTTTCTACTTCCTACTTCTACTTCCATGCCTGTTAGCTCCCCAAATAAAGCCATCTGTGGTGATTTCACAGAGGCTCTGGCTTCCCTGGAGACGTTTGCATTCTCCAAAACCAACAGAGGCTTCTGCTACAAATCTAGCAAAGAGAGCCAGATGGCAGTTATCATCCTGCAAGTGCGGGCTGTCACCACCAGGCAAATGCACAGAATTCAAGTAGCCAGTCTTTAGGACAATAACCACAGACCCTGAGGCCACCAAGGTCAGCCAGAACAGGAAGAGAGCCCCCTGGCGACTGAGAGCTGGCATTACCATATTTTATAGACAATTTATAGTCAGTTACCGTCACCACAAACCAGCCATAAACACAATGACGAAGAGGGGGACAAAAGAAAACGGAAGAAATCTTTTTGTCAAGTTTTCACTCTGGTTTTCAAAGGTTCTTGAGTAAGCCTGGGCTTGTCCTTTTCAGGTTTTTAATCTCTGTTTATAAACACACGCACAGATACAATGCGATATTTAGTATATGCCACCTAATTCCTGAAGGCATAATGTAATTCCTACAACATTACAGAGGCTCAAAATGGGAAGAAACAAAGTGGGAAGGATTGCTGTTTCTGTTCTGGTTAATTCTAGTTGGCGGTAAAACAATCTCAAATGTGAGGGTTTGTCGACAACATTATAAGAATGCTTTGGCAAAGCGCACTGGCTTCCTGCACTTAATCTCCTTCTTCTTTTCTTCAGGATAAAAAGAATAAGCAGATTCTTGTAAGCCAAAGAGAGGACTCAGAGGAGACCGAACCTGCCAACAACTTGATCTTGGACTTCTAGCCTCTAGAACTGTGAGAAAGTAAATTTCAATTGTTGACCCCCCGCACCCCTCCCCACACACACAAAGGCAGAAACTAATTCTCTTATCTTTTCCACTTGTGCTGAAGACTTGTTCCTCCATAAGAGATTCATCTACTGGAAAACTCTTAAATTCCTGAAGTTCCAAACGGAACAGGTGGTTCAATTACCAGGAAAAAGAAGAGAGAAAGCCTCCAGTATGCTAAATATCCTTCAATAACTGATAAGCTCAGCAGCAGAATAATTTAGAATGCATATTCTCTATCCTTGTTCTCAGGATGGAAAAAATATAGATAAGGGGGATAAAACTGACCGCAAAGAGGTTGCACTTTGGATCTATGAGTTTATTGATTTCCTGGGGTGCACCGAGCTCAAGACTTAAAATCACACTAGCTGATCCCATACCTGCTAAATGAAGTCCCTGAAATTATACTTCATAGATTCACCTATCTATAAATTCACATGTCTATATTTGTCTTGAGGTTTTTAATAGGGGGAGGAAAGTTTTCTGAGCTCATAGGGACTTATTTAGAAGCACACTTAATAAGGCTGTCATAAGTTCTGCCAAATTAATACATTAATTTTCACAGCAGTCACCCAACATGACATCATGTCCTGCTCAAGTTTAAAAAGTACCTCGTATGCATATTTCGGTGACTGAAAATAAATGTAAAAATAAGTGCTACCAGTCACTAAAATTCAGTTCATCTGATCAGTCACATTCATACACATACACACACATGAACATCTTGAAACCCAATTTCCATTTTCTATTTAAATGTCTAGAAAGGACCAGCTAAAGTCAATAATGAGAAAATGCCCATTTCACAGCTGAACTGTTTTAATTAATGGGAAAATAGAGCAAGTAGTTGGTAGTGGGATCTGTAGTTAATGGCTAAACCAATGGAGAGCTGTGACTCCTGTCTCAAGTGTAGTTTCCATGCCTTGCACACAACAGTGCAAGGGGCACTAGGAAAGGAAGTAGGGAGCAAATGTTTCCATGGTTGTTGTTGTTGGTTTTTTTTTTTAACATTCCTGTTGCCATGGAAACTGTCTCCTTTGTGTGGTGTATTCACAGAGGCACTGGAGGTAGACTCCAACCCAGATAGTGTGAGTTTCTTGAATTGCGTCTTTTTTTTTTTAATGACGTTTAGAAAATAGAAAGACAAAAGCGTTTGACAGAAGGTGGAAAAATACTCTGAAACTTCTGTGGAGGCGTCCCTGTTTGGGGAGAGAAGCCGCAAAGCCAGTAACAACAGTTGATTATGAAGTATTTGTTGAGTATGGAAGTTGAAGAAGATAGGTACATGAGAGATTTGAAATCTTCAGTTCTCCCACCCCGTATGCTTTCTTATTGGGGAAGAAACCAGGAACACAAGGACTTCATGTTCTCTCCAAGATATCGGAGACGTTGGGGCTCACCTTGAGGGGTCCTGCAGGACTAGGGCAATGCTCTAGGTCTCCTTCCACCTACCAAGCTGGGAGTGAGGTGATTAATTATTGCTATTTAAATCGTGTCATGCACTATTCCAGACTGGATTTTTAATGTTCCATTCGTTTGCTGCCAGTATCTAAAAATACAATTGTTTCCTGTATATTGGCCTTATATTCTGCAACATTGTTAATATTCTAGTAGTTTTGGAGACTGTTTTGAAATGTTTCAGTAAACATGCATATCATCTAAAAATAAAGTTTTATTTCTTAAAAACAGTGCCACACAAATGTTGGAAGAATCAATTTACGTGCAAGTGTAAAATAATAAGTTTTGAATAAATAAAAATGATATGTTAATAAGTGGCATGATCCGTAATTACAATACGGGAATGTGTCTATTAAATGCATATACACAAGCTCAAAGGCAGAAAAAATAGAGGCAGACATAGAAGTTCACTATTGTGTTAGTATGATGTTTGTGTGTCTATAAAAAAACTCCTTTACTAAAATACTGTGTGGTTTTTACAATTTATAAAAAGTTACCTGAAATAAAACAATAAAAAGTACAATCAGGGCTATTTCCTCTTTCTCCTAATTCTTGCCAAAATTTTCCATTAGGCAAGAACTATTCTCTCTGATTTATCATTTATCCTCAGATTGTTCTCTTTGACTCACCATCCTGATGAAAATGGAGTCTTTCCTGCCAGATAGATATATTCAGTCCCAGCTAGGGAAATCAAAGCTAAGATCTCTATCAAGATTCACTAAAGGGCACCTTGAGTCCACCAACCTCTGTAATATAATACCACCCACTCTGGTTAACACCATCCATGCATAGACAAGTGATTAGAGTGATATTCATTTGCAATTTGTTTTGCTTCAGAAAAAATAATGCAAACCCATTTGGAGCTAACTTTGACAGATTGTACTGTGTATTCTTATATCTCGAAGTGTCTACTCCATTGCAGTATCCTGTATTTTTTGAGGGGGAGGGCTCTTTTCTGGCCCCTCTTCTTGCCATTTGTTTTTTATTCTCAAATAGTTATGACCCACAATGGCTCATAAAAAGTGCAATGGTGCTGGACCTGCTGAAAAAATTAAAAACAAAAAACAACAGAGTAAGAGCATCTGAGAGAATGTTAAAAAAAAAAATGCAATTTTAATGAGTCTCTACGTGCCTTCAAGGAAGTGGGGTGAGAATCAGGGAGTAGATGTCAGCAGGCACTTAGGGACTGGTGGGACTCCTGGGAGGGTATCATAGTGTTCACTGCAGACAGGGAAGACTGGAAGACAACTGTGAACAGCACCGGCATGAACCCATGGAGGGAGGCCTGACATTTGGGCATAAATGTGAAGGCTTTTGCATGTTGCTAACGTGCTCTTCCAACGAACAGATGTACAAAAATGGCTCTGCACATTAGAATCGTGCTGTAACAACTGACTCAATTAGTGACCTTACTGGTAAGCATGAGTTCTAAAGAGGGTCTGTGAGTCACTGTGTCTCTTTTAGAATTATACTAACAATACCAGGTACACCCAATCCTGCAGCCTTCCTGGATGCTAGTCACAGTCCCCTGGCTCCAAAATTATAAGGTTCCTATGCCGCTCCTTTGGACAGAAGGCCCGTGGCATTTCAGAGCTGGAGGGGGTGATTAAAATTTTGTCTGATGCTGATGGTCTGGGGGAGGGGCAAGCTAAGATGGAGTGAGTACAGTGCATCCATGCTGATTGGTTTGGCTGAACTGATATTTGTGTCCCTGCGGACAGCAACTACATCTGATAACGATGAGATGAAGAAGAAACTTTAAAGAGCAACATATTTCAGAGCTAGTTACTTCTGAGGTAGTATCCTTTACATTTAGTGATTTGCACATTGCTTTCCTTTCAAAGTTGGAGCACCAAAATTTTCAAGCAATAGTGAACCCCTTGGAAATGACAAATTTAAACATCATCTGAAAGCCTAATAATTCTCTTGTGGGTACCACTGCATCTTTGAATTTGGGAGGCAATATAAAAGTAACATTATTCAAGATGTTCTTCACTTTTTTAATCACCACAAATATCTAAGCAAAGTCACAGACTTTATGCTGGCTCTCGGAATAGCAAGGTGAACGAGAGAGAGTGTGGTACTCTTCCTGTTCTGTGTCCAGAAAGTGGGGAAAATCCAGCACATTGTTCATCATTTGAATGTTAGATTGTAAAGGTCTCTGGAAGAATGAAGTGTCCTGTCTCATAATGCAGAGGAGTATGTAGAATGGAAAGGAATGAGGTTGATAAAATAAAGGATGAAATGCAGACAGCTAAAACATGACATAATAAGCACCCAGAGTTTGAAGTGAAAAGCATGTTTAATATAAGGAGAAAGGAAGAGAAAAAAGTGAGATCCAGAGGACTTGTGTAGAGTCAATAATTAAAGATAGAAAATGAATAAGTAAAACAGATTTTGGGATGAGGTGGGAATGGAGACCATGAGGTTTTGTTTGTTTGTTTGTTTGTTTTTGTTGTTGTTGTTTGTTTGTTTTAAATGCTTCCAAAGAAAGATGGGACTGGAAAACGGGGTAATTCATAGATCTAGGTGACAACTGACACCAGAAATTGTCGTAAACAACAAGAAATAAAGAGGAGAAAACAAAACAAAAATAATCTTAACCTCTCTTAATTAGTTCATTTAAATCATCAGACAGTTTGGAAAAAGTAGTTTGGGTTCTTTAGATTTTTCTAAAGTGTTCAAATTCTTATGAAAACTACATAGAAATGTCATAGTTTTCAAAAACTAGAATTTGTATTCTTATCTTGCAACTTTTCTTTCTTTACCATCTCTTATCCAACTTTTTCTCTTTCTTTCTTTTTCTTTCTTTCTTTCTTTCTTTCTTTCTTTCTTTCTTTCTTTCTTTCTTTCTTTCTTTCTTTCCTCTCTCTCTCTCTCTCTCTCTCTCTCTCTCTCTCTCTTTCTCTCTCTCTCTCTCTTTTCTAAGAGCTACTACTTTCTTTTCTAAGAGCTACTACTTTCCACATTCTGTTGCATAATACAAAGAAAACAGTGCTATGGTGTCTTACTTCCTACCTTTACAGAAAAGCAGAAATGATACCCGTATCAGTAGTGCTTAACTGTATAACAAATGGATTTGCAAACACCAAAAGATAGATCAAATGCAAAGTGCTAAAGCAATTATTACAAATGGATTGAATAAATCCCCTTTACTATCACTTCCTAGGAAACATAGGGAACCTTACCATCTATATTGTTTTGGGGACCTGTTAGATTTCTCAGGCCTAAAAATAGCATGCATGAATCCTATTATTGCTCCTAATAATGTTAATTTTTCTCATAATCTCAGCTTAATACTTCTCATTCCTGTTTCTGTAAATGGAATAATTAGACCAATTAATGAAAGCAACACATGAACATTTCCATAGAAACCTTTTTTAGACTAATATTTTCAGAACAGCATGTTCCACAAGGATTTATCCATGTGACTTCCACTGATGTTAACAAAAATTAGACAATTAAATCCTCATGTAACTCTTAGCTAATTTATCCTCTCTGCTTTTAGTAACATAATAATGCAGACACCCAAAGTGTAAATCGCTTCCTCAGAGGTGTCAAGTGTAACAATTTTGCATTACTTCTCTGAGTGATTACTGGTAATACATTAAATATATACATTAGGGGTTTTCAATATTAAAATGCAGGGAAATATATGGAGAATAATAAGACAAATAAGTCTTTTTAAAAATCATTAAATTTGGGAAAGGAGACTTAAGATAAAAAAAGAAAACCCCTCTGTCTGTAGATCAATATATCTATTGTTCACACTGATAACTCAAATTCTTTCTTTAGCTCTAGTATTTCTTTTCCCCATCTCCAGCCCACCCTAAGGGGGGAAGAAGTCAAGGTAAGGAATCTCATAAGAACAAAGAGATAGAGAACAGGCTTCTTAAGATAAAACCCCTCTTCGTTTACATTGACACTGACTGCTTAATAAGTCAAGCTAAAAATACAGGATTCACTGTTAACTTTCCTCAACTGCTCTGGTTAAACAAATTTATAGACTCCATTAAGGTGCATTTTGCCCCATCTGAAATGTGTTTCAGAACATTAAAGAGGCAATAATCTTTTTTCTTACTAGGAGCTGCTAATATAAACAACATGTTGTTACAAAAACAGGAATATCCCTAAAAGAAAAAAAAAAGCTAAATATGTTCTTATTTATTGAAATTCTGTGCAGACCTATCTGGAAAGAAACTGTGGCTTTGGTCTATTTCAAATATATATGTGTCACAGATAATTATACCTTCCTGCCAGAGATGCCGCCCAGTCCATTCCATTATTATGCATTCAGAAGGAAACAAAAATGACAAAGGTGATATGAGATTTCCAGGGCTGGTTATTCCCTCCCACCTAAACACTTCCAAGACTGGTCACTCGAAATGAGTTTTGATCGATGCATTACTGCTTTAAATTTATAGACATTCCCAAATCGCTAAGCACAGAAAAACCTCCAAAATACAGTACCCCTGAAAGTGGCCCAAGGGCTCTGTGACATATTCCTGGGCTGTCTGAACTTAAACAATGTGCATATTCCTTTGTTGATGTCGACTGCTTTGTTTGGCTGTCTTTCTGCTTGATTTTATAATATTGAACTACAGTTTTGCTTTAAATAATGTTTGAATTGGATGGCTGAGAGTTTTCCATTTAGACTTTTAAATCTTCACACATCATCTCTCTCTCTCTCTCTCTCATACACATGTATACACACACACACACACACACACACACACACACACACACACACACATTCCCTGTACATGCTAACGTGAAAATAGGTACACATACTATTCATTCTTTTAATACTTACGAGTACCTGGCTATATTTATTTTCTGACTCAAAATTTGGATTTATAAACATTAACTCATTAATTCTAAATATTGACTAGTTATAATTCATAAGATTCTATATGCTGACTATGAAGTATTAATTTGTGCCTAAAATACAAATAATATCAGATGAAATAAGAAATTTGGACAGGTCTGTTCCCTTTGCAATGGCTAATATACAGATCAACCATGGTTAAAAATGTACTGTCTATTACATTGCTCTCAAGATGGTAGACCAGTAGCAGCAGCATTACATGTGACTGTGCTAGAAATGCAAAATCTCAGAATTCACCCTAGAACCACTGCATCAAAATATGCATTTGAACAAGATCTTGGGTGGTATACACACACACACACACACACACACACACACACACACACACACATTAAAGTCTAAGGAGCACTTGTTACAGTAACCTTCTCGCAAATATCCACCCCTTCTGAGGGGGTGGCTACTACCAGCTCTTGTTAGGAAACTTCAGAGGCCTAGATTTGATGTGTGTGTGAAAGGGGCCAGAGGGATTAGAACTGCCCTACCTAAAGAGATAAAAGATTTTGAGATTTTTGTTCCAGAGAGGAACAGAAAAATCTAATGGCTTATTATATAGTTTGTCTTTCTGACAGGCTGACCCCCTCCAACTTCATAATTCTTCATTGAAAAACTCCCTACACACAAATGGTTTTTTGCATATGTAGAATGGAGGTTTGAATCAATGCAATCTATATCCTAAAGGTCAGAATGTCTCAGACTGAATCCTGGATTATGCTGTTATCCCATCATCAGATAGCAAAACAAAACAAACAGGATTTGCATTCCCTGATCTCTCTATTCTTTTGTATGCCTTTTATTTACATATATTTTTAATTAATTGCAACCTTCTTTATCTGCATCCACCTTTCTTCTCTCAGATTAACTGGACACCAGGAAGCCTTTGTAAGGCTATTTCTACCTTCTCTACCATGGCTGGAGAAGATGATACCCTGATGGGTGGGGAAGCTCCAATTTCTTTCTCATGAATGGGGAGGGGTGATAACATATCTCCCAGTTTTCTGGATGTTATTTTTGTTCCTGTTTGTGTGCTTCCCTTACAGTTTACATGTGTTAGAGGGTGCTGAGTTCACACAGTCAAGGGCAATATCTCCCATGTCAGACTGTCAGCTTGAGTAAGCCTGCTGAGTTTCTGAAACCTGCATTTGTCACTAAATCTGTAAATACTGAAATAGAAGCCCCCTTTCTGGGTCTGACGAGGGAGACCCCATACTGGGCAGGAGGCTGCCTTTCTTCAGTTTCCTCATTTAGCAAAACTGAGAGTTTAAACTCCATTTCTATTTCTACTATTCATATTTCATGACGGCTGTTGAGCAAAAGATAAAAGAGAGTCCAAGTGAGGTTTCTGTTAAATATAAAAGACTGAGGAAAGAAGCTCAAAAACATCTAACGACCTCCACCATTGTCTCTTGGAAGAGATTCCAACTCTACTATTGCAAGGCAGGTTGGAGCATCATTTACTCAACACAGAGACTGGAGAGGAACCGAGTAAAAAATGTAAAGTAAACAGGCTTAAAGAAGCCTCACAAAAGCTGTGTGAGATTTTGCAATATAATGCATTTTTAAGATTTCCTTTTCATGGTTTCCTTCTAAACTATAATTTGAAAAGTAAAACATTTTCATGAAAAATGCTCTATGAAACTGGTTTTTACCCAAAAGGAATCATTCAGCAGATAGTTGGTGGTGGGGAGCAGGGAGAGAAAAGAAATTTTAAAAGGCAGAGGTAAGAAGAATCTCTACGGTTCTCAGAATCCACAACAAATGATTTACTGCAGTGATTAAGTTAATCTAATTTAAAGTTCATTCAAGTTGTGTGTTTTTCCCCCTTCTTGCTCTGTTCTGCAGCCATTTTATTGTCCTACTGTTGTTTTACTTTCATGACATTTAAGAATACAGAATCTTCTGGTCTATTAGGAAAAGAGAACTGTGGAACTGCCTGATTAAACAGTTATATACATTATTTTTCTACCTAAACCTAAAGTAATCTTACTGGCATTAAGCAACAGTATTGAAAGCCTGACAAGTGAGGAATAGACAGCCACATATAGGAACAGCTATGTATATAAGCTATATACAGTCAGAGGGCCTTTACCTTCTAGGCTATTTCCATGGAATGTTTCCAACTTCCTTTAGAGGATGCAAAATTTCTTATTTATTTGGGAAGGGAACCAAATAATGGCATGCTCTGAAGAACTTCAGAGTCTCCTCTCCATCCTGGGTTTTTAGGGATCTTGGGGGCAACTTTTGCCCTGAGATTCATTTCAGGACTTTAGGAAGTCTTATAGTTGGAGTCATAAACATCCACCTCTCAGCAACTGATAAAACTAGTAAATAGAAAATCAACAAAAATATGGAAGATCTGAACAACAACATAAATTATCAGAATTTCATTGAAACAGATGCACGTTCCACCCAACATCAGCAGAACACCTAGTTTTTTTGAAAAGCTTATGGAACATTCATCAAAACAAACAATATCCTGGGCCATCAAACCAACCTCAACAATTTTATAAGAACTGCAACCACGTAGAGTATGTTCTCTGACTATAATGGAATCAGTCTAGATTTAATAATGAAATACAACAGGAAAATCTCCAAACATTTGTCATTAAATAGTACACCTCTAAATAATCCAGAGGTCAAAGAGGCAGTCTCAAAATAATTAAAAATAGATACAAATGAATGAAAATAAAAATATAGCATAGAAAAAATGTGTGGGACACAGCTAAAGCAGAGCTCAGAAGGAAATTTATAGCACTAAATGCTTATTACATTAGAAAAGAGAAAAGGTTTCAAATCAATAATCTAACTTCCTACTCAAGAAACTACAAAAAGTAGACCAAAATGAAACTAAAGTGACTAGAAGGGAGAAAATAATAAAAGTAAGACCAGAAGTAAATGGAAATGAAACAATTAAACAATAGAGAAAAACAAAGAGCTAGTTCTTTGAAAAGATCAATAAAATTGGTAAATTTGGCAAGACCGACAAAAATAAGAGAGAATTTAAAACGCACAAGTATGAAGTCTAAAACAGAGTATTACAACATATCCTGCAGCCATTAAAGGTATAATAATGGACTACTATTAACAATCTTACACACATAAATTCAACCAGCAATTCCTCAATGATGACCACCAACTACCAAAACTTAGCAAAGATGAAATAATTGGAATAGTCCTATAACCATAATGAATTGAATTCATAATTTAAAAACTCCAGCAATTATCTTCAAATAAAAAGTAAAAAATAATGCTTCTGAAAATCTCCAGGCCCAGTGTGGTTTCACTGAAAAATTCTATCAAATATTGAATGAAAGAAAGAAAGAAAGAAAGAAAGAAAGAAAGAAAGAAAGAAAGAAAGAAAGAAAGAAAGAAGAAAGAAAGAAAGAAGAAAGAAAGGAAGGGAGAAAGAGAGAAAGAAAGAAAATTGAAAGGAAGAAAGGAAGAATACAAAGAAAAAGTACTAAATTTACACAATTTCTTCCAAAAATAAAGAAGGAAGGGACACTTCCCAATTCATTTTTGTTGCATTTAGGATATGTCCAAGATTTCGGAGAGCCAAGAATGAAGCTACATATATTTCTTTTCAAGTCAAACTCAAAAGGGAATTTGGAGCTGGAGACACTTATCTAAGAGGAATTCTATTTTTTTTTTCCCTTTCCAATGTGTGATTTGCGAATAAACATTTCAGCTGATCTCTGCCATTTGTTAATGACCAGCTCTGCAAAGCAATATGGAAGCTCATGGTGGGTCGGGAAGCCAAAGTCTAGGATTCCAGGTGTGTTCTGCTATTAAGCCAGCTTGTGTACTTGAATAATTAAATAAATGTTATCTGCCTCTGTAACATGAGCTCTCTGGTTTAGTTCCAAGATGTTAGTTTCTATGTGATTATCCATGCCAGCCAATAAAGGCAAAACTAGTAACTGTATTTATGTTGTTACTGTAAAGTGATTAACACTGAAACCTGGGTGCTCCTCCCAGCTGGATGAACCTTGGGATCCAAAGTAACTTATTTTGCCTCTCCAAGCAACAGTTTCCCCAGTGCTAATGGCTAAAATTTTCCTTCTAAATTTGTGGTGGGGATAAAACAATGCAATGTCTGTAAACACTTAGCAGGGTAACTATCCCGGAAGAGACCCTGAACTCATGGTGGATATAACTATTGCTAAAATTTTTGTGGCCTTAAAGGTGTTATAATCAAGAGCAAAACCCAACTAAAAGTGGGCTGATAACTGACTGTTAAAATGAGTAGACTTAAACATTAAGGACTGAAAGGTTTGTCTGGCAGCATTTCATTTCATTTATAACTGACCAAGGAGAAAAATCTGTTTTCAAGTAAGAGAGTCTCACTTCCAAGTCTTTCAAAGCCAGAATGATTTGAAAACCACAGTCTTTTGAGCTATAAACTGATAACTGCCTTTCTTTATAGTCTTGCCTCATAAAGAAAATTGCCCCTCCTCCACTGTCGAGGGTTCCTGATAATGCCATATTGACAATAAACAATTTTTTTCCATTAGAGACATTTCTCTATTAAAAGTTTTTGCTTCCTCACATACATAGCTACAAAATTCAAATACCACTGTGCAGATCTACCATTTAATTTCTCCAAAATTCCTTAACATTAATGGCTGTTATTTATAATCTCTACCAGTATAAGCTTCTTGTACCACAAGCTTAGCACATTTATCACCCATTGGTAGGGTAAAGAGTACAAAATCACCAGGAGGAAGACTTTCTGACCTCTTAATGGGCCTCAGTATAACCCAAGGGTCCCATTTAATCAGCTGTAGAATATCCAATTCACTTTCTGAAAATCCACTGTGTATACAGTTTCAAGGCCTAGGAAAGATGTAGTAATTTACAGAGATTTCAATTCTGCCAAGAATGTAGGAGAAGAAAGAGGTGCTTTTTAATTGCAATTAAGTAAAGATTAAGAGCAGTGCCAAGAAGCAAATTGGGATTAAAATCTCATTTGGCTATAGCTGACATAATTTTGCCCCATTACAATGCTTAATCACGTGATAACTGAATTTACTATGATACGATCTGGTGTCAGTACCAGCAGAAGATGGGAGAGGGCCAGATTCAGGATGCAAGGCTATGGGAGACAGGAGGAGGAGCAAAACAGGGCGGCACCATGGGGTGGTGCCAGGCCAACACTGGTCCGGAAGTCAACTTAAAGATAGAGAAAGCCGACCTTCAAGCTCCTCCAGGAAATACGGCTTTTACAGTTATCCAAAGAGACTCTTTCCTCTATGAGGTAGTCCACTGACAAAGAGCTGCTCCCCCAAATAACTCCGCCATGTGCCTTTGGAAAGTCTCTATTAGTATCATCAAATTCAGCAAAAGGCCTGTCAACTGTAGGGCCAGGAGCCTTTGTGCATTGTCCCAGAGACATTGCATGAGCTGGGTTACCTGAATTTTATTAGCAGAGGTGATTCTCAGAGAGGTCAGGGGACATCATTTGTCTTCCCTAACATTCAATAAACTGAACACTGCAGTGGAAACTGCACTGGATTTTAGTTCTGGTAGCACCTGTGGTGGTCTGAACTAGGAGCTCAAAAGTCTCAGTTCACGCTTGTATACTGATGTTTGACTTCAGGAGAAAATCCTGCTCACATATCATTTTTCTTCTCTTATCTCCTCACCCCCAACAGACCACATTAGCTGCCATTCACTTCCCTCACACCTGATGCACTTGCTTCTATTTTTAGCAAGATATTGCTTTCTTCTAATTGCAGTGTCATTATCTCACCTTGGAGGTAGCATTTCCCCGGTGAGGTGGGAGCAGTCAAAGCCACCAGGCTTCCACAGAATATAGTTGAGTCCTGTTAGGTCGGTCTCTCTGAGATGGAGAAGGTGATTTCTGAATCCCTAAATTATCCCGTGATGTTTTACAAAAGAGTACAAAATGTCACACGTCGTCTTCTTTGTGTTGACACGTGTAAGCGAAGTTAGTGGAGGAGAGTCAATGGGGAACCTGAGCCCTGTTCCTAACTAACTCTGTCACTCTCTTAACACATTCACCCAACTTTCTCAGCCCCTCAAACAGACTCAGAGTTTACAGGTTTCGTGGGTTCCAGCACATTTGTAACCACATGCCAGTATATGAACTATACTCTAAACCGAGACTGAAATATTTCTTTAGAAAACTGTCAAATGATGGCACCAAACTAAATTTAAAAAAAAGTAATGTAAGTAGATATCTGCATCTTTCTTTTTCTAAAGGCTTTGGGGACCAAAATGAAAACTTCTTCATGTTAGCCTCTGCACCAATAGCTAGAAGATTCTAAATTAATTCTTTGATAAACATTAGCAGAAGAAAATAAGACAGTGCAGGATGCAAATTACACATTATCATAGTATATATCTAAATCGATGGCAGAGTTACCACCAAAGAATAGAGATAATAACATTTTCTAACATTCAGAGAAAATACTTCCAAATGCTTTTCTCGAAATAACTAATAATTTGAAACCCTTTTGTGTTCTTATTACTGTAAAAGCACAAAGTCAATTCAGAGGTCAAAATATATCCTTTCCCAAATGAATAAAGTGGTGAAACAAGACAAAGCCTGGCTGGCTGCTATACATTTCTCTAATTCTTCTCCCACCGACTAAAGAACATATAGCTATGCACAATACAGAGGAATTTAATTCTCTAATCTGACAAAAGGCTAGCAGTGTCAGCATTAGTGGCTGTTATTGGTATTAATCCTTGGCGAGGATTGTGCTTTTTGTCATAGCTTATAACAATCGTACGTCTTCTGTATCTATTACACACATATATCTGTACATATTGTAGACACATATACATCAATTTAGTGCAGGAATCAGATGATAGATGACAGAACAAGCATTGATGAGCAGTGGTGAGAGCGCATGTGCTCTACCAGGACTTACTTACTGATGGAAGGCGGGGTCCCCCAGGCTGGTGGTCTTCAGCATGACAATTAGCAGTTTTCCCTGCAGTGTGGTCAGCAGGAAGGACAGAAACCTCTCCCTAGCACAAGTCACTCAGCCCTGCCGGGTTCCTGATGCTCTCTGGGTAACGGCATCCCATTAGGAGTGTGACACAGTAGGGAAAGAGACCGGTTCACTGTGAGACCTGCTACTCACTCTCGTACAGTGCATCGGCCCCCCTTCCCACTGCACAGTGGCTGCCGAGAGAGTGAGCCGTGGAGTCAGAATTCCACCGGGACACAGGCTGCAATGTCAGTGACCTTCTTCTCAAGACAGGGCTTTTTAGGATGGCATAGAAACGACCTAATGTAGTCCCCTAGCCTTAGGAAAAGGGGAAGAATTCTCTTGAAATTAAAAAGGAAAAAAAAAAAAAGGGCACGAACTTGGAAGACTGGGATGTGCTTCGCTCTCTGCTTCAGAATAAACTAAGAGGATTCAAAAGGAATTCATGGAGACTGCGTTTAGCATGCATGCCTGTGATGCTGGAGCGATGGGGGATTCACCCTCTTGTACCTGTTACCTTTCTGCATGGAGTTAATCAAATGTTCCATTATCCTCCCTGGGTAAGGGAAATGAGCTGATTTAAATTGCCACGCTTGGATACTCATCCAGAGAGGACAGCTGAGAGATTTACGTGCAAAAATAACTGGGTTAGAGGAGAAAACGGGAGACAGATTCCAAGTACCTGCTTGTTGTGCTGTCTGCGGCATCTGCTGACCCCTCTGAGCACTGTACTGAACTGAGGCCATGGGCCGGTACTGCTGTGTGGTTGAGGTAGGGTACTGACCAGATGGATAATAATATATGGGCATCTGTGGAAGAAAGAGAAAAGGAAATGAGAACTGTGCACTAAGTAACAATTTTCAAAACATAAAATACATCATCTTATGATTGTAGCAGATTGTAATAGATTGTAGTAGATTATATGATTGTATGATTATATGGAGTAGATTGTAGTATGACTGTTGTAGATCATAAACATAACCGCCAAAATCTTCCCCCAGGCCTATGTGTGTGTACAGGCTCCTCTTCCCATACAGATAGAGGTGGAATCTATTCCCCAAGCCCTTGAATCTGAGCTGGCTCTGTGACTGGCTTTGACCAGTGCCATGAGGCAACCAAGATGACTTCTGAGACTTGCAAGCCTGATCCTTAAGAAGACTTACAGCTTCCACTTTTGCAGGAGGACAGCCCAGCCTCCAGGAAAAGAAGCCCAGGCTACACTGCTGGAGAAGGAAGCCACGTGGAGAATAGAGGAGCCCCAGTCTGCAGTCTACACCAACGTTCGAGGCATGTGTGAGGCCACCTCGAGTGTTCCAGACTGTCCCAGGTAATACCATGTGGAGCAGAGATGACCCACCCCTGCTGAGTCCTGTTCAATTTACTGATAGTCATGAGTAATACAATGGTTGTTGTTTTAAAACACTGAATTCTGTGTGTTTTGAATGAAGCACGAAGTAAATAAAACAGTCATCTACAACAACAACAAAAAATCTTTTATGATAGTTTTAAATATTATCTCTAACTTGAATTGTTTTTCTAGTGGAAACACAGGCAAGGCATGAGAACTGCTGATCTCTAGCCTAAACGAAGCAGAGAATAAAATTATGATATATGGTAAAGTCTGTCAAAGCACTTTGCAGAGTGATTGGCACATAAGAAGTATCCCAAAAATTTATGTTCGATCCAAAAAGGGAAAAATATTAAAATAGTGTCTATATCACCTCCTATTACTTTCTAATGACTGGCAATGCCTGTAAATATTCTAATTACCTCTGGTTAGATTCAAATCTAATCTCTCCTCGTCTGGAAAGACTTCCTTGCCCGCCTCAGGTCATTTATTTTAAGATAATTTTCTTATGAATCTTAATTATTTTTCATCTCTAGGCTTCTGAATTTTCTTCTATCATCTTCTTTAAAGTGTAAACAGAGGCACACCAGTACACACCCTATAAGTATTATATTCATAGAGTAAGAGTACAAGCCACCTCTTTGAGAATTATGATTTTTATAGCTATTTTATTTCTGATTTGCTCATGTCAAATAGGAAACACTTTTCTATTTCAATCTTGCTATTGAAACATACATAACATGTTTTCCTGCCTAGGGATACAGTAGGAACAAAAAAGATAACAGTCTCTGTGGATCTATGGTTTTGCGATCCCATGGAATGATTATGAATTATAATTCTATCTAACAATATGGATATTTAAGGGTAAGAAGTGGAACGAATCTGAAACAAGCACAGGTCTGTATCTGGCAATTAACTAATTATTATGCGTATTGTTTATAGTGACTTAATCTTACCATTTCTCCCTTTCTTTCTAAGACAATTTATAACAATAAAAATCCAAATAATTCTGGAGTGATAATTGGTTTTAGTTATGCTCTGGCAAATTGCGGTGCTAGTAAAGATTACCACCATTCTACAGTAGATGCTTCCTAATACTAAGAATAAGAACAAACATTATCTAATTTATACATCAGCATTATATATGTAGGACTTTTAGGGAGAACAGTATTTTGTTCCTTTAGGAGAGGCTGTGTCTTGATTCAACGTAAGCTCTTAAATATGCTATCCAGTCCTCAGTCTCTCCTCTAACATTCAGCATGAAATATGAAAACATCTTCAGGGATGAGGGACAGACTTCAAACAGTTTTTGAAAAAAATTTCTTGATGAAAACTAATGGTTTGGATAAAAGTATAGCTCCTGAGAGAGAGAGAGAGAGAGAGAGAGAGAGAGAGAGAGAGAGCGCACCTCATTTTTAGTACTGCTTTTTGTTTTGATCTTGTTTTTTTCACCTACTTCTACCTTCTTTGATACCCTGACAAAATGTGCTAAAGGTTTGGTCACTTCCATCCAGCATCTCTCCAAGGTGGAGTATCAGCAGCTCTCAGGAACTGTAGCTCCCAAGCATATACAGCAAGTGGGAAATGGCACTTGGCTCATCCTCCTCCTCCCTCACTGAAAACGGAAGCTGAGCTGAGCTAAGAGGAATCTTTAAAGGATAAATCTGAAAGGTTGGAAGGGAGAAAGGTGAAGGAATGAAGGAGCAAGAATAGCCCCAAAGGGAGGAAATGTATATTTTCAATCAACTATGTTAAAATACAGAGAATCAAAAGTGAGCGGATTAGGAGAGGAAATAAATAAATGAGAGAATAAACCATAAAAAATAAGCACTTCTTCCACTTCCCGTCTTTAAATCCCTCTTTGTCTTGACCATATGTTTCTTGCTTCCCCTTCCAGTGAGCACTCAGAAAGCAAACATGACAAATCAGACAAAATTGGCCTCCAAGGGTATTAAAAAGTTCATTCTCTGTGTAAGTTTCACATATCTCCATGTATGCCCATGGACCACATCTCTCAAGTTCTTTTCAAGGTTGAATAATCAAGTTTTAAAACGTTTCCTAAATTGTAACATTCCATTGTAGATATGTATCACTTAAATAAAAAAAAAAAGGAAAAATTGTTCACTAAATTGAAAATTATATCCTGTAGCTTAATCTGTGTTTCTTTTAAAAGAAATTCATGGATGTCTAAACTGATCATGAACATCCATTTTGTCTTTTTTTCTCCCTTCCCTCTTTCTATTTTTAAATCTATTGAAGCAGGAACGAGAGCATTTCTATTGCAGATATACCAGGAGTTCTGAGTTGTCTTTGCTCCTGCAATCCACTAATACTAAAATTCCTTCATCAAGGAGGAACTTTTATTTAAAAGTCTTCAATTAAATATTCTGCCAACTCTCCTCTTTGACAGCAGAAATGGGTAAAAGCTTAGACGTTATTTAGGCTAAAGAGTTAAACAACTTTTCCAATAATTAAAGTACTTATTAGTAAAATAATTAATATACTAATGAGGTCCTTTCTCCTGTAACTTCAAACTATTTTCTGTGTCTCCTTAAATCCTACTGGCAAAGAGACATTACTGAGAAGGCAACTGAAGATGAACTATTAATTGCTTGAAATAAAATAAACAACGGAGTGAAAACTCTTTCATGGTGGAAGGTTTTGCATGACTTGAAAAGAAAATAATTTATTCAAGATGTTAAGGCAGTGAAACAAACGATAAGAAGGTGACACTGTGCTTTAAGCAGCTCATCCAGTGCAATATTTCATAATTAGGATGGAATTTGCCTAGGATATGTGTGCCTTGAAAATGAACCAGAAAACGCCTCTGTGCATTTTATATCTTGACAGTAATCACTTGCAATATTCTGCATGGGATACCCAGGAGAGCACCAGAGATGTTTGGTGGTGAACAGTAACACATAATCAGTCTTTGAGAGGACAGTAAAAATCAGTGATCTGTGGTGTCTTACATGCTCGAGTCAATTAAATATGATGAATGGCTACTTGTGAGAATATGAGTAAACTCAGCTTCCCCCAAGGGAAAGGACAGGACAGTGCATGTTGGCTTAGCTTCCTCCTTTATATTCATAGAGGAGCTCCTGCCTGGAGCACTAAGCTGCTCCAGAAAATGCTACGAATCTGTAAGAGAGGAAAGAACAAATTTCCAGAGTAGCAGCAAGAGAACATTGAAAGTCCCCAGGAGCAGACGTTCCTTTTGTTCAAGGCTTTCCGTTCCTAGACAATGCATGAGCAGGACATCACCTAGAAGGGACTGTTTTCATGTGGCCTCTGTATGGGCAGTCTGGAAGATGGGATGTTCCCCCAACTGAATCATGGACAGTTGGGTAGGTTTCATTAAACTTATTTTTTGCACAACTACTGAATGGGACAGATCAGGTCCTGCAGGTGGAGAATATCAGTATAAGCCAGAAGGGCAAGAGAGACTGACCTGGCAACATTCTACATGGAAATATAGAAGTCAAAGTGCACTACAAATCAGCTATAGGTCACAGGTGTGAGGAAAAGCATGCTTACCTGTGCAGGTGGAGGCTGTTGCACGAATCCCTGTGGTGAGGGAGGGGCCTGGAGAACTTGTTGGGAGATGGAAGGCGCAGAGCCTGAGAACCCCCCTGTGGGGAGCTGCTGGCCTGTAGAGGCGATGACATAGCTGGGCTGTTGGGCTGGCTGGGGCATGAGGGATGGGGGGTACACAGGGCCGGATGGGGGCTCAGGAGTCTCTCCTGAGGACTGCCTACTCAGGTTCATCTGGCCGAACTGTGTTGCCACATCATCTCTCTGCAAGACACACAAAAAAAGAAGGAAATCAGTGAGATCCACTTAGAAATGGGAGAGGCACACAGAGGCAGACATAGACCACACGATTGTCATTGTGTGAGAAGCAGGGAATACAATGTGGAAACAATAAAAGGAAGAGATTCTCCAGCTAGAACAAGAGAATGCAGATTTAATCATCCTGAGGATCAGAGATGGCAAACAGTTTGACCCAAATCTTCCTCTTTCGATGGCATCAAATTATTACTTTTTCACTAAGGGCTTGGGCTTCTCAGGATGGCGCTGAGACAAGAGGGCTTGCTCTTCCCAGTGGTAGCCACAGGACCTGCCTTCTGGGGAGAGGCAGGAGGACTTATGTTCATCATTACCCACTGCTGCAAAGGTCAGGCCAGAACCTGTGTCAGTTGGGTGGGACCCCGTTTTTATATTAGGGAGTGTTTGTTCACTGGAGATTTAGGGGCAATGCTCATACTTGTTGTCCAAAAGGACCTAGTACATTGAGGGGGAAGGAAGGGGAAACTAGGGGATTGGGATGTGAGAGGACATTTCTATCAGGAGTGCATGGTTACCATTTTGATGCTGACTTTCAGATATTTCCCAAACCCTCACACCAAGTTCATGAGTCTCTGTGTTTCTGACTTCTAACTGATGACATTCGATTCCTGCTTAGCTGGTACACTCTTAAAAATAAAAGGGTACCAGATTGCAGAAGCTCTAAACACGAAACAAATGACAGAAAGAAAACCATGATTTTGAAGATGTGTTATAATGCTCTGCAATGAGACATTCACACACATCCCTCATAGTCAGCCTAGGGCACCCATCCGGCACCAAACAGCCCCACACAGGAAAGTGAAACCGTGACTCTGCTCTCCTGGGGCAAACGGCATACACACGAAAAACAGTACCATGGGGAACTGCTGCGTTGGAGACACAGGCAGGAGATGCTGGGGAGGAAACGAGACTGCTGGGTATTGCACTGACTGGGAGGAAGCCTGCAGCCCCTGGACAGACTGGAGGAAAGAAAAAGCTGATCAGTTATCAGGGAAGCACTTGGGGTGGGGGCTAAAAGCCCACCAGAAGGCTGTCATATCCGAAGCACACCACCCACCACCCCCAAAGGTCCTCTTGGCTCCGTGTACTTCAGAGACAGGAACCAGGCACCAAAGGCAAATCCGAGCCATGTAGGCTGGAGCCAGCCGGCCCTGATGGAGGCTCGTTTGCTCAGGGTGAACACCCCTTTAAGAAAGTACTGTGACACTTTTCACGTTGTCGTTGGTTAGATCTTCTGGGTCTAAAAATATCGCCCAAGGAATAAGAAGTAAGGAAAAAAAAATTTAAAACAAGTTTCACTCCAGCAACCTACTCAGAACCCTTTGGGGTTCTGTGGACATTGCCAGGTGTTGCCTCAGGCAAATGGAGGCAGCTCTACGTGTCTCTAACGGGTGTATGAAGAGCCAAGTCACCTTGGAACTAAATTGATTTCTATTCTTCCCAATGATAAAGTCTTTACTACTGACTCTTTGCAAACAGGAGCACTTGGTGTGTGCTGGGAATGGGTGAATGAGTTGATACAAAGGCCCGGGCGGGAATGTGCGTTCAGTCTCCAAGACAGGCTCCTTGATACATAAAAATCACGTCTAGCCCTAAGAAAAATGTCATTCATTTTCCCTTGCACCATGCCCTCGTCATGCAAGTCGTTGGATGGTCCACTCATCTCTATCTAAACTTAAGGTTCCAGATGAAATCCTGCCAACCTGTGACCAAAGAGTCTAGGCTGCCAGGTTTTATTGATGAGTGGATGTGGGTCACAATGATGGAAAATGTCCCCTCTTCCTGATGCACTGCTGTCCTGAGGACTGGGCAGTCTTCACCTCAAAGCACATCTCCTCCCTGCCTCCAGCCAGCTCCTTACCTGAGTGACCAGTGGGCCTGCCATTTGCGGCTGTGGTGGCTGGACCTGCTGCTGCGGCTGAGGAGAGGGCTGCTGCTGTGGCTGCTGCTGGGACTGCCCCACCATCGTGCCTCGCAGAGATTGCTGACTGGTGGGGGGGTTGTATATTGCAGGGGTTCCATCGGGATTCACAAAGGGCTGGCCTGCAATGGAACCATTGGTCCAGGTGAGCCTCTCAATCTCTCCTTTGGCAGAAATAACCACTCTGATAGATATTTAAAAAGCAACCTTAAGCAAAGGGGCAGGGTGGTGGCAATCCAGGACACGAGAACCTTCACCCATGTGAAGACTTTGCTATTTTTGACCCACCCGGTTCAGCTTACATTATATAACAGTATAAGCCCAGAGCAATGTAAGAAGCAGCAAATAAATCTACAACCTTCAGGGAGATTTCTCAAAGTCAAGTGCATCTGTATACAGTAGCACCCAGTGGAGAAGGCCTGTGGAGAAGCAATCTTCAAGAAGCCTTGTGTTTTACTGCCCTGCACCTCACAGCCACCAGTGAGATACTAACATACTCTGAGAGGGGCTGCTTTCCTTTTGTACAATCCCAGCTACCTTTGGTTACACATTATTTACCAATACATGTGTTTTGCTTCTCCTTGTCTCCAATTCAATATCATTATCAATTCCACAAACATATATGCAACAGAACATACCACGTCCATTCATTTACTTCTCTGGAGAGACACAAGCAAAAGACATGGAGATTTCAATTTTAAAGGTAATGCATAGTAAGCTTGTCACAGGACCATCTTATAATGGTGAAGCAAAATACATTATTTTGCTATTTGAAATGATGGCATAGTTCACTTTTATTATTACTACTATTTGGGGAATATTTTATAGTTTAAATAGCATTATTGGAGCCTCATCATGGCTATGTTTGGAAGGAAGATATCACCTCGCTCTGTTTCAGAAAGGGAGATGAAGGCCCACCAAAAAGGTTATAGGAATAAGGAGCTGAAAGAAGGAGAGTATGGAGCAGCAAATGAAAGAGAGAAAAGGGAGAGGAAAAGGAAGGTAAAGGAGAGAACAAATCAGTTTCCAATATGGTAGGCACAGTGACAGGCACCTGACATGTATGATCTTAGCTCCTCCAACAACCCTCAGATGTGCAATCTCATCCCAGTTTGGAGACAAGAAAGTTAGAGTTCAGAGGGGCCAAGCAACTTATTCAGAAAACAAAACCAAGACAAACAAACAAAAAAAGCAGTAAGCAAGAGAATCAGGAAATGACTCTTGTCAATATGACTCCAAAGCCCATTTATTTCCCATTACACCAAATAATGTAAGAGAATTATCCTAGTTTACATAATGAGTATCTGGTACAAAGAGGTACCATGAAAAAAATCCAATCATCACTGAAAATTATTAACCAATGCACGAGAAGTCAGGAGAGGTGGAGGCCATGTTTCAAAGTGGAATCACACCCAGAGTTTGTAGATAAAGAATGGCTAGGAGGAGAATATGGGTCAATGGGTTGGCAAAGTATTTGTGGGATTGTTTGTGAGTCCTTTTTCCCCTATTTTATAACCTCCACATCCCTACGGGAAAGGCAGCAGTAGAAATGTGTGTCCCTAAGCTGAAGCCATGGAAATATCCTCTAGAAACCTGAACAAAATGTCTGGGAAGAGAAGGACTGCCAGTATGGGGTTGGTGTCTCACAGGAGGGTGTTCCCTACTCTTGGCATTAAGGAGAGGCAGAGACAGCTTGCTGAGTTTTCCCCCAAAGCATCTCCTTACATTGATCAATATGCAGGAATTACATGAGCATCCTTATCCAAGGTAAGCAGCATGTTTGGGCAAGGAAATCAGTCTTGTTCTTTCATAATGTATATGAAGAGCAACCAAAGATGACCAGTAATGTGAGGAAAATTTGCAATCGAAAGGAACAAGACTGAGAGGGAAAATAGAAAAACTGACCCAAAGGAAACCATATTTTAATGAAAACAAATTGTACACTATTCAACAAGAACAGACTGTTATAAAATGAGAACTAAGCTCATTAGCTAATGTATGCTAATGAAAGAAACCAGTCCCAAAAGTGCAGCTACTGTATAATTTCATTTCTGTCTCATTCAAGGTCAGGCAACATTTAGCAATATAATGGAAGTCAGAATAGCAGTAGCTCTAAGGGGTATGGGGGAAGCTACGAGGAGATGAAGGGTGTTCTCTGTCTTACTCAGAGTGATGTTTACACAGGCGTTCACATATTCAAATATTTACCAAGGCTGCATGTCAAATATGTGTAGATCATGCACTTCATCTGTGCATTTTATAAATGATATTAAGAAAGTAAATTGGAATAGGTTGGGGAGGAAATGCTGGGGTCGGTAGTGAAACCAGACAAAATGCTCACAGGAAAAGAGCAATGGACTTGCCTTCAGCTCCGTTAGGGACTGCAAGGACAGTTCCTCAGTATTACCAGAAATTTTCAGATGACAGATATTTGCGTGCATGTGACAAGAAACCTTAAATGCTCATATTCATGAACATACCTGCCACAACTAAGGACGTTCTGACAATGGTTTCATAATCAATTGCAATGTGCTGTGATAGAAAAGCAAACGTACCAGAATTATATTCACAGAACATTGACTAAATTTAGTGGTGTATTTTTTTCTAATGTTCACCATAGGCATTTGTTTTTCTATCACTGTCATTTAATTTATTTTATATATTTTTTCTTTTTGTAAAAATAACTTCTGGATTTAAAATCTGCAACCTGTTTTTCCTCCAAAACCAGTGATGTGAGAATGGATGGAAAAATAGTTCAATTTTCAAAATTTTATCAGCCCATTTAGAATTCTAATCTTTCATTGCCCCTCACCCACCTCCGTCTTTGTATCTTAAAAATATAAGAGGAAAATTTTAGGTGCTTAACAGTTACAAAAAAAAAAAACTTCACAGCAATTTTATATGAAATTGTTTCAAAATCAGTCTCACTCTATACTTAAACAAACACACATACAAATGTACACATGAAGATGGAAAACTAAAAGAAAGAATCTACTATATTCTATATTGGTATTCCCAACATTTTCGACACCAGGGACCACCAGTGTTCCTATGAGAATCTAATGCCAGGTGATCTGAGGTGGAAGCTGAGGTGGTGATGCTACCACTGTGGAGCAGCTGCAAATACAGACGAAGCTTTGCTTGCTGGCCCATCGCTCACTTCCTGCTGTGCGCCCCAGTTTCTAACAGGCCAGGGACCAGTACTGGTATGCAGCCCACAGGTTAGGAACTCCTGTTCTCTATAACTTTCAATTTATCCCCAGGGAAGTGTGAAAAAACTGACCATAATCAGAGTGAAAAACATAACCATAAAATATTCAGAGGTTCTTTGTGATAAATTTTAGATCCCCTATTTGAAATATTGTTAATAAGCTGTGGACCAGAAAAAATAAATGTTTCTAAGCATATGAAAAATAATAGGAATTCACTTGGATAGAGGGAGATGGCAGGTTGTTCTGGAAAGAGAAGAGAGTATAAAAGATTGATTTTATGTTCACCAAGGAGATGTAAAAATAATGAAGAAAATGAAAGAAGTAAAACAGATAGCAAGAAAGAGAACAAAGACAATTTCCTAAGAGAGTGAGGATGGGTGACTATTGGTTTTCAAGTCAGGCAATGCTCACCTTTCTATATTCTACCATTTACACCAAATACAGATGCAATTACCACTGAATACAAGCAATTAGTTTGAATGACAGCTGCTGAAGACCAAAGGGGAAAGAAACACTAGCTGGCCTTACGACTATTCAGCTAAGAAGAGGTTTTCATGTCAAGAACTACACTAGTGTGCCCAGCAGGCCCTGACATGTGTGTTGGCATGGGTAAAGAGGGTGCAATGACAGAGGTAAGCCAGGGTGCCCTGGACTCAGAAGAAAGGATTCAATGTATCATGCTCTTTCTTCTCAGACATGTGACATTAGGTGAAAAACTTCTCCCCTTCCACATCAACATGTACAATGTGTTGTAGATTTTATTTTACTAATATATAATTACTGAGTACCTGCACAGTGACTAAAGTCTATGTTATCCATTCCAGGATTCAAAACAAAAACAGAAACACAACTAAGTATGACCTCTCCCCAGAGAGAGCTTATAAATGTGCTGGTAAGAAGAAAATGAACTCAGGGAAAACTGACAAAGGAAGCAAAGTAGTTACGTGCTCTTGGTTCCTGACACTGAAGCGTTTCTGCCAATGGCTTGGCAAAAAGTATTTATACGAAAAGAAAAAGAGGGGGTGAGAAAAAGAGATTTTCCTTTCTTAGTTGTTAGAAGGTGATCAATCAAATTATAAGGGAGTTACTGATCATGGATAGGCAAGGATTGAATCAGATCTTGCAAAAATACATTTATAGACAGCATATAAAAACTTCATGGTGCAATTAAGAAAAAGATGGAAATAGTTTGAACAAATAAATGCTAGAAGTCTTGTGAAAAACAAAATGTATAGGATCATGGAAGCTCAGAGCATTTGAAAGAGACCAGCCCTACAAGGCTGCTCAAAGTGAAGTCCCTGCAGATGGCGTGCCCTCACTTCACACACTCATGAATTTGCACCAGTCAAAGGGAAAGCAAAATGGAATAATAACATATATGGACATTAACGAGTACTTGCGGGATGCCAAAGGTTATTGGTATCTCTGGATAGTACTGAGCTGAAAGAAAGCAGCTAAGCAAAGAAGAACTGTCTGCTAAAAATTTCCAAAAGGAGGCTGAGTCTGAGACAGCTGGAGGAAGATCAAACTCAAGAATCAAACTCAAGCTTGCCTTGCAAGGATGAAGATGTTTCAGAGCTATAACTTTGAAAAAGAGCTTCTGTAGCAACTTACCCATCCCGATGTGTGAAAAGCAAAGAAAGAATGGGTCAGAGGTCCTGAGTTAGAAATAGACCAGCTGAGAGCCGAGTCTAAGGCCAGACAAAATAAAAAGTGGCTGTATTTGGGGAACTGCAAGAATTTTTGCGGGCAGGGATGATTTCAGTGAGCCAAATATTTAGTACTTAGTAAGAGCTAAATCTATTGTGCTGACAAAGGAAGTTTCATTTAGTGACATGATTGGCAGACACCTTAATATTTTCAAATCATAGCTTGTCTTATTCCTATTTAAGACAGATATTTTACCAATCATATTTTATACATGAGCCACATTCTCAAATATAATACATTAGATGAAAAACTGCCCCCTATCCACATGAACATGTATAATGGGTAGCAGATAATATTTCAGTAATATGTAATCACTGGGCACAGTGCATAAGATTACTTTGTCATCTACTCTAGGGGAAAAAAAAATAGCCAAGTATGGCCTTTCCCTACAAGGAGCTTATAAATGTGCTGATAACAAAGAAATGAACCCAAGGAAAATTCACACAAGAAGCAAAGTAGTCATACACTCTTGGTTCCTAACACCAAAGCATTTCTACCACGTGTTTGGCAAAGGATGAGAGGTATGGATTTCAGGAGTTCACAGCAATGACAGAGAAAGACGAGTTCCAGCCCAAAGGAGACAAATTTCCAGTTTAAGAGATTAGATAGATGACAGATAGATTAGATAGATAGATAGATAGATAGATAGATAGATGATGGATAGAGAGAAAGAGAGATAGACAGACAGACATGCACATATACACAAATATATCAACATGTGTATACATATATATATGCATATTTTCAAATATGCATGTGCATATTTTCAATATATGCATATTTTCAAATATGCATGTGCATATTTTCAATATATAAAAAAATCCCACATTCTGTAAAAGAAGAAACATCATAATCACCTTATATCTCACCACTCAACCATGGTCTACAATATATTGGTACATTTTCCTTCTGGTCTAGGGATATTTGAATGTCTAGCATTTATCAGATCAGAGAAATATGCATGGTGAAGCTGTTCAACAGTGTTATTAGACCCTGTTCCTTAGTTAGGGTCCTTTTTCAAAGGAGATATTTTGATAACGGCTCTAATCACTCCATCCAATGAATAAGAATTGGGACTTGGCGCCAGATAGCACTTTATTTCTTTTTCTATAAACAAGATTACAGATAATAACATACGCATACACATGCACAGACACACTATCATTACAAACAATATTCTTGCATTATAACCTAAAAATAATCTGTTGAGCTTTTTTGAAACACCACAATTTTGCTTAAAACAAACTACTCAAAACTAATACTTAGTGTGTGCTCTTGTCTACAAGCCCTCCATCTCAATTAAAAGTGAAAGAATTTAAGCCAACAGAATCATATACTTCGAGTGCCCAGAGTAATGAATATGATCCTGGTTTTCTTTTAATTTCCTTTATAGTGCTTACAACGATCCAACGAAAATAAAAGCAATCTAATATTCTTCTTAGAAGTCTCTAATCGGAAAGCTTTGAAATGGTTTTCAATAAAATGATTATGCCTTCTTTTCCCTGAAGCTGATGACATTTTCAAAATGTCTCAATCAAACACCATGTCTTGAGAATGTGCCATATGTTTTCATGAAAATGTGGCAATTATTCAAGTAACTCTTTTACTATCGTTCTCATGTTTCTCTGAATTTCCTAATTACTTGTAGCACTATATATGTGAGAAGATTGAGTCAGATTATTTTTAAGAGAATCGCATCTGGTTTTGCATTTTCAAATTTAGCTAATCAAAGAAATACTCTGCAATAATCTAAACCAAACCTCAGATATATCTTGAGACAATTCAATTTTTTTTCAATCCTTATAAAGGCTTCTAAGGAAGCTACTAGTCAATGTCAAACTTTCCAACCCAGGGTTTCTCAACCACTGCGCTACCGACATTTTAGGCTGGAGAATCCTCTGTTGTAAGGGGCTGTCCTGTGCATTGCAGGATGTTCAGTAGCATCTCTTGCATCTACCTTCTTAAATACCAGTAGCAGACCCCTCCTCCCCAGGTCTGTAGATATTGCCAATGTGTCTGTAGATATTGCCAATGGCCTTGGAGGCATAGGCAACATTGTCCCCCAATGTCGAGAAATTTCCCCTGTGAAGCAGATGTTCATCAGTCTATTTGCTCAATGCTCTGGGTCCTTTGAAATCAGCATGGAAGTAAACTGACTACTAGGAAAACTAAAAAATAAAGAACAAATGGCCATTTATCATGGAAAAAACTTTAATGATGAAGTTACCAATTTTCTGACCCCAGCAAAACCAGTCTAAGGCCTAAAATCTCTAAAATATGTAAGAATTTGCTTTCTGTATACTCTCTGTCACCGCTATTCCTTATTCTCCAGGAGGAGTTGGGTGAAGGTATAAGGTGAGAAAGCAACTTCCATAGTTAATAATCTGCTATGTGTCCCAAGTAATATCTCAAGTTTCTGAAATATCGTGGGTGCAAAAACACTTTTAACATCATAACAGTCTATCCATGGATTTATTCTAAGAAACATAAAGTTTTAACTAGTATATCCCAGTTCCTCACTCAGTGATCTCTGATCTTAGTTCCTGGGAATACATGAGACACACTGTGGTCAGTGAAGAGAAGACAGAGAAAAGTAGATACTTCTGGGAAGTCTCTATATCTATATTAATACTGATATCAATATGGAGATGTAGATTATAATTATAGACCTGTTCCTCTATAGCAGTTCATGCACCATGCTCTCCTGCTCAGGAATTTTCAGAAAACTTGCTAGTAAATTGTTAAGATTGAACACAAGAGTGAAATTCTGTTCCTGCTGAAGCAGAGGCAATAAATACACTAACCTGTGTGTGGATTCAGAAGGATGCTTCCAGGTGGGATGCCTGTTGCAGCTTCGAGTGGAAGGAGGATGTAGCTGGTGCTGTTGGTGCCAACCTGGCCCCCCATTCCACTCTCCGGATAGGGTACACAGCCAGGAGAACTGGCCGCCACGCCTGAGACCAGGGGTGTACTCTGGAGAGGGGGATGGGTGCGGGACAGTGATCCTGACGAACCGGCACTGCTGGAAGACTCAGAACCTACAAACAGAGAGAGATAAAAACCAACAGATCGGTCAACAGCTCTGGGTCTAAATGCTTACTTTAAATAACCCATCACTAAAGAATTTGAGGTGAGTACTGTAGGATGAGATTAACTAATGCCCCTCCTACATTTTGGGCTTACATTTTATTGAAATATTTGCTACATCTTTTCCTGATGTATCAATTTCCTGGGAAAGGAGAGATAAAGAATAGTTTCGTTCAACCTTCTCACATGCCACTAGGGTGATAAATTAGTAAATAAATGATATCTCAAAGTTCTGAACCCAGTGCCTGAAAACTCCCATCACCCTGAGTAATTAATGCCATAGAAATGTCTTACTGAGCTGTCATGAGAATAAAATGACTAGGATGGAGATTAAAGACACTGAAGTGTAAGGAGGAGTCCTATGATGTGCTGATTATGCAGATGGTTCTTCCATATCTCTAAAGCTGAATTTCGAAGGCCCATAGTCAGAAATAATCTTTTCCCTCAGATGGGAGTAGAAGAACTAGATCGTACTTATTGAGAGTGCTTAAGATCTGCACTGTATTTCACATATTCATAGACGTCTTATTAACATAGCTAAGACGTGGACCAAAGACAGTTTGGCCTTCATGGCAAAGATTGAGCATCCTTTATATTACATAGAAGAGTAAAGACATGTGGATGTTTGTGGACTGTGGATTTCTCAAACACGTAGGTAACTGGATCAGTGAGCAGAAGCCCCCATGGTGGAGTCTAGCCCCAATCATCTCCCTCTCCCTCCACTGTGGATAAAGAAATATCTACTATATCCCATGTCCTTTAGGCACTAGCTGCTATTCACTGCAGCTGGACCATGGGACCCTTGACCATGGTTGTTCTGGGTGGTGAATATTAACCAGAACATTGGAGAGAAAACACACCAAGAAAAATTTCTATATCTGGGAATTCAAACTAATAGATGATTTAGATGATATCATAGGTTGTAAGACTGTAGTGCAAGAAATTTTTAAATTACTAGCCCACAAATATTAATTTATGTCATTAAAAATGCATTCTTCAGTCTCATTGAAAGGGAACATATATAAGGAATAGTTAAACTGGAAATCTTTTTAAATAAGTGATAGGAATGTACCATGCAACTGCAGAGAAGAAAGACAATGATATTTCTTGAGCATTTAGTATGTGTGAGCACTTGAATAAAGATTAATAATAAGTACTATCACTGCCTATATAGATAGGGAAATTGAAGCATGGAGAAGTTAGATAACTCAAGTCGACCCACATAGTTAGATAATGACAGAGCTAGGATTTGATCTTGGCAGACTAATCTAGATTTAACCATGACTCAACTGCCTCCTGAAAGCACATGTATGTGTATACGATGGACTGGCCGAGTGTTCTCAGGTGAGGATCTTCTCTGCTTTTTCCATGACTTGATTATTAATAATGATAAAGTTTCAAGTTAATTCAGGATGCTCCATCTAACTGGTTTAAAATACTGTTGGGTTTCTGAATAACACATGGGAAGAAAATGAAAGGATCTAAAAAGACATTTGAAAATGCCAAGTAATTTGAGACTGCATCACTGATGTTATGACCCTGAAGTCACAGCCCCAAGGCAAACTGAAGAGTTTGTCTGAAGGCTCCCCACATATGACTTGATGTTACAGTACAAGTTTGACCCTAGTACAGAGAGAGTCAACACTAATAGCAGCAGCAGCAGCAGCAGCAGCAGCAGCAGCAGCAGCAGCAGCAGCAACAACAACAGTAATAATACAATAAAATTTCCTGCTAATTTTCATAGCATCTTCATATTGAGGATAAGAACTGATCATCAGAGATGTTAAGTAAAATTCCTAAGTGTACTTAGTATGTGGTGGATTCTGAGTTTAAACTCAAGCACCGAGAATCTATGGACATGCTCTAAGCCACCAAGTTTTCTCTAGAGTCATTCAAAAGAGAACCAAGTAGAGACAGGGCACTGAACAAGCCTGTGCCAAGTCCGAAGGGATACTGCACAGAAATTCACTGCTACTCACAATGGGGTGCCTAGAAGTTGAAGCCAGACCCTAAGGGACAGCTTGTGGGAGGTGTAGGAAGAAGACAGCAGGGGGCTGGGTGAGAGACTCAGGTAGACATTCAAGAGAGAGGTGAAAGAAAGGAAAAAAGAGAACATGGGAAAAGATTGAGAAAGAGATCACAGGGCAAAGCAAAATGGAAAACTGGGAAGGGAGCAGGACAGAGGGGAAGGGCATGGGCAGATTCCCAGGGAGCAGGGGGAGCGGTCACTCTCCAAGGGGGAAACAGCCTGAGTTTGGGTTCTAGTTCTGCCAGTTACTAGCTGTGTTTTCCTCAGGAAGTGACTACTTCCTTGGACCTCAATATTTTCTTTTGTGAAATATAAGCCACCAGCCTAGACAAAGTAATAATGAGGATGATGGCCTTAGAAGTCCCCTCAGCTTGGCTTGACTTTAGACAAATTTCTTCCTGACATAGGCCTTTTATCTCCCTTTTTAGAGCATTTCTGATCCCTTAAGATGTAAATATTCTCCCAGCAATTTATTAGTTTTACAATCCAGGAATGTCTACCTTAAGGATTTGGGCACCATCCTTTGAAATGTAATCATCAAGAATAGTGCTCTTATTTGCCAGTTTCTGTGGAAGGTAAGAGTCTGACTCTGATAAACACCAATCCGCAAACACAGATGGCTTAATCGAATTGACCAATCACCTCTCTAATGTCCTCCAGTACTCTTCCACAAGCTCACTTATAAACTCTCCTGTCTTTTGTTTCAGTGGGGTTGAGTTTAACCTCTCTTCCCTATTGTGACAGTCTTCACTCTGATTGCCATAGTTGTGAATAAAGTCTTCCTTGCCTGTTTAACTCCTCCAATGCAATTTCTCTTTTATAAGGACCCTGAACCATAAGTATATTTTTTTCTGAATTCAAGAAAATGTTTCGAGATCTAGGGGTCAGAGTTCAGTAGAATAACCTAAAGCTTCTGAAATTACAAGAAGGAAGAGAATATCCAGGATGTATTTGTGTAGTGATGAAAATAAACATGAGGAAGAGGAAGTGATGGCAAGACGAGATGTCTTGCGTCGGTTCCAAAAATACTCTAGGGTGTAGACAAGAAGGTGATAACAAGAATATCCTTGCAACGAGAAAACAGAATACTAGGCCATGTAAAATTATTAAAACAAAGCAGAAAAATATCTTATTTCTCCAGAGCAGTTGTTCTCAAAGCCTGGTCTTTGAAAAAGGTCTGTGCTTTAAGAAATCCTTCATGTGATGTTGATGCAGCTAAAGTTGAGAACCCTTGCTCTGGAGATGAAGAGAGAGAGAGATGATAATAAAACCATAAAGTCTGGCCAATGTGGAAAGAAATAGACGTTATACTCATTTTTCAGCCATATCACCTCTCCCAAGAAACAGTGATTTCCAGTGCAAGCACCACTCAAGTTCTCTTCATAAGGAGGAAGTAATGATGTAATGACATCATCTACCTCCATAGGTGTGCACTGGACACCTGTTGGGTGACCATTCCTGTGCTCAGTGTGGCGGATACAATAGTGGAAAGGCAGCCCAGGGCCCAAGAGAGTGTGCTCGTACATCCAGATTTCAGTAATACCCTTTTATCCAAATGTAAGAAAACATGTTTCCTATCTGGAAAAACTCTCATTATTATCTATTTAAAGCTCAAATCTATGTAATTAGAGGAGGAGAAGAGTAATGTAAATGTCACAACTCCAGACTTGGTTTCCGAAAGGTCAAAAGAAAGTTTGTAATTCCATGGTGAACAAAAGGAAAAATGGAAACTTGTGCTTTTCTGAAGCTCCATGACAGCAAAACTGACAGCTTTGCTTCATAAAACCATCTTGGGAAATTGTGAGTTTGTTTTGACATCCTATCTTGATCGCCTTTAATTTTTTTTTTTTTTTTTGCTTTCCATTTCTGCACCTTGACAAGCTTTCAAATGGAGACACTTAGATTAAACGAAAAAAAAAAAAAGTCTGAAAGACTTACAATTTCTAATCATTCTTCAAAGAACATGGCATTTTAGCATTCTTGAAGTGTTATAAATGTTTCCAAAAAGCTTTGCTTTGGAAGTGATTGGGGGTGGGTGCATGGAGATTAATTTAAAAATCCTAAGAGCTCTTTTGGTGTGCTGAGATTTTTAAGTGCACCATTTAAGGTACTTGGTTTCTGCCTTTTAAGGAGATTTAAAACTATTTAACCTTTCTTAGTTTACAAAAGCTTAAATGCACCACTGTGGATTTTCTTGACTTCAATTGCTGTTATAGTGGGATATAAGAGCAATTAATTAGAGTAAGAAATCAAGAATTCTCCAATTGGTGAATAAAAATGACAGAAGGCAGTGTGAGCCCACCTGACTCTTTCCAAGAAGTAAGATATATATGGTAGTGACTATGACTAAATGCTATTAATTTTCTGCCTATGTAGGAAAACATGAGATAATTTCTCAGGAGGCATTTGTCAACAACATAATTATGTTAAATCATTAGCATAATGAATCTAAATTTCATAGAATCCCCCCTAGTGTGAGTGACTCTTGGTTAGGAAAGCAGTCAGTTTAGGACAGCCCATGTCTAACCTCTGGTTGGTATTGTCCATTTACCATCCTCCTCCTGGCCCTGGCCATCCACTCACTTGCAACCCCAGGCCATAAATTTTATGAGGTTTTTAATGGTGAATGTTTGAAAATAAGTTGAAAACAATGATGAGGAATTCTTGGGAGACAGAAGAGCTAGTGATGGCAGACCATGAGGGTCATTTTGCAGACTCATTTGAACACCATAATATTGATGCTTCCATTCATTTAAAGTTGTTTCAAGTTAATGGTTCTCCTAGCTCTCTCATCTTCATGTACCTCCCAAAGACTGTTCATGCAAACTTGAACTATCTACCTCAAAAGATCACTTATTCACTTACAAGGGAAAAAACAGGAAAAAAAGATGCATGGAAACTTTTAGGGCTCACTTTCCTTATCTACCAAGCAGAGAGGAAAACATTAAATGGCAATAATAAAAATAAACAAGAACTAGTTTTTATTGGAGGCTAATGACTTGCCAGGTGTTATTTGAATTGTTCTGCATGTATTAACTTCTGGTCTTAACAATAACCTTGCAACATCGGTGCTATTATTATTCCTATTTGTAAGATGAGGAAACCGAGACATAAATAGGTTAACTAACTTGCCCGGGATCATACTAATAGTGTGCCAAAGCAGGAATGGAAACTACTAATATCATAAGTACTTACAATGTGGTTTTAAGTAATGAATCACAGCATTAATTTCTTTTAAAAACCCTAAATTTCACAAAATAGTTGCCATGCACAGGTGCCTTCGTAATTATTTTTATATAAATGATTGAAATTAAGCTTAAGTAGTCTACTGGAGGAGGGTTAGAGTAATATTCCATTATAACCTATATTTTATAGATAAGTTAACTTGAGATTAGAGAGGTTAATAATTAGATCTAAGCACACAGCTCGCAAGAAGCAGTATTGGTATTTAAACTGCACCTTCTGATTGTTCTGTCTCCCAATAATTAATATCATCATCATTAGTTAACTCAAGGTCAGAGGAAATGGTAGAATTCTGAAAACACCACAGGACATAAACCCCTTCAGTACTAACTACCTGCTTTAGACAGCTTCCCGGTACTCCTGGTACTGGACGTGCTGTCACCCCTGGTCAGCACCGTGATGCCCCCAAAACTCGCCGTCTTGGTCATGGCGGGCTTGAGATTGCGGTTGGAGCTGTCAGAGTCTGTGCTGCTCCAGGCCCTTTGGTGATCGGACCACTTGAGTTCGTTCTCAGAGCTGCTCTGCCGACTCCCGGACGTTCTTCCTGAGCCATCTCTGTTGCCCCTGAAGCACAGCCATCAGAAAGATGCACAGGCACAGTGTGACGTTCCAGGAGCAGAATGGACACAGAGCGGGACCTTTCTTGGAAGAGTCATCTACACCAAACCCTTCCTGTCAACCCCTCCATTAAGCCTGTCGTCTCGCAAACAGTGCTGCAAATACCTCATTGATGCACAGACAGATAACACATCACACATAACACTCATGTTACAAACAGAAAAATAACTAAACCTAGAAATGTCACACAAGTCTGCCAGTGAAGGACAAACTAGAAAAACATGATATAAAATATAATTGTTAACTTCTGTTGTAGAGAGGAGAGGGGGATAAATTCTCCTCATCAAAATGAACAATGAGTCAATATTTAGAAACAATTATGATCTTGAATAATCCTAAAAGTAGTTCCCACCTAAGAAGAGTTTTGTCTCTCCCTTCAGCTTTAAATAATTGGAAAAATGCACACAGTTCCAAGAAACCATTTCTTATTTTCTAACTTTATGAGATATATATTTGAATTTATTAAGGCTTTGATGGACAGCACAGAAATCACAGAAATTACTCTGTTAACCTATGGTGAGACTTTTGCTCAGTGAGTGTAACCTTCACGGGCAGAGGAAAGAGCCTTTTAATCCTTTTCACATGGAAAAGTTTGTGATAATATCAACAACAGTGTAAACAGTATACTGACATGAAATGTTCTAAGGGGATCAATGGAAATAATAAAAAGGCTCCAGAGGTGAAAAAACACATTTGTTCGAAATTCAAAAATAATGAATGTATTGGAAGAGAACCAATAGCCGGAAGTGAATTTTGAAGACTCCAGAGAATCTGTAAGTAGTGTGCAAAATTGCATGTCTTTTCTAGAGTAAGTTGATGAAATTTGCATTTTCATTGGTTTCCAATCTGTTTAAAGTAACTTAGTTAATATTTTCAAGGCTTTTTCTGCAGTTGGAAATAATGGATCATTAAAATATTCTGATTCTCATGGATTACAAATAAGTAAAAGGGACATAAATCATGGGCAATAGATAGAACCCCTCATTTCATATCACTATGAAACATGACATACTCATTGGAGATAAATAATGTTAATAAAGTCTTCTAAAGACAATAATGAACTGTTAGAAGTAAGCATATCTGATTGAAACACTGACCAACCAAATTGTACAAGAAGTACACAGAAAATTTTAGGTTTTACTTCAACTTTACTTACTAAACTTATAAAAATTTAAGACAGTAAATAGACCCAAGAGATAATAAAAACGAAATAGCTAATATGTGATATGAACTTTGTAAAGTGAGGGGAGGAAGTGGAACAGAAAACTCACAAAACAAAAAGCACTCAGCGCCCTGCTATCTTTTGTCACTGTTTTCTTATAAACACTCTCTGTTCCCAGTACCTCAGGATAATCGGTTTTAAAATAAGGACCATCTAGAAAAAGACAAGTTTGCAGAGTAGGAAGTAGCAAACACCTAACCATGGCCAGGTGACTTTAGTTCTTAAGCTCCTTTAAAAGTCATGAAAGACAGAGGGGGTAGCGTGGAAGAAATCTCATTTCTGTTAAAAAGATTAGCAGTTTTTCCATTCTTGATTGTTTTCCTTTCAATCTCCAAATTCAACTTCATTCTTTTCTTGTATAATTCTGATTCTTTTGACTCATCTTCAACAAAGCCTGGCTAAATCCTTATTTAGTAGTTGTGAATGCACAAGAAATGTGACAATAATCCCACTTGTAGCTACTCTGTTATAGAAAAAGATCTGGAGTGCTCCTCAGCATACAGGATGCATCCTAAGGAAACTTTCATGTGGGAGTGATCATAACTAATTCTACTTCAACAATCCCTCTCCCCATGAGATCCGCACCTCCATGGGAGAATTAAGACTTCCTCTAAATGTCTGTGTGACTGAGCCTTTCTCCACAAAGGAAGTGTCTACTACTATTACTGAGTGCAAACCAATTTGTACCCTTCACTCTGGCAAAGCTGTTTCTTGGACACTGGTAGTTCCTGTAGACTTGTGTCGCAACCCCTGGCTAATAAGGCAACCTAAGATCTCCTTTGCTTCTTCTACCTCTACTCCACCACCTCAAATCTTCATTGTGTATCAAGATCTGGGCATTTTCAAAGAGGAAATTTAACATGCTGCTTTAGAGACAGCATTCATGAGATTTAAAATAATACCTCGAATTCTAGTTTATAATCTCTAAATTTTGTAATGCTCTATTGATTATTCTCCTTAACACAAGTCCAGAATTAAGCTTCATATCTATTTGAGTGTGGAATCACAAGCATCATAAAATAAACCTATCCACAGGTATCTTCCCAGTCCCAGTGCCTGCCTACTGGTAACCTGAAGACAAAAATAATGAGTTGTTTTGGTCATCAAGAGGAGTTGGCCCTCTTACATGTAACTAGAATGGGACCCTAGAGTAGCGATAAAGCATATACTCTCAGTTCTCTTTCTGTGCTAATTAATATAACGGATAACAGTTATTTTCTTTTTTTGCCTGAACATAACATTTTTTTTCCCCACCTTAGGTATGATATACATTTAGAATTACTTTTACTGTTGTGTGGATGGCTCTGTGCCTAATCATCTTCCTAAGTTTCTACGCTTGATTTAGGTGGGCAATGGTGTCCAGATTTGAGAGAGCTGATCTGAGTAGATGGTAACTCTGGCTAGGGATTATATTTAGGGCTATGTAAAATTAATTGGCCTATAAGGGGCAAGAACCAGTAATTTATCTATATTGCCGAAACAAACCAAGTCATGGTATGTGAGCGTAGAGGTCCTGGTAAATTCTAGTTCTCTGGGTTTTCAAGGGGAAAATACAGTTATTTTCTTAATCTTCAAGTGTGAAAGTATCTAATGATATAAGAGGAAGGCATTAAACTTTGTAATTCAATCTAGAAATATGAAGGAAGTTAAAAAGAAATTTTCTAAGCATACAATCCATTTATTTTTCTTAATATTTTCTTTTTTCTAAATGGGCAAAGGTTTTGTTTGTTAGTTTTGCCTTTCCTACAACAGAGATGAATTCTAATATGTCTAAAAGCACTAACATATTAATATATGTATTAGGTATTGAGTATACATAGATCACTACATATCTTCTGTTTTGTAAAGGATGCTAGAGATACATTTAATAGAGTATTGAGAAAATGGGCATGATCCTTCTGCTTTCATGGAGTTTCTAGCCTAGTTTACAACTTAAAAAAATATTATTATAGTTATTAAAATCTAACAATTATATTATATATGATTTAATATATTATAGATAATTATATATATAGATGTTCATATCATCTATTACCCTTATCCCACACAGATCTTGCTTAAATAGTTCATTATAATTGGAAGCAATTCCATATTTTCCTTTAGAAATAAAATCTGTGCTTGAAAAAATACTGTTTGAAATATTATGATGGATATTAGTAGCTAAAAATCAACTATGCAAATAGAGTTATCATTGATTTGTTTCCAGTGTTGAGAATGTATATATGATTGCAATCTGTCAGAGAAATTTTAGCTCTATAATTCACCAAAGTTGATTTGGGAATGTTAAATCTGCGTGCTTCCAAAGTTAGCCTTTAAGAAATAAACAAAAAATCAGAGGAATGATCCTAAAGGATTGTATCCAAAGTAATGGTCTTTCAGTCCCACATCTCACATTATCCAATATGGCTTCAACATTAGCTCTGTAACAAGCTTTACAGTGAGATAACCAAACATATTTTATTTCATGAACAGATATTTTACACTAATACACTTAAATTTAACATTGATTTTGCCACATAATCTGAAAACACAGTTTTAAAAAAGTAAACCATACCAACCGAAAGAGCTGTCTTTTCTTATAGGTCTCATTGCATATGTTACTGTCTTCCAAGACCCTACTGGAAATGAAAAACATGATTTTTATGATATCGAATCTAAGGATACTCAATGGATGTGTATTCTACTATAGTAGCCCTGTCTTGCAAATCAATCCCATATACTGTTTTATTTGCATGATGTTGAATTGTTCCATAATATATCAATGGCAACATGGTTTTCCCTTTCCTAGGATTCAAACACTGACGCTAGATAAGGGAGAAGGAAGAGAAGAGAAACTAGAGGAAATGAGAAAAAAAACTGATATAGATATAATTGATATTTAATTAAACATATTAGTTGTGATTTTTTTCTTTGAATAATATTAAAGTTATTCTTTATTTCTTGAGTATAGTAAACTATTGGTATTCCAAAGGCAGGAATCTAAGAAATACATTTATTTTTTGTAGGGAATTCACTCAATTAAATTTTTGCTTTGGGGGAACATCAAAACTTATTCATAGATGCAATGCACGTACGTGATCAATTATTGCATTGCCGAATATAATCTAATTTGAATATAAGGGACAGGTAAGTACATTAGCAGTCTTTTTATACTAAACCCAAGTAAATGAATAAAATTAGAGAGTAAAGTAGGAAAAAAATGATTGGCTAGAAGACTAGGGAATAAGATTCCCCATTAAATAATAGATGTTCACTTAATCTTATGAGTAAGGATATAGAATTTTGGAATGGTTCAGAATCATCCTTAGGATGTGACTGCTCATGGATTCTTAACTTTACTGTAAATAAAGAATCCATCTCTGGCTCTGCATGGATTTTTAAGGTCATTTTTGAATGCCTAACGTAGATTTGTTTTCTAATTTTGTCTCTTCTAAAAGAAATCTATTCAATTGAAGTACTTAGTTACTTGAAGGTTTCTAATTGCTAATATGAATGATGGCATTTTTTTTTTTCACAAATCATTTCTAATACCCAGTGTAAACTTTCTCCAAGCACTGGAATTTAATCAAACAGCCTCCCTTTTAACCAGTTTTATGGGGGCACCTATTAAGCCGACACCTGAAATAAAATAAACTACCACATTTTTAATAGATACCATATTTCCATTCCATGCCCATTATGAAGCATCTTTAATGTAATTAGTACAGCAAATATGAAATTCCTTAATTTCCCTTAAAAATCTGCCATTAAATCAGTGGAGCATTTTTCATACCTATGTCATTTTAGAACTATTTTAAAAAGATATATGTTAAATTTGAAAAATTTCTGCTCTCATGGTCAAGACTTTGTATACATTTTATAACCTATTCATTTCATCACAATCACCTCCCCCTGCTAATTCCCAAGCCAGGTGTACTGCTTAATGCAGGCCAGTTTAAATAAGAGTTCCAAGTTAGGCCTTTTGTGAAGACCGATAGATTGTTTAGAATGAGAAATTTAAACAATATTATTCAAATTATTATTTGCATAACTACACACAATTATGAGGCATGAGAAGTGGCTAATAATACCAAATATACAAGTACTTTTAGCAGTCTATTCAATAAGCCAATGAAACTGCAAGTTCCTGTGTGGTCTCAGCATTTAACGCCTGGCACAGGTGATGGAAATCACACCTTTGAAAAAATCAGGAGTTGAGACTTTAAGAAAAATATTTAAATTCATGTTTGGAAGTTACTGAGAGAAGTTTTTCCCCCAATTAAATAATTTTTAGACATGCTAAATAACATATATGTGTACATATATATGTGTGTTCACATAGATATATGTATTTATTTATACATATATTCAAGCATGCACTTATATATGGGATATATATATATACATATATATATATATATGAATATACAGGACACAAATGACAGAATTTATTCCTCTAAAGACATGAAAAAGCAAATTTTGTTTTACCTGTTTTCCACAAAAAGGCTTTCCTGGGAGCAAACTGACTGAAAAATAAAAAAAGGCATTGTATCAGACGTTCTGGATATGCTGAGGGATCCCAAATCCTTGCCTGATTTTAAAACTACTTTTCTCCTCCAAGGAGAATTAAGAAAAAAAAAAAAGAAAAAAGAAAAGAAAAAAGGGAAAAAAATAGGTTAGAGTTAAAAGTGGAATTATTCTCATGCAGCACACAGTCCTTTCCCTCAGAGCATCTCCAGGTTTCAAACAGATTTAGCCCGTTCAGAATCAAGGTCAGGAGAGAGAGATTGTGAATGAAACTGCTGGAGGAACATGTGGCCCTCGTATCCTGAGCTAGAGATTTCCTCCAGGGCTGCGGAGATGCAGCCACCAGCAAGAGCCAAAATGACAGGTTCAGATCAAGGCAGAGCATGCATGCTTGGCATGATCCACCTGAGAATGGGAGAGCCGCAAAGCCACAATCCTACAATTATTAATCCGCAATGATAAACGTTCACAAAATAAACAGATTGACTGCAAGACTCTCAAAACTGAAGAGATGCCATCAATCAATCTTAAGGGGAGAGGGGTAGAAGACAAGTGAAAACAAAATGAAGCTAATTAGAAAAAAAAAATGTCACATTCCATCTAAGATTTCTTAGTTTTTCACACAGAAAAACAACTGACTTCTTAGCTTCCATTCCTGTAGCATTCATTTCTCTACTATTTTGTGTTTAATACACAATGTAGGGAAGATAAAATCCATCATCATTATATCTGGGAGAAAGGCAGACCAAATTAAAATTTAACAAACAGAAAAAGAGAAGTCTCAACAAAATATGGTGCAATGGTCCTAAAATATAGAGACTGTTTTAAGAATTAACATAAAACCATTTTCAAAGTATTGTGTTTCTAAACATAAGTATATACACCACATTATAGTATAGATTTTCTAAATGATGAATTAGCGACCTGCTAAAGGGATAAATAGAGACTTAACAGGCCCACTTTAAGGTAAAATAAAACTAAAGAAATAAAAATGACCTTTAAATATTGAATTCTTGAATTCAAAGATGTTGCTAATGTAACCACCTCTCAGAGAGGCAAGCAGGAGATTGATTTCTCGTTACGTTTTTCCTTCCACTGAGCCAAAGGGCTTGACTGGGCATAATTTCAATGAGGGCATCTCTAGAACCATTTCTGTTTTAACCTCTGTACATTTAACTTACATCCTGAATTTCAGGTGTGTCAAAACTTTATTTAACAAAAAGCAAAATCTTTAGTCAATTAAGAAAAAAGCTTTTCAGAAAATATCTTTTTTGGGAGGGGGAGGGGGGACATTTAATCTTATAAAGGGAAACAAATAAAAATGACATGCCACTGACATCATTCCTGTGAAGTTCTGTTCATAGTACACAAGCTATCCTACTGTCTTTATTTCTTTTAGTTTGCTTTTACTACTGGCTTGAGTCAAGTCATAGCATGTGAAAGGAGTGAGATTGTCTCAGAGACACATTATGAATTCAGCTCTTTGCTACTTCTCAGCTCTCGTCATCAGAAAGAGGTCAGTTCCATTTACAATGTTCTAGCTGGGTACTGGAATTACCGAGACTCTACTATTACTTTGAACGAGTTGATCAAAGACATACTGACCTCTTCAGACTCATTAATCAAAAAGCATTTTGGGAAGAGTTAACCAGCCTGAACTTTTTGAATTAAAAAAAAAAAAAAAAAAAAAGTACCTGCAAGTCAAAGATAACTTGTTCCAAAACACATCTCAAGTATATTTTTCTGATTTTTGTAGAAAGGTCATAAAAAATCATCTCATCATCCCTCCACCACTTTTTTATAAACATGACAGAGATGGTTATGGCCCATGATTCAGTAATTGATGAATACAAACTTAAAAAATGTAGTATTAATAACTCGCACATTTTAATAGCAGAGGAAGGGAAAATTGTCACAGGAATTAATGCAACATTCGAAGCTGTCACTTTTGCATTCTCAGATATAAAGGGCTCATTTTTTTAAGGAGAAAAATAATTTTGCCTAATGGGTTACAGAATTCTCTCCCACGTCCCACCTCCAATCCAGGTGGCACCTTGTGCCCTATCAGTTCTCTCTGATATAATCACAGCACATGCAAAAGGCTGAGCTCCTCCCGAGTCCTATTTATACATAAATATCCTTCAGAAATTACCCTCTAGGCAAAACATGTCTTTTAAAAATATATTGTTTTAACAACCTAATTTTCCCAAAGCTAGCAAACTTGCATAAGATTAATCATAAAATAAACTGAAATTCTTGCCAAATGAAACACGAATTATATTTCCAATATTTGACTACAAAAATGCATTTATTTATGATTTGAGTACTAAATTGTTGTGTGCTCTGACTTTGAACAATTTAGTTCTCAAATCATAAGTAAATTTGTTTTATCTCAAAATGCTAAAATTTTCAAACTATATTTGAGAAAATCTCGAAGTAATCTGCATATTTTGATTGTGCGCCTACATACAAAAGCACACACATACAAAAACCTTAGACACCAAGATTCAGTTGTAAAATATTCAAGAACATATCTAATTTTAGAATAAATTTGGATTTGGCTGAAATGTAAATACCACGAAGTATTTCCCTATAACTCTCTAATGTAACTTCAAGTAAGAAAAAAAATTCTACTTAAGTATATCAACATTTGAACCTATTGGAATGACTCCACCGTTTAATAACTAGCAAGGAAAGCTGGTTTTGTTACCTAAAGTTTTAAATTATGAAAACACTAAATTAAAGACCAGCTAAGAAAAAGATTAGATGTCTGTAACTTAATTTCCTTATGCTGGATTCTTTGCATTCATTTTATAATTGACTTAATAGAGTTTAATTATTATCTTCTGCAAGTCAACAATAAAGATCATTTGGGGATCTTGGATAGATGAAGGGTCCTGTCTTCATGTAAGTGATCAAAAAGATCTGTTGCTATATGTATTCGAGAAAGTTCATAGTGCTGTTATGTCCTTGAGTTTGTGTTTTTAGAGGGGGATGTAGTAATATCCTATTCATACAGGGTCACCCTCAGTGATCCTCGCCTCTGGTCTTTACAGCCCCATGCAGTACCTCTCAACCATATAAGTGATGGTCTGTATGTCCAACAGAATACAGCAGAAGGGAAGGCATGTCACTTCCAAGGTTAGGTTGTAAAAGACTGTAGCTTCCATTTGCTGCCCTCTCTCTTTCTCTCTTGGATCACTTGCTGTGGGAGGAAGTTAGTTCCATGTCTTAAAGACACGCAACAGCCTATGCAGAGGCCCACAGAATGGGTACTGAGATCTCCACTTGCAGCCAGCAAGGAATGAGGCCTTCCAACAGGTGGGTGAGATGGGAAGCACAAAACCACTCCAGCCAGCCTTTAGGTGATTGCAGCCCCAGCTGACAACTTGACTGTCACCTCATGAAAGACCTTGAACCAGATTCACTCAGCTAAGCCATCCCCAGATACCTGACCCATGGAAACTGTGAGATAAGAAGTGTTTTTTGTTTTGTTTTATTTTAAGCTGACAAATTGGGGATTGTTTGTTAGGAGCAATAAATCTCTGATACAAGGAACACCTGTGGTATGACTGCATTGTCTGCAGTTGTTGAGTAGGGAGACAGATGCTGGGCATTTTTTCTCCCTCTAGAAGAGTGGCTCTTAGCCCTTTAAAGGTCATAAAAAACTTATAATATAATAAACATTAGAGATTTTTTCCTTAGAAAAATGCATATGTGTTCATGAACATATTTTACAAATGATATCAGAGATTTTATTTAATCTCTGAAGCCCCTCTGTGATATCCTCTGGGTACAGAATACCAGCTGAAAAACCTCTGCCCTAGAAGAACCGGTGAAAAGTAATATGGTAAACAGGCCAGAGCCCCAGTTGAATTAGTAGAGCTGGAAATGTTGGCTACCAGACAGCCTTTCAAAGGAGCTCACACCTCTATTCCTGGGTAGGCTATGGCAATAGCTTGGCACGGAAGCTTTCTCACATTTAAGTCTGCTTTTTCTTTAAAACAATGTTAATACAGTATATAGCCATTCGAAGCTTTAAACAGCAACACTAGCCTCCAATCTTTAACCTGAGACCCAGGTCACTCTCTGCGATTCTCCTTAATAGGGACATAGGGAAAAGAAGTTATGCTCATGAGACTCCACAAAGTACAGAAGCACAAGAGTCATCCTCCTTGCCAGCAGGTGTCACGATGTTACTTTCTGTAAACTTGCTCTTGAATATCTTGGAATATGGCACAACTTTGGGGGGAAAAAGTATAATGTTGTTTGGACCACTAGGGTTTGCTTTTGAAAATAACAATTCATTCATAAATTATATGGCTCGCCCGAACCAGAGTAAGAGGAAAATGTGTGAGAGTGTGTGTGTGTGTGTGTGTGTGTGTGTGTGTGTGTGAGAGAGAGAGAGAGAGAGAGAGAGAGAGAGAGAGAGAGAGAGAGAGAATGAATAAAAAATGAATGGGCCTTCAGAAAAGTTTCTCTCCATGAAGGGCATCAGACAGGACATGCTACCTCCAGTCCACAAGAGGCACCCTTACACTAGCACAACAACATAGATCCTCTCATTACTTCATTCTTGTATCCAGCAAACACAACTAAAGGCTTCACATGTGTCAGGCTGTGCCATCAATAATTCTGACCATAACGAAAATCTAAGTAGTCCACACATGTGCAGAATCTTCTAGAGTTGTACCCAAACATCATCCAACTACCTCCATCTCCCTCTGTCTCACTCTTCTAATTCCAGACTTCTGGACCAGATCGTTCAGTCATCAAAACTTGATTTTAATGTATCTGAGAAAGGCAGAGAGGATCAAAAGAGATAACAGAAACCTGTATAAATGCGAAAGAAGGACAGAGTGTTGCTTCCTCTGCAGCTTCATATTAAAGGATCCAGCACTCACCAGAGGGTCTAGGAAACTGATTTGGGCTTGAAGCCTCTAAGGACAGCAGTTCTCCATGCTAAGCACCGAGGCCTGAGTCTCTAGGCTGGCCTCCATGAACAAATCACAATGGGAGGGCAGATGCCCCAGCTGACTTAGTAAGGCTGGAAGTGTGGGCCACAGAGAGTCTGCACAAAGGAGCTCACACCTCTATGTCTTCAGAGGGACAAACCCACGTTTTAGGAGGCTGCCGAAGAATTTTATAGAATGGAAAAGCTATGGCAATAGCGGCCCTTCTCATTTTCTTATATTTCAATCTAACTTTTTTTTTCACCCTTCAATTTTAATTTAATTTAATTACATTTTATTTTCACCACAGTGGGTAAAAGGATAAAAACAGTCCCTACCACATCTTATTTGTTGGGATTTAAACAAAAGATATTTTTTAAAATCATTATTCCTTTGAAGATTATTCAAAGAACTAATGTTTGAAATCGAGGGGGAAAATGAGTATTATTAAAGTGTGATGTAATAAAATGTCCATATTTATTTTGAATGTAATACATTAGTGTGTGTGTGATCAATAGACTCTTCTTTCTTTTGTTTTTAGTAATTCCTCTGCATGACGTTGGAATTAAAAAGACAACAATGTGGTATCTGCTGGCTAACATGGACATAAAAGCGATTCTTCAAATCTGGCAACCTGTCTCTGTACCGAAAGGCTATTTAACTGGCCAAGATTATACCTCTCTTCCCACACAGGTCACATCCTAGGGACACACGCAAACCCCTGACAACTTTTCTATCACTTCCCTGAACCAGGATCCTTTTCCAGAAACACCTCTAGTTTGCTGCAGTTCGATTTGTTCCCTGGCTCCAGCTTCCTTCGTCCCTGCCAGCTCACTGTCTGGGGAATGAGGCTGCCTTGCTGCTGATGGAAGGACCGCACTGAAGAGGCAATTAAAACAACTACTCACATCGTGTGCAAATATTCTCTCCCTCACTCTCTGATATTCCTCTTCTCTCTCTTCAATTGATTTACTTCGTCTGTCATCTCTAAATGGATGCATTCTGTTTTGCTGAACAGAGAAAAGAAATCAGGAGGGTTATCCAAGTTGAGCTGTTAGAAATCTGCAGTTAAGCAACTGTCAGCTGAGAATAATAAATGTTCACTTAAACAAATGAACAGTCTCACTCCCTCTGGTCCCTAAGGAAGCTGTGGTGGGGTACATGTGTGCCGTGTGTGCATGACGAGCAATGTCAGGAGATGTTTGCTGCTCAAGGTTGCTTTCTTGCTGGATGTAAGTAGCCTGGGTGTTTCCGGAATGAAAGACTTGGATGTGCCTCAGGTGTTCGGCCAGTTCAGCTGTGTGATAGTTCACCAGTGATGTACTCTGTTACCTTTGCTAATCTGAGTGATGTTGACTCCTCAGAAGGAAGAAGAATGTTGGTGAAAAAAGAGGAAGTGGCTAGGTCAAGGTGGCTAAGGGAAGAGATGGCTCTGAAAACTTGGGGACTGGAGAAACTGAGCAAGGGAGTAAAGAAAGTAATGGGTAGAAAGGAAGATGTAGACAGTATTTCCCTATATCCTAACTTTTTTTTTTTTTCACTCAGTGACTGATCCTGGGAATTGCATCTGGCATAGAAAGTAGGAACTAAATTTGAATTCTGTTTGTTGATTAGGGTCAATATCAAGAAATCTAAGCTAACAATTCAAAGAACCCAGCATGAGGACGACTCTTCCTCATCCTTTCATCTGAACCACATCCTGCAACTAAGCTACCCTCCCATTTCATTCTTATTATTCCTTATAATATGATCTGCCCTAACCACGTTCACCCATCCATTCAACAAATACCCACTAAGCACACAACACAGGCACATGTTTCAGAGTCAATGCCACGGTGTAGCTCGGTGGTGGTGGGAGGAAACGAGATACAAAATGATGAACAGGTTAAAAAAAAAGTGCGTCAGAGATGCACATACTGGCTTACAGTGACTCACTGAGAATAATTAAAATAATAACTTGAGTGAGATGCTTATTATCTTGCCCTTAAGAATTCTAAAGCAAAGTCATTTTCAAAAAAAAAATCTATTTTGATTGTCAGAAACACGAAGTGTAATTGTAATGGCATTTATGTAACTTTCTACTGTTCTTATTCTCATTTAAAATTTGTTTTCTTTTGTCATTTACTTAGTTTTCTTCCTAACTGCTCTGGATCCCACGTCCCCATCTACAGAAGAGACTTAGTGAAGTATCTCTACCCTTATTGAGGTATCGTGAAACAAGCTACTCTAGAACAACATAATGTTTTATCACAAGCGAAAAACACATAAAGAGAAAGTCCTGCTATGGTTCATGCAAAAAAAGCAGACAATTTACACGGACAATAAAACATGGGAAAGAGAAGGGTCGGGTGACTAAAACATAAACTTGATTCTTTCCTGTGAAGACTTATTTTAGGATAGTTGCAAAATCCACCTGTCCTCACCATAACAAGGTTTGTTCTTTACACCAGTTGGTCATCGGTCCGTTTTGATAATCCAGCTCAATTTGTGCACAACTGAAGGACAAAGCTGTAGGGAGTGGAACGACTGCCATAGTTACACAGACATCTGAAAATGCGACTGACAAAGCTTTTTCCAACAGCTTGGAGCCTGTGGCATCCCAACCCCCCAACACATGCAGCAGAAACTGCGCCAAGCACCACCCATGCAGCCCAACACAGAGCCATTGCTAAAGCAACCAGGACATGGAATTTTTGCTACCCATCGAATGCCAAAGGGGGAGGCAAGGTGGGGCAAGGAGGCTGGAGAGAGGACAGTAGTATCAGAGGCAGGGAGAGTTGGGAGAGGGAGAAAGAGACAACAGAGGAACGACAAGAACATCAGTCAGCCCACCTTCAAAAACAACGTCAGCCACTCTCAAACTTGAGAACCAACCTGATTGTCTTCTTTATCAATACTAGAGTTATCTCGCTTCAAGATAAACCGCTTCTGGGATTCTTCACCTTTTTCATCTTTTAAATGTTCACAAAACCTTTGCTCTGGTCTGCCAGCAAAGTAAAACATATCAATAAAAAAGTTTTTCCCCCTCTTTAAAGATATTTCTTAGTGCTGTTTTCCCCACTGTGGCATTCAACTTAAAAAAAAAAAAAAAGATAAAAGAAAAGTTTACATGTGGTTTTGATCCTAGAATCGCTGGCAATATACAGGAGGGTAAGAATATGTCACTTGACAGGTGTTGTTAAAATACCTTTGGCTGTTTTGAATTTGGAGTCTTGTTTGCTGTATGTTGCTGAAGTTAAAAAAAATTTTAAAGGCCTGTACATATATAGTGTGTAGATGTTTTCTATAGTTATTTGGACCTCCCTCACTCTTGAATTTAATCAAGTCCCCACTCATATTCCAGAACAAATATACATATTTAGAACTTGGGAGTAACACATTAATTCACCCATGTCTGGAAACTAGGAGAACACTTCCCATCATATCCTCTCTTTCAAGAGTCTTCTTAATTTATAGTGAGAAAGGATAATAATAACTTATAAATTATTTCCATCCTTCTCCAATGACAACTGCTCTGGAATCTGGCTCTAGGAGGCTCTGACATCCTTGACCATGTCCTGTAAATCAGTTCAGTAATTGTAGAAACTGGAAATATTTAGACTAAACAACTTAATGACTGATTAGCATGGGGAAAATGCTCCAGGCAGTTACACACTATCGATCAGTCAATTGATTTTGTTAGGTCCTCTTAATCATTTTGTAGTATTACAGGAAAGGGTTTCACTTCCTTTTTAATTTCCATAATCATCACAGCACTCCACAGAACTCAATGAATGACTTGGGTTTGAGTTCATCCCCAAAAGAGGTACTAAAATATTTGCCCTGGGTCGAGAAGCAGTTGTAATTTATGACTCTCATTTAAGTGTCTCTGTCATATCTGATGTATTACTTCCAAAGCCCAGTGGGTTTTCTGTCCCTGTTGGGTTCATTATGCATTCAGTCATTGGGAAGACACTTCACAGTGTCTGTTGTTTAATATGGGTGACCAGTAATTAAGGGAATCTCATCATTTTCTTATAGATCCAAAATAAGCAAATAGCACTTTAAAAACAAAGGATTAATGAGACATCCTTTCCTTAAATACATGTACATAAATTATAATAATACTGGTGAATAGGCACTAACAGAAAACTGGAATAATATCATTTATAACTACTAGAACTCCATATATTTGCAAAGTGATATCACTAGCTCATTCAATCCTTACAATAACACTTTTATGTAAGAGGAGCAAATACTTTTTGCGTCTTTTACAGATAAAGAAACCATCCCTCAGTGATCATTTTGTTTCCAACTTTATAGATTTGCCCACTAAGTCACAGGCATCAGTTATTCACGTCCATGTAGAGATGTGATTCAGTTTCTCTTGGCTTTTATCTAGCATACAGTGAGCCAGAGGCCCTCAAATTTCACAATAAAGAACAAAAACCCTGCAATGTAAACGTTTTCCACCAAAATTAAAATTTAATAAAATGTGACAATCTGGAAGTGCAAAAATGACATTTTAAAATCAGAACACTAAGGGAGCAAAGTAAACTTGTACTTTACAGCAAAAAGGCATGTACAGTAGAGAAATTAAACATTTTGGTGTGGCATAGTCACTTCGATTACTTGTTAGAGTGTAAAGTCTTATAATGTTAGCATGAAATAGTTTCAGCTCACTGTAAAAGATAACAATTCTCCTGGAATTTTTTAAGCATCACAATATTTTTGACCAATACTTAGATGTTATGTTGCTTTTCATGTAGCGAGTGAAATTAAGATATTAACTTAAATACAAATGCCGATTCTACCGACGCTAATTAAGTCCCTCCCAATTATCACCAAGCTCTGATGAACTCTAGTAAACAAAATGATTTGCTCGCTGCTAAATTTACAGATATGTTTCTTGTGTTAATAGTTTGTAAACGTTCTTTTAGAAATAAAGTGGTTCGAGAATGTGAACTTTTTGATTTGTGAGCATAAGGTGAATTTGCTTTAGATTAAATTATTCTTTAAAAAGGAAACCATTAATAGTGAGATTTCAGCATACTAATCACAGCTGGAATATAAGTTCTGTGTTGGTTGAGACCTTGTTTTTTAAATACTTACTCCTTGGTGCCCGGAACCATACCTGGCATACAGAAGCCCTTTGGTTTAATGAATCAATTTTGAGTGAATAAAAACTAACTACAACTGTATATAAATCACTGTAATTAAAGGACAGATCAAAAGGTCACTGAATAGGATATGTAGTCTTAAATTTTTAAGTTACAAAACAGAACAAGAGTTTGTTTAGTAGGGATATAAATTTAAATTTAGAATATTAGGCAGATCTTTAAAAATCAAATTTGTTTTGCTTCAGGTTGACTCAAAATACTCATGTTATTAAAGAAAAGTTTTTAAAATGTGAGGGTATCTTGGGAAGAAAGTGGACATGAGAGTCTTAGTTTTTCTAGTTTGGGAACTTCTCAGTTTAAAGTGTTATTATAGCTACGAGAGAGCTATTCAAACATTTTTGAAATTTCATTTGCGTTTCTTCATAGTGCTGGTTTATTTGCTATTCATAGCAGGACATATTTAGGAAAAATACATCCATCTCATAAGCAAAGAGTAGTCAAAGAGCTTGTTCTAATCAATAATGTCAATATTATTTAGAGTAAAAACATTTCTTACTCTAATATAAATTATGCAAAGTACATTCTCCATAACTGCTTTTCAAATATCTCATTTAATTTTTTTTCAAACATTAGAAACTAATGGTTGAAATTATTAATACTTTCATGATTTTCCAAAAATATTTTGAGTGATTATAAAATAACAATTTAAATTTTTGTAAAAGGAATAAAATGAACCTAATAAGATTTTTTTCCAGGTTGATTTTATAGAGAATTAGTTATTACTTTAGAGCTGGAGGGCAATTTGCAATTGAAACTCATGAAAACTAAAGAATATAGCTGAAGTATAACATGCGATTAAACTAAAAACTACCAGCAATGCACCATTACATTACAGCTTTAAAAATCCTTTTTATCACAAATTTAACATCATAGCAATATTATTTTTTAGCCATAAAATGACAGAACTAAAGTAATATATTATGACTTTAAAAAAAATGGGAATGAATTACTTTTAATGTATCAACATAAGGATGTAACTCTAAGAAAAACTGCCCCAAAGCAGCAAAATATCACGATATTTGTTAAATTAATGATAACTAGAGTTTACTACATAGCTCATGGCCACGTATCACATGTCTAAATATCTTTTTTCTAGTAGGTTTCAGTCCTTAACTTATTAATTCTACCTTTCTCTATATCATCATCAAAAAGCAGAGAAAATGAATTTAATATTTCTTCTTGAAGAAAGAGTTTCTTCTTTTAAACAACAACAAAAAAATTTTCCCACAATTCGCAACAGGTAATCACTGTGAAACTCATTATTTGTGTATGGTGAACAGCATTGGCATCCCCAATCAAATCTTTCAAAAATTAGAATTAACTCCTCGTTGTTGCTTATTAGACAAAGCTCATGAATTGAGAGGCAGTGTGACTGAATAAAATACATATAAAACAATCAAACTCTTCTAATCAAAGTAATTCCAATTTTAGTTGGATTTTTTTCACTCAAAGCTTAAAATAGATGAGAACTTCTTAGAATTATTTTTTAAATATTTTGACCTGGAAGCATTTTCAGTGATTTATTCTTACTTCCAGTTTCTCGAGACTTTTCTTCCAAATAGTTAAGCTTAATCCCTCCTTGGCACCTCCCCCTATGAACATACAATTTAAGAATTCAATTCTATTAAATATGGAGGTGTTCAAAGTCTTTGAATTTATACTGAATAACTGAAAGATGGTCATCAATATGCATAAATATCAACAAAAAGTCCACAGTGCACAACAGGATAAAATATTTTGGTGGTGTAAGACATCTGTCAAAAATAGTTTAATACTCAGACATATTAGAGGAGTCTAAGTGGCATCGTTCCCTTAATACTTTAAAATTTTCAATTACAATGTTTATAACTAATTTTTTTTCTATAAAAACAAAAAGAAAGTCTGAACATTTTTGTTCTTGAAGCATTTCACAATTTCCACTATCATTTTGTCATTTTATATTATTAAGAGACTAAAATGGTATAAATCCAATATAGGCAATGCTATCAAGTTTCCTTCATTAGCATCTTTCAAGCCAATGTTCTCAATTCTCTATACCTTTGAAAAATTCATTTTATTCTTCTCTGTTTTGATTGTGTACTGTATACATAAACAGAGACATGCAAACTAACATAGGACACATCTTGATCCTCCTGTTAGATAAGGCTATTCATGAGCAACAACAAAAGTAAGCAGAATACTCAAAGACAACAAGGATCTGTAAGACATTTTCTCTTAAACTGGTAGCCCTGCTCTGGCCAGCTAACTATGGGCATTAAGAGCCTTAAAAGTGTCAATCCATCATGACAAGTTGATTCCATTTCTAAGAATGAAACCAGAGAAAAGAGTAATAAATTAATACACAATTCCATTGATCAAGAGAGCAAAACAGTGGAAATCCATGGTGGACTGGTTGAGTAACTTAAAATATCTCCATATGTCACATGTAGCTTTATAAAATAATAGCCAATACATAGAAAAGCAATTTATAGTTTCAACCATGATCATATATATGTTGAAACTATAACACATAACAGTAAGAAACTAATAGCAGTAGTTGTCTGAACAGTTGGATAACAGGCAACTTTTACTACTAACCTTTTACATACTTGTGATTATTATAATAAATGTGTGTTTTATAACAACAAAGTAATAAAAGCTATTAGTTTATAAAGACAGAAAACAAATTCAACAACTTAAAAGTGGTTTGCATCTACTCAATGGATTATGGGCAATTACATTATTTTATTCTGAATATTTTCTTAATTTTCTTTATTATATTTTAAAATAATATAATGTTCTATATTATTTTATAACCAGCTAAAATGAACATTTAACCATTTTATTTTGTCAACCAATTCTTAATCTTTCTGCTACACTGCTACTTTAAAAAATACCAGGATTAATTGTGCTTCCTGCTTCTGGTCTTTGTTTATCATATTAAGATTTCCAATATATGTAAACAAACAACCAACCAAACAAAAATCACCTTCTTTATTGCTATCTCCTTCTTGATCTATAGACATAGAAATATGCGTTTACTAATGATAATATAATGATAATAAGTAAAAGTGTTCAATCTCAACCTTTTTGATTCCTCTCTAACAGGAAAATCCAAATTATAATGCTCTAGGAAAAGATAAGAGGGATTAGGAAAAAAAGAGAAATTATGTAATTTAAAAAAGAGAAAGAAATCACATGCAGTTAAAACCTGAAATATTATATTCTTTGTTTGTGAGTTAGGTATTTTTGAGCTGTATTGAGCCCAGTATTGGCAACAATACCAAAGAGACCTACATACCAGATGGATCTACTTAGTGTAACAAAACAGGCATATTTCTGCAAGTTTGCCTACAAATTGAGAATCTCCACAAATGAAAAATAAAAAAAGAGAGGTAGTACTGATATTTTTTATTGTGTAAGTTCTCCATTCTTTTATTTTAATATCACATGAACAATTAAAAGGCAGTAGCATTAAAATATCTAATGACTAGAAGCTCTGCTCCCCACAAAGCACAGTGCATTTTAGCATATAACCTGATAACTTTACATAAAATGGATGTGAACTAGCATACTAAATTTAAACAATTCACACTAAAGTTTGATACGCAAGCCTAACAAAAGTTTGTCTTTTCAAGACATGCATTATTGTGTCTTTTCTGCTCTGCAGCTTACCAGTGGTGTGACTTCTTACAAGTTACTTAACATTCCTATGAGAGAAGTGTTGTTTATTTTGTTGTAAAAATGGAAAGTAATAATACTTACCTTAAAGTGCTTGGGAAGATTGAATGAGATACAGATAATACAAGTAAAGTGCCAAGCTCAATGCCAGGCACTAATAAAGCGCTCAGAAAATGTTAGAAGCTATTATTGCCACTTTTCACATTTTTCTGAGTAGCCCAAATCTAAAAGTATACCAATGACTATTGAATCAACATTTACTTTAGTGTTAACCTTAATTATAATAGATTCAATCTGTACTATAACATTCAAACAATAAGTTTGATTCATCAGTTCCAAATAAGCAAATAACACTTTTCTTAAAGTAACATTTTCTTTGGAAACTGCTGAATATGATTATTGTTTCTTGGCATTGAAGGCTTTTGCTTACATATTATAATGGTGTGTATAAAAGTATTCCACTAAGCTTATACAAAAATATAGTATTTTACTTGCTGAGGAAGTCCAGAGTGATCAGTGCAGTTTAAATAATATAGTATGTTATGTATAGCGAATCTTTCTGTAAATTGTCTCAAACTGTATAACACAGCTAATATATTTACACACTTACACACAGTCTGTACTTATATACTATGTACTTACACACACACACACACACACACACACACACACACACACACAGTCGTGACCAAAATTATCCTGGCTCTTTAATAAACTATGAACAGTAGGTGTACACTTTCTGTAGTCTATACTTCTTTTGTTGAAAGCATGGTACTGAACAGCCGACATAGTTCAAGAACATGGGTTTGTCTCACTGCCACATATGCCAGAATTTTTAATCCAGTGTGTTCTGTGTTTCTGAGGGTTTGATGTTACATAGTTTTAACATCCATCTTAGTAAAAACATTGCTGAATTGGGTTCTCTGTTCAATTTTAAAAATAACTAAAAGCAAATTAAGACATTATAAGAAAACCAATGAGTGCCGGTGAAAAAACAGTGTTTGGGGTTCTTCTTGCTTTTATCATCTTTTCAGAGTATTGATTCTATTAACATTAGTTCTTGTTTCTCTAACTTTATGAGAGGAGCAATGGCTGAGTGGGAGGAGCAGTGGATTTCAGTCCTGGTCCTCTGTGAATTGAGTAGGTAAGATCATAACTTGAATCTCAGTTTTCGTTCCTATAAAATAGGTCAGCTTTATGTACCAAGAATGTTGTGAGCTAAATAAGTAAGTAAATAAATATTTTTAAAGTATCATTACTCTGTGGAAAAGCTTTTTAAAAGAAAAAATTGTACTATGAGTACTAATGTTATATATAGAAGGTTAAATGCACATTTCATTTCCAAAATTAAGTGGTAAATTACACATTCGACTCTCAAAGGCTCATACATAATTTCAAGTGGGGAAAGGAATACAGCAAATTTATTTTCTCTCTTCACAATATATTTCTATGATTTACCTAAATCAGCTATAGAACCTTATGTTCTGTAGGTATTTGTGAATAATAATATGAGAAAATGTAATCACTGAGAGAAATGATATGGAGTTTGACTAAAGTTAACAAATAAGTCTTACTTTGAGCCTGAGTATTGACTAAAGGACTAAGTTTCCTGTTCAGTAAACAAAACTGTTGGTTTTCCTGAGAGCAACGCAATTCTTAGTTAGGTTTCTGATCTTTGACTTTAAGTCAGATGGTTTTTAAGGCTATTCCTATGGAAAGTATAAATTTGTCATGTTTAAAAATGACAGGATGCCAACCAACCACTTGTGGATTTCTAAGAAGCCTTTGGTTTTCTTCAGAGGATTATTAAGCAAACAACCTTATTGAGATGCTGCTCAGTTTATTCATGGTGTTACTCAACATTCCCAGCCCCTCTCCAAAAAAAAGAAAGATAACAAATGCGGGAGAAAATCATAGCATTTTTTGTTTGGTTTCTTTTATTGGATATAAATGCAATCAATCACCGGCAGAGAATAAATTGCCTAAGTGTCAAAAACCAATGATTTCCATTTTAAGCCTTAGACTTTCAGGAAACTAAGCAGAGCAGATGTCCTTTGACTCTGAGATTACTGCTATCCGCTCCTCTCTGTGTTTGCCCCGAGAAGGTGGAAAGTCCCACTATCCTGCCTCTTAGTGCAATAATTATCCACCGCATCAAGGATCCTTAACAAAGTCAACTGGGCTCAACTGCTTCACCTAGAGAGAAGCCTTATTTATTACTAGAACAGGTTTCGTGATTCTTGTAATTCATCAAATAGCCAGCTCAGTTAATCATTCTTTCTGGAACAAACAAACAAGCAAAGTACTATAGTCACTAATACCACTCATCACCCCAGGTAAACACCCAGGTCCATGCTTCTCAGGAATCAGGGCATTGTGTTCTGGAGTCCCGGGCTTATAAGGTGTTGCCCAAACCTCTACCTTTGGACCACTATTGCAGTATGGGGCCTGTAACTATTCTCCTTCAGTGGATTTGCTATTTCCTTTCTTTGCTCTGTACTTTTAGAGTAGGGGATCTGAGGCAATGACAGTGGGTGGATATGAAAGACAAAAGAAAAATATTCAAGAGTTGACAACCTTTTAACATGAAAATTACCTGGGACTAGTTAAACAGTTACTCTGACATATGCAAAGATATTCACGTGCACAGAGGTTTTGACTGTGACTGATCTAGGCCCTTTGGAAAACACTAGTGCAAGCAGATGGTTTCTAGTCTCCAAATAATATATTCTAAAAATATATCCTTCTTCTAGAATGAAGAAAAGGAAATAAAGGTTTAAAAAAACTATCTAATAAAAGAACAATGAGCTGCTATGGGCTAAATGCATAGAAAATAAGCAAAAGAGAAAGTGTAGGTCAGAAAGAGAGATAAAGAGAAGGGCAAAACTCATATAAAAACAGACTCTCATATTTGTAGCATGTATTTTTTATAAAATCACTGTTCATACTTTTAGCTTCAATCTTAAATATCAAAAAAGTAATATTATAGAGAGTAAATACATTAATACCTTTGCCCCAAATTCCCAAGAGGTCACCACCTAATCTGACAGTTAACAAATGATAATAAACAGAAAACATTTAAAAATTCTAGAGAGTAAGACACATTTCTGGCGATATACTGGGGAAAGAGAGCTAGAACTAAAGGTTGAAAAACACAATATGGAGAATGTCAACTCAAAAACTCCATTCATTATTTTAATTTAAAAAAAGCAGTAAATTCCAACAAGAGGTGTCCCTAGCCATTAAGACCCAATTTGTGGACCAACAGGTGTGCAGAGGGGCTTTTGGTCACATTCATTCACCTGTTCTTACCTTGGCTAGCTCTGAGAACCAACAAGCTTGCAGCGCTGCAAGGGTAAGGTGACTTGCCTGTGATAAATCTCTAAAGCTCATCAGTTTGCTTGAATGAAGGCACCTTCTTGGAATGCCTCCCACATGAACATGACTATTATTTCCTACTCTCTCTGGACTATTATATCCTTACCCCCATGCCATGCTCTTATGGTATGGCAGAAAACCACAGAATATGGACAGTTGGGTTGCTCATAGAAATAATTTTGTAATAACAATGAATAACTTTATCTTCTACACTGACATTATCGATAAAGGTAGTTTTCTTTTTTTTTAAAGATTGAAATGGAATAGAGCAAGGTTTAAATTAAATGGATATCACTCCTTTCCAAATATCACATTTTGTAACAGTGATAACCACAGAAAATCAAGCAAGAACAATCAAATTTTAGGAAATATCTGTTATTTGCTGAAACCATTGAGTTAATCTTCAAAAATATCTTCTCTCTCAATTATTGTATGTTATCAGACAACAAAAGACTTAAGCAAGTTGGAATTCCCAAACGATCCAGGGAAACTTCTTGAGGATTTTGCTCAAGACGTTCTGGATGTTTTTAGTTTAAAGAGAGTTAGATTATTTAAGAAAATCACTCCTGGCATTTGACACACTGGTTTAGATTTCAGCCATACTAATCATTGCTTCTCTGTAAGTCCAAAATTGAACCTGAGTTTGTGCGTCATTTTCTTATTCTGTAAAATGAAACTCTAATTACTTAGGTTTTAACTATGTTTTTAAGATTAAATGAAAAAATATACATAAAATAAGAGGTAATGTACTCCATGCTAAGTAACAATCTGTCCTCAGACAAAAATTTTCCATCACAAAAGTACAAAAATAATATAACTGAGGATATTATAGAAAATACTGGAGGCGAGTACAGTATACACACAAATATATCTAATCCTCACAGTGTGTTGTCACGACAAATATTTTGAACTTCATGTGAAACTATTTTCTCTTCATACAAAACTTAATATTCTCAAGTCACCTTTTATAATTACTTGAACTGCCTACAATCTAGAAAAACAGGGATTGTGGGAAATAAATCCCACCAATACATAGCTGATAGATATCCATGTTAGAGGATCACTTTACATGTCAATGTAAGGTCATTGGAAAAGAAAAATTAAAAATTTTATGAAAAAATGCTTTCTCTCTCTCAGCCCTTCACTTATGTACCTTCCATCACATTTTTCTGCATTCCTCATCCATATTTTTCTGCTTTTCTCCCAGGCTACAATGTCATTTAAAAATATGCATTTTTGTGTATAGTCATTGGAGTAGCATAAAACTTTATACTTCCCAAAATACAAGACCTACAAGAAGGCACCTGAGGATTTCCCATCTCAGCCTTCCTCCTTTATATAAATGGAAACATTTCCATTCAATAATATATATACACACACACACACACACACACACACACACACACACACATATAAATTAATATGGTCCCAACAACCATCACATGACAATTGCCCCGATAGCACAATTTCTGAAATTTTTAGGAAACCAAAGGAAACCAAGACACCTAGGACTTAATAGACTGTTCTGAATATAATATTCCATTTTGAGCTTCAACTCCAACAGAACATGGCAACAGACCTTTAATAGTAAACCTATAACTTTCCACAGAACAACATTTCTTCTTTTCCGAAACCACCAATAATGATTCAGATCCTGAAAACATGACTTGTTACTATTTGAAAAAAGATATTTAATTCATCCTTTTCTAAAAGATATCAGCCCCTGACCCCCACACTGACCTTATAGAAGCCACTCAGAGAGGATGGTCAGAAAGGTGGCTGAAAGGAATAGTAGGACTTGACAGCTATGTTTTGAACATTATTAAACTTGGTTCTTTAGAAAATACCTTGAAAGTCCATGGACTACAACCATTTATTTATTTTTTTAAATTTAAGGATGATTTGACTCACAGAGTAGGGGCTAAAGGGTTCTATGCAAGAGCAGAAACTAAGCAGAGACTAAGCCAGCCCAGGCATTCCACTGTGGCAACCACTCCTGAAGGTGTTCTTTGTACAGCTCTCTCTTTGCTCTTCCTGAAGGCATAAACTTGAAATTGGCCATGAAAATTTTAAAACAGTTGGTGCTCTCCTGGAAACGAAGAAGTCTAATAATATGATAACTTGATGCCTGAAATAGCCAAGCTTAGTCCCCAAAATCAAAAGAATTAAAAGTTTTAAGGGACAAATTGTATCCTCTAGTGCAGGGGTCCCAAACCCCTAGACTGTGGACCAGTATCAGTCCGTGGCCTGTTAGGGACCAGGCCACATGGTAGGAGGTAAGCGGTAGGCGATTGAGCAAGGCTTCATTTGAATTTGCAGCCGCTCCCCAGCACTAGCATCACTGCCTCAGCTCCACTTCAGATTGTCAGGCATTAGATTATCTTAGGAGCACCAGTCCCTGGTGCCAAAAAGGGTGAGGACCGTTGCTCTAGTGGTATTCGGAAACTTGCAAGAATCACAAGGATTTAGAGAAGAGCTGGCCAACAGAACTTTCTGAAATAATAGGAATGTTCTGTGTATGATCAGTATAATATGAGCATTTGAAATGTATTTAGCCTGACTGAGGAACTAAAGTTTAAATTTTATCTCAACTTAATTTAATTTAATTTAAATGTAAATAACCATACGCAGCTAGTGGCTACCATTTTGAAAAAAGCAAGTTTGGAGCCAACACTCAATATTCACCAAGTCTTTATACACTACTTAATTTTCTCAAGAACTATTCTACTAGAAAACAGGTCTCAAACATGGTTACTAATATTCATGACTATGTGATTGCAAAATCAGTGTACATAAGAAAAAAATTCACTATCTCTACTAATTGAAACTGCATCAAACAATCTACTTGATGTATGGACTTTTCTCTTATGGCCTTTTAGAGAAAGAGAAGAAAAATAAATTAAAAGAAGATAATTGTCTGCCTATTTTGCAATCAGTGTACCCCTGTATTGTGGAATCTGAAAGTCATAGCAAAACTGGAATGGAGAATTAAAACAACATTAGCAATAACTGGGAGTATTTGATGGAAAGGGAAGATGTAAAGGATTAAAGGACAGTGACTTTTCATTTCTACTCCTATTCAAAACAGGAAGAAACGTGTGCCAACAATCAGATAAAGTGGACAGCTGATAAATTTTCAAATGTATTTTGCCAGCACAGTAGAATGCAACCACAAGACCCAATAATTCCAAAGCTTCAAGGGCTCTTAAACATTTTCCACTTCAAACTCTCCTGTGAATAAATAAGTAATTTGATGCCCAGAGAAGTGAGGTGTTCATTGTCCCTGAGATAATAGCCAAGCTCAGTCCCACATCTCCCAGTTTGTATTCTCTCTACTCTGACCTTCACTCTGGTTCCGCTGAGCACAAACTGGGCCCTGAATACAAAAAGAGCCTCATCTTCATCCCTACTTGTTCTAACCTCTGGTGAGCAGAAAATAAATAGTGTCTTAACCAGGCTGCTTTGCTTAGCACAGAAGTTCCCTGCACTAAAGCAGAATTCCTAAAAACTATGCAATTTACACAATTTATCATGCATACTGTGATAAAAAGAAATTATAATACATAAATGTTTTAAGAGGATGCTTTACATAGGGACAGTTTTTCCATTTAATGTGTATTTTGCTATAAAAGTAGTTCATTGTACCCTCAAAAGATACATGAGTACAAGAGAGACAGCTCCAAATTTCCAAAGCAAATGACTACTCATCCAATGCCATTGGTGACTTAATGGGACCATGAAAAGACATTAAGGTAGAAGCAAACAATTATTTTAAGGACCAAAAACAACCATCCTCCTTTTGGAGCTAAAACTTAGATATTATCTAGCTCGAAACTCTCATTTTTCAAGTGGAAAAAAGAATAAACTGATATGGTAGATTTTAAATGACTTGTTTCGGGTCACACAGCTAGTAAGTAAAAGAACTAGGTCTTAGAGGCAGGATTTCTGTCTCTACTTCTGGCGCTTTTTGTTACTCTAGAAACCACAAAAGATAGATGTCTACAAATCAGAAAAAGAAAGAAAAGGATGATTATCCTGCATATGTCATCATTATTTTAAAATGTGTGTTATTTTTCATTTGAGTTATATTTCGACATACAGTTTTTCATGTTTTTGTTTATAATTACATGGAGTACTGATAGAAGGAAAAAAAAATTTCGGGAGCTATGCTAAAGATCAGTGAATAAATCCACTTTATTGCCTGAATTTTATAAACTTTCCTAGTCCTAAGATAATCTTCTACAGATAAATGCCACTCCACTGCTGATAAGAGCAAGAGATAAATAACACTGCACATTTTAAATGTCACGTACTTTGAATTTTATACTGTGCTCTTATAAATGAATCCATAAGAGAAAAAGAAAATGCTAAATGAATATAGTGATGAGGCTTACATTCTTGTGCTGCTGGTCTTGTTGATGATAACAGATTTCCCTGTTTGATCCACGTTGTGATCCAACCCGAAGTAAGCTGCCACCCGATGGACAAGCATCCTCTGATAGGATGACATCTGAGGGAACTTTTTATAATGATTACTGAAAGAAAGGACACAAAAAAGGTGGAATCAGCACTTTTGCTTCTGGCCTAAAGGACATTTTACAGGTACACACACAAAACCATTTCTCTTTCATCCAAACCACTGAGCCCATTGCATCTCTGGCATCACTTAACATTCTCATTTCCAGAAACAATTTTCACTTATTATAGATTTATCCATTAAGTTATAATAAATACTTTTGTTTCATAGTTGCACATTTATATCACCAAAGAGAACTTAATATCTGTTGGAAAGTATTCTATTTTAGTCCATGATACCTTATCAATGGAGCAAGGCATAGGACAAATGATATGACATGTGACTGCAGATGTCTATCTGGAGATGTGTCATTACACAGTTTACACCGAAAGCAGCACGATTATTTCTCAGCATAACTGACTGCAGCCAGCTGGAGCCCATTAAAAAACTATAATAAAAATGAAAAGGGTCGCTTCTTGTTATAGCTACTCTATGCTAATCAGTGGGCCTCTGTTTATAGCCATTTTGTCAGGAATTTAACAAGCAGGAGCACACATGGTCCAAGCAACAATTCTCATTAGTATATAGCTCCTAACTCCAATAGAATTTCCATTTAACAAATCAGCAAACATATTAAACAATGTTTTATCTACACCTCAATCGTTCCAGAATGAATAATTAAACCCGAATACCCAACTAAGACACATCCTATACATTAACCGGCATTGCAATTTAACATACTTGTTGTCACCAATGAAATCAATAATTTCCTGCTCCATTTTCAAGAGTATCATCCTGTCCCTGCAAAATAAATGTTAAAATGAAAAGGTTTTATGCATTTCCCATTCCCAAAGACCTAAAAAGTTAATTTTGATGTATGGGAAAGATTGTTTTAATGTATGTGGCTACAAACCTGTATCTAACTCTGGGATATGTTGCTGTCCAATACATATGATTTCATTCTACTTAAGATTATTTCTCATCTTGTTTGTTAAGTATTTTATAATATTGAAACTTTTGTAGTTTTAGTGTTAATTAGTATATTCAAAGCATTAGGCCCACAAAACGCATCAAATTAATTGTGTATTTTAAATTAATATGAAACGAGAACAAAGCAAAGTCCTACTAGATGGTTATATAACTGCATTAAATCATAAATGGTTTTTTTGGTATTGATTTTTCTCTATTTTTTATCCTCTTAACCAGTATCTCTTTGTGACCACGAAAGCAGAATTTGTAAACTGTTATTTATTTACTGGGTAACTACTCAGGAATTAAGACTATCTATAAACAGTAAACAGACAAACTATTAACAGAGAAGAGAAAATACAAGAGATAGTTTAATACATCAGAGAAGGGGTTTGCACTTTACAACTCCCTTCTTAGAAGTGTTTGGATTAATGACTGTGCTTGTAATATTGCATGGGACTCTCCTAGAATTAAGAGGTGTATTTAATAATTTACCTGGAATTATTCTTTAATGTGTTAATCAGAAACTCATGTAAGTCTATGCCTGTGGAATCCGTATATTCTTGGCTGCAATCTGAAACAAATAGCAGGATGGAGTTGTCAGGAATGATGGTGAGGGGTAGGGTAGAAAAGATTTCCCCAGTCTTTCCCGTTTCCCTCCTGCTCAGGTAAATTTTAGGTGAAGCTATTGGTATGAAAGATACACATTTCAAAACTAGCAATCTGGCAGTATTATATCAGAATGAAAATTAGATTTGGGGATTGAGAACACTCAATAGATCCTGAGTGTGGAAAGACCCAACTGTCATAAGAGGGGAAGTAGGCACAGTCTGGGTGGGTGGTGGGTGGAGTCAAATACCACGTGTTCATCCTGTGCTTTAAATCAGCAAGGGCACGACCTCCACCTGTCAGATACTCAACCCACAGAGAGAGCTCTCAAGAGTTTGAGATCCCATGGAAACTCTCAAAACCAAGAGGGCAAAAAACGAAAGTTCTGTTATAAGACTATCTAAATATTAATCAGTACAAAACATAACACGAGAGGACACTAAATATTTCCAAGTCTTTCAAATCTTCTGATGCTGGTGAAATGTTAATTTCTAAAAACCATTTTAGAAACCTATACTTTCTTACTCTGCTATACAACTTGGGTTTTAGATATTCAGTAGTTGAAGACAATTATTTTTAGCAGATATGTGGTTATAGAGCATAATATTCGATATAGTTGTCATTCCTCAGCTGATCAGATGCCCTGTTCTTTCTCAGTTATTAAAAAAAAAGAGTCTACTGCAAAGCTATTTATTCATGTCATTCTTCATTTCAACTTAGTTTTGTTTTTACTTCTGTTTTCTTTCTTTTTGTCTTTCAGTTTTGTACAATTACATGGATGGCAATAATTTGAAAAGTCTGGATTGTAGGTTTGCAGTTTTAAAAGGAATGACGTTTTTTGGAAAACTTTTTATTGAAGTAGAAGTCTGTATATTTTAGGTGAGATATTAGGTGGCAGTGTATGGGTGGCAGAGACCAAATTCATCTGTGCCAGGTAAAATGTTAAGTGTGTATTTCATTGACATTGACACATACATCTGTGCTTTGGAGACGACATCACTTATGGACTGAGAATTGCTAATTCATTATCTGTTTTTAAAGATAAACAGGAAAGTTAAGGTATTATTGCTGTTTATCCGTCCAAGTTAATAGGACTAAAAAACCTGAATTGAGATCAGATTTATATTCACTGTTTTATACACACTTATCTTTGAAAATAGGAGATCTAAATGAAAATCGAAAAAAAATACTGGGTCCTAAAAATAATCTTTCTGGCTACACACATAATGACACCATGAATGGAAAAGATTTGATTTCAAGTTTACATCTTCTACACACACACACACACACACACACACACACACACACACACACACACAATTATGTTTGGTGGGAGGTGAATATGCATCTAGAATGTATTCTGTGAATCTATGTGTCTAAATTGAGTAAGTTAAGGAAACATTTTCAAATTCACCTTTTGATAACATTCTGATCTTGGGTTTTTCAGAGGATTTATCTTTGTTTTTATCCTTTTCTTTTTCTCTTTCAGAGTCATCTTTCCTAGATTTATCATCCTCTTGCAGGCTGGGAAAACTGGAAAGCTGTAAATGAATTGATTCCTGTTGGGGAAAAAATATAATAATTTAGGGCCAGATTTAATAATCTTTGTCTGGTTTCCATTTTGCATAGAGGTTATTAAGTACAGGAAAATGAAAGCCAGGTGCAGATTTTTTTTTCATAAATGGTAAAAAATTAAACCTGTCAGAAAAATAATTGCCCTTTAAGGTAAATTAAACTTCATAAGTCAATGGGAGGTCATGAGAAACATCTAGCACTAAAACTTTGCCTCATGAATATTCACCTTAAGCGAGTTACTTTCCTGTAGATCACAACTCTTATTTTCTCTACAAGTTTATTTTTAAATACCTGGGAAAAAATTCTTTATCACTAAGCTTGTATCATAGCCACTGTCATGTCTTAAAAAAAGAGGAGCTTCTTCAGCTCTTTTCTATAATTCTTTTTAAGAAGATTGGCACAAACACAAACAGACAGATATTACAAAACATAATTACAGAGAGAACAGACATAAATAAAGGCCTTAAGAGCCAATTTACAATAAAAAGTCTATTTTAGAACTGTATCAACAATACTTTTACTATTAAAAAATCATGGTATATAATTACAGGAACCTTAGGCATAAATTATTTTCATACATTGTTTACAAATGCCATTAACAAACCATCACAATATATAGCTATAATAAGCATTATTGTAGAATTATATTTTCCATCAATTATATAAAAATATTTAATATTATTTTGATTTTGGTATCAGTTAATCCTTTCCAATATGTAAGATTCTTTTAAAATAATGGTGTAAGATTGATCATTTATAGTATTGGGTCTAAATCCACTTTTATATTTATTCTGTACCGAAAATGAATCATTTTGTATTAACTTGTATATCAGCCATTTGGTTGATAGCATGTTCATTGTTTTGAAGAAGAATGAGCCAAATTATGTTTTTTAGTTTTATGAAAAACCTATGCTATGATTAAAACTATGACAAATTAGCCAACATTAAGCCCACTTGTTCTTATGTAAGAGATCATTTGATGGGAAAGCTTTCTTTCACTGGTGACATTAAAATTTATGATGTAAGGGAAAAAATATATTCCCAATGACTAATAGTGTTTCTCACTAAAAACTAATCTAGTGTTCATCTACATGTGACTAAATGATGCCTGTACATCCTCAAATTATGGCTAATCTGGGATTCTTAATGATTCTTGGTAAACCTGGCTAATCTAACAAGCATAAAATAAAAGTCCTCCAAAGCCAAGTTTCGTTTTGAAGAGGGGCGACATTATGAGTTCCCTGTTGAAATAAAAAGTTGCCATGGTATACATGATATAGAGAATGAAATAAAACGTTCTCGTGATAGATATTTATCTTAGCAGATTCTTTGACATTCACATGTTTATCGTGGAGATGAACGTATACAAATTATGTAAAACTGAGTGTGATTTGATTATAGGGTCTTTTATCACCTCATATGGGACAGAAGTGTCTTAGTCCACAAACGTTTGGCAGATTTTAGGGTTATGATTTGTTTCTACTTGCTAAGGAAACAGCTGGAACATTTCTTGCTCAGTAGACAGGGCAAGGGATAGGGAAGAATCAATTCAACAGTTCATTAGGAGGGAAAACTGAGGGTACCAGGCCATGGCAGTGGTCTCATTGCTTCTTCAAAACCAATTGAACCATTCAGCCTCTGTAAGTTTGAATCTAAAATCAAAGAGGCTTGGAAATATAAAAGCAAAAGCAGAGGCTAACGGACATCATCTACCAAAAAAATGGACAAGCTCGTGCTATGTGTTGACAAATACTATACTCAGAAAAATGCCTATCTGTTCTATACATAAATATACATTATGGTGTTGAAAGAACACACAAAAGTGCTGTTGTGTTGGTAAAAAACAATCTGTTATTTTTTAATATTTTTATTGATATGCTCAATAATAAAATACAAGTGTTAATAAATACATTGGTACAGGATAAGTTTATATCCAAGAACAGTAAAAGAATGATTCAAGTTGCAGTAATACACTGATAGGTAAAGAGTATAACATTAGAAAAGCAAAACTCCTTTGACTTAAGTAAGGACAGACTCAACCATCAGCTATGGGTCTGAGATCAAGTAATACAGGTAGCAAGAGTTTTTTCCCACACAGGAAAATGAAGGCAGTTTTCCAAATACTGTGAATATACAAACATTGGGGAAGCAATACAATCCATACACTGTATACTTCTGCCAGTGTTCTCTGGGATTCAGATCCCACACTTTGTAAGTACTGGTGGTACCTAATGAAGGCAGTACGTATAAGCTCAAAGGTCTGCTTCTTTATCCTCTAAAAAAGTAGCATGGCCACTTGCTTTTATGTGTGTCTGGGTATTTTCTAGCAGCCCCCTGCTCCCACCACCCTTCAGCCAGTCCAAAGAGAAGCTTGCAAGCTCTAATTCTCTCCTACAAAGCTAGTCTTGATTATTGAGCTTGGAACCAGCAGCCACAAAGCACCGTTTGCATCTTATTTCTCTGCACCAATTGTATGGAGAAACTAGACTTAGGTCCAGGACGAGCACTATGATACAGATGATCTCTTAAAAAATGTCCTCCTGGTACCTTGTCAAATGGGATAAAAAGCAGATTAAGTCCATAAAGGCTGTCCTCTGCCTGGCATTAGGAGTGGGGGAACAACTGGGGCATTCTTTCTCCCAGAGTCTGACGTTCTGCAGGGTTAACACATATCGTGTGCAGTACATTACAAGCCATCAATCAACATTTAATAATACAAGCCGCGATATTCACATGATTCCCCCTTTTCAGTCTCCATTAAAAATAGAAGCACAAATAAAATGCTGAAGAAAAGCCACACATTTCTCAGAACCCAAGTAAAATAAAGCTTGTGTATGAAATATAGTCATGCCTTACGACATGAGTGGCATGTTAAGAAAATGAGGCTAGGAAAAAAATTACTCTTAGGACAAAACCTATAAGGAATTTATTTTTGGTCCTTTTAAAGAAAGTGCTCTCAATGCTCTCTGTATCCATGAGGAGAATTTAGAGTATTTCAATTAAAGTAGAAAGAGAAAAGCAAAACAAGACCAAACAAAAATAATGATATCTTAATCAATTTTCCCTCCCCTGGGCTCAGATAAATCATTTTACTTTTGTCATGACTGCTCTAAGCCTCTGATAAAATAAGGGAAATATCAGCAAGACTATTTTAATAAAAGCTAATGTGATGCCTAAAAGGCAAACAATAATAAATATGATGTGAAGTTTCCCATTTTGTCACGAAGGGGTTTGGTTGGAATTTGAATTTTTAGAGTCTAATGGTCTTGCTGTAAGGAACAAAAATAAGTGTAAGGATATGCAGCAATATATTAACAATATTAACTTAAATTCACCATCAGTTCAGATTCATTTCTGAACAATTCTTCCAGTATTGAGAAATCTCCACCAAAGGCCATAAAAGTATTTCTCCAATGCTCAGTGCACTTTTTTCACTATTACTAAAGTTTCATAAGAGCCAAAGGTTGTGTTTCTTATAGGCAAATGCATCTGGGGGATGGGAGGGGTGAGAGGTAAGAATCTTCCAAAAGGAAGGAGATGGGACACTTAGGACTATATTTGGTTCAGTCTTAGCAAGAGAGAGCCTTTGAGGAAATTCAGCACTACCAGGCTTACTTTTTAAAGTTTTAATCTAAATTCTTTTGAAATCCTTTCCATTTGCAGTTTTCAGAGGGTCTGGAAAAAAACAAACGTAATACTCTGTGACAAACTGTTACACTAGTTTAGAATGTCTTATAAACAGGGGATGAAGCCAGAAACCCATTTCTTTCTTCAATTATTTTTTTCTCCCCAAAACACTGTCTAATGCCAAATTGATAGCCATGCACGTAAAGGTGGATCCCATTCATGCAAGTAACTATAGTAACAGGGGGTTGTACCTGATCCTGAAGATTTTCGCCTCCGGGTCTGGCCGAGGATTCTTCACAGACAGCAAGACTGCGAGTCAGTTTACCTTTTCCTGCTCCTGACTGGGAAGGGGGAAGAAGATGGAAGGAAGAGAAAATAAAGAAAACAAACAGAAAACATTCTCAGGGGGTCGAATCATCTCCACTTCACACAACATCACCCAATCAGATTTAAAAACTGAGCTTCAAGTCGGCCGCACAGTGTTGTCTTTCTACTTTGGCTCAAAGCACCCGACTCCTGTGTTGATGGAGACTAAATTGAGGGGAAATGTGAATGAATGAATTTAAGAAACACTTTCAGTAAACTGTGCCCGTCACATTGGAAACTCACAAAGAATGAATTGCTGCCATTTTGTGAAAATATCAGAAGAAGATGACAAAAAATAATTTCTATTAAAACCAAGTTTGGAAGGGATGTGACTAAGAAGGTGCTTCAAAAAATGCAGAATATGTCCTAACACCAGCACCTGTTTACTTCAAGGCAGACATCAATTGGGAAGCCTTAAACATTCACTCCACATTTTATATAAAATGAAAACAAAACAAGCAGCTATTTGTTTTGTAAAGCTCTGTCAGATCCGCACCTCTGAAAATGAGATCAAATATATACACTTGCAGATATGTGGACCCTAAATGCTCTAATGAAAAAGCACATAGACTGAGAAAGGAAGATAGTTGTGAACACAGCCCCATTAAAAGCAGACAGCACCAGTACAGCCCAAACGCACCACAACATCTACACACAACCATCTGAATTGTTGGCAAATCCTTGAACTCAGATGGGATATAAGCGATTGATATCCATGATATCAAGTCTATGTAGATGCTCTAGAACCTTACCTTTGACTTTCTTCTCTCTTGGTTCTGAGCCGCCAGCCGCCTCTATATGTTAGAAATAAAATAAAGCAAAATAAAACAAACAAACAATAAATGAACAAGGAGAGAGAGCGTGTAAAATGTGTCGCTAGAGTAAAAACATTAATAGTATAACAGCAACAAGGCATTGTAAGCACTGGGGAGGGTTCCTGCTTCCCTCACCCCCTAAAGTTTTGATTGTTGAACTTTAAGCTCTCTCTCCTTCAGCAACTGGAGAGGGGAAAAGCTGACCTTGAAGGCTTTGGGCCGCCATGTGGTTAGTTGCCTTTAATCACTGGCATATGAAAAGAGTTAATACTTTTGTAGTTTTGTTCAAAGAAAATCTATAAGAGCTATTTGCAAGCACAGTTTGTTTTCCCTCTACTAAATGTCTTTCTCTCATAACTCATGGCGAATTTAATCATGCTACTTTTTCAGCATTATCAGTTACTTCCAATGCCTCCCCTCCCTCCTTTGTAGTTCTCTCTCTCTCTCTCACTCTCTCTCTCTCTCTCTCTCTCTCTCTCTCTCTCTCTCTGAATTCCAGGGCCTAGTCTTGTTTGCTAATAAGAATCCAGCCTTAGCCAGCGCATGAAGGTAAACAGAGTTCATGTTTTTGATTTTTCTTAGTCTATCATGATCTGGGTCTTTATCTTTCCATGGAATAGCAAATCATTTTTAAAACCCAGCCTAGTCTAACGCTGCCTCCGGAGAAGCCCTCCACAATGTCCTTGAGGTGGTCTGGAAATTAATATGGAGATGCTGTATGCAAATCCAGTCATTAAATACATTTTTTGTATATTTTTCATTTCAAAAGGCATTTTTGAGCGCGGTTTGGTCAGGGGGGAAAAAGCAACTAATAATTAGGAAAGGAGAGGATTAGCTTCATGGATTTTCTATTCATTTTACTAATCAAACTCTTTAAAAAAAATAAAAACAAACCTTCAAAGTTCTCTAAAAATAAAAGGAAGGAAATAGACACGATGGTACGAGAAACGTATTTTTTTTCCAGGCTCACCTGCAATTCCAGCTTCTCCTCTTCATCCAGACTTTCCGATTTAACAATGCCATTCTCTGGAGCGGCCCTTTCCTGCTCTGTCCCGCCTTCCTCCACTATTGTCTGGTTCAGGTCCCCTTGCTCAGACATTCTCTCAGATGCAAATTAAAATAGCAAGGTTTGATGCCCTACAAGGTTAAGAGGCCAGAAAATAAAGTCAGCGCCAGTGAAGTATTTACTATTGTTCTTGAAGTATTTCATTTCTCCCTTTACCGTCAACTTCAAATGAGCAGCTCAGGCACCCCTAGCAATTTTACACAAAAAAAAAGAACAAGAAAACGAGATCACAACAAGTACCCAAGGCAAACACAGGAGGCAGATTCGGTTGCCCTATCCACAGTGGCTCCACACACTTACACAGATACTTGCGAATCTATCTTGCCATCAAAATGGGTCACAAATCTTAAACGGAGGCACATAACTCCCACACATCTAACAGGCCCTGTGCCTGACTACAAAGTAAGAAAAAAAAAAAGAGTATTTCTCTAACCCCTTGAACAGATGACCCTCCACTTGTGAGTCCAGAGGTGGCCTTGGTGGCTGCAGCACCTCTAAGGCGACTCCAAAACTACCTGCGCGTCTTAATCATAGACAAACTTTTCTAGGTGTCAGGAACACAGTACACTCTACAAGGGGCAAAAATCAGTTTAAGAGGTACTAATTCGGTTATGAATACAGGATCTAAATTTAGCAATCCACCTTTCAGGGCCCACGTTTTCAGGCTGCAAACTGACAGCTACTTTATTAAAAGCGTAAGCCCTCTTCCAAACGCCTGTCAGTTGCTGGTGTGGCACAGATCCTGGGGAGTCTCGGGCGGGCAGGCGGCGCTAATGAAGCTATCGCTGCAACTGAAGTCCGCTCCTCAGGGCTCACAACAGACTACTATGCAGACACTAGAAATGGCTTTTCAAAGTCAAAGCCTGTTATTTATTTATATTTCCCCCTACCTCCATAAAAAAAACCTGACACTTCTCTGTCTGATGTGCTGTCAAATGAGGCTCATGAATAATTTAGCATTTACTTTCTCCTCGGTTTTTTTTTTAGAATGTGAGAAAAAAAGAAATAAAGAGGAAAGAGGAAGGAAGGAAGGAAGGAAGGAAGGAAGGAAGGAAGGAAGGAAGGAAGGAAGGAAGGAAAGGAAAGGAAAAAGAAAGAAGGTAAGAAGGAAAAAGAGAGAAAGACATTGTTGCCTAGAAAGTCAGTTTTTTCACAAAAATTCCCAAGCAATATGGTTCTGATCCTAGTCATTACAGTGGTAATTATTATTGGACAAATGAGTATTTTGATATGTTTCTTTGAGAGTGTTTAATTACCATTTAATAATTCAGTAACTTTATTTCCCACTAGATATAGAAAGTATGAGAAAAATCTAAAATGCTACAATTTCTGTTGCAAATTTGCTAATATGTACCATGACAGAACAGATGGTATCTAATGATATCTTTAAAAAACGCAAGCTTATTCGGCAAAGGATTGTGGGAATGTAAAGGAAAAGTGTTCTTAAAGAATGATGCTTTGAGTCTGTGAGTGACTAGTAAGCAAGGCTTTTAGATTTTGGGAGGTTTTAGGCTATCCCATCCAGTGTACGTTCTGACAGACTTCTTTCAGTGACACCGGGTATGTGTATAGTTAACAAAATAAAAAGTTCTATTTCCCAGTGGCAAACAGCTTGTTTCTCAACGTACTGGGTAGGGGGAGGAGACAGAACTTCTGTTGCCTTAACTTTTTTTTTTCAGAGCATTCCAATAAAAACAAAACAAAACAAAAAAACAAAACAAAACAAAACAGAACAACAACAACAACAAAAAAACAGATTTAAAATAGAATGAACAAATTGAGTTCCATTTTACAAACCATAAGCCAGTGGAGTCCCTGATACAAATCCTGTCTGTTGAAGTTATGCTTAATGAACCGTCCTATGCAAGCAGGCACATTTATATAATAATAAAAAATACAGATGAGATGACAGCCAGACAACAAGACTTTTACCTTTGGCGCAGAATTCCTGCTGTAGGTCTTGGCGACTTACTAGCGGCTTCTGTCGTCCTACACTGGGAAAATCCACACAAGTGATCAGAGAAAACTGGAGTCCCATGTCCCCATTAACAGATCGGAACGCCCATGTCCATGCGATTCCCTTACACAGTTTGACACATCGTCAACCTGAAAAAAGATGAAAAGTCAATAATAATAATTGCAACAATCATGGTAGGGTGAAGGACGAAAGAAATAAGACCAGGTTTCTAACACTAATGACCAGCTTCCAGCAAAATCACGTTCACAGCTTGATCCAGCTCCACCTGTCTCAAGCTGCCTGCTTCTTCTCTAATGAAGGGTACAGCCGGCTGTTCAAGTCAGAACGGCACCCACGCAAGGAGCTAAAATTAACAATTGCATTATGCACTGAAGATTACTCACTTCAATTTTAACCTTTTTTAGTGAAATCTTGCACTTTATATTAAAAAAAAAAAAAAAAAAAAACAAGCTTGTGTGTTTGCCTCAATGAGGATCCAGATCACCTATGAGCAAAAGTCTTGCCTCTTTTTTTAACCAAAGCCTCTGTCTTAATTATAGTCATATAATAATATAATGTACCTTAATGCTGTTTCTGTGACTCCTTTCTTTACGAAAGTTATCTAGTGAGGCGTATTTAAAGATTCTGATTTAATAAGGCATTATCTATAAAAGTAAAAAAAAAAAAAAGAAAAAAGAAAACATTCACAATGGCATGGCTTAGAGAGCTCTTTTCTCTTCACTTACAGTTTGGGAAGAAGCATTCCTAGTATTCTTACTGCACGGTGAACACAGTCAGTCTGGACCCCTCCCTCCCCATCAGGATTGCCACCGCCAGCTGGGCATTCTGTTTGACAGCAAAGACACGCTGTCAGAGGGATTCAACAGATTTGCAAACTTTGAGCCCGTTGAAAACAATCCATGCTATAATGTGCACTCTCTTTTTCTCACAACTCCTACAGAAGCAGAGGCAAAGACAGCTTGAATGCAAACATAGAGACGGATCCCTGAGAACATTTGCCAAAGCCAAGCTGTATCTCTCTCCTTTTGCTGCAATTCTACTCTGCTGCACACCTGCTAAATCCAACAGCATGCACACCTCCTCCGTCATATATCCATCTCCGAAAACGCTAAATGCATCTCAGTTATTTAGTCTGAAGTTTACAAATCCTCTCCGCCTCCCCCTCGCAACCCCCCTCCCAAGTTTAAATGAGCACAGCTGGTTCCTCACTGGATTTTACTGCTGCTATATTAACAACATATTGGGTTACAATGCCATTTGTTGTGCAAGGGAAAAACAACTTTTGAAAATGCAATCACTTACGCATCAATAATTTCTAGCTTTATTCATGTTTTATTAAAGGGAATAATTTGGCTTTAAAATATATTTCTTTGTTGTTAGAAATTATATAACTATTGAAAGATAAGCAAACATGCATTTAGAACAAAAATGAATTGCTAATCAGCAGTAATTTTAATTTTTCAATTTTGACCAGTTTCACCATGACTACTATGACTAACATTAATACTGAATAGAAGTCAACATGTCTTAAAATTAAAATCTGTTTAAGTAACCAGCCGTTATCTCATAGGTCTTAGAATATGTATTAGTAATGGACGGAATTACCAAATGCTTTTTGGATTCTGTTTTCCTTTTCCCAAAGAAAATGAAGTTATCAATGATCATCGCAACCTTTGTCTCCTTTTTCTGATCCTCATGTTTATATAGTGGCCTTTAATCCAACAGGTGAATGGCAATGCAGTTTTCAAATCTAAACCTAGCCGCATTAATCCAGCCCCAGTAGGTGGATGCAAGATATAATTCTTTCCACGGAGAAAGAGAGAGAACAAACTGATATCCACTCAACCAACTCAAAGTGTGAACAGCCTGGATATATATGTGTGTGTGCGTAATTACCAGGACACGTTTTGAAATAGCACTGAGCTCTAAAGCCAGCGAGGTATTATTCTTGCATGCCTGAATCATAAAATCATCATCACCAAGATAAAAGCGAATATGGGCATATGGGAATGAGCAGGGAGGAACATATGGATCACAAATATTTTTGTAACTGATTAAAATTGTTCTCTTTGCTAAGAAAGCAGTGCCAGGAAATCAACCCTACTCCAGCTTTCTGTTCGCCAAACTAACCCGACTCTTCCAATGCCACTTAATCTTAATCTGTTCCAATATCTCCCTTTTCACAAAGAACCCAAACTATTTTTAACAGATATCTTTAATCATCAGTTAATAAAAATTCTGACCAAGTTTCAATGCTTATAGTTGGAGGGGTGAAGGGAGAAAGAGGAGACTCTATACAAATGGACAAAATGAAAGTTACTGCAGTTCTTTCAGTGAAAATAGTTTAACCGCAATTTAGAAGATAATATTTAGCAAAGGCAATTAATCACTTGCAAAACAAGCTGTAGCAAATTGATCAACAGTGCTGTCAGATATTTACAATGAGAAAAGCAATTATCATTTCACGTTCTATTTTTGTTGTTTCTTATTTCTTTAGCTTACTTTCGAGTTGAAAATAGCAATTATGGAATTGTGGGGATGAGAACGAGGGAGAGAGGAGAAAAGCATAATGCAAAATACCAAATACTCTGTCTTTCATCACCACCAACAAAATAGGTGTGTCTTAATTGTGTGTGTGTATGTATGCATGTGTGTGTTAACATATTTAATTGCTGGGCTGTCATGTGGGGAAGAGAAAGATCAGGATTTGATTTAAATTCCAGCATTGATTTAGTTCCTAGGGGATGGCTAAAATGGGAAAATTAAAATAGAATTCTATTAGCAAGTTGGGGAGGTCATTTTCTTAGTCACTTTCCTCACAATCTTTTTACTAACAATTAACACAGGTCGACTAACCTTATTCCAAATCAGTATAAGTACTTTATGAAGAAATAACACAGTCAAGATTTACTTACTCGAATGAGTAAAATGTTTCATCCATACGCACTGTTCCTTATTTTTTACACTGGTCACAATTCTGCAAATGTAAGCCACTTGCAAAGTGTGGTGATACTAGTGATTTGTCAATTTGCTGCATTTGGTGTTTAAAAGCTGCAATAACTTATCAACTGAAGACGTATCCTATTCTCAAAACAGTATTCTGTTAAACTTTTAAAAAATATTATGAATGTGTAAGATTAAATTAAAAGAGAAAAAAAGTAACTGGAATGCAATCTTTTCAGAAATGAGAGCAACCATAGCATGAACAGAGTATACAGACTAATATCTCAGCAAGTTGAACATTTCCCTAGGTGATGAAAAAAATCAATAAGAAAAATTTTACATAAATTTAATTTCCCAAAGAAAATGTTCTTCAATACGCATATGAGAAACACTCAACTAGGAATTCTACCCTTTAATAAAACTCTTTTTGGTCAACCCAAGGTATAGGCATTCTCTCAGATTCTTGAGCCACCCATACAAAAGCCCAAATTACCAGACAACTTGTTTTGAAGAACCTAGCAAGATATTTAAGAAAAAGAATGTTCACATTAGGGTCTTAGGGGATAGAAATATATTACATGAGTATTTTTATTTAAGTTCTAAGAGCTAAGCAAATTATAAATATACAGTGGCTCATATGTAGAATATCACTTTTTCTTCTTTAACTATTATAGTAAATTGGACAGAAACATAATCTACATCTACATTTAGCAGGATTCCAAAAAATGGAAACAAGTGATGTCAAAGCTTTGGGCATAAGAATAAGCTCACAACAATCACGGGTGCCTTAAACACTAAGGCAGGTCTGATCTCAACAAAAGCATCCAAAGGAGAAAGGCCAACGTTTACATTCCTATAACAAGTCTTTATGACACTTCTATGTGCATGGGTATTCTACATTACAACTTGATATTCAGGTCAATGAACACAATTCAAAACCTTTTTTTCTTCTGAAAATTAATAAAATAAAAGTTAAATACTTCTAATGGGTCCACATGAGAAATTTTAAAAAATGGATTAAATAATTTAATCCTTATCATCTTCTTTTTGATTATTAATGAGTTGGAAAATAAAGATGACTTCTGCTTTAATAATTATTAAATGTTTTCTTACTGTATTTCAAAGTCGGGAAGACATAAACTTGAGAGCAGTATCTAAAGCACTGGATCCTAGAATAAATATTTAGATATCCCCATAGAATGAACTAATTGATGAAAGTAATAAAATGAAATGTGGCAGGGGTTGATAGAAGGGCTTACATTTGTGCTCCAAAAAAATTTTAAAAGTCGTATCTCTTTTAGCTTAGACAAAAAACTTAGGAAGTGCAAAAAAGCTATTTTCAAATGCTTAAAGCATATTCAGAAAAAGAAAGTTGGCCTTCCTTGGTGTTGTTACAAAAGTTAGAACTAGAAAGAAAAAAAAGAACCTACTTTTTTAAACAGTAGGTTTAGAAACTATCATACGACTCAGTAATTCTATTCCTAGATATATAACCAAAATAATTGAAAGCACTCAAATAGATGTTTGTATGCCAATGTTTATAGCAGCATTATTCATAATGACAAAAAGGTGAAAACAACCCAAGTATCCATCAGTTGATGAATGGATTAACAAATTATGGGATATGATACTATGGAATATTATTAAGCCATAAAAAGGACTGAAATTCTGATGCATGCTACAACGTAGATGGACTTTGAAAACATTATGCTTAGTAAAATAGTCCAGAAACAGAAGAACAAATATTATATGATTCCACTTAAATGAGGTATGTAAAATAGGCAAATTCATAAAGACAGCAAGTAAAATAGAGGTCACCAGAGGCTAGAGGTAGTGAGGAAAGTAGGTACTATTTAACTTGTACAGAGTTTTTGTTGGGGATGATGAAAAAGTTGTGGCTCTAGATGTGGCTATGATAACCCAACATTGTGCATGTATTTAATGTTACTGAATTACATGCTTATGAATGGCTAAAAGGATAAATACCAAAGGAGAACCTAAAAAAAACCTTTTTTCTCCCTGAATATGACATAAATCAAGAGCAAACAAATCAATATACATACAAATAGATCAAAGGCAGAAAATAATAGTACCACTTTACAAAATTTCCTTATATATTGATAATACGTGTAAAGACAAGTTCTGTACATGTAACCTGCCCAGGTTTGTACTTGGCTCTAATAGCTACTCAATAAATGGGACCTTCAGTAACCTTATCATTAGCTTAGCAGTCTTGTCTTTGGCGAGATAAGCTTTGCTATTTAACAATCCAATGTGAACTCTGTTAAGAATAAAAAGGTTCGGATGTGAAGTTCAGAGAACCTCCCACTGGACCTCTACCAGAGTCAGTGCATACATGGCCAGTGTGTTCTCATCCACAGAATGGTAACAGACACCATTTCTAACTGGAAAAGACAATACTATCATTTTTTTATGTCCAAAGCTTACTCTGGGCACAGTCTTGCTGCTCTATAAACATCAATAATCTGGCTGAGAGAGTTGGATGTAACAGAGCAGCTGATAAGCAGCTTTGTCCCATCACTGGCCCAGGTTTTTCCTTTTTTTTTTTTTTATTGCAGCTAAGGAGAATCTGCAATAGAATCACTGCCCCAGAGAACAGGACCAATGGACCTGCTGCCATATTAGAAAATAATCCAAATAATCTGAGAGAGCACTGATAATGGTTTTGGTTTCACTGTGTGACCATTGGGACTAGTCCCAGGATTTTTAAATAGCCTCAGCTTTCATAACCTTATATTTCCTACCTCATCCTATTAAGAGTGTAGGCATGATTTATCCATACACAGCACTGCTCATCCACCTCCAGACTGATGCAAACTTAAAACAAATGTGTAAGTACCTAGAGGACCACAGCACTGCAAAGAATCTTGAATTTGTCTTGTGTAGCTGATATTAAAACAGTGGTATGTATGAGATCCATAACCATAGAGTGAAGAGCTGGGTCCAAAACCTTTTCATTTTGACTGGGTGTCAGAGCCTTTTTAAAAAAAAACAAAAAACAAAAAACATTATATTCCTCTACCGATGGCTTTATTAGCCATCTAGACCAGCCTCACCCAGTTTAAGCAAGTAATTCCCAGGATATTGCAAGACATTGTTTTTCACTGGGCCACTATCTTCTTTCCTCTCTTGTGAGCCAGCAGCCAGCAATTACTGCACAGTAACTGCACAAACATGTCTCCTGGTGATGGTATGTGTGTTTCTTCTCTGATTTTATCTTTAAAGTCACATGGACACATTTGGGTTTCTAGAAATGACGCTTGATCTTTCTCTTTGATAATCCTGAAAGTCAGTCTATGGCCATGCTAATCTGAACAAACCTGATCCCATTTGATCTCAGAAGCTAAGCAGGGTTGGGCCTGGTTAGTACTTGGATGGGAGACCACCTAGGAAGACCAGGTGCTGTAGGCATAAAAAATAAAAAAAATAAGGGATTTTAAGCTGACCAGGTCCTTGCAATCTGTGAGGTCAACCAATGGTTGCCTCGCCTAAAAAAAAAAAAAAAAAAAGAAAAGAAAAGAAAAGGAAAAGAAAAGAAAATCCTGAAAGCCCATAAGCCAAAATTAACAGAATGGCCTACAGCTGTCTGCTAGCTATATGCCCAGTTTCCTCCTTTCACTTCTAAAACTCATAGTTTGCATCTTTCTGGGGGCCACACAGGAAATCACATTCCTGCATGATTCCCAGATAAAGTGTGCCCAGGGTTTGCAGAAAGGCATTATAATTTTTTAATGTGGAACAATTAGAATCTAAATCAGTGCCAGAAAACATGTAACATTAGAAATGTGTGTCATCCTAATCTTTGAGCAAAATGCCAGGATCTCAGACATGCGGAGTTGCCTTGTCATTCCAAGTGTAACTAAAACAAATTTTTCAGGAACTTAAATAACGCTGCTGGCATCTCATTGATGTTGATTCTGTATAACTTTGCTAAAAACCAAAAATGTTCTTAAAGAGTTAGATCTTCCAGGAATCTCACTGAATTACATACTTATTCTAAATGTTCCCCTCTACATCACTGCACTAGGACCTCCTACGACAAGCAACGCTATTTTAGGTATGGAAGGGATGCTCAACTAAAATAATACGTTTGCTTGAGTATTATGATCTCACTGATGCTTGAACGTCTGTATTCTAAATTCGGTTCAATTCAGTTCAAACAATATTTTAAAATTTCCTCTTGATCTGGACGCCAGAAATATAATTCATGATTTATTTTCAGTTATTATATTGGAGACACCTTGTAATGCAATGAGGATTTATCACGAAATTGGTATTTTCAACTCTGACTTAAAGGATTAAAAATTATTAAAAATCATCATGAAAAGAAAAGGCACTTCAAAAAAATTTATTCAGCATATCTGACATGAAATCTTTTCTCTTTCATTCCTACAAGAAGTGAAAGGAGCATCTGTCATTTCAAAAACAATGAAACTTAACAAACGTGATGCTGTTATAGGTGCTAGAGTGGGAGCTAAATGTTCGAGTTATTGAAACCTTTCTTGCAGAAAAGACGAAAGGAAGAGACATTTGGGTGAAATGAATAAAAGGGAAGATAAATTGATAAATTATTATTCTGTCAGATTTTTTGAAATGGAGAAAAAAAATTTGTTTTTTTCCATATGCAAATGAGGGAAATAAGAGGTTTCCATTGCTATGTTGTCTTTGTTTTTCTTTTATGTCAATGGTTAGCATTTGGTGCCATAGCATATGAATATTTCAGGCCTTAATGTTGCCTTTTCAGAATTATTAGTAGCAATCATTACTAACCTAATCAAGAGGAATCAACGTATAAGTTTAAATGACCCATCCATTACCTCGGCACTGCTTCCCACCCTGCCCCCAACAGCAGAAGAATGAAAGGTTTTCCAGGGGAGCAAAGGAATTGAAGGGTGAATTCCAAAATAAAAAGCCAAAACGTGGGTCTCAGGGAAGGGTCTATGACTACAGGAGGTGTGTTGCATTCTCAAAGGGAGAGAGAGAGGCCAGAGGGAGAGATTTAGCAGAAATGGATGTATGCCGCCATGCCAAGTATATGGAATTTCAAGAGGCACAGGAACAGAAGAAGCTTCTAGTTTTATGTAGGGTAGCTCTAGGCTATAATTGTGTGTTAACATGTTGATGTAGCTATTTCTAGAGGATTCAACAACCATACCAAACAGAGTATTTATTGACTATTTAGTATGACATGGGTGTTTTGGACAGAGTGTTTTGCCTAGATTATTACATTTATCCTCATGTCTACTATACCGTTCATTACTAGCCTACAGTGTCAGGAAGATGGCAAACAAGTTGCCTGTTTGTCCTGTTCTTTAGTGTTAAATAAGCTGGCTGTTGCCTCCTTCAATCACTGGACCCCCCAGGTCTTAGTAATGCAATGAGTAATTCTTTCACAGTGCTTAAAATTTGAACCGAGTGGTAAAAATCGTTCTTCTCCCACTATTCCATAAGCTACACAGTGACAGAGATTTTTGCCTGTTTCGTATATCTCTGTACTAACCCTAGTACCAAGAACATTGTCTGACACATAGTAGGATCCATTGACTAATAAAAGCGAATAAAAGGAGGCTCCAAGCTCTAACTGGATTCTAATCAGTGAGGTCTGGGTAACTTTACTGTGATTCTGCTTTTTCCACCTAAAAGCCAAGGTCTCTAACCACTCAGATACCTATTAACCAATGTGGCAAGAATTAAAGGAAAAGGCCCCACCGGCAGCTACTAAAACCATGACGTGTTTCTGGACCTATGGGTAGCAAGAAGTTTTTGGTCTGGCTGAGCTCTGTGGTAATTGGCTTATTCATTCAGAGAGAGAGCCGAAGCTTACTTATGGAGAACCTACTGAGTGGGACACTTGTGGCCTTCTGGATAGGATTCCAGAAAAAGAAAGAGAAGGTACTACCGATCTAACTAGAGAGATCAAGAGACAAAGGGATTTGAGAACAAAGCAATCAGAGGACCAAAGCATATGGCAGGAACAATATACACACTGCCTCCCTTAGACTTAAGGTCTTCTTTAAGTCTTCTGTTCTCAAAGGCAAATTTTAAAAGCAATCGTAAGGGAACTAGTAGATATAATTAACAGAAAATGAATAATGGGAAAGACATTTTCACAAAAGACAAAAACGTGATGAGCCCCTGAACTGAAGACACAGGTGCAGGTGAGTTGTTTCAGGATGTTGGTAGTTTCTGAGTTTTTTCCGAGTAGGTAATAGCATTGATCAAATGCGTGGTTTATTGTAATTAAACCGGCGAGACATCTAGGCCTTACATTTCTAGGCTAAAAAAATATATATAGAAACAAGGCCTCTCATTCTTCCCAAACTCTACTCCTTTCGGTTATTACCTGAAGTTTCTTTTGAGTGCTCACTTTATCAGGACCCTCACTAAGTGTCATTTCATTCCTCAGGATGAAGTGCCACCTACTTCAGATACAATGGTGTTCGTATGTGCCACTCTGCCCCATCTAGAATGCAGGAGACTTTTCTTCCTGTTTTGTTTTACCTTATTCTCCACACAGCTTAAAGTAGTGCTTGCTATGCAAAATTACGTATCGACACCCCTGTAAATGCAGTCATGAAAACGAAAAAGCCACTGTGACAAACACATTTGCTGGAGAAGAACGTAAGTTTCGATAAATCATCCCTACCACCCTCAGACTTCCTGAAAGATGCACTTGAAATGTAAGATGAATGAATTCATTCGACAGTGGCATGTTTTTGGATCTAATGGGTAGCAACGTTGTACTGGAATTGTTCCTCACCACAATTAAATCTCTAGAAAGTCTACTTAAATGGTAGCTATGAGAGAGAAAGTAACAGCGAAACCACTGCAGGATGTGTGTGAACACACTGCAGGAAAGGGTCTGTGGTCAGGGCCTCAAGTGCAGAAGAAAGGGGTGGTCCAAATGCCTCACATGATGCCTCCTTTTCTGGGAGAGGAAAGGGGTATGAGTCTTCAGAGAAGGAACTTATGGAGACTTGGGTAGAGTAAGTATACAGTAACTAAGAGTTAATATGCAAAACAATGTCTCTAAGCCTTTATTTCTAAGCCGTCAAGGGCTTCACTTGTGTTTGGGTCCTGCTTTAAATGTAAGTTTTCTAAAGAAATGTTCCAGATAATGAATATGGGCACGACTCCCTGGACAGAGGGTCCTTGGGCCAGTGTAGCTCGGACTTCTGATAGTGCTTATTGCACAGCAGGAATACATCCATACCAGGCTGCTGAAAGGAGAAATGGATACATTTCTGGAAGGGAAAGATTTTCAGCAACCTTACGACACATTGGTGGAGTGGAATCTGTGTTTTGCAGTGTCCAGGGCTCGGCCAGAAGGTAATTTCCTAGTTAGGACATATGAATTGGTGTGTACCCAGTCGTGTTGGGCGCTACTCCAGGTTTGGGCCATCTGTGGCCGTGCTGATTGGTCCTCAGATGCCCCGCTTGGAAAGCAACCTGAAGAGAGCATGTGTTTGGTCATCTGAAACAGAGGGGCTGCAGTCTACAGTTGGCCTGCCTGCTGCCATTCATAGTCATAATTGCAATCATGTGGCAGTTCTCTACCTCAAAAGACTAGCCAGGCTCAGAGATGTATCCCCCATCTCCTGGCCTTAAGCCTGACCTCTTGGAAAACTCCTTTAAAAAGCAAACAAACAAACAAAAAATTTTCTTGCTTGAAGGGACAGTTGAAGAGTTAGTAGTATTCAAGACTACAAGCATTTTGCTGATGAACGCCTTCTGCTTTGACGGACTCTCCTACGTGGGTACTCTCTGTTCCAATAAGACCCTTTAATTCTGAGACACCCAGATGGTGGAAAATGGGTGTTTGCTTTTTATAATTCTCTATGTTTTTAAAATATTGAATCCATTTTGATAATCTTACAATAATACGAGCTGATGTAAGCTCTGTGAGTTATTAGAGCCTGCTAGAAGAAAGGGATAAAGGTGCTAAAGAAAGGGATAAAGTAGGATAAAGGAGGTTTTCAAATGATTCTATATGAAGGAACTGAAAGAAACTATCATTGAAATTCAGGAAACATGTGGCCAGTCTTGACTTAGGTGATAGAAAATATTGGCCTGTGATTCCAGGACTGAATGGTCCCTTTACTACTGAAAGAAGACAGTTACTTCATTGTATGCAAGAATTTCTGGGAGATTCCTGATAGTGAAGTGGAAGATTTGCAGTCCTTTTATTCATGGGTTCTATAATGCCTAAGCTAAGAGCCCAGGAGGGGCTATTAGCTTTGCACATGTGTGATGTGATTAGAACAAAATAGTCTTGAAGCATACTTTCTTTTCAGAGACTTAAAAAAAAAAAAGAAAGAAAAAACTGCTGGTGGACCCTGTGCAAATTGACATTGTCAGAAGACAGACGAGAGGCTAATGCACTCACTTTGATGTCTCTAATGTGCAATCTAGCACTTAAAAATCAAATACAAGTAGCAACCCTGCAACGAAGTAGGACAACGTAATACCTGGGAAACATAAGTGAATGCAGCTGTTAAAAGTTTGCAATAGTGTACATCCAGGCTATAGATACGGAAATGGCCAGGATGAAATTATCTGGGAAAGAATCAAATTTATTATTGGATATATCACAAAAATGAAATAGCTGTCAATCTTATATAATGTGCAATAGCTTTTGAGCTGCTGGCTTACTTGTGATACTTTTAAGATTTTAAACATAAAGAAGAAAAGAGAAGTCAATGGTTGCATTCATAGCACATAGCAAGGCAGTCTTGGCAGTGAAATCTTTTTTGTTGATTATAGTCTCCTTAATAAAAAGTCCAAGGCCTAAACTTGGGGAGAAATTATACAATGAGAAAAAAAAAACACATACTCATAATGATAAACTGGGAATGAAGAAAAGAAGGAAGCAAAAGAGGGAGAGAGGAGGGAAGGAAGGAGGGAAAAAAAGAAGGAAGGAAGAGATGAAGGAAGGAAGAGAAGCAGGCCAGCCAGCTCAACTGTAAAACAAACAAAACAAAACAAAACAAAACAAAACAAAACAAAAACTGGCAAAATTGACACGTGAAAGTGGAACAAAGAATATCTGGAGAAATTCATGATAAAGACTGCAATAAAATTTAATTTTCACAAATAGATTTAAAACTAGGACGACAAAAAGAGTCATTCATTCATTATTAGCATCTAAGCAGAGACAGGGTTATTCATCATTATAGATAAACAGTATGCTAAGAATAGCATTTCCCTGCATTTATTAAAGTATATTATATAGGAAAATGTGTTCTACACTTGAAATAATTACATATTTTCACTGAAAAAAAGAAAGATGTATGGAAAGTAAAGAACATGATGAGATCCTGTTGCTTTGCACAAGTCATGTACACTAAGAAAAGTAATCTATAAGAACCAAAGCATTTTAAGCATGTTAGCACAGATGTCTTTTAGTTTCACAAAGCATTGTTAGTATCCCAATTTAAATATTAATAATTGAGATATCTGTCTATCTATCTATCTATCTTCTATCTATCTATCTATCTATCTATCTATCTATCTATCTAATCTGTCTATCATCATCATCTATCAACATTAACCTATCATCTATCTATCATCATCATCATCATCATCATCATCATCATCATCATCATCTATCATCCACAGAGAGGGAAAGAGAAGAAAATGTGTGTATTATTTGTGTAATCCCAGGTCTTTGAAATTCTCTGTAGTCCAAAACTATCCTTATAATCTGGCAGGTGGTTTATAATTCTGGGCATGCTGGCTCCCTGCTGGAATCTCTGTGGTCTGCTAATTCCTTTAGGGGGTTTAGGCATGCTCACAGATGCCAATTCCAGGTCAGGCCACAGTTTTTCTAAACTTCAGAGACTCCAGCAGGAGCAAGGGGAGAACAACACAGGAGCAGAAAACAAGGCTATTCCTTCCCTCTGCTGGTGATCCAAGATGCCAAACTTACGGTGACTCTGAAAAATCAAAAAGAAATGCTGCCTATCTAAATGCTGCCTGTCTGCTGTATCATTTATGCATGAATTCAGCCAGTCAACTTTTGAAGATTTTTGTTTTAAAAAATTCTCTGGTTATAAGCCAAGCTATCTTATGACCTGGCTCTCTCTAGACACAACCTAATTGAGTGGCCTGGGTTTTGTTGCAGATTTCATGTCTTGACAACATTAATAAAAACTGATTATGAACTTTAGGAAGCCTTCTCTTAAAAGATATTACAATGCAGCATTTTCACATATTTTGTTTTTTTCAAAAGTTATATATGCAAATTAGGAGTAAATGTATTCTGTTTGTTGATTTTCTTTTCTGCTTAAAACATTACAACTGAAGTTTTTGGGGCAGGTCTCTTAGTAGATTTTGAAAGATAATTGCAGCCTTTTTTGAAATAAACACTGGAGCAAAAAAAAAATGTTTTCTAGCTGACAATAATAAGCTATTAATATTCACCATGGTCAATGTAAAGTGTAGTCTCTAACCATCTTAATATAACCTTTCTATAGATACACATTTTTTCATTCCCTCTCTCTCTCTCACACATCTGGAATATATATGAAGGATGCAATAAATACCATATTTATTAGAAGTAATATATACAGCTTTCCCCAAAAAAGGTGTTTAGGCTCCCATTGTTTGCTTTTCTATTTTAGTAGAGATAATGCTCCTGCAAAAATTAACATTTTTATATTTAGCACTTCTCCTTTCCCAAAACAGATAAAACCAAAGTCAGAGATGATACAGAGATGCTCCAATCACCATTAGTGGTACCCAACTGCTGTTATCCTGACATAATGCAGATGCTGTCAAAATGCATGCTCCATCACTAGTTTCTAAGGTGTATTATTTTGGAGTGCTGCTGTATCAGTACCATTCAAAATTTCATTATAAATTAAGTTTTTATGCATTATAATTACCCATTTTAGACTAGATTACATTTTCCTTTAATTAACTATAAAGAATCTTACATTGCCTTTTTCTCTTCTTACAATCCAGCACCTTTCCAAAATGCATTAAGGAGTAAGCAGGGCTACGAATGAAGCTCAGCTCTCAAAAGTCATTACAAAAGAGACTGTCATTTCTTCAGGAAGAATCTGTCAGTTATTTATCTCTCTCTCCCATAAGTTCTTTAAAAACAGGGCTATCCTAATTTTTATTGTACTGAAACACTTGGGGTTCAGTAATGGTTTGATGAAGCACTTACTTAGTGAATTAATACATACTTTTAACAAGTCATGAGATTATGGTGACTAGTTGTAAGGCAAAACTGCTGTGGTATCACTTTCAAACTTACAATTATTTCCTCATTATCATTACCACTGCCATACATCACACTGGTAAATAAAACTACTTTTACTGCAATACAATTTGTGATATTACATAAAAATAAAGTTTAATACTAATGTAACAGAGCCAGTTTAAAACAATTCCCAATACATCTATTGGCCAATCATTCTTCGCCTGACATTATTCTGATTAAAAAAAGAGAAGATAAAAAGATTAACCCTTCAATGTGCTATTTTAGGGAGGAGAAAAATGAGCCACAGAGACATGCAGCATCATAGCCAAGCTTTCACTCTAGGAAAGGGTGGGGCCAGAGTTCAAATTCTGACAGACTGGTCTCAGGATTTCGACTTTATAACCACAACACTTGAACAGTCACCACATGCCCGGCAATAAATAATAAAAGTATGCCAAAGTGATGCCAGTGGCAATTCGTGAATTGGAACCACGGCAGATAGCTGCGAGTGTGTGCCCACTCTAGTCTTTCTAAATCTTCTCGAATGCTCCTATTTTACTTTTATAATCAGAAAAAGTAAACTTAGAGACCAAAAAATAATGAATGAATTAAAATGGGCTATTTGCAGTATTAATTGCCTTGTGAAGTTGCAATGTAATTACCCATTTAATCGGAAAATACTGAAAGTAAAGATAAGACAAAGGATTGTTAATAAAATCAAAAGTAAAGAATGAGGACATTTAATCAAATGTGCAGTACAGGTATTAAGTCTGTGAAAAGGCATGTTTTAAATAAATGCCAAAGATAAAACAAAAGAAAGATATCTATACACAAACCAAATTATGTAACAAAATAAAAAAAACTATTCTAATGATGTCACAACAATCTTGAGACAAGTTACATAAACATTTAAGTTATCATAAAATATGTTTTGTGCTTGAAATAAATATCAAAACCAAAACAACTCATAGTACTAAAAACAAAGTCAAGAACAATTACAAGTTAGAATGGGCTAAAATTTCTTAAGAATTCAAGGATATATTTATATGGAGCCACTGACTTGAATTTTGTGTTTTAAGATTATTTCTCTCTGTAAGGAATCAACTAAAAAGTTTCAGGGAAAATTAACAGTCTATGGGAAGATTCTATAACTTCATTAAAAGAAATCTGATTCCCTTTTGCTTGGCAGGTTTGGATTCAGGGAAGGGTGCATAGGTGATGTCTATAATCATTTACAGCATTCATCATATATACTATCTATTAATCCCTTTGACTGAGAAGCCCCCATATAGATTTGTCACTTTCAAACAGCTCCTAACTGCAAACATTATTCTTTGAGGGGCAGGTTAGAGCTAAGGGTCTGAGAAGATGGGCAAGGGCCACTTGAGCTGTTATACACTGTGAGTGATAACCTGGGTGTTTTTAAAATTGCGACGACACACATCATCATTATTTTTTCTTTCATAAGGAATAGGATAACTGGGATACCTTTCCATTTGTTCCACACACTCTTAATAAGCACCTTGGTAGGAACAAGGATACAAAGATGACTAGAGTGCCACCCAACTCAGAAGGAAGATCCAGACTTGAGGGGGAAACTATATTAATTGATTAAACAATCTAGGGGAGTCATTAAATTTGCTTCTCATCAACAGCGGTGCTTTTATGCAGGAGGATAGACTCATGAACTCATGCTGTTTACCCAGGGAATTTTTTATTTGTTTCTCTAACATAGGGAATAACAGAATCCTGAATATTTCAAACAATCTCTTACCTCCAAATGGATATATTTACATTATATAAAATAAGTCTGCGGTAAACGTTTTAAAAGACCTATTAACTATTGCTATGTAGAAATAAATATATAGATGGGTGTATATCTAAGTACACATTTTGATTGAGTAGTTTTTTAGAGGGCCTATGTATAGCATTTTTTCCAGAATTTTCCACTTACTTTAACTTCTTTACTTCTCAAAAAAACAAGCTGTCATATCTGATCTGAGAAATGTATGGTCTTCATACATTAAATTAAAAAAAAGCTTAGACCAAAGGCAATAATGATGTCCAGAATCACAAATCTATCATAGTAAAGGCCACACAACAACTAGGACTCAGTCCTTCTTGCTCTTAGCCCAATATCCTTTTCAAGCTGCTTTTGTGCATATGTAGAAAGACACAAATATAAACCAAAACAAATTTATATTAAATACATACATTCTGACTTAGGATGGTACCCTCAGCTTGAAGAGCTGTAATCCACTGACCTCTAAAGAGTGAAAGTCCTTTGCTTTTTTCACTGACCTAAATGTTTTCATGCAATTTGTATGACAAAGAAGTGTCACTTAAATTAGGCCACAAACACACACACATACACACACACACACACACACACACACAAATAGCAGGTGGGTTAAGTCACTCAGAATATGCAAGGGACACTCCTCTCAGGCCCCTCCCCAAATGCCAGATCAGGCCACATTGCAGCCTGGAGTTGGTTCCAGCTCAGAGAACAGAGTAGCAGCTGCTGGGAGTTGGCGGCTGCTCAAGTCTCAGCTGTATTCTTGGCCTCCTGCCTCCTTCAGGCACTTACTAGGGGCATGTGACCAAGGAAACAGCTGAGCCCCCACCTCAAAGAGGAAATGCAACCGCCACAACCCCCACCACCACCTGCTCTGGGGCCAAACAACCAACAAATTCCTGCTTGAGTTGCAGGGGTAAAGTGGACTGCTGATTCACTGTAGGGCATGCCAGGACGGTTCTGCTCAGGACAGAGCTCGGCCGAGACCTGGCCTAACAGAGCTGGGATGACATGCCGATGGCTTTGGCGGTGACCCACCTGGGGACTCAAACTTGCAAAAGACTCAGATATGGTTTGGATGTTGAAGTCACAGGGAAGGTTCTAATAAGATCCTCAACATTGCTTTAGCTAGTCTTTGTAGAATATCCCTAAGATATTCTTTTCCTAAACAGAAATTTTGATTGTAGCTTTATAGTAGGCTGAAGAACAGCTGAAAGCACAGGAGGTGGGCAGATCACTTCCACGTTCACCAATTGCTAGGAGGCCCCTCGACACAACATCATCACAAAAAGTCAATGTCCTGAACCTTTCTTGGCCTGTGATTCGAGGTGTGGCCTTCCTGGGTATCATGGAACACAGAGACAGTCTCAGGCATCAGCATTTGAACATTCCAGTTTCAAATACAATGTACAACGGCCGGTCCTGGAAGCCAGGACAGTGGAAATGTGAGCGGATGGCCAGGCACTGTTCCACAAGTCCCCGGGGGCAGAAATGCCCAGGGCCCTGACAGCTCCTACCGCGCGCACGTCAGCACTATTAAGAGACGTTCCTGACTTCAGACATTGTGAAATCTCACCCTACTCTGAGGACACACACGTCTGGATCTGTCTGAGATCAACACAGGAAGCCATGTTTTATGCTATTAAACTTACTCTGAAAGGAGAAGGGCAGAATGTTAACACTCCATGATGTGTACATGGGGGTTTGTGACTCAACTATCTCTATTTTGTGCAGATTTTGAAAATTTCCACAATAAAAAGATTAATGTATAACTTTTTCTCTGGGATTAAATAATCTTCAAGATACCAATACCATGCACCAAAACTGGACTTCAGTCCAGAATGGTAGACACATGGGTCTGTAGGTGATTGATTATTATTTCCAGGGGGAATGTGAGAAGTGTGACAACCCCTTATAGACCACAGTTTTGAAAAGCTGACCCATGTCTAATTAAGGCTTCTCTGCCTCGAAGTGATGCATGACAAATTTTATTCAACTGAAGCAGATATCAAGATACATATGCTGTAGGGTGTAATGGTGTTAATTATTTTACCATTCTGGGCACTTGGGTGGTAGACACAGATCCCTCTTCAAGGAAGGACTGTTGCCTCTCAAAGGATGATCTCAGCTGTAGAGAGCTCGGTCCCCAGTGCGCACCTTTTCCTAGGGCAGTCCACATCCAATAACCGATGGAGGCAGGAGCGTAAGGTCTGGCCATCTCAACATTAGCGAGACACTCTGAAGATGATTCTAGGTGCAGAGTGCTCCACAGAGCTGGCCAAGGCTGTTTTCATCCTTTAGCCCGAACTGCAGCTGGCCTTCTCCCTCTATCCACTCCGGTTCCTTTCTCTGTCCTCCATGGTGTTGGTGCCAAGAACGTTCCTTAGTAAACATCCTGCGTACTAAAACCCATCTTAGAATCCGTTTCCTGGAACCCTACCTGGGACATCTCAGGACATCCCTTTGGAAGGTTGAAATCTCATTATGTTAGTAATAAAACTCAGGATAAGAATCGCTGCTTGGCTTAAAACCCTTGTTAGCTCTTTTAAATCACATTCTGTAACCCCTGAAACCTCGTTATCAATCCAAATCTTGTAATATTTACAAAGGTATTAAGACTTGTACGTTCAGTACACACTTGCATGCCATTCTACGTTTCTGAGTTAGTAGATCTTATGAGACCACATATTAAATCTGGTCAATTAAAAAAAAATCTATGACTCTTCTCAAAGTTGTGAATTCTCACCTATACATGAAATGTGATCCTATTTTTTACCTCCAAATTAAGTTACATAGTCCTCTAACCTCAGATTGAATGTATGTCTACTTATAAGCAACTCTGAAAGGTAGGTCCCCAAATATAATTTCGAAATCATCAGTAGCTAACACCATGCCTGATACAGAAGAGACGTTCAGGATATCAGGATAACATATTATTTAATTCCTATAAAATGTTAAGTAGCTTATACAAATTAACTCATTTACTCTTTCACAATCACTAATAGTTAACGGTTACTCTTTCCATTATACAGATGGGATAACTGGGACTCAGTGAGGCCAAGAAACCTAACCAAGATGATACAAGTTAAAAGGCACCAACTATACCTCATTTTCACCCCAGGAAATATGCTCTTTTTGGGGAATAGGCAGGACATAATAAAGTGCATTAGAAGTGAATACTGTTTTTTTAAATTTTAGAGCTGGCCATAAGAAATTTCTAAGTCTTCTGATTTCTCTGTGCTACTCCATGCAGAGCACATGCATTAGTACTTCAAAGATTCTAATAAAGGAGCAGCCTAAACAATTATAATGGCAGCTAACACTTATATTGTGCTCCTATATGCTGGGCAGTATTCCATAAGCTTTACCAGTAAGGACTCACAGAGTCACTTTTTCTCTTTCCTTCTTTATGTTCCATCATTTGCCACTTCTCGCTGTGGTTGGGCCTGGGAAAGGTGATATTTCAACAGCATGAATCATTATCCTCATGAACACAGCTCAGTTACTGATTTTCCTACTATGACAATGAATCAATAAGAGGATATTAAATTGTATTCAGTATTTGATGTTTTACAAGGCTGAGAAGATTTGTATTTAAATTGGTCAAAGTAAAAAAAAAAAAAAAAGTTTGGTCTCCTGGAGGATCTGGATTTAATTGTCCAGACAATCCGTGTGTGAGTGATCATGTGTAATCAGGCCTTGTTAATGCCAGTGGAGTCGATAAACAATTACTCACGCAGCTCCTATTAGGTGCAAGGCATTCTGCTAGGAATCATGAGAGGCACAAAGATAGGTATGGTCCAGCATCTGCCTTAAAATGATTTACAATCTGCTAAAAATGAGGAGTTACTCAACGTAGCTTTCCAAGAACTTATCTTCTTTATTTTTCAGTACGTATGCTAAATATTGAACTCCAAATGAATCCTTATAGGGTAGTTCACCAGTTTGCAAGGGAAAAAGTTTGATTAGATAATTCATGATTCAAAGAAAACTGCCTCTCATCCAATAAGATGAAGAGAGTGGTATCCTTCAAATAAGAAAAAAAAAAAAACAATTACTCAAAGTCCTCAGTCAAGAGTTAATAATTTTGTTTGAGTCTGACAATTACCCATCAAAAAGTGAACTTTAAGAATGAAGTTTTTCATGATCTTAACCTGTAGAGTTGGGAGCAACCCTCCTCTCACCCTCCCTGAGAACCCAAGTATGGCTCTCTCTTTCCAGACATTACTCCAGGGATGAGACAGCAAGGATCAGAAAGCAAGGTACACGCTATAGCCAGTGGCAAGGACGGTTTGAAGAGGCAAAGAGGCAAGGTTACAGTAGGGATGTGCATTTAGGGTGCACGTGCAGGGGAAGGCCACGGAGGCAGAGTTCAGTCTGTTCTGGTCCGGAAGAATCGGACCAGAGTCAGAAGCTGATTCCAAGAACAAGCCGTCCTCTGGGGGCTGGGCCCACCATTCACTTACAGATGGCACATCATTCATTGTTCAGAGTATACACCGGTCCCCTGTGTTCCCCTGGAGGAATTAAAAAGAACTATTTAATTGTAAACATTTAAAATAATCTTTAGTAATTTAAAAGGAGTGCTTTACGATTATTTATTAAACCACCTTTTGCACTGAATCCCATCAAAAAGAAAAAAAAATATCAAGGTTCATAACCTGAGAATCCCTCAGAATAATTGCCAGAAGACTTGTCAGGGCTAGAACACTGATCTGGCCCTTGGCAATGTGTCTCATGCTCTCCCTATGCCAGCAGATGGTGCAATGCACACCTGTGACACTTGTCACAAAACAGTTCTCTAATGTTTTTATTACAAGAACTTACATGAATCTTTACGCATGCAGGCGTCATCCTGGACTCATGTGTTTCTTGACTAAGCTTCTCCTGAATAGTGTAGTGCTTTTGGTACAATGCAGGAAGTCCCGACGTCACATAGGACCACACCCCAGCCACCTCCATTCTCCAAAGGATTCTTCCTTTGGAGAAACTCATTTTACAGTATGTGAGGGATCACTATTTTAAACCTATATATTAACCAACGAGATGAGATTCAGAAGTCACATCTTCCCTAACAAATACCTGGGATCTCTCCACTTCCCGTGGACTATTCCTCTATCAGGGTACACATCTCACTCAGTTCAGCACTTTTCACAGAGTCCTCAAGTTATCTGAGAATCAAGCTGTAAGTTCCCCAATGACAGGGACTATGCCTTGCTTATCTCTGGGTCTCTAGCAACCACCAGGAACATAATAAGAAGTTAATAAATGTTTCTAAAAAGGTAAATGTCTTCCATGAATGTCTTCTAATCATCTTAATCAGGAAAAGTGAACCAATTTTTCAATTATTTAAATATTAACTGTTGATATTATGTTAATACTATCATATTTTAAAACTTATTTTTAAGGCTTGTGCCTTAAAAAAAAAATATGGACCTTGTGTGTTGTGGCTCTATAAATAATACACCTCAGATCAGCAAACATTTTCCAGGAGTACACTGACCACCTTATTCAAGAAGTCCCTCTTCTGGGAAAACTGGATATAGTTTAGTAACGATTCATACTCATGATTTCCAAAATAATTGATCTGACTCACCAATAAGTCTTAATTGAGGTACTAAATGCCATTATTATCTTGAAAGGGTACTAATTGGCATTTATCCAGTGGAAAGACTGATGTATTTTGGTCATTGTATTAAGATCACACATAGCTAAAGATAAAAAATACACAGTAATGTCAGGTGTGTTCCCTTCTACAAGTCCTGGTAGAGAAGATAGAATCATAAGTAAAATTTATATGTAGATCAATGTGTTTCGAACTTTAGGTTATGACCTGTTAGTAAATTCATGAAGTCAAATCGTTGGTTGTAACTTGAATTTTTAAAATGAAATCAACAGAACACAGATTGAAGTAGAATGGATGGAATGGAATTAAATAAAATAGGATAGGTAAACATTAGCGTATATTACCCTTGGTCAGGCTATGCCTTATTCTGTAAAAATTTATTTCATATATGTGTGTGCAAGTGTTTGTGCGGTGTGTCTGTGCACATGTACGTATGTATGTGTCTGAGAGTTCATATAAAAAGGTATTTTAAAAAATGCGTCTGTGTCACCAAAGTTGCTGGAACAGATTGCCTAATTTTTTCATGACTGAAGAATAATTTGAAAGCTATATGTAACTCATGTCTTGATTACCAGTCGGCAAGAGAAAAATAAGGGCTGTGACAGGGTTCCTGCTGTGAAATCCAAACATTATTTATGAGATTCAAAGACCTTATCATTTAAATATGAGGATTGATGCCTCTGATGAAGATAGAGCATCTTAGTTAAAACAAACAAATGATTATCTTGGACAACAGTGTAAACAAGACCCTAATTCATGAAGCTGCTAATTGCTCTTCCCAGCTGCAGGAGATTGGCCTGTATTCTGTCTCGGCTCTCGCCATGCATATTGCGTGCAACATTTGTACACTTGCTCTTGAAATTCAGCCCAATGCAGTCCAGTCATACACACCAGAGCCTGGGGGCCAAAATGGGGTCAGTTCAGAAAGAATCTGTCTAGAAGGCAGCTACTTAAAGGTATCGACTGGGGCATTTTTTTTAAGTAAATCACAAAATTGGTATTCAAATAATGATAATCACAAATTCCCATAGTTGTCATATTTAATTAAACTTAAACACAGATACATTAATACACATTATAAAAATAATAGCTCTCGTGTTTTCGTGTATCATATTATGTACCAAATGCCACAAGGAACACTTTGCAAATGGTGTTTTTAATCCTCACTACCATTAATCTCATTCACACATATTAAGGAAGGAAGGAAGGAAGGAAGGAAGGAAGGAAGGAAGGAAGGAAGGAAGGAAGGAAGGAAGGATGGAAGGAAGGAAGGAAGGAAGGAAGGAAGGAAGGAAGGAAGGAAGGAAGGAAAGAAGGAAGAAAGGGAGAGAGGGAGAGAGAGAGGAGGGGAGGGAGGTGAGAAGGAGAAGGAGGAGAGAGAGAGAGAGAGAGAGAGAGAGAAAGGAGAGAAAGAAAGCTGAGGTTCAGAATGGATAGGTCCCCTGTGAAAGGTCAAATGGCACTGATATCATTCAAATGTTAATCTCAAAAACCCACGCTCTGTCCACTGCTTCCCATAAAGTCATTCAACCTACACATTCAGTACGTGCTCATCAAGAAGTGACTGTAGCACCCACATGTACAATTGTGGGTACTTATTCAAGAAAGATGGCAAACCACCTAACTACATCTTTTATTGTAAGAGAGTATCATTTCTCCTATCTCTAGCCAGAAATATGCAATCATTTTTCATCAGCAAAGGTGTCTTGGATGTCCCATAAAAATACACACATACACATACAAAACATACTCAGAACTTGATTCTGTGGTTATTTTAAAACTGAGAAGTAACTGAGCTACAAATTCTGTTATTACAAAGTGCATGTATGACCTCTGGTCCATGCCAGAACGTCACCCTATCTGTGGGAAGGACTGTTTCTAAGGTTCGTGAGGTGTCACCCTGGTTCAGGCTTGGATTCAGGCTTGGAGATTTCTTTGAGGAATAGAGTCGACCTTACAGTGTGGTAAAAACTCAATGTCTTTTGGCACTGAGCTGATTATCTCTGAAAAAAAAAAAAGAAAAGAAAGGAAGGAAGGAAGGAAGGAAGGAAGGAAGGAAGGAAGGAAGGAGGGAGGGAGGGAGGGAGGGGGGGAGAGAGAGAGAGAGAGAGAGAGAGAGAGAGAGAGAGAGAGAGAGAGAGAAAGAAAGAAAGAAAGAAAGAAAGAAAGAAAGAAAGAAAGAAAGAAAGAAAGAAAGAAAGAAAGAAAGAAAGAAAGAAAGAAAGAAAGAAAAAGAAATGTCTGTGGGAACATCATCAGAGTCTAACTGGTTAGTACCGAACCTAAGGAAAGCCTCTCTATGTCTAAGATTTGGATTGGATTCTTGTTCTCCCCTGTCTGTTCTACGAGCTGAATCAGAGAAAGAGTTAGGAGCAGTGAACTTCTCTACATTCCTCGGTCAAGTCCTTCTCTGCTCATCCAAAGGGGCTGGAAAAGCAGACTCTCTAAGGCGGGCAGAAGGCTTCTTAAAAAAGCTTCTATTCTGACCAGGCGGCGCTCAGTCCTGACCCACAGGAGACCAAGTGCTGTAAGGTCTAAGCATCCATAAGACATAAAATGCCAAGTTGTGGCACTTGACGACGTGTATGCAGCTCCAAGAGCACCCCGCTGCGTCAGGTATCACTAAGCTATCAGCTACCACTTCCCTCTGCTCACACCTGCAACTCTACCCACACTGGGAGATTCAGTGGCATTCTCTGTGACTAGTTTCAAACACTAGAATCTGTACGTCCTGTCCAGTTGGTATAATAAAGTTAGCTCCACACAGGAGTTTTTGAATTGTCCCAGGGTTAAGGGGTGGGGGTGGGGGGGTCACGTGTAAACTGAAACATACCATAAACAAAAATATCAGTCTGTTATAAAAGAAAAAAATATAGGCAAAAACAAAACACACAGTGGGATATAATTGTTAACTGCTTGGACTTCGAAGTTAGATGTCCAAGGCTCGAAGCCTGATTTCACCACTGACTCTGAGCATCTCTATGCCTCAGGTTCCTTATCTAAAATAGAAATAATAAGATCCCCGACCTCACAGATGTTTGTGAGGATTGAACGAGTTCATATATATATAAAGCACTTAGCAGAGTATTCTGCATATAGCATTATATCTATATCTATATATCTATATATCTATATCTATATCTATCTATATCTATCTATCTATATATATATGTAAATATGCATCCTTTCAAGAGATATCTATTGATATTACTTGTTTAGAGCTCTAGGATTAAACTGCCAACATATCTGGAGACTCAGACCTTCTGGACACTTTTACAGATATTAGTTTTCAAAAATTATAGCTACTTCAAAATGGAATTGGCTTCCTTCCAAGGCCCTGCAAGAACCATCATGAGACTGTTCACGCTGGGAGTGGATGGCGATTTCTGAGGGCTGATGCATACACGGGAGGTATGTGGGTGGCAGCTCCAGAGTTGTCAATCTTTTTCAGCTAGTATAAATGAGAAGAACAAACCTTCCCTTGAAATTCATTTTGAAAGCAACAAAGCTTACAGAGGAGGATTCTAAGAAAAAGGACAAATGAGAAAATAGGAGAGGGGAAATCTAGGAGCCACAGGTAAGGACTATGCCAGGCAGATTTTTCTGTTTTCTAAATTTTTGCTAGGATCCCTGACCTTAGGGGCATTTATGAAGAAACCTTCTCATAGAGATGATTTTTTTTCCCCTTTTGCTTGAGATAAAGCATTCTTATATATCTAAATAAATGAATATTTTTACCTCATGTAATTGTGCAAATCCAGTTACTTGGTATAACTAAAAGATAACATTATTCTGATTTAAAACATTTGAATTATCATATTTATATGGTATTTATATGATCAGAAGATTATCATATAGTAAACTGGGCTTGTTGGGGATGGGGAGCTGTAGAGTTCTATGAATTAACACAGGTATAAATGTGTATAACCACCACAACACTCAGGCTACAGAAAAATTCTGTCACCCCCAAAAGCTAACTCATGTCATCTCTTTACAGTAACACCTCCCCTTTGACAGATCTCCTGGCAATCACTAATCTGTCCTTCTATGTCACTTTAGTTTTATCATTTTGAGATGTTATATAAATGGGATCATACAGTCTGTTATGTTCTGAGATTATCTTCCTTCACTCAGTGTAATGTCCTCGAGATCCATCCAAGCTGTTGCATGTATTAACAGTTGGATCCTTTTCATTGTTGAGTAATAGTCCATTGTATAGATGCACCGTTATTTATCCAGTCACCTTTTGAAGGACATTTAGTTTCTTTCCTGTTTAGGGCAATTATAAATAAAACTTGTAAACCATTGTCTATGCTTTTTTGTATTTATTTTTAGCGTTTGCCTATAGTGCTCATCAATTTTTAACTATACATTTTTATTGACCCTTAGAATAACCAATCTTGTGGATTAAGAATTATTCTATCTCCATGGATTTCAGAATCCTACACTGGAAACTCTTAGAACACAACCTTAGGAAAAACTTGCAGCCTCCTGTAATCATCCAAAAGAGAGGCTCCTAACTCTTTCTGTCTAGTGAAATTTGCAATTCTCATCTCGTCTTTTAGGATGCTATGTTATAAAAATAATTTTTATTTAAAGTAAATTAAAATTTACCCTGAGGTTTGTTTTGAAAATTTACAGTAGTCTTTTAAAATTTCAGATTATGAAACATCAATCATGCAAATTCGACATTCAGACAAGGAGTTTTATATTTTAGACCCATGATTCTCAAATTGTGGTCCCTGCACCAGTAGCATCAGCATCACCTAGAAACTTGTTAAGAATGCAAATACTTGTACCTCACCCCAGACTCACTGAGTCAGAAACTGTGGTGGCTCAGTCCAGCAATCTGTATTAGAATAAACCCTCCAGGTGATTTCTGATGCATGTGCAGATTTGAGAACCACTGATTTAGGGATGGCCCTCTTGTGTAGCACAGAAGATGGAATGCTATAATGTGAAACTTCTCTTTGAGATGACTCATTCACTGATTCACTCACTCACTCACTTTTCACTCACTCACTCTTACTTCCTTCTATAATAGGATTCACTTAAGGAACAGGATGGCTCATTTGTGTTAAGTGATGGGTGCTAGATCATCCACTGACATTTGTAAGACAGATAGGATAGCTCATTTTGGTCACTGGAGCAAAGCTATGCAATCAAAACATGAAATGTACAGAAATCTCTAACTCCTCACTGGAAACAATAAATTCCTCATCCTACCCTCTATGTCTATCTTGCCATTTTATCAATGCTGATGGATACAGAACAGGTGTAAAAGCAAGTTTCCTTTCTTCATTGACTCTGTTCTGGAACCCTGTCTAGAATGGGATATTGTTAATTAGCAGTGAAATAAATGAATTCAGAAACAACATGATCTCACAATAGCAGAAATTATTCTTTTTATAATATAACCAGGTCATGAAGTTATAGGTATAGTATATGTATACTATACATACAATATATATGTGTATGTGTATATGCATTTATAAATATATACATGAATATATACACATATATTTATCAAAGAATAGGCTATAATATATTTTCAAAAATAAAATTATAGGAAATCCCGTTTATCCAAGAAAACCCATCTATATGTCCTCTGTATATAATATAAAATATATTGATGTCAAATAAATCCTTATATTTACCTATAAACAGTATTGCTAAGAATTTTCTATTTCTACAGGTTACCTAAATGGGGAAACAAGATTATTTTGGTTGTTTGTTTTCTTCAGGTCACAAAATAGGATTAAACATTTAATTAGCATAGTTCCTAAATTTCCCTGTCCAAATATGACAAATAATTGATAAACAGGCTTATTATCCTATTTACACTTAACTTTTGTTTCAGGTTAGGGCTGAAATTTCTGTTAACCTCACCACATCCTTTCTCTGAGAAACTGACTTTCTGGGGGTAGAAGAAGAAAAAGGCCACTTTGATCCTGTACATCTGCCAAAAGCAACCGTCACCCTTGGTGCCAAACACATGGAAAGCACAGGCCAAGAAGAAGTGCACGTGGGCTCCAGGTGTCTGGGGTTTCCTTGGTAGAAAACAAACTGAGGGCAAACAACCTATGAAGAAAACTCACACTGGCTCACTGTAATTCAAGCTTCCCAGAAGAAAATTTTAGAGTAAACAGTAAAAACTGATAATTTCATTCTCAATATCAGTAAATTGCATAAATATGGGTTGGCAGGTGGGCCAAAAATAGATTTATCTACCTGGCATTAGTTTTTCTCTGTGTGACAGAAGGCAGAGTACAAATAAATAGTGTAGCGCTTTCCCCTACCTGGACAGAGGGCTAGCTTAGAATACATATTTTGAGAGCAAGGCATTATGCTTTAACTATAAACAATAACAAAAGAGTACCATTAACATCACTTTGAAAGCCTAAACCTCGTGAACATTAGAAAAAAAAATGAAAAAACAATTTTTCTTTAAATTCTACCCATTGCTTAATAAGTATCTTCAAAATCATTTTTTTTTTCATTTATTTACTCAAAATTTCTTTAGTATTTTCCCTTAGTCACTTATCCTTGGGTATCTATTTGTACTTTAAGTGTGAACCATTGGGTTCCTGAAGTCAATAGCATTGCTTCTAAGTGACTAAGTTGGGCACTGAATAAAGTTAAGGGTTTAGATGCATTGTAGTTTTTTTCTTTTTTAATTCTTTTCCTTAACTATGTGATATGTATTGTTAACACCTTATAAAAGCCGATGCACGAAAAAAAGAATCCTATCATTCCTCCAAATCTTTTATCTCTCTTTTTTCCCTTAGTAATCCATGAACAGATAAAATACTTGTGACTCAAACTACAACTTTATAGCATTTCAAAACTAGTACTGATACCTACGTAATTCCACTACACGTTTTTATAGGTTTCAGTGTTTTAATGGATAAATAGCCCCTGTAGGAGAAAGCAGGAAGGAGATAACATTTTTATTATGTAGAGAGTATTTGACACATGATAACTGGTAAAGGAAGTATTGTTGCCACATACTGTTATAAAGAAGTTTAAGCTCACAACAGTTGATGAGCTTGGCCAGGCCAGTGAGAGGCAGAGAGAGGCAGAGAAGGAATTCATACTGAAGAACTGAAGTCACTTTGACCTCAAGTCCTTTGCCTTTCTAGGACACTAGAAGAAAGTATGTCTCAACAATAGGTGACATCAGGAGCTGAGACTCCATCCTTGCCCCAAATGGCAGTCACAAGTATAGATATGAGATGCATGCGGATAGATTTCCAGCCACTCTGTACCAGTTTCAAAAGTTAATTTTCATGTCCTTTTTTGTCAAGGCTCTACCACATACCTACCCTTCCACTACCCTGATTCTCAAGACCTGATCCTGATTCTAGATTAGATCTAATTCTGTGTTTCACACGGCTATTACGTATTACAGTGTAAATCATATTACAGAGGAAAAAAAATAAAAATAAAATATGCATCTTCCTTTTTCCTTAGGCAAGCATCCCCAAGTATGCTGTAACAGAAATTTTGCCACAGCTGAGTCCACAGCCAAGAGCAGATCTGTGTGGACGTCACATGAGCACACAAGTCTCTTTCACTTGAGAAGCAGTTAATAAATATCAGGTAATATTTACATTGGAAAACAATAAAACAATTCCCCCCCACCCCCCGCCCAAAAGAAACCTACAAGTAGCTTTCAATCAAAAATGAATCAAAGGTAAATTCAGAATTGGTCAAGGAATACTGATTTTCCCTTATCACTGCCCCTGCGGCTTCAGCAAATAATACAGGCAGGGTTACAGAAATTCTGGATCTTTAAACTGATAAGAAGTTTTTGCCCGGAGAAACAAAGTAATTCAGAGGGCAGAAAGAGCAAGCCAAGTGAAGGAATTCCTGCAGAGCAGAACAAATGGCACTAATGACCTAATCAATACAGAAATAAGTACAGATTTCCTCCACAATGGCCACTCCTGTAGCTTTCCTAAATAGTTCAGAAAAACATCATAGTCCTTTTATTTAGATCTTTCTTACTGTTTATTGGTGTGCTTTATCTGAAATACCAAAAAGAAATTGGCTTTCTATCAATTCCAAACAGTAGGTAAATTCACCGAGACTTGGAGTAAAGTACATCTGTCCTTTCAAGTTGGCAGGTCTGGGCCTGTGTCACTGTCATAAATTCCTTGACTACAATGAACACTATATGATCCCTGCATAAGCCAGAGGATCTAATCTATAAACAATGACAAAAGTGATATCACCCCATCCTTTCTTAAAACATCTAAACCAATCTATTTCCACAGCCAGGTCAAAACGATGAGGTAATGTTTTCTGCTGATGTTAGAAAAATTGATTTTAGAGCTTTCTTCTCTTGCTGAATCTGTTGGGTGAATCTCTGATTGTATAAATGGCCTTCTGTTGGACATAGCTATTGCTTTTACCTGCAAAGCATACAAATCACAAGTCTACTGCAACTCTATTTGAAATCATTTCCAGTTATTAAAGTTCCAAATTACTCCTGGAAGGGTGCTAAGGCTAAACTTTCTACACTTTACCCAGACAAACCTGGAAGGAGGCCTAGTTTGTAAAGAAGCATCAGAGCCACAATCTTTCCTCAGCATTAGTATGCAATGAAACACTGTGTGGAATTTTGTGTACACATGGGATAATAATTATCCATGCCTAAATCTCTTTTTCAAGGTCCTACTGCCCATCCAAACTTATAAAAGGTCAAACCTCCTGTCTGTGTGGATGCACATCTTCTAGAAAGTCATCTGGACTTTAGGTGACCACAGAAGGCCTATCCTTACTGAACCCTTGGCTTGAAAGTGCTTGTCATGTACAGTATGGCGGTGATAAAAATGAACTCCAATTATGCATGAACAAAATACCACATTATGAAAACATTCTCAAGATTGGGAAGGATTTTAAGGGGGATGATTTATTTATGTGAGGCCTATGGTATCAAGCAAAAGTTTTGATAAAGGTAAAACAAAGGATAAGCAAACAAATAATATGAGCACCAGAAAAAACAAATTAATAATACTGAGCACTGGACTAAGTACTTCATCTTTAAGTCTTACATCCAGGCCATTTTAGAAATGAGGAAGCTGAAGTTTAGAAAGCTTAAGAAATTTACTAAGTTGCAGGGTGGACTCTGAAACCTGATCTAGGACCCCATATCTTCTTTACTTAACCATCTATTCTCCTAAGATTCCCTTCTAATCATTTCACTCTTATTTTGTAGCTTTAGTGCTTATTTTCAAGGTTAAAAATAAAAAATGTACACCCAAAATTTGTAGACAATGCAATATAAAATTGATCCATGGATATTACACATGCACAAAAATGCCATCGAATCATAGAAACTAAACCAGAAGAGCTTTCAGCAACAATATGGTGTAATCCTGTTGGATTATGGGCAACTTCTAAAAGTAGTTTCGGGCCAAAATATTTGAACATGAACCAGGTCTAAGGCAAAGTATCCAGATATCTCTCTGCTTCCAAATACCTATATATTTATCTCTGCCAATGGAAAGAACTGCATCTTTTAAAATAAAATAAAACAAAAACAAAAACAAAACACCCTTCACGTAGCCTATAGATCAAACCTTTTACTCTGCTGAAGTTTCCCTAAAAAATCATATGTAATCCCATCTCTTTCTAATCACAAGCTCTATTTTTGAATTTATTAAGGACTTTTATAATATCTTAAAGTTACTGTAGTTTCCTTTCTCAAACACCCAAATGTGGAATCTCACAACAAACTCGAAGAATAATTTGCCTTTAGAAAAACCTACTTTTAAGTTCTAAACATTTTGGTATGATCTGATATGAACTTGAACATGTAGTTCATAATTCCAGTTCTGTTTGAATCAGTTGCTTGCAGCTCTAGTAAGTAAATGTGTGATTTTAGAAAATAAAAAAATATATATATGAGAGGCTCATCTCAATTCAATATACATTTGTCTTAATCAGGTGATCTCCTTTGTTTTGTTATCTTCCCAACTGATATTTTGAGTTTGTGGTCTAACTATTGACAGAACTTTTCTCCAACAACTTACCAGTGGTGCTCATTCTTCCATGTTTGTTTTCTGGAAACAATATGGTTTCTACCCTTGATGCATACTCCTTATCGATTTTTCCAATCAACTTTACTGGTAAAGAAATAATTTCCTAATTTGTCAAAGTTAATTCATATTGCTTTGTCATCCAAAATGTTGTCCATCTATCATTTTGATTGAGAACTTCCTCATATTCTCAATCATTCAACTCATTGTTCAAACTGTTAAAATGAATCCATTCCAATTCCTTTCTAGTCAATGACTTGGTTCTTTAGCCACTGTTAAAATGCATTTCTCTCTCCCTATAAAATTCCATTCAGCAAATTTCTCAAATGTTTAACATGAGACCTGACAAGAAGGAAACCCTCAATAAATATTTGAAAACCGAGAATGAACAAATGAATGAATGATCATGACATCTTATGCAAAGACAAATCTTGCTGACTACCACATAGGAACTCAGCTCTCCTCAATACACATGTGTGGAAATTCATTTACTTTGACACAGTGTGATCCAGAATATATTTTTCAGACTTCCTGATGAGAATATCAGATGTGTCAGAATCTACTACTTTCTACATATTCCTAAAGCTTATCGCAGTCTCAGGGAAGGAAAAGAATGTGCTCCTTTGTCTCTCTAAATTAAGGTGCCAGGTTTTGAGTTTCTTTGGGAAGTGGGTGGGTTAAGAGAATTTCATTCAATCAGAACCACACTTACTTAGCACATCTTAAAATGTGAGAGGTAAATTAAGAAAGTAAACCCACTCCACTCTAACTCAGCTGGATCCCTTCCTTTTGGACTAGATTATTTTTATAGACAGGGGTAAAATATTAACTCAGTTTTCAATGGTCCTGAATGGATTAAATGGTTTGCCATTTAACCCTCGTTTATCTCATAAAGCAGGAAAAGAAGGGTGATTCTCCTGTAGCTTGGTTAGAGCTATAATGCTTAAGGCAGGAAGAGGGATCTGGAATTCCCCACTTGGTCAGTATCTACCCACTCCCTGCCCACCCCACCTTCTAATCCAACACTGCCTTCTACTTGCCCAGACCTTCAGAGGAGTGAATTCTTTCCCCACATCCTGGATCACCTTCAGCACCGTTAATCTCTCCAAAGGCACATGTCCAATAAACATGAGTAGTCTCTAACTCTGTGTACCAAGGATTTGGAAATTATTTGTAAACTGGTCTTTGCCTCATCCCCTCTCCATGTAGATGGAAAAGTGATCTAAGTATTCAGTTTAAGCAGACTATTTTAGGGGCTTTGTTATTCCTTTGGAAGCCCTAGTCATTGCCTGAGAACTGAAGAAGAAACTTCTTTGTAAGAGCCAAAGTAATCTCCAGTTCAGTTGCAATTTACACATAAGGGCATCTCTTTCTTCTCTTTTTCAGAAAGGTGAATGTCAAATCCACTTAAGCTAAAACTTTAAGAAAGAAATACAATTAAAACTTTACTTAGAGCTGATTTTGGATCTTGAATATTAGATGCCATCAGCAATATAAAGGTCAATTTTTAATTCAAGAAACTGATTAAATATCTGCCACATGTGAGCAAGAGCTGCTAAGGACAATAAAGAAAAACATATTGGGAAAAATGCTTTTGGGTTCAATTACTTTTTTCGCTTAATGTGAGTTAAATGACTCTTGTATTTAAGAATGTGCTTTATGCTATCTATATATGTATATATAAAAAATAATCTGTCTAGCCTTTCCTTGTTTTTTGTTTGTTTTTCGGTCAGTATTAGAATACTAAAAGTTATAAATTTATTCTCAAGTTCCTTCTGAGAAGTTTCATTGGATAACTTTCTGATGGTGTTCTCTCTCAGAAAAATGGCTGATATTCAAATTATAATTAAAAAATAAAGTGTGATTATCTGATGAACTTACTGCTTTGCATGACTCACTTTCTTGTGTGTTGAACACTGCCTGCAGTGCTTCATTCGGGGGACCAACTGATTAAACCCGTTATGAGAGAAGGTTCCCCATCCTCTGGCCATTTTCACACAGGCGCAGAAATGATTCATTTCAGTAAAACTAAGTGCAGATACTTGAGGACGAGAGGCCAGATCAGCTGCCCAGCCCACACGGCTCACTCAGTGCTTAGAGACAGCAAAGGAGAGGCTTCTTGGGGGTGCCAGGGAGCCCATCAGCTAGCCTAAAGCTCCGCTTGCTTTCAAGTCTCGGAGGAAGTTGAAAACGGTTTTCGTCTCTCATCCACTCCAAATCTGCTGCTAACTGGCTCTCACCAAGTAGTGCAGGATTTAACATTAGTCCTCCATGGGTCCATTCCAACCTCTTTCTAGTCAATGACTCAGTTTTTTAGCCACTTCTTTTAGATGGTAGAAATCGTACTGATATGTTCATTTTTTTTTTAGACAAATCTGAATTGGGCCATCCCTTCTCTTAGAGACTGACAGAAGATAATGGCCTTATTAAAACATCATGATTCTTATATAATACATACCCCCTGGATTAGTTACTGCCTTGGCTTGGCCTTTAATAATTCATAGGCACAGAAAGAGTAAAGCTAGTTCCAATTTTAACCATTCAACATTTTATGGGGTAGAAACAGAAGAACTTACTAAATTACTAAGAAACATTTTTTTTTTTTTTTAATTCTTAAAGAGAGTTTTGTGTCATTTATGTAATCAGATCAGGTTAAATCTCTTTCTAAAGTTTTTTTTTTTTTAATGAAAAGATAGTTTCTTTGTAGTGAATACTGAATAATATCTATGTGCCATATATTTTGTTTCAATCCTGCAAGATAGGCCTTATCTTACTTTATAAATGAGAAAATTGAAGCAACGAGGAATTAACGAAATTGCTAAAGTGACATAACAGGAATTTGTTTAGATCAGATTGATGGTACTTCACAATTTAACCTTCAGAAGCTATGAAGCAGAGAGAGGTTTAGAGTGTTGGTCATTATCACACTATCAACTATTTTTTCAGACCCAGAAGCCAAACACTGGGACTGGCAGTTCAGGTGGTAAATTGCACATTTAGGGGTGTAAGTTTTAGAGAAGTAAGATTTGGATGCACCATCATATTTGGGCCTTGTGTCCCCAGACCTTTCCTTTTGATCCACATTTTGCACATTTTTTTTTTTTAAACCTGCAGAATTCATTGGAGGCCCACAGATCTCTGCAGTAAAGCCTTCTTTCATTGCACACAGCAGCTACTTTCTCCTCCTCATGTGAGCTCTGAGCATACCTTTGGTATACCTCCCCTCTATTAGTTTTAACCCGGCTTTCGCTCGGAAGTGCCACTGAGTTCAAAACATGTCTCCATCTACAGCTTCACATATCATATCTGACAAATAATGCAGACATTACAATTATTTGCATGATAAAATAATATCCCTCTTGAAAGGATAGTTACATCCCTTTCCTAAAATATATAAATATTTTTAATATATAAACTCTCTCACACTTAACTATGGATGCTCTCTCACTTCTTGATGCTGAAAAAAACCCCACTAAAAATGAAGTCATCCATAGTTCTAGATACAGATGATAATCATAATAGTAATTAAAGATTAAAGCATCCAGTTAGAGTGCTTAATTGTGCTTAAGCAGATAGCAACAGCATGTACACACAAATATGACTGCACACTATGTTATTTAATTTTTCCAGAATTCTGTTAGTAATTATGTGAAAATTTCAGGGTTGGTGTGATATTTTAATCATTACGAAGGAAATATGTGCTGTCACCAAAGTTAAATCAGCATCGGAGTAGAAAAAATAAATAATCGTTAATAGCAGCTAGTTGTTTGCAGTGGGATTTTTGAATTCATATTTAGTGCTATGCCAGATGTTTGATAATTTCCTAAAATTCTTACAATACCAGCCTATCTAATTAAATTTTAAATAAATAAAAATAAATCTATATATTTTTAAAGTATTAGCTCATTCTTATAAGCCAGATAAAATAAATAGGATCATAAATATGACTGCAAAGTCCTGACAATTAATTAATTTGGCAGAATCCAATAAGAATTTTTTTTTTTGGTCTGAAAAAATAATCCGTTTAATTGAAAAACGTAGAGTATATTATCCCACCCTCCTAGAAGAGTTTAAGGAGCCATCATTTAATTATAAACCTTAATCTTCTTTCTCAAAAAAAAAAATAATAAAGTGCCATAATTCCAATCAAAAGTTTTTAGCACTCATTTTTTAAGAGTTTTAAAGAAGAAATGAGTATTCGAAGCTTGCAAATGCTGCCGAAAAATCTTGATTCTGTCACATGCTCATAGGGAATCTACTTATTTCTGGTCCAACAGCTTTTTAATGATTAAATTAAGTCAAATGCCAGCAATGCTGGGATTTCTACTGAAGTTACACACATATTAATCAACAAAATGCTAAGAAAAACATGTCGATGCAGAGTATAGATATTTTCTTTATCAATAAATATTGGAACTTCATGTGAAGATTTTACCTTGTGGTTTTAGAAACATTTTTATCTTTTTTTTTTTTTTAAATAAAAGCTACAGAAACCATTTGATAGCTTTTATTTTTTTAGTGAGTTTATGAGCAAATAAAAGTTCAACAATTATGTTTAGTCTCTGAATTTCAGTGTTTCGTGCCCTTCCTTTATACTTTGTTGACTCATGCCTTGATTCTTCTAGATCTCTGTACAGTGATGAGATCATCTGAAAGCAACTCAAGTTACTAAACAATTTGATAATAGCTGGGTCTTCTGATTTATATGTCAAGGGATAGTATATTTGGATTTGTACGACCATCAAACGTTTAGAAATCGATGTACCGTTTTGTTTTCTGAAGATGTCGAAACATTTTACCTCAATTATTGTTGTTGGTTCTCAGTTTCGACTAGATTGGAATATGTCAACATGCATTATTCTTTTTTCCTTTAAGGTATGATTCTATGGACTAGAACATTCTAAAGTGAGTATTGTATTCTGGCAATTAGAAGAAAATATGCTAAACATTTGAGGACCATTCTTATGGTTTCCGTTTCTCTAGAGATGGTGCTTGTTCTTACCTCAAGTATTTAGTGTATAATAATGTAGAAACCAATGATAATAAAAATATAAGAGAATGTGTGTCCGTTATTAAGAATTCCAGCACTCAATCTGGTTGAGAAGTCCCTGAGTTTTTCTTTTGGATGTTCCTATCACAAAGACTTATTTCTTAACTCATGTGAATATTAAGGATTGATTACTGGGTTAATTTAGGTAGATAAGCTTTGTGAATAAATCTCAATTAAAAAAAAACCTGTAGAAAAAAGAGTTTACATTACATTATGCAATTCTGTGTAGAAACATTAATCACAAGATGCCAAATAAAACTCTACGAAATTTACCAAAATATTTGAAAGAAAAAATGATGTAATTGTTTTCCTGTTAAAAATCTTGAATCTTTTTTTTCAATTAAAACCATATTTTATTTTGATTTATCTTTAAACCAATGTTATTATTTAGAGAAGGGATTTTATTGATAAAATCTTAATATTTTGTGTGTTATTCACAACAAATTTCTAATGTAAGAACTGCTGTATTCTTTTTGAAGTAGTATGAAACGTGAGAATGTGGTAAAATGTCTGGCTTTAAAAGGAATAATTATCAGTGGACCCTCTTTCCCCTTTATTTGAAGAAAAGTCTTTTATGGTGCTAGATAAAAGAAACAATTGCAGAGTAAATTACTTGTAAAATGTATGAATTTATGACTGAGGAATAATTATGAATATGTCCCTTGAATGAGACCATTTTGGACTAAATCTTTGGCATTTTAATAAGTCACAAGTAATAGATATCACTTGACTGTAGAATTTATTTTAAAAAATCTTACATAACCTGTAGTATTGACATGTATATTAAGCGGGGGTTAAAAAAACAGCCAGAAGAAATTTCCTTGGGAAAAGTATGTAGAGAAATTTTAAATATTGATATAGTATGGCCTTAGTCAGTGACTGGCAATACTAAGAGCATAACATAAATGCCAAGGATTCGATTTGAAAATAGTGTCAATTTGGTATAATCTAAATAGTCTTTTGTTTTTTAATATCCCCTCAATTGTCCCAAATAATTATTTTAATTCACTTTTTGTGACTTTCTCAAGGCACAGATATGTCCCAGTAATTTTAGAGAAAGATAATGTTATTTGGGCATTTTATGCCTTAAGAAAATGTCACCAGACTACAGAGGATTTTGAGACTATAGATAACAATGTCACAAACATTAAAAACTGCTGAATGAACTTTATACTCTGTCTCAAGCACTTTGTTCTTTATCAAGCATCTTATATTAATGTATATAATTTAAAACATTATATCTCAGCTTATATCTACTCCTCACAGAAATGGTTGTGATGTAAATTCAAGTAAGAAATACTTTGAACATGAACATCCAGGGCCAACTTTAATCTAAAATGAGCAAAATTAATTTAATTTATAAGACTCCAAGTCACTGAAAAAATCAGGTTAGAAGAACTTGGTAAAAATACACCTTAAAGGAAACTAACACTCAGAAGCAAAGTTAGCTGGAGAAAAACAAATCTAGTCACACATACATCTTGCCAATATTCGTTTTTTACCTTCAACAGTTCTTCAGCATTTACTTATATGACTGTGGGAAATCATTCATCATATTTAACTTTGTATGTTAGAATGAAAAATTAAAAAGCAAAGTCAGCAGAAATATAGAGCCTTTGAAACCACAGATTTCCTAAAAAATAAAGATCCTTTGTCTAAAGAGAAGAAGTATATATTTTATAAGTTTATCGTCACTGACTTGAAATATGTTCGGAACTTTCCAGGTGACATAATGCATTTTTAAGGAAGCCAATTCTTTCTCTGATTAGAGATTCACAAATTTCTAAACACGCTACCACCGTGTGGTACCCGTTAGAATGATGCCAGTACTTACCATTTGAAGAAATGGCTTTCAGTGTCGACATTATTTTTAAGCCCCATATTCTTTCCTAACCTTGCCACACAGCAGATCGAAATTAAACTAACTTATTACAAATGGTTCATTTGCAATTTCCAACCTTACAGACTTTGAACTGTCTCTCCATACTAATGAGAATTCTCAATCATATTCACTTCTGGCTACGTTGTATATAGTGTCTTCAGTGGCTGACTCATTCTACACTCTACACATGTAGCTTATCATTATCTTGTCCACAGATAAAATACACATTGAATTCAGAGGCGTATAACTACTGACTTGAGAATCTTGAGAAAGGTAGCAGCATTGTGATTCAGGTAGCATGACCACTAAGGGAAACATTACAGCCAGTGTGGATTATTTTCCCTTCTAGAAGTATGAAGTAGAAAACACAAACAATAACAACAACGAATTACAGTAACTCCTTGCTATGTATTTCCCTTAGTAGTGTTTTTATTATTTTTCATAAAAAATTGGCAAAATCCAGAACAGCTTTTTACATTGCTCTAACAGCTTTATTTAACAATAATTATATGACTCACTTTCCCACTTAATAAGAACTTCTCACTTTCTCTTATGTTTGTTAATTTTGAAACCACTTAAGCATTTTTCTAATTGGCTTCATCTTGAACAAAGAAATAACCCGATTATAGTATGTTATTAATATGAAAATTATAAAACATTCTAACTTTCTACCTAAAGAAGAAAAGTGTTCTGCATATATGCAAACATTGCAGACAGATCACTTCTTATGTTTTACGTACTATAATATTAAGATATTTCCCCCCTCATTATTACATTCCAAAAATTGTCAGTGCTGCTCTGCTATCTATATTTTTAAAGTATTTAACCTTCGGTAAGATAAGCTATTGTGCTTATCTAAAGTAAGGAGAGAAAACAACTCAAATATTCTATCCACTCAATCAAAACTTCCTGATTCACTTAGTTGCCACAATTCTAGACCTGAACTCAAAGTTTATAAAAGAAAACAAAAAAAAAATTCACAAGGCAGAGCTTCAAGTTATCATAATACCTTAGAAGGATGTTAGTTACTTTATGTCCCTAATATTTTACAAGCTCCAAACCCTTCGCTAGAACAATATAATAGGAATTGGAAATTATTTCTGTACTTCTCACCACCCAAGAATCTGACAGCTTGTATTAAAAATAGTATATATGCAGGAACTCCCTGGTGTGTCTCTCCCTTAAGTTTTAAGGCACTCCAATTATCGAGTCTTCTTTCTAAGCATTACTGGAGAGGTTTATGAAAACATACAAAAGTATTCATGCATAAATCTTTCATGAAAATCAATTGATTTCTGTTAGTACAATATATTAGAACTAATTAAAATTACCATATCCAGCAGCCAATCTGTACCTTCCCAAATATCCTTCTCCAGTATCCATAACCACGCACGGCTCTGTCTTCCATCATGCTCCTTTTATTTGCTAAGTGAGGCGCTTGCTCCTTCATTAAATAGCATTAAAAATAGACTGAACAGAACTCCCCAGTGGAGCATGCTCTAACAGGGCTAATGCCAGTTCTCAAGGTAACTGTACTCAGCTGGGATCTAAGAGGGAAAGTCACTGGGAGATCAGCAATTTGCAAATCTAGTAGCACACACAAACCTGTCTAGGTCTGAGCTGAACACTGCAAAATAAAACAGCATGTAGTGAAATTAAGTCACTGAGAAGATGCAAGTCAATTTCTGAAGCATATAAGTTTCTTTAAATAGGACTCACCTAAACAAGTATTCTGTTAAACAGGCTTTCATCTACAGCAACTTGGTTATATTATTTATCAAATAACATAAATCATGTCCAGACAGGGTAACTAAGACATGTATGCATAGCAGTCTAAATATCTTAGAAATTGCATGTAAACCAAATTATTTTAAAACAAACAATGGCATTGATGAGCAAGGATAGTAACAGGTAATGCTTTTGTATCTTTTGTGATGAGGAAGTGTACTCCTTAAAGAATATACTAAACTCCCAGAAAATTTAAAAATATCCTGTCAGTTGAAGTGATAAAAAGAAATAAAAGAATGTGATATAAATGGAAATATAGGGTCAAACACAAATACATACCTTAAAAATCCATATAAACCTGAGAAGAGTACACATATAATTTCTCACATGCGATCCACGTTAGCTGTGCAGCAGAAGCAATTACTGCCAAGATAGCAGATTACTTGGCTATCTGAACAAAACATAGCTAGAATTCTGACTTCCAAATGACTGCCTTTCATTAAAATGACATTAACTAAAATCATATTAAGACATGCAAGCCCCGTGGTGACACAAATACAGAGGATCAAAAGAGTAGGTGCATTTATTTTAAAGAGTATGTCAAAGGTTTTCTAACTTTTACCGAACGAAAAATGATTTTCTGTCATCTCCATTTCTGTTTTCCTAAAACAATCATAGCAGTTTTGATCTCCAAAGTGGGTGAGGAGGAGGTAGGAATCATTTATTTGGATTTAGTCAGCATTGGAGTGAAATCTTGTACAGATTCATTTTAACTTTGGGGAACGTCACTCTTGTTTAGAGAGGCTGAAGTGTCATACCAATCAATAGACTTAAAAAATCAGAAATCAAGTGGGTATCTGCACTTAAACACATTCTCACGAAAATGATTTCTACCAGCCTTGCATTGTACTCACTAGCTTCTCATCCATATAACTTCCAATTTCCTCTTTGTTTTTCATTTTAGCCTTGGACTCTATCCTTACCCTGTATCTTGAGGAGGTGATCAAATACTGAACCTGAGCAGCTGACAGCAACCACATCCACTCTGTCTCTATGCATAAACATTGACTGAGTCAATTTTTCTTCCTGAGAAACTTTCTAAACACCCATCTGATTCAACTCAGTTCTTCCACTATCTCTACAACCTGCTGCAGAAGACTTTAAATTTGAGATTTGCCAGGAAACACAGATTTCAAACATGTAAAAATAAAATGGGAACATCTCTTTTTCCCCTATACCCCTTGAGAGCCAGGACCCCAAGTCCTGCAAGTGCAACAAAAAGGTTACAACTTTTTGCCCTTTGTATAGCACTCTTTCCAATGAAATAAGAGCTGTTGGAACTTTCTACCTTGATACCTGCATAAATCACTGTAGACCTCTCTGATGAAAAGAAATGCCCTTTTCAATTATCTTCCAGCTTTCCATTTCTGCCTCATTTGGGGGGAGGGGGAGTTTACCTTTGACGAAACATAAAAACACAATACATATTTAACAACGGCTTTCTACAAACACGAAGGAGAAATAAAGACTAGAAAGGATTAGAAAGAAAAGCACAGATATATCGCAGAAAAAAAAATCACAATAGGCGTGCAATGTTCACGTCGGAAGACCTTGATTATTACCTTGACCGAAAAGTGGATATCCCCCCAGCGTCTTGGTGCCTTGATTGATTTGATTTAGTTTTTGGCTTTTATTAGTATTATTGTTTCTCAATGATTGATTTGGCTGGATTTGTTTGATTTAGCTTGGCTTTTTAAAAAAATTTTTGGTCGATTTATTTAACTGCTAGTAAAACGAGCTTTCTGCAGCATCCGCCGGGATCCTTGCAAATCTGTGGCGGCCACCGCTGCGGCGACGCTGGTGGCTTCAGCTGGCGACCCCGTTGCCCCTGCTCGTTGTAGCTGCTCCCGACGCGCTCAGGGGGCGCCTCCGCCGCCTTCTCTGCTGGCTGGCTGCGGGGAATGAACGTGCCCGCGCCTCCTGTCTGCCAGTCTGTCCTTCTGCACGTCTGTCTGTCTGACCGTCTGTCGCTCAGCCTGGTAGCTTAGCGCGGGACTCTGGCTTTCCGGCGCCCTGCTCTGGGAGCTGCCACTCTTGCTGACTGTCAGTCTGTGCGTGAGTCGGTCTGTCCGTCCCTCCTCATCTCTCGATCTCACTTGCAACGCAGGGTCCCCTTCTCCGTCTTCTGTGCCCGCATCTCTCTCCTTCTCCAGCTCAGTGCCCCCCGGCCGCTTCCCTCGGACAGAGGAGGGCGTCTGGAGTAGAGGGAGCGCTGAGTGCTGCGCTCGCTCTCTCTCTCTCTCTCTCTCTCTGCGTTCTGGTTTTCCGCACTCAAGCTGTCTAACTGCTCCCACCTGTCCGTGGCTCTGTCACTCTGTCAGTCCCACCCGGAGCCAGCCAGCCTCGGTCCGTCCCTCGGTTCCTCGTCCCCTGCTTCCCCGCCTCCGTTGTCTGCCCCTCCGCCCTAATCTGCCCTCCCACGCGGCTGGCACTGTCGCCGGGGGGCGGTGCCCGGCTCCTCTCTGCAGCCCCGTCCGCGTCCGGTCCCCGCCCCGGCTAGAGGCAACGCGCGTGTGGCATGTGGCCCCGCAGCTGCTCGGGCTGCAGACTCCAGTCCCCTGACCCGCCACACCCGGGAGAAGGCCGCGGCTGAGCGCCTGCGGGTACCCGGGCCTCTGTCACCCGGCGCGGCCAGAGTTGGCGGAGTCCGAGCGCGGGCACCTGCCCGGTGCGCCTGGCGCACGCAGTGCCATCCATTCCCCTGGCCGTTCTCCGCCAGCCCCAAGGCTAGAGACAAAGCGCATGAACCACGCGCGGCAGCGCGAGCATCATTAATCAGAGAGAAAACTGGCACGTTGCCCCCTGCCCCTCCACACGGCCTCCCCGCTCTCCGCCAGCACGCGCGCACCGCCCCGGGTGCCCGAGCCCTCTGGCGTACCGCTCCCGGGCGCTTCGCGACTCCTCCGGCACTTGGCAAAGCCTTGCTCAGCTACCTTGCTCCGGTGCTCACTCTCCAGGCCAACTCTGCAGAGAATATCCCACAATCACACTTCACTCCACCCAGTGAATCCGTAGCCTGAGCTCTCAGAGATTCGCGGCTTTGAGCAAGATCAAAAGTCCCGGCGCGCAGCGCCAAATGCACTCCCTGTGGGCGACTGCCCGGACCGCTGCCCACCGAGCATTGCTTTAGAATCGGAGAGGGGCTGCAGAAACCATGGCAGAGCAGGGCGTGGGGCAGGTAACAGAGTTGACATCTGAAAAAATAAAAGCGCTGCATTTCCCATTTGTTCTGGAGATGCGCTATTTTTATTATCTGTAATTCTTGTGTGTGTTTTTCCCCCTCATTGTCTCAGGGCACACACTACCCCCTGCTGCACCCCCCTCCCCCCAAAAAAAGGGAATCATGGAGGAATGGGAATATATTTCCGGAATACCGCCCACCCATCCCGAGTGCGTGTAGCGCTTACTTGTCCAACATTATAGGTCACCAGCCAAGATATATCACTCTGGCTTTCTGCCCCCAGCTGAGAGCAAGGCATTTGATTCTGGGATTCTTTGCTAGGTTGTTATTAATGTGAAGCAAAATTATAGTCGTGCACGCCTATATGGAATTGCCAAAGCTCATTTTGACAGTATCCAGCAATTCAGTTTCTGAAATGTAGACGCTGAATAGCTATGGATCTGGCGCAATGAACGCCCCATTCCATGATAAATTAGAGGAGAAAATCAACTTTTACCAGCTGCAATTAGTAACCCCATGAATAGACAACAAATAAATAACTAGCATAAACCACATCAGGAAAATTCCACATCGTTTTAGTTTCATTTATTGACATCTATTTCTAATGATAGACATTATAAACAGATTTATTATGGGTTGCACCTTCTCCTTTTCATAGAAGTGTAATTTCAACAGCTGTAGCCATGTTCATCTATGCTAAGATATTAACTATAAATATCAAACAGATAGTACGTGTAGTTCTAAAAAATTCTGTGGAAAAAATTAGGATAAGAGTGTACTGGTCCTTGATGAATAGATAATTACTGTATTTTCCAAATATTAGAAATTGTCTCCCTTGGGGATCAGCTATTGCTTGGAATAAGAATGAACCTGCTGTATGAGGTTTCAGCAAATGAAGTCTAAGGGATTCAAGACCCTTATATTGATCTATTTCTACTCTCCGTAAAGCATTTCGACAGGCATTTTCCCCCTCCTTCCAGTTGTATGGAATTCAAGGGAAAATTAATAAAAAGTATTTCTAATTCTCTTCCCTTTCCTTTATCTCAAGTCATGTCCTAAAAATAACTACTTTTCTTTGGGGAAAATTGTTGTGCCAAGTTGTGCTGTGCCTTAAGTTCACACAGCTGGGACTGCACGGGAAGAGGGTCACTATATTTGATTTTCCTTTTGGACAGGACTACTCATCAGCATGTCTTGAATGGATAGACAGGTAACCTAACAGGAAACCTTAAAAGCTTGCTCTTAACGTCAGGTCTTCCTAGAATGAGTCAGAGTTTACTTTGAGAGTTCACTAAAAAAATAGAACTAGATGCTATAATCTGGATTAGAAATTATAGCCATAGGATGGAGGAGACAGGAACTCAATAAGTACTCTTAGTACAAATTTTGGAGATTATGTAAAAAAAAAGAAAGAAAAAATGTTTCAATATCTTAATAGTGCATGGACAAACTTGACAAAATTTATCGCAATTTCTCAGATTTTAACCTTTATTTTAAAAAGAAAGCATCCTAAAGACAAATAACACTAATTTGCTTCAACTAAATTTTTCAACTTTCATTCAAAATATTTTGTCGCCAAATTAGGAACTGGAGAAGGTTCAAGTTTATTTGAGGCCATGTAGATAATTAACATTCAGCTATCCAATTTTAAGTTTTGTGTCCCAATGTGGGACTGAAATATACTTCTGGGACGATTAGGCAGGCAATGAACATTAAGTGATTCTTCTAAGCATTCAGAAAGTGTTTCTATTTCCTTAAACAATTTGAAACAGTTACCATAGCTTAAGGTCCTTGACCTGTCATATATTAACCACCACTAAATTCACTAAAACTGTTATCTACCTTACCTGACCTCTGGGTGACAGATCAACAATGCCAGCTGCAGAAGTGTTTATGCACTGAAAGCAACCTAACTTTTGGCGGGGGAGGTGGTGGTAGCGTAGAAAGGGAAAGTGGTATTGGTATTCTCTTGGTCTGGGTACTCTTGAATTTATTTGGTATTGTGTTTGAAATGAAAGAGGCTACATGTAACCAGGTAACCCCAGCTTGGGGAGTTGAGCTCACCTACACACCGGCAAACATCTAAGATCGTCTCGACGATAAACTCCTTTAAACACATATTCCCCTAAGACACTAAATTAGTGCCCTTTAATGAAGCTTCCAAATTGGATTTTCAAAATCAGGCAAATTGCTAAAATCGCCCAGCTACCTTTATAAGCACCTTTTCAGCTGAAGCGAGAAGTAGAATTTCCATGCTGTTGAACTTCCATCTTTCCTCAACAAATAGGCTTCGAGGAACTCCCCTTCAGAGCATTCTCCCCCATCACAATAAAGGCCCACGGATCCCCTAGAGAGTCTTCTCATTTGCCCTGTTTCCAACAAAACAGTCTTGGTTTTATTAAATACAAGTCTTGGGTTTAAAGCCATATAAATATGCATGGTATAGAAAGGCAGGGGAATGAGAACGGGGGAAAAAGGATTAGCATTTCAACCAGAAAAGTTTAGTTTCCCATTCTTATTTTGTGCTAAGCCAAAATAACTCTAAAGCACATTTTAGAACATCAACAAAGAATGTTACATCATGTATGCATCTGAGCATGAAGAAATGTCACGATCAAAAACAAAAAGGACTCAGGAGACTAGAAACCAAATGTTCTGATGGCACAGATCCCTTGACGGGCAGCCATATTTCCTCTGTAGTCTGCTGTGCGCAGTGTAAGAAAATTATCTCCATGAAGCCCCGGTGTTCTCACAGGCAGACCGTAAATGAACACTGGCCTGCACACGCACACAGTGATGCCTCACTGGGAATGTAAACCAAGAAATTTCCTCAAGAATGAATATGTGTGTAGCACTTCCACAGAGATGCATCTAAATCCGAGAAGGGACAGTAAAAAGAAAACAAGAGGAAACAACTAAAGAGAGGTTTAGGAAACCTGTCACTAAAAGATCTGAACACCAAAAGACAAAAAAGGCCATTGACTCAATTGCATATTTCTTTTTAGCATCTCCTGGGATAGAAATACCAGCATTCGGGAACATCCTTAGTATTTGGGGGCTTTGTCCCTCAGCCCAGCCTCATTCCCCCAGCACTGTGGTTTTTTCTTCTCTGTACTTGCTGCCCTGAGGGACCTGTGACTTTGGCACAGCTGAGGCGTGTGCCGCAGGCAGCAGAGAACGCAGATGCAGGGACTCTACCTGACTGCAGAGCAGGTGTGTGCAGGCTGGATGCCCTTCAGGGCCTACCTAGCCTGTGTAACACCCTGCTCAGGGAGCTTTTGCAGCGTAAAGTGTTCTCAACTTCCTACAGAACCCACAAAAGATGTTTTTGAGTTTTAAAAACTGAGCCCAGAATTGAAAACAGTAAGGAAGCTGAAGCATCAGGAGCATATACGGGGAGAAGAGGGGTTAATGTGATCCCCCCCAAATGCAAAGAATGAATCAGAGTGTAACCTAACATTTGCCAAAATACTGCGTGTGATCCTGCCTTCAGTTTTACATTTCTGTTCCTGAGATATGGAATTTTCCTCCATAATGGACACTGTTCCCTTTTTCACACAAAGGAATGCAAAGATCACCAAGTTGTTCAGAACTTGGAATAATTTTTTTGGCTTCTCAAATAAATTTGAGATAATATTAAAAGGCCTATGAATTAGACACTTGGATAAGACAGAGACAATCCATCACTAAAGAAATTTGGACATTTATATTTTTAAATTGTTCTGCATAACTTAAAATGGTGTGCGTGTGTGTGTATGTGTGCATTTAAAAGGTAAAACATATCCACCATGTTAATATTTCAAAAGAGTACTAAGATCTTACCGGAAGGCCAGTTGTAAGCTCAGCATCTGAAAAGAAGAATATGCAGATCTGTAATTCTGTATGAATGCAGGAACAACTTATTCTCCAAAGTTACTCTTTAAAAAAAAATCTTGTTTTATTGTTTGAAAATAAATATACATTTTCAAAATCTATAGCGACTCATTGGTTTAAAAAAAAAATAGGTAGGGGGATCAAAATTAAAAAGAAACAAAATTAAAATCTCCCAAAATATCACCACCCAAACAGCCACCACTTTTGTGCTTAGCCAATCTCTGTGCATATATATCCATAAATATATAGTTATATTTTGCATAAATGGATTGTAAAATACATGTTACTTTATAATCTGCTCTTTGCTATCTACTTTAGAATGTCATGAGTTTTTTCCCATGATATCTACTGTATCAATATATTAATGATAGTATAATAGCCTATTAAATATAAAATATGTATGTTATATGTATGTAAGAGCTTTTGGTAGATGTGGTTTCCAAACTGGAGATTTATCCCTTTAGGGCAATTCCTTAAAATTTGAATTGCTCTTTAAAAGTAACTATATTTTAAATTTTGGGATAATAGATATTAAGATGTTATATCAGTTTCTGAATCTTTTGTTTTGATTACTAATCTTTTGCCTTCCTGGTGTAAATTACATAGAATAAAAAAAATAGACCATTAAAACATATAAAACATTTTTCTGTGTCTATTTTTAATTGAATTGTATTAAATTAAGGCAAAAAATTTTATGGAAAGAGAATTAAATAAAAATTATATGTGTTAACTAATAATTATCCTTTTGCTTTAGATTTTTCTCTTAATACGTACAGCAGACACTTTTTTTTCTATAAAAAAGGTAAATATTTGAGGAAGATGAATGAACCATTTTAGATCAAGAAGTTACAATTTGGTAAACTGGATCTTTGCCTTCTTTGACTCCAGAAATATAGTAGATCCCTAGGAACCATGGACAAACTTCCAAACAATTGTTTTGGTCCTCTCCCCTTGCTTATCACTTTAACCATTTTAACCACCCTGAGCCAAAACCACTGATTTGACTTACATTAATCATATATTTATCCTTCAATTCCTAGAGCGGGGGGGGTGGTACAGACATAAACATTCAAGAATACATGAAAAAACTGGAAACCTCAATAGGAGAGAAAGAATTAGATAAGAATAACAATTCAGAGTTATTTTCAGTTTACTCCATGTAAGTGCAATTCAGGACCCATCATATCCAATTCTTTCCTTCCTAGACTGATAGGACGTCTTGCTCCAGCCTTCTTGCAGTCAGGTAGGGCCATGTGACAAGTTCTCACTAATGATGTGTGAAAGGAACTGATTGATACATGCCATGTTGAGGCTGAGGCAATGAAAAGCCTCTGTGAAAATATCTAGGTTCTCTTTGACCCCCATATGGCCACAGATGAGGTCAAATGTCCAGACAGTCTAGCTGTGTGATGATCAGCCTTCATCAGTTTGGGTCCCTGAGTGACTATGTGGAGCAGATTTCAACACTGACCCATGACAGACATATAAACTAAGCAAACAAACAAACAAACAAACAAATACTGTTTAACCAACTGAATTTTGGGGATAGTTTGTTACCAAAGCACGAGCTAGATTCCCTGGTTTATAAACTCTCTATTAGTCTAACACCATGTGAAAGTAACATGTACTGTAGTAAACATAGGCCAGGCGTGGGATTCAGGAGACCAGAATTTTGTCTCTGAGCCAGTCACCAAATCACCACAAGACTCAAATAAGTTATTTCCACCTTAAAGCCTGTTATTTTTATTTTTAAATTTCTAAAATGAGGTGATAGCACTAATTTTCATCTAATCAATATTACACTATTCAAATAACTGATATGTTTAGTTAAGGCTCAATATTTTCCAACCAAGATCCCATTCTCTCTCTTTTTTTTTCATTTAGCTTTGTTGAGATACAATTGACAAACAAAATTGTAAGATATTTAAAGTATGCCTAGTGGTGATTTGATATACATATACATTGTGAAAGGATTCTCATCATCTAGTTAACACATTAATCATCATATACATATATATTTTGGGGGAAGAGGGTGAGAATTCTTAAAAATTACCCTGGCTATATATTTTAAGTTTACTTTTTGTCTTTCATTTGGATTCTGGAATTAGCCTAGACATTTTCATAAAATATTTTACTGGTATTTTCATTGACATTGCATTGAATTTATAGATCAGTTGGAGAAGAACTGACATCTTTTTCTTCTCAAGTATGATTATGAAGATCTCTTCTATTTTTCAGTTGGTTTTTGATGTTCCTCAGTATATATCCATATTATTTCTAGGTCTGGCTTCATAAATTTCTAAAGTTGTTTAATTGTACCATCTCTTACCTATTTTTAATTAATATTGCCAGCATTTTTTTGTATTAGTTCAAGAAAACTCACTTTTAAAAATATTTATACATTTTATTTCATGAAGACCTACATTCGTATCTCTAATATTTTGAGGTTTAATTATTATTATTTTAAGGCCTCTTAAGAAGAAACCTTAGCTCATTAAATTTTAATATTTCTTGTTTCCTATTATATAGGTATATATTTTTTCTTTCATCTTAGTACATTTTAGCTGCATAACAAAACTTTTACTATTAGTGTTTTCTTATCATTTGATTCTATAATTCCAAGTATAAATCATTTTTATTGCATGGACTATTTAATGGATTTTTTCTCTTTAATTTTAGTTTGTAAAGGTATTAGTTTTCAGGGAATGCCCACTTTTATTATTGAGCTATATTTCCTTTCATCAATGATTTTGAATTTATTGAGTTCTTTAGAATTTGAGACATGAACAACTTTCGTTAACAGTTCATGTGTTCTTGAAAACAATGTACGTTATCTAGTACAGGGCTCTATGTAAATCTATTAGTTCAGATCTGTACAATTACACTGTTTACATATGTTTTAAATCTTCTATTGTCCTTTTAATTCTATTTGCTCGATCCATCTGCTTATGAGAGAATTGTGCTAACATATTCAATTATTCTTATGGATTTGTTAATTTTTTTAATCACTTTAGTTATGTTTTATGCATTTTTGATTATGCTTTGTTAGACATATACAAGTTTACAAATGCTAAATCCTGCTGATAGATTGTTCTTTTTTCAATAATTAAGTATGCTTTTTATGTCTATTAGTGATTTTACATTAGATTCTATTTTATCTGTCATTAATATAGACGCTAGAACTTTTGGCTACAATGTACTATGTACTACATTCATTTCAAATTTTCTGTATTATATGTGTGCATTTTTGTATTGTCATGGTTCATTTAAAATCACATAATTGGATGTCTTTTAAAAAATATAATCTCAGCGTTTGTTTCATAGTTTTTTATTTTTTTTTCATTTATCTTACTAGGAACTTTGTGTAGGTTTTCTTAAATTTAATTTTTTTTTTTTTTTAGTTCTGAAATATTTCCCATATTGTTTATTGCCTTTTTTATTCTCTCTTTTTCTGGGACTCATATTAGATATGACCTATAGCCTCTTTCTCACAAAATTTTCTTATCTCTCTGCACAGATTTCTATGTAATTTCCTCATATTTAGCTTTGCCATTTTTCTTTACAATACGTTTAGTGTTCTAAAATCATCCATTGATTTTTAATAACATATATTCTAATTTATATTTTGTTCATTTTCCAACACTTTATTATGTTTCTAAATTACATTCATCTATAGTTTTCCTTTCTTAAATTGCTCTTATCTATTTTCAGATAATAGGGGAGTCATTAGAATCATATGGTTAGTATACTGACTTCCCATGATTTTTTATCTTCCAGAGAAGTATAAATAAAAAGAATTATCATCTATACTTTAAAAATCTGAGTTTGATGGCTTGGTAAAAGGTAGAATTTAAGAATATATTTGAATTTAAATTATGATTTCTAGCATATTCTGGTTTCCTAGTTCTTCTTGTACTAAAATTTTAAATCCATTTTTCCTAAGAAAATTTTTCTTTTCTTTACATTTTTAGATTATCGATATATACAGTTGTACATTTTATTCTTCTAAACACTAAATATAATCCTCTTTTGCTGCTACAGTCATGAACCTTTTATTTCTTTTCTCATACAGCCTGATGAAAAAATGGGGGGAAGTGGTGGATTGATATGTCAGTATCAAACCAGGGACCCCAGTTGTGGTTCTGAGAACTACTATCTTTTCAATTGTCACTGAGCTTCTGCTACTTTAGAAAGCTACCACCTTTGGGAATGAAACTCCTTTAAAACTCCTTCTACTTTTGCAGTAAGGGTCTGGATTGCTTCCTCAATCTAATTCTATTTTCCATCTATGTTTCCTTTTCCATAATTATGAATACACTAATCATAATCCTTTTTCATTTCCCTATGCAATTTTGTCATTTTTATGGACTCAAGATAGAAGAAAGAGGCATCAGCATGTACCTAGCATGCCATAGTAAAATTAACTGCATATTTCTTTTTACATTTTAATTAGTCTTCAAAAATATTTTTAGCTGTTAGTCTGCTTCTTAAAACATGTAGTAGCATGTGTGCATGCATATATATCATATAATATACATGATATAACATATATAACACATATTACATACTATGTAATATTATGTAATATATACCATATTTTATATTATACATATATTATATACACACACATATACACATATATATGCATACCCCAATGTCTTTAAAAGTATATAATGTAATTGACATGTAGTATGTATTATAAAAATACAAAAATATTATCTGTGATATATTATACATAACTAACACGCACATATACATGCACATACACATATACATGATCATTTTTAGCAGATTTCTTTGATAGTTGTGTAGCTTATCTATCTTAGCGCTAAAGTAGTGTTGCAAACTTATTTCTTATACAGTCTTAAATTTACCCAGACAGAAAATATATTCTCTTTAGCCTAATTAAAAACAACTTTTATTCAATGATTTTTTAAAAATTTCAGATATTATAATTTTCAGTTCTACAATTTCCATTTCATTCTTCTAAAGTTTGTTTCTTTTCTGAGGTTTTCTATCATTTTATTCATTACAAAGAAATTTTCCTTGAGCTCATTTATCTGCTTTAAAGTTATTTACTAATTCCAAAATCAGGGCTATTTAGAGGTTGGCCTTCATTGACTTTTTTTTTTTTTTTTTTTTTTTGAGACTGAGTAACATTTTTCTACAGCTTTGTATATCAATCAATTTTGGATTGTATCATGGATTATGTGAATATTACATTGTGGAGATTCTGTGTTCTGTCTTGGTCCAATGAAGAATGTTGATATTTTTGTTTTAGGAGGTAATTAACTTGATTTGGCTCAAATTGCACACAGTATTAAAGTCAGCAGCTAAAATCTCAGGTCATTTTTTTTGTCTTTTTAACTGGACTTCTTACAGTCTGCTTCCTGCATTTGTGGTTCAGGAATCAGCTAGAGAGTTCGAAAGAGTTTATAGATAGAATCTGGGGCTCCTTCTCTCTGGATCTGTCTTTCCCAGAAATCTTCTTTTACTTTCCAGTGGTTCTTCCAATTATTAAGCCCATTCTTAAAATTTTATTTTATCAGAATTTTAGCTGCCATACTGGGCTGACTTTTGATTGCTCCTAGAATGCCATCTGTAAAGAACATTTAACTCAACCCATGGTCGTCCTTTAATTCGAGAATCAATTACTTTCCAAAATCCGGTGTTCTTTTATTCCCCAGAATTTATTGACATATCAGGGAGATTTTGTCCATTAGTTGTTTACTCAGCCATACAGGAGGTAGGTCTCAGTCTTCCCTTGAGTTCCATGAAGGAAGAAAGAGGAAAATTGGAAGACAAAGAAAATGTTATTCATAAAACTTTGATCCTGAGGATAGGAGAGCGACATCATTCTCAGGTTCCCTTGCTTAGAATCCTTTGTCAAGAATTATGTCTCATGTCTAAGTGTAGGGGAACCTAGGTATTCGCATAATCCCCTCTCCATCTTCTATAGTCAAGGAAGACTGGGAAAAGGAAACTAAAATTGGTGTTAAGTAGACTGAACTACATTTTCTGCCACTGGCTCCATTTTGGTTGCTAAACTTATTACATAACTCGTCTTCCTTATGAGATTTGAAGGCTGGATATTTTCCTTTGAAACACAAGCATATTTGTTTCAACCAATCTGGCTTGGATAGATTTTAGGAAATAGTTTGTCAAGAATAGAAATAAAGCATCTTATCTCAGCAGCTCTCAGACTTAGATGACAGTAGATACCTAGATACCCTCACTACATGTATGTAAACAGAGGAACTGTTTCTCAGGGTTTTTGAAGCATTTTGTACATCTTCCTATTGGATCTATTCACCAATATTGAGTGGATAAAAGCCATGCTGGTCTCTATGATTAAGATAAAAATGTTTAAGAATGTTCCTTTTTGTTCAGTTGTTATTAATCATAGTCTAATATGCTGGGATACTGCAATCAGTTATGAAGTGCATATAAATTTGTTAGTAATAATATTTAAATATTAAGTTTTGCCAATTTAAAAATAAATTAAATTCAGTGTTATTTCTTTAACAATGTCATTCAAACTTCTTGCATTCTAATGAGTTTACTTGAGTAGACAGTAAGAAATAAATATATTTCTAAATTGTACTTGGACATGTCCTACCCTTATAAAAAAACTTCTGGCATATGTCACAGAAAAGAATAACATGTTTCAGAATAACCTGTCTTATGAGAAAACACAAGAAGTTACTAACCTAAACGGCAGGGGGCAGGGGTGAGTGGGTTGTGAAATAAAGTGAAGCCAGAAACACGAAGTTCTGGAAGAATTGAAGCTATTGGTACTGATATAAATGAGAACATAAATGGATGAACATTAGTAATAAACAAGAACACTGCATAATTAAATATGATATCCCATGTGGTACTTAGTTATGACAGGAAAAAGGGTCAGGATAGGAAAAAAACAATCAAAAAATTTTAACTTGTCCAGAATCTACGGATATTTTAGGAGAGGGAGAATAGTGCTATGAGTCAAAAAGATATATAGACCTGCTAAGTGATTATTGAACCACGCTAGAGAACATTTAGGTGGAAATAAAGAGAGTGGGCAGCACAGTGAGACCATTGAGGGAATGACCATACAGCCAGATGGATGCTGGGTTCCTGGTGATGATCATAAAACTGACACAAGGGGATGGTACAGCAGTTATGGGGGATGTCAAACACTTTTTCTATTGCTCAAAATCTCATTTGCCTAAAAGCAGTACACCTTCATAAATTGTCAATGTGCCTCAGTCAAAATTTCATTCTTTAAGAAGCAGAAAAAGCCTATTTTAGGTCCAATTCTATGCATTAGATATAATTAGTTGATGAATAGGATATTATAGCAACCTTGGCATATTGCGTATTGGGCAGTCTTTTACATGTCTTTCTCTAGATTTCAAAGACAAAGACATGTAAAAATTCAGAAAAACAATGGGTACAATCTCCTTGGCCTGAGTGTGTACAAGGAAAAATTGATAAAGAAGTTTGGATGAATTCCAAGAATGAAAAACTCCAACTGTTCCATTGACAAATAAACATTGGTAGAGATTAATGTGTCTACACAGGCAGCTTTCCAATAGGGTAAAGTTCTAAAGACCGTTGATTAAAAAATGAAACAGAACATGACCAGAGGATTGTGGAAAATGAAGGCAAACACGGGGTTTTCAAAGCAGCACATTCAAAGGGCATTTTTGCCACTGTGTCTGATACTCTGATCACATGGTACACAGCTCTGCTACGGTGTGGCCTGGATCCATCTTCTCTGGAGGTCTCATTAGCATAATATTCATCCTTAATTATTCTTACCCTCATTGTCATTGCCTTCCAGATTTCTCAGTGTTCATTTCAGGTACCCAGTCTTTAGAAATGGACTGTTCTGGAAGTTTGTTCTCTCAGATACGCTGCGAAATGTCTTTCAATGAACTCTATTTACCAGGAAAGGGCTGCTCTCCATATTTAAACTGAGGGCTATGAAACTGGGGCTTTTCTTTCAGGCTACATTTTCTGCATGTGGGCCAGCAAAAGGATCTTTTACTGCTCATTTTCAATTAGGAAACTTAAAAAGGTGCATCATTTCACCTATGTAACATCATTTCATGCATCTCTTTGTTGGCCTTAGCAGCTCCATCACGTTTCCTGTGTGATTATCAAACCCAATATTCCCCACGATATTAACACAAGACATAGCTGTTGTTCCACTGACCACATCAGCCCAATATGGTATTGGCTAAATTGAATGATTTTTTTATGGTTCTTTTTTCTTTCCTTCTTTACTATTTATAAATCTGTTTGTTTGTTTGTGTTTTTTAATATAGCATTTAGGCACAATTATCTGTCAGTAAGAAAACCATGGAGTATGATTTTTATAAAAAAACAAAAAGTTGATTTTTGTAAAAAAAATTATTTTGATTTTTAAAAATAAAAAATGTGATATATACAAAAGAACTTATGAGGTTTTCAAGTAAAATAATTAAATCCATGAACTTTGCATTATCTAGAATGTTATCTAGAATATTATCAATTTTGTTGAAATCTATCCATGACTGCCAAAGTCCCATCCCATAGCTTCGCTGCTAAATTTCATTACTAACTTGGTTTTTGTTTCATCGTGGTTTTTTTAAATGGCTTGGCCCCATATATGTATGCATTTCAAATTAGATTTTTATGAAGACAAAAAATATATACATAGTGCATATAGTTTCTATCTCTTTTGAACTTAATATTATATTTCTAAGATTTGTCTGTTTTTATATATAGCAATAGCTCATTCCTTCTCACTGCTATATTCCATTGTCTGATTAACCTTTTTTCCATAATTAGACATTTGAGCTGTTTCTGATCTTCAGCTATTTTAGGCAGTGATGCTATTAACATAATGGTACATATCTCACTGTACTAATTGTGTAGGAGTTTCTCAAGGATACATCCTGAGAGTTAATTTGTCAGATTACAGAATACGCTCATGTTTAAGTTTTGAAAACTAGGTCTACTCTACAGCCCAAACCAGAAATATTTTCTTTTAATAAACAATACATGTATTTTCATTGATTATTGAATGTTTATTTAAATACTTGATCCCCAATTCCAGACATTATGCTATAAATTTTAAAAGTATTTTATTTCAAATGCTTAATATAATTAATGTTTCTATAGAGACTCCTGAATATTTTTTTGAATGCCTGATTTTATTCAGGGCAGCAAGAGTGTAGATGATAAATCAAATTTATCTATGTCAATCATAACAGTACTTTTGCCTTTTGTCAGGTATTTTCTGAACCTCTCTTGCAGTCATGGGAGCCAGAGTCACATTACCTAGTAAAAAAAAAAAATAGGACAGAGAGCAAAGCTCATTGGAGAAATTTCTTAAAAGGCTTTTCCTTCTGAAAAAAAAAAAAAAAACATAGATAAGAAATAGTGAAGAAAGAAAATTACCAGGCACATGAAAAGTTTCATTAATTGTAAAAAAATAGAAACAAAAATGGTTCAAAGAATCAGAGCAAAAGTAATATGTTGCAAGATTCTTTAATTATACATTAATTATCTTGTTCAAGTAGTGTTTATAAAAGTCTTAGGTGTACAACTTCAGTGAAGTATGTGATCCATGTGATCCAGTCCAGTAATGATGAAATGATTTCAAAATAATTCAAAATCTTTATTTGTATACCTTTGTTAATAGAATATATAATCTATAGCTACACTATTTAAAATCTTTTCCTCTCAATCATTTCCAAACAACTGTCTATTCCTTCTTTCCTCTCAGATTTTCCCCAAAATGGCCTTCCTCACCCTAACCCATTTTAATCTTTCCTCCATTACCTTATTCTATCCATTCTTCCACTTCCATATGCTTAAGTTTAAAGGCACTAGTATGGTTTGGTCACACCTGTCCTAGAATATAAGGGAAGGGCGGAAATTTTTTTACATATTCTGAGACTTGTTTTATGGCCCAGATAATTGTCTGTCTTGGTCAGTCATCCCTGTACACATGGAAAGAGTGTGTATTTTGCCATTGTTGGGTGCAGTGTTCTATAAATGCCAATAAGGCTAAGTGTGTTGATACTGTTCAAATTTTCTATATCCTTACTGATTTTTCTATCTACTCGTTCTATTTGTTATTGAGAGCGGGGTATTAAAATTTTGCTCTGATTTTGGATTTATTTCTTTTTTGCAGTTTAATTAGTTTTTGAATCATGTATTATAAAACTGTTTTTAGGCATGTATATGTTTGAAACTGTAAGGTACTCTTGGTGCATTGACTCACTATAGTGAAATTACATTATTTATCCCCTTTTTTTTTTTAACTCTGAAACTATTTGGTATGAACTTAATATACTTATTACAGGATTTTAAATCCAGTGTTAGGATGGCATAACTTTTCTTCCATTTTTTATTTTTAACCTAGCTATTTCTTTATATTTAAAATGCATTTCTTATAGGCAGCATATAATTATTTCTTGTTCTTTCATTCCATCTTAAAATATCTAGCTAATAAGTGAGATGCTTAGATCATTTACCTTTAATGAGGCTATTGATATGGTTATGTTTAAGACTATCACTTTTTTATTTTTTCTATTTATCTTGTCTATTCTTTCTTTCCCTCTCTACAGTTTGTTTATTTTGTATTAAATGAATGAATATATTAATAGTATCATTTTATTTCTTTTACTGATTTATTACCAAAACTCTTTCTAAAACTTTAAGTGGTTGCTCTAGTGTGTATAACACACACCTTTAAAATGATCATAATCTACCTATAAGTGATCCTATACCCCTTTATGTATAGAGAAACTTACAACATTGTACTTCCTCTTCTTGATTTCTACTTTTAATTTTTCACTTTTATCAAGTATTTAAATATGTACATGAGTAATTAGATAGCTAGCTACCTCAAAGTATACATAGATGCTCTTTGCAACATTAATTAAAACAGTAAAAAGAGAAAATTTTTATTTCTAATACTTTAACAATATAAATATTATCTACAGAGCTGTTATCATGAGATACAACAATATAATATAATGTGTGAAGGTAAACACACACATGAATAGATAAAAGTATATTAAATGTTAATATGTACATATGGTTTCTTTGCTGTTTTTATTTAAAAAATTACAGACACATTCAAACATGATTACATACACATAATGTCATATGTAAAATAAGTGTGTATATTCACAGAAAAATAAATTGTAGGAGAATATAATGTGATATAGACTTTAATTAAAGAAAAGACAAAATAAATACCTTATGGAAATATATATAAAAATCACTAAAAAAGAAAAGGCATAAGGAATAAAGCATACATTTCTTCTTCTTCTAACATTAAACTATAATAGACCAGCTCTCTTGCTAAATACAACTATTTTCACCATTATTCTTTAACATTATTCTGGAATTTTATCCACTGCAATAAAATAAACAAACTGAATATTTAGGTTAAAGTGCCTATTCCCAAAGGAATAAGATATCACTGTTCTAATCCCTGGAACCTCTAAATGCTACCTTATTTAGGAAAAAATGTATTTATAGATGTGATTAAATTGAAGACCTTGAAATGAATAGAGATCATTCTGGATTATCTGGATGAGTTCTAAATCCAATGACAAGTGTCTTTATAAGAGAAAGGCACAAGGAGATTATAGAGACAGAAGAGGAGAAGCCAATATAAAGATGAGGGAGAGATTGGAATAATACAAACCAAAAACTTCCAGCAGCCACCGGGAACTGGAAGTAAGAAACAGATTCTCCCCCTGGAGCCTCCAGAGGGAGCAAGGCCTGGCTGACACCTCGATTTTAGCCCATTCCAGACTTCTTACCTCCTGAACTGTGAGAGAATTAATTTCTGACTTTTTTAAGCCATCAAGTTTGTAATAATTTGTTATAGAAGCCATGGGAGACTAATACCTTAGAAAACAGGTATAAATATTGGAAAAGAGAGGCTGAAATTAAAGTTATTTGCAAATGATTTTTATGTAGCTATCATTCCAAGGCAATGAATAGTTTACTATGATAGTTAATTTTTAAAAAGCCAAAATTAAGTAGCTTCCTCACATAAAAAGATTACTTATTAAAAAATAATCATAAAGATTTAATAACAATAGCAATTAAATGAAATTACAACTTAAACAATACCTTGAGAATACATTTAATCAATATCAAAGATTTATATAAGACTTTTTGAAAAAATTAAAAAAATTTTAAATGACAATATTCTCCCAATCAGTCTATAGTATGTGAAATTCCAGTTAATATCTCAACTGGATTCCTTTGATTGCAAAAAAAAAAAAAAAGATTCTAAATTTTTATCTAGAAGAAAAAATTGTTTAAGCTTTGCTAGAGCAATTTTATAAATGGAAAATGTTAGTACATGTTCATTTAATCATAAAATAATATACCACATATTTTTAATTTTAAATCTTTATATCCTCATTGCATTGTGACTAAAAGCAATGGAAGCAACTAGAGATGATCTGTATTAATTATTTCATATTTAGTCCACTGGTGACGAAGGGATTTCCACCCTGTGGTTATAGAGTATCAGACACTATTGGACAGATAAGCGGTTTCTTAGTCATGTATGCTCACATATTTCCTCCAGAGAGGAAAACACTGCACCACGCAAGGCCACATGGGTTGCACTCAGGGAAAGAGTGAGCAACCAAAGACTGGGGGAAGGAGACTGCAGTCCGGTGGGAGAGGTACCCCTGGTCCATGCAGGAGGGCGTGATCGGCACGTTGGAATAATTCTTGGGCTTGCTGGAAACTGAAACGCGCTACTTAGGTATGTGTAGAAACTGTGCTTGGCACTTTGATAAGGAGGGTCGTGCGACTAGGCTACCTTATTCTAGGGAGCAGAGTGGGAAGGAGAACTTGTGGTGAGGCCATTTGAGGTCTTCTTGGTTTCACCAGATGTCAAAGAAGCACATGATATTGTGCCTTGATTTAAAACCTTCCACCAGTCACAAGAATTTAGGGCAGAGGTTGGCAAACTTCTTTAAAGGTTCAGAGTCAAGATTTTAGGCTTTTCAGGCAATATAACCTGAGTCACAACTATTCAATTCTGTCATTGCATGAAAGCAGCCATAGATGATGTGTGAACACATGAGCATGACTATGTTCCAATAAAATTTTATTTGTAAAAAATAAAAATAGAAAAAACAGGCAGCAGGCTGGCTTTCGCTTGCAGACCATAGTTTGTGACTCCAAATTTAGTGGATGATACAAGTGTTTTTGGAAATTATCGGGGAAATAAATTATGTCTAGACAGGTTTTTTGACATAAAACCTTACATATATATGCTATATGTTACACTAAATTAAAATTCCAGTCTGATTAAATATTTAAAAATAAATAAAGCACAAACTACTATTAAAAATAACAGGCGGATACATAATTTTGGAATGTGAAAAACTCTTTTAAAGTATGGAATTGATATTGCTCTGGTTATGAACGCCAGGCTATGCTTTGGTGAAAGGAAAAAACTTCTAAAATCATCCTCATTTTCCCTACACATCTCATGTGGTTTGGATTAAAACGGGAGACTCTACAGTCTTGTTGTGCTGCCGTCTCAACACAGTCACTGTGATGGGAGACAGCTGAAGGGTGTTGCAGAAGCTCAGAAATGGCACAGATACGAGACACAGTTCTTCTGCTCGTTTCCATTGTCCAGAAGTAGTTACATGGACAAAAGGGGTCTACAGAGGGGACTGGGAAATTGTCGGAGCATGGATATTTGGAAAGAAGTATATCTGAAGTCTAATTTATTCATCTTTACACCTGGGTGTGAGGGATGTCTACTCTGGGTGCTGGGTTTTTAAGAGCTCAGGATTTAATGAGAACACCCTCACACTTATATTAAAGAATACAATGCGCCCAATGTCATTGGGGATGAGGACTTTGCACTGTAGAGCACGAGTCATACATAACTCTTAAGCTCCAGGACTAACACCAATTCAGGTCTCAGGACTCAGAGGGTAAACCCTTATCCGGAACTTCTGTCATGTGGCCTAGAGATGAAAGACAACTCTGTTCAACTACCATGAAAATGTCTTGCATCGCTAAATGTGAAGATGGATGCTGCTTCAGAATGCAGGCAGAATTTGAGCAGTGCAAACACTTAGGTAAGAAAAAAGATAAATTAATTAACATGTCAAGTCTTTCCTCTGGGTGAGAATTTAATGCTTTTTATATATATTGAAATAAGTTCCCAGTATTGCCAAGTGTCTGTTTTGTTGCTGTTTGTGGTTTCAATTAATCCCTCTTCAGGTACTAATTTACCTATCATCATACAATTTGCAACCGTTGTGTCTGACTTCGGAACATTACAATATTAAGCAAAGTGTTGCCAGATAAAAGATAGAACAGCCAGTTAAATTTGAATTTTAGATTAAATAGTAGGTAAGATTTTTTTTAATAAATGTGTCTTATGCAATATTTGGGACATATTTGTACTATTTATCTGAAATTCAAACTTATGGGGTGTCTTGTGTTTTCGTTTTATAAAATTGGCAATGTGGCTGGGGGACAGTACTGATTGTTTACACTGGCAACTACATGACCATTAAAAACTAAGCTTGTGAATGGTTTTATGTCTAAAAAGCACTAAGTATCACTGAAATACATTTCAAAATATAAATGCAAATAAATTTTTTAAATTTTTGTTCAAATTTATAATTTTATTTTTATTTTTTACTTTTAATAGAAAATCAATACTTTAGAAGAAACATAACATTCTTACAAATATGTACTCTACATTTTTTGATTGTTTGCATTTGTTTTACATTCAAATTGACTGCATTTTGAATATTTTTCTACTTTATATTTTATTTCTATTTTCTTTTTTACCCCTTCTCTTTTTACAGAAGACCCTTTAACATTTCTTGTAATGCTGGCTTGCTGGTGATGAATTCCTTAAGCTTTTTCCTGTCTGGGAAGCTCTTTATCTCACCTTCCATTTTAATTGAAAGCCTTGCTGGGTGGAGTATCCGTGGTTGTAAATTCATAACTTTGAATATTTCTTGCCATTCCCTTCTGGCTTGCAAAGTTTCCATTGAAAAGTCAGCAGACATTCTTATAGGGGTACCCTTGTAAGTAACTAGCTTCCTTTCTCTTGCTGCTTTTAAGATTCTCTCTTTGTCTTTGACCTTTGGCAAATTAATTATAATGTGTCGTGGTGTATTTCTCTTATTTGGGACTCTTTGTGCTTCCTGAACTTGTATGTCTAATTCCTTTACCAGGTTAGGAAAGTTTTCTGTCATTATTTCTTCAAATAGAGTCTCAATCTCTTGCTCTCTCTCTTCCTCTTCAGGTACTCCTATGATTCGGATATTTTTATGCTTCATGTTGTCCCAGAGGTCTCTTAAATTATCCTCATTTTTTAAAATTCTTTTTTCTTTTTGTTATTCTGATTGGGTGTATTCAGCTACACTGTCTTCCATTTTGCTGATTCAGTCTTCTGCTTCGTCCAATCTACTGTTGAATCCTTCTAGTGTATTCTTCATTTCGGTTATTATATTCCTCATTTTTGTTTGGTTCTTTTTAATGGTTTCTGTGTCCTTTTGATGCTTACTATCTCTCTGTTGAGGTTCTTATTTTGCTCATCCATTCTCCCCATAAGTTCATTGAGCATCCTTATAACCATTATTCTGAACTCCATCTCTGGTAGGTTGCTTGCCTCCATTTCATTTAGCTTATTTTCTGGAGTTTCCTCCTGTTGTTTTATTTGTGTCATGTTTCTTTGTTTTCTCATTTTATTAGCCTCTCTGTGTTCATTTCTATGTGTTAGAAATATTTGTTTCTCAGCCTTGGCCAGATGGTCTAATGTGGAAGGTGTCCTGTGTGGCCCAGTGGCATACTCTCTCTGATCCTTTGTGCCAGGAGCTCTGGATGTGACCTTTGTGTGGGTTTTGTGTGATCTTTTGTTGTCGCCAAGCCTTTATTATTGTTAGTTGATCAGTGGGTGGGATTAACGTTCAAGCTGACTAATTGTGGGAATTGGCTGCACCCTCAGGGTAAGAGTTGTTGTGTGGGGGCTGACCTCACTGACTAGGATTTGCCCTAGCAGGCTTGTGTACTTGTTGTAACCACCCTTTGTGTGTATCACTACTGGAACTAGTCAGGAGTTGCTCCGTTGTGGTCTGGTGCTAGCCTCCAGATGCGTTGGTTTTGTGGCCCCTTGGGAAGGGCTCCCCCTTAGGCCAAGGTCAGCAGCTGCTTTTGATTGCTCAGGGCTACCCAGTGAGAACTACAAAGTGATCCACTGATGATTGTTGCCTATGTTGGATCGGCTTTGATGTGGCTCCTTTATATTATCAGATGTAAGTGTTATGATCAGCTGGACTTTAGGTGATTTTTCCACATTGATTATTTTATAATTTGGTTGCAATTTCAATGCAGACCTGGAAGAAGACAAACTCTGCTTTTACCTAGTCTGCAATCTTCCCCACATCCTCCTCTACTTTATATTTTAATCTTTTATATCATTATTGTCACCTGAAAACAAATTATAGGACAAACTTTATATAACAGCATGATTATTGATTTTACCTGAAGTAAAGGCAAGGAAAGCAATTTTTATAGAAGAAATATACATTGATTTGTGTCGTGTGTATATCTTCATATTATAACTCATTCAAATATTGCTGAGCCATCAGTACAACACCTAGACATAAACAATAATTATTAAACTCAGTTGTCCTTGCTATTTTTTGACTTTCAGTCATATTAATATATGAATACTGTAACTTTCCATAATAATGGTCACCATATATCTCTGTGTTCCTTTTTTGAGCACACATAAAAAAAGAAAGTCTCTCATCTGCCATGGGAGACAATTCCAAATGCCAACAAATCAACACATTTATTTCAAAGTCTAGAATCTCTCAGTAATGTGTAATAATTATTATATCAGGTCCAGAAGGACTTCCATATAATGTTACCTGCCACCCCTCCCCAATCCATCCAATATGCAGAGGTTGGACAAAGAGAGGATAACCACAATAAACAGTCCCTTTTGGAAAGTGGAAAATGGGAGGTACACACAGTCATGGGTAAGTAGATATTCCTGAATTCTTCTGGACTAGCATTCTTAATGTTTTCCACTCTCTGAGTACAGAGAATTCTTAGTCTTGATTCTGCTCTTGGAGAGAAGCAACTTTGTCTTTGTTCTTGAAGTCTCTAGGCAATATCTACTAGGAGGTGCTTCTTTTTCCATTACCCTCCTTGGTCCTCCTGGAGGGTCCTACAGCTTTCTTATTCTCCCTCTTGTTTGCAGAAATTTAAGAGCCAAAAGGTCATTTTAAATCTCAAGTTCTTGGTTGCTTTGGCAGTAACTATCTTTCAAAATTCACTAGGCTTCTCATATTTTGATTTCAGTAAATTCCACGTGCTAACAATTGCACTCACGTGGTTTCTTAAAGAGGTTTCTTTCTACTCCTCCACCTTGCTCCCCACACCTCTCTCCTCACCCCTTTCTCCCTCCCTCCCCACCTCTCCTGATGCTGCTTCTTCTAAGATGTTATCTACAACAATAGGTGTGAAGGCTCCACATCCTTATCCAATCTTTTCTTTCAGGTGCATTAATCCACCAAAACATTTTAATAATAAGTATGTAGGCTACGTTCTTATTTTGATGTTTTATTTGCATCATTTTAATCAAATGATCAGCTTTACTGGGCATATTTCCATTCAAAACCTCTTTAAATGCCATCTTAACTAGGGTCTAGAAGCAGTCTGCTTTTCCATCATTAGAACATCTGCTTCTTTAAATTTTTATTTGCAAACCAGTTAATTCTATCTGGAATTTATCTCTTTCTCTTAACACTTTGCCAAGGCATCCAATGGTATCCTACACTCACCACTAACATGTTCTGTCTTCATGCTTTCCCCCCACATGGCCTCATGTGTATAAGGAATGTGATTTGCTCCCTAGATTACTGTACATAACAATTTTAGCTAATATTTTGCTCTTTTCAACCTCTGATACCAGTCTCCTCGCCACTGCTAAGCCAATGCCTGCTAGGGTAGATTTTGGTTACAATAGTCTTTCTCTTATTATGTAAATTTATTATTAGTCACCAGACCATGCTTCAGATTCCTGCATCCAAAAGTATTAAGTAATGTGATTTAACCTCACCTCTTACCTGATGAAAATGAAACCCACCAAATTCATCTCGCGTCACAAGTTCACTGTTCATTGTGAAGGCTTACAGTGTTGGGGTCAAGATTGTAATCCAGATCTCTCCATTTGTTACCTGGTGTTCTTTGAATGTTATTATGTAACTATGTAGAAAATTGTGGTTCTCCTTCAGTGAACTATGCAGTTATATTCTGCACTCCATTCAAGGTTTTATTTTGAATAATGGAATGTCAGAGCCTCAAAACTTCCTTATGTGTGACGCATTAGGTGTCCTTAGTTTGCACTCCAGTTGCCTCTTCACGATGCCTTCCTTAGCTGCCCAGGCAATGCTACTCCTTTCATTGTTCCAGTCTCCAGAGCACTGTATACGGTGCTCATTACCTTTAATAATATACCAAACTTTTACTTTTACTTTGGGCTCTCACCTTCTTGAGGAAAGATTCTCTATCTTCTTTCTTTTCATCAACACCTAAAATAGTGCTTGGGACATAGTAACTGCCTATACATACAGAAAAAATTAAGGAAGCATTGACACTCTAAAAGTTTATATAAAATATCAGATTGGAGACAAAATGTTAGAACTGGGACTGTTGGGTACCACATTTAAATCTTTTTCCTCTCCATTTTTTAGTATTTCCAAAGGATCTTATGCTTGTTAAATCAATCTCTACTAAGGACTTGGCTAGTAGCTTTAAAATAAATAATAAACCATTCATCATTTAAAAATTTATACCTATTATCAAGAATTCAAAGTTATGTAATCTTTCTAACATGTGTGTTCTTGAAAAAATATAGGTAGGTAAGTAGATAAATGAAGAGAGAAATTTTGTAGAGGGTTTTATGTTACATGCTACTTTTAATAATAAATTACTTGGAAACAGAATGAGAAGAAATAGAAGCAAATCAAAATGATTTATTAAATAATAGATAAAAAGTTTCACACTTTAAGAGATAATTAAAAAATCCTCATGACTATATAAAAGTATTATGAAAAACATTAAAAGGTAAAAGATTAACATATTTTATTAATCTCATGTTTCAATTTTGAGCAGTATTGCTGAATTGCCTGCTAAAAAATAGGCATTTTAAAAACAATCCTGGGGTACAGGGAAACCTGGAGTTATTACACTCCCTGATTTCAAATTATATTACAAAGCTACAGTAATTGAAACAGTATGGTGGTATTGGCAGAAAAACAGACACACAGATAAATGGAACAGATTTGAGAGCCCAGAAATAAACCCACACATATACAGACAAGAAATTTTCAACAAAGGAGCAAAAAACATACAATGGAGAAAAGAAAATCTCTTCGATAAACAGTGCTGAGAAAATTGGAAAGCCACATGCAAAGGAATAAAACTATACTATTGTCTGATAGCATACTAAAAATTAACTCAAAATGGATTTAAGACTTGAATATAGGACCTGAAACAATAAAATACATAAACAAAAATATAGGCACTAAGTTTATGGACCTTGGTCTCAGACGAGTTTTTGTAAACTTGACTCTAAATGCAAGAGAAGTGAAAGCAAAAATAAATAAATGGGACTACATGAAACTCAAAAGCTTCTGCACAGCAAATAAAACCATCAACAAAATGAAAACACAACCAAATGAATGGGAGAAGATATTTGCAAACAATACCTCTGATAAGTAGCTAATATCCAATATATGCAAAAAACTCATAAATTCGACAAGAAAAAAAATAAAAAATCCAATTAAAAAATGGACAGAAGACCTGAACAGACACTTTCCCAAGAAGACATATAAGATAGCCAACAAATATATAAACAGATGCTCAACTTCATTAGATATAAAGGATATTCAAGTCAAAATTACAGTGAGATACCACTTCACACTTGTTAGAATGGCTACCATCTATAAGACAAGTAATAACAAGTATTTTGAGAGAATGTAAAGAAAAAGGAATGCTCATATACTGTTGGTGGGAATTTAAATTGGTATAGCTTTTTGGGAAAACAGTATGAAAATTCTTCAAAAAATTAAAACTAGAGCTACCATATGATCCAGCAATCCTTCTAGGCATATACCTATAATTTTTAAAAACGCCTATTTATAAAGATATCTGTACCCCTATATTTATTGTGGCATTATTCACAATAGTCAAGACATGAAAACAACGTAAGTATCCTTCAACAGATGACTGGGTAAAGAAGATATGGCACATATATACAATGGAATACTTCTCAGCTATAAAAAATGATGAAATGTTGTCATTTGTGACAACATAGATGAATCTTGAAAGTATCATCATGATAAGTGAAATATCAGAGGAAAAAAAAATAAGAACCACATGATTTCACTCATATTTGGGACAAAAGCAGAAAGCAACAAACAAACAAACAAATTCATAGACACAGACAACAGTATGGTGGTCACCAGAGGGAAAGGGGTATGAAAGAGATTGAAGAGGGTAAAAGGTATCAAATATGGGGAAATGGAAGGAGACTAGACTCTGGGTGGCGAGTACACAATGCAATATATAGTTATTGCATTATAGAACCATACACCTGAAGCTTATATACTTTTATTAACCAATGTTACCCCTCTATAAATATAATTAAATAAAAATTTTTGTTAAAGAAATAGACATTTCTGGACTTCTGCCTACACATCTCCCCAATTTTTGTTACTCAGTGACTATAAAGAATTGATCATCAAATATATCACACAAATCAATAGTCTTATTCAATATCAAGTTTTATTAATAATTTCAACATGTGAGAATTGACAGGCCCAAGTAAAATAAAGAGAGGTCCCAGACATCCTGCATGATTCTTCAGGTTCTTCCTCCCCATAGGCAAGAAGTCTTTGGACCAGAGTAATAAATGAAGCCTCTAATTGAAATTTGCCAGAGCCCTACACAGTGGAAAATGTTTGAGTTATAAAACATTTCCATTTGATATTCCAGATAGCTTGTATGCTTTCTTTGGGAATCATGATTCATAAATTAATTTATACTACTCTTGTCCATCATAAGCAATTCTAACCCAGGAATATTTGGTTAAGAGTATTCCACAGATAAGAACACTCTCTCCTAACATGTATCAGTAGTTTATTTACCAAGGGGTTTAATTATCAATGTGTTTAAAAGATTAGATGGGGTCAATAGCCCTTTTCCTTCCCCAGCATCCTCCCAATAGTCATGGTTCAGCTGTTCTAACCTCTTTCTCCCTAGTAACTTTCTTCATTTCCATGGGCATAAATTATATACATTCTGTTCTGTAATCATAATTGCTTAATCTTATTTCGATGGATTCTGTTTATCACAGTTTCTTTAATACGGTATTGTTTATTTTGAGTCATCGCTTGGTTGTCTGGATTTTATCAAATAATTATTTCAAGAAGTTCTCAGGTACTTTTTACCTTGAGATTCTCCATGTTTAATAATGTTGGCCAATTGTTTTGAATAATAATAGCTTGGCAGATAAAAGTATTAATTCAATGTTTCCCTCTAAACCTAGTAGACATTGGCCAAATTTACTTTCTTATCTTGATTGATAATGTTTTAAGCAAGAAAGGCAAATAGGTTCTAACTAAAGGGCAAACTGTGATCAGTTGGTAGCAACTGACTTGAGCAGTATATTCCAAGGGAGCATCTGGACTCCACAGGAAAGAAGACCTTGATCAATTAGCCAAGTCTGGCAAAGGCCAAGGAGGGAAGAGAGATGGCATAAGTACCTTGTGATTGCCAGGCTAGCTGGAAACATCATCTTTTCCAAGGCTAAAGGCATTTCATTAGAAAAATTTTGAAAATAATAATCCACTTGGATACAAAGAAAGCCATTTCTAAAGGTGGAATTTTGAAAAGGCAAAGAAAATTTTTTTCAGTAGCTTCAAAAATATGTAAAGCTAAAATGGGAGAATTTGTAGGAGAAACTGATAACTCTAAAACAAGGGGAAAATAGTAAAGATATCAGAGTGAAATGATACAATGAAGAAGTGTGATTAAATAGCTCTCTAGAGTAGTTCATACTTTTCACAGAAAAATATGCAGTCATCACACATATATATGCTAGTCAACAAAGAATTATCTCTAATTTAAAAAATGCTGACAACATATTTTGTAATCCTGATAAAATAAAACTAGGAATCAATAATATATTAATGGCTAATGCTCTCTAAAACATGTCAGGAAATTAAATTTTAAAGTTTTAAATAATAAACTGTTTAAAAATGCAATAACGGAATATAAAATGCTATTTAAAATAAAGAACTTTTTGTTTTTCAAGCCAGTGGGAAGTAGCTAAAGCTGTGCTCAGAGGGGATTTCATAGCCTTGCAAATAGTAGCTATGAACAGATACAGAGGGATAGATAGATAATATATAGATAGACAAAATAATTGAATGGTGATTATCTAAATATTCTACCAAAAAAGATAGAAAGAAAAGTACAGTTAAACAAACATTAAAATAATATAAAAGGATAAAGACGAACTTATTGTAATTTTATAACAAACATAATTTTTTCCAAAACAGCTTATTCTTTAAAAATCTGATAATTCTCTAAGAAAATAAGAAAAAAATATACAAATAAGTACTCTTAGGAATTAAAAGGTAATATTGCTACAAGTACAAGTTTCCTTTTGTTTAATTTTAAAATAAGTCACAATTTTCTACAAATAATTTTCAAAGATTTAAAGAAATGGCTATCTTAAAGAAAAGTATGTTAAAAAAAAGTAATTGAAAATTCTGAAAAAAAAAAAAAAAAAACATTATCCACACATAGAAAAGAATCTCTAGCCCAATAATTTCCTACATTCCCCAAAGGAATCTCTAGAGTGAGTAGGGTAAGTTTAGCATTAGATCCTTAAAAAACTAATGTACTGCTTCATTTTTTTTTTAATTTTCGATATATTCATATATTACTAATTTAATTTAAAATAAATAAAAATGTAATTTAGAAACAAGTAGCAAACAAACAAAATTAAGCCAGCTTCTAGCTTTTGCCTGTTCCGCCTCACTCCCATTCTTCTTATTTATTGTTATTATTATTTAGACTCGTAAGTCAGATTTCCTAAATCTAGATGCAGCCTGTTTTCTACGTATTCTCCTGGATCCAAATGTTGTCCTTTTCTGACAATCTTCTTCCTCTATGATGTGGTTAATGTTTGTTTTAGATAGGTTTCTTCTAAATCAGAGCACACATGTGGAGGACGTTCAGCAAGACACTGTTACTCAAGCTATACTGTTACTCAGGACATTGTTACTCCTGGAAAGCTCCCTAGGGATAAACCTAGACGCATGCAAGTGGCATCTCCTTAGGGCCAGAGGGAGATGCTGATTGAAATTCTTAAAATGGTGATGTCAGGATGTATGCCCATCATCTTTTCTTCAATTGACTCAGCTTTAGATTCAGGAAAATTTTCTGAAACTCCTTTATGTGCACGGAACTGTGTTTCTGGCTGAATAGGCTGAGTAGTTCGCATCAGATCCTTACAGAAATCTCTTAGGTAACTACCATACCGCCTCCCTTCGCAGATTCAAAACTGTCTCCAGTTGGGTTCCCTAGGAAACAGATTCTGAGCTAGAATTTAGTCTGTAAAATGTTTACTTAAAAGAGCACTTGGGATCCACTCCTATGAAAGGGGATTGGAGGGACAAGCCCAGTTGCCATGCAGGCCTGATGAGAGCTCCAGGCAGTGTTCTCCCACACAGGCCCCTGAGGAGCCTGAGAGGTGTAATGGCCCTTCAGACTTGTTCCTGCTGAGTTGGGTGCCTATGCCTTTATGCTCCCACAGCCATCAGTCATCAAGTATGGATGTACTCAGGAAAGGCCATGACCTTGCATGTGGTGATTCTCAACAACTGAAGCAATCCCTGAAGGGCTAACAGCAGAAGACTGTCTACCAACAGCCTTCCTAGCAACTGAGGCAAGCAGCCCATTCTCAAAGGGAACTCTAGGCACCATGTCTACATATACATGGCAAAAACCATGCCTCTAAGAAACTGTATCAGACATTTCAACCCAAGTTTCTGGTTCCAGGCTTCAAATATTTCTCTTTACATCTCCACTGTCTCCATGGCCTTTTCACTATGGAATGTCCATCTGTGGGGTTGTGGATTCTTCCTGTGACAGGGAGAGGCAACTTGGTGAAATTGGAATAAAAGAGAACAATTTAAATCTTGACTCTCCCAATGGCTAGCTGTGTGATCTGCTCTGGTAGATGGCAAATATTGCCCAAGGATCATAAGAGCTAACATTTATTGAGCGTTTATTATGTACCAGTGACTGTTTTAACAGCTTTACATGCATTAAACTATCTGGTCCTTTGTATCCTCGATTATAAGCAATAATATCTGCTGAGCAGCTTCTCAATGTGGATTAAGTGAGCTAACATATTATCTAAATTTCCTTGCATACATTGGGCTTGACACAAATGTCACTTCCCCCTTCCCTCTTCCCTATTGTGCATGCATCATCTAGACCCCCATCCCCATATATGGGTTGCTCCACCAGCCTTGACATCTGATAACACTTATAATAACAGTTATTATAGCTCCTATTTATTGAGGGTTTACCATTTTCACACAGTGTGCTAAGACTTCTACGTATATTAACTCATCGAGTCCTCATGATACCCTGTCGGCAGGGACTTGATCCCCTTGAGTCTGTACTGCCTCCCAAAAAACCCTAGAGAAGAATATTTTTCTTTCCAAACCACCACCATCATTTATCATTCCTTCCCTTTGAACACACACACACACATACACACACACCATCTTAATTTTCTCTCTCTTCTTTTACAACTGCTTCCTTTTTGTTTCTCTTTGCCTCTAGACATATTTAAATTTTTTCTTTTGCTTTATACTCTGAATTACTTCATGCTCAAAAATTACAGTCCCAGAGAGAAAAAATAATAACCCTCCCCTTTGCAAAGCTCAGCATGAGTGGGAATCCTGCCATTGAACAGTCTGTCCGCGTTCAATTTTAGCATCATATAATTTCCTGCATAATTGTTTAAATGTCCTCGTTCTCATCCCTGTCGCTTTCCCCACACTTTGCTATTTTTTAAAGAAAGTATCCAAACTGCATGTCTGGTTCAACAGGGAATTTCACAGAGGAAAAATGCCAGACTGCATCATATGCCCTGAATTATCACAACACCTAAGGAAACAAGTCGCGCATCGGAGATGGAAGTCCTCCAGTCTGCCGCTGCCTTCCATGACCTCTCATCCCTGCCAGCCGCCTCAAGGCCAGGCATGTGAAAATTCCTCATGTGTTTGTGTCATTCAATTCCCAAATATCACATAACCAAAAATATTAAAATAAAACTGCTCATAACATTTTCCTGAATGCCATCTGGGCCCCACTGGAAGCTGACACTATCTGTCAAATTCAAGATAACCACATTTTCCCCTTCTTTGTATGTGTTAATGTTTGTCATAATGGATTTCACTTTAATGCCCCAATTACATTTATGACATTCTTTCAACCGAGTGGCACTAATGACTTTCATTATTATTTATGCTCCTCCTTAATTATAAGACTCTCACCTCTCTCGTTACACACACTCCTTCCTAACCCCCTCACTTGCATACATGCTCTCTGGTATGAGGCTAATGTGCCTTGGCTTCCAATTTCAGAAAACACAATGATTAATTACTCCTGTTATATCACCCTACCCTAGGGTGATCAGATTGGCAAAATGAGAAGGCCCAGATTGCTACTCCAGAAGGATTTCCCAGGACACCTGTCAGAAAGAAAAAGAAAAGGAGGAGCCCCCAATTCCCAAATAAATAAATGCATGGCATCCATGCTTGTCTTAGCTCTGGGATGAATCACGAGGAGATGCAGCTTTAAAGTAAAATAAAATAACAAAGCTTTGGGACAAATGCCCTCCTTTGCGGATGATGATAGATAGTGAGACTCAGTGAAGTGACTAGGAACCAAGTATCCTGCCATGCAATATCATTCTCCTTCCATCAATTAAGATAGTCTCCAGAAAAAGCCTACCTGCTGTGGCAGATTGCAAACAGTGCACCAGTTCTTTCAGCTCTTCTATCAAGAAAAGGCATTTCTTTTATGCCTTAAATCTGGGTTGGGCTTACGATGTGATTTAGCCAAAAGAATGTGGCAGAAACAACACTGTTTTTGTTCCAGGCCTGGGTCTCAGGAGGACTTAATAGTTTCCACTCTGCTCTCTTGGTACCTCCACTATTTCTATAGGAACAAGCCCAGGATCTCCATATGGAGAATGGCCTCATTGTCCCAGACGGCCCTGGTGGACTTGCCAGCAAATGCAGATGCGAGAGCATGCCTAGCCAAGATCAGCCAAATCCATAACATGCCATCCAGTTAAGTCCAGCCCGAGTTGCCCATCTGCAGAACTCTGACCTCAGAAAATGGTTGTTGTTTCAAATGTTTTGGGTGATTGATTATAGAACACAAACTAAACAGGCACACCTGTCAAAAGAAAGACAACTGGGAGTGGACTCTATGATGATGGTTGAAGAGAAAACCAATCATTAAGGAGAAGTGATTTTGCTTTAGGCACAACAAACAAAAACAAGCTCAGTACATCTGAAAGAGAGAGAGAGAGAGAGAGAGAGAGAGAGAGAGAGAGAGAGCGCGCGCGTGCGCATGTGCGCTGGTATTTTTATTTTTCTCACTTCTAAATACAAAACTAAGTCCCAGAGGTGGCAAAAGCTCTGACTAACAACATAATTTATACAAGGTCTCAGAGGAGAAAGCAAGGTTCAAACCCAGGACTATTTGTCTTCAAAGATAATACATTTCCAATCACCACATTTGCAGACACACAGATTGAGCACCTCACTATCATTAGCCAGCATTTCCAGTGTCCCCTATGTCTTAGCCACTGCTGTAGCCAGGGTTAGCTAAAAGAGGTATCTGGGGACAGGGGAGTCAGGGAGCACAGCACAACCTCTTGTTCTCTCCTCACCTGTAGGCAGAGTTGGCCCCTTCACATCTCCTTCATAAACTGATGGGCTTGAGAAGAGTTAGAAGCAGCTATTTAAGCCACAGCCAAAGGCACATCCAGGCAGAGCCATGAATTTTGTCCAATGCTGCATTACGGTGTTTAAAATGCATTTGCTAAGAAGTATGAGTTATGGTTAGAGTCTGCGTGTCTTCTTAAAGGACCAGGCATTTTTTAGGGTAGCTCCTAGAATCACTGTCATTAGTACACTGGCTCTTTGCTCTTTCTTTGTAGAATTTTTTTTTTTATATATATAAAATCACAGTGTTTTAAAAATCAAGTTCGGTCTCATTGCTTTTTCTCCCCTTTGCTGAGAAACTAGTTAGGATAAATTTCTTTTTCTTAAACCGCTGTGGCCAAATCTGATTTACAATAAATATAAGTTGAAAAATAACAGTGATGATTTATAAAGTTCTCAGATAACCTGTATTCTAATTTGAATTACATTTTCTCTTTTTCCCATTTTATTTTTATTTAGTCTTACCTATTTCCAATTTCATGTATATAAAATTCTGGAGGAAACTTTATTTTGTATACCATTTAATAATTTATTCAAAATATTCATTCACTTTAAAAAATTTATTCACTTTCCTGGCCTTTGCTAAGTATGGGCCCCTTTAGCCCTAACCAGTCTCTGTAAAAGATGGAGATAACATCTTTCATCTCTGAGATCTCTTTGAAGTCTGTAAAACTCATTATTTTATTCAGAAAGGCATTTTTACTTTATCAACTGTGGATTAATTTTGATTTTCCAATTTAAACATTATAAAAGTAGAATACATTTGTATTTTAAGCTTTTCCAAGAGATCTTTAGTGGTCTTAATTTTGGAGGCCAAAACCTTACTGCTTAAAAATTATATAGAGAGGGACAAGTGAAGAAGGCTTTAATATGGCTTCTATAGCCATTCCCATTGGACTTTGTGGTCATGTGATCATGTACAGGGCAATAAGTTTATGCAGAAAATATATAGAAAAGAGGTGGGAACGCCCACTACTCACCCAAACTACAGTTGTTAATGAACTATATATGTAATTTTTCCCTAGGTAAAGTCATCCTACCCCTGTAATAAGTTAAATATCACTCACATATTGTTTTGCTTGTGAAGTTCTATGTTCCAAAGTTTTATAAGTCATAATTTATACCTAGAATAAGAAATTCAGTGGCAAATACTAAACTCATTGCCCATCAAGCTGCATTAGAATCTCCTGGATTAAAAAATATCTCTTAAAAAATATCTTAAAAAATGTCTCTTTTCTCATTCTGTCCTAGGAAATTTTAACTTATTAATTCAGGAATGAATTCAAGGATTTTATGTTGTTAACAAGCTCTTGAAGTTTTGAGATTCATTGTCTTAAAAATGTTGCATATGAAGAGGTTAAATGAGTTTTATTCTAAGTGGCTGAAATGTTCTCCTTGACTTGTGCCGACCCCTGATATTTTTACTAAAGAGACAAGGGAGATTAATCATAGTGAAACAGAACATGATGTGAATTTTGGGTAGCTATGACAACTCTTTGCTGTGTGATCTCAAGTAATTAATTAACTTTTCTAGTTATCAATTTCCTTACCTGTTAGAACAAAGTTTTAGACAAGACAATGATCACTGTCTTTGATCAGGTGACAGGGTGTGTTCTTGGAGCCTCTACTGGGGTCAAGTGCAGCTGCAGGTCTGGGCAGTGGTTGAATAGACCCTATCACACAGGGTTCCTTAAGGCAAATACTCTTCTTTTATTTGTTTATAATATTAAATAAGATTGTTCCTGGAGAAACAGCTCCAATGAACAAAGTCTGGACAAAACATCTCCAAGGGACATTCTGGCTCTGCCGTTCTGTACAAATTGCCATTAAAAAGAGAATTACACCAGTACGAGATCACTTGAGAAGCAGGGTTGATAACACAGTGAGACCCACAGTTACAGAGCAATTATTAGCAGCTCTGTCTGAAAGACTTACAGTAAATCATGGTCTTTCATTGATTTTTGTAGCTGTTAGGACTCTCTAAGCTGAGGAAACAAGCCTGGCAATCTTGATTAGAACTCAATAATTGTGGCCTTTTACTTGTCATGCTGTCCCTCTGTTGCTATACAAAGCAGAGCTCTGGACATGGCTGCTCCATTATAATATCTCATAACACATCTTCGAGATTCAGAAAAGGCAGCTAAGAATATTTGGCATACTCCTACTCATTCTTCAAGATCTTGCTCAAATACCACCTCATCAGTGAAACTACTCCTGATTCTACACATCTCCACTCAGGGAAGAATTAATCATTCCCAAACCTGAGCTTTCTCAGCATCTAATGTTAACAGTGAGTAAAAATGACAATAATGAATATAATTTCTCCTCTGGGCTAGGTTTTCTTCCTTATCTCAAGAATTGCCTATGTTTTACCCAAATAATAACCTATGAATAAGCATCTTCACTTTAAACTGTTTTTTTTTTTTTTTTTTTTTTTCCCCCCAACATCAGACAGAGTACTGCTTGGAATTTAGCAATCTTTTTGGATGATGAATAGACAGACAGACAGATAGGTAAAAGTGCTTTCTTTGTACTTGCTGTGATTCTCATTCTCCCAATCCTCATAAACTCTTTTGGCTCCAAATCAAGGCTGCTGGTCCTGAGTCAGTTAGATCACAGTCAGCTAGTCTGTGACCTAATGAGAACAAAAGGCACCGAAGTATGTCTGACTAGTGAACTAACTCATTGGATATTTATTTCCCCAAGGAGAAACATGTTAACTTCCCTAATTCCCTTCTGGTATAAGTATAGATGAAATGTTTTGGAGATGAACTTTTTTTTGCTTCCTGAATCCACCATAGGATCCATCCAAAGCACAAACCTCCAGTTACACATTTGTACTTTCCTAAATTTTCCAGCTGTTCTGGTTCCCAAGGGTTTTAAATCTTCAAAGGCTATCAGTATTATGATGACATGGATTCTGCATCCTTGTTCTATGGAGCACCTTGCAAAGTAGGCCCTATCATCTCTACTAGGAAACATGAGCTGTTCCTTGAAGACTGTAAACTATGGGTACGGAAAGGGAGAAAGTAAAGGAAACTCTTTCACTGGAGTGGAGCCCATCATCATTGAGGGGTTTTGTGCTTCTGATTTAAAAGTGATTTTAATGTGTAAGCAGTGTTTTAGTTTCTGTTCTGCTAAATACTGTGTGACTCTAGATAAGTTCCTTGTAACATCTAAGACTCAGTTTCCTTATTTGTAAATTATGAGTAATAATAGCATTGATAGCCTAGTATTTTTGTTACAATCTAAATGAGTTAATAAATATAAAGTACTCAACATTGTACCAGGGATGACAAAGGAAATGTTCTAAGATTAGAAAATTTTAATTAGATATTAAATAAGCCTTTGTCTGTTAATGCATTGAATTCTAAAAATAGGTTTTTAATGTTAAAGCATCTTTTCATTTCTGGGAGAGATCCTAGTATTCAAAATTAATTTGTGATTTGTTTTGAATTTGACACATAATGATGAAGGATCCTAAAGGAAATACCAGAAAACAATAAAAAGGATAATGTGGATTGTTTGAAAAATTGGCTGCAATTATTTGTCTCCTTATCTCAAGGTTGTTTGGTAATACGCTTTTGTTTTTCCTCCCACCTAGATGTCGAATCTTGTCGGGGTTGGGGTTATGACTTTCTTTGGATCTTAGAATGCAGCAAACAGTAAGCAGTGCCAGTTTCAAGCCCAGGCCTTGATACTTTCCGTATTTATGTTTGCTCTCACAGAAGCCTGCCCTGTCACCATGAAAACCACCATAGCAAGGCTGCTGGAAGACGAACAGAGACGCATGGCTCTGTTGTCTCCATATTACCTCCACCAATAGCAAGCAACTCTCAGGCAGAGTTCTCCTGCTGCACTGCAGCTGACAACATACTCAAGAGAGAAAGAGAGCGAGCCCAGCTGCAGCCTGAAGAGTCACTTAGCTGAGCTCTGGCTAAATTGCCAACACACAGACTTGTGAGCTGCATAAGTGGTTGTTTTGCCACTAGGTTTAAGGGTGGTTTATTATGCAGCAATAGCTAAACTAATACAGAGGGCATGGGCTTTGAGAGCTGCATAAATGTAATTGATGATTAGTGTCTGACACTGTCATATGCATATTGAACTGGATTTTCCTCAATTGTGAGATAGCCACACTAACCCTGTGACCAGGAAAAGGTCAATGAGTACAGGGGTCAGATTTGGCTTGACTACGCGGCTCAAATTTTATTCCAATTTAAAAAACAACCTCAAGCTTATTGTAAAAGGCAAGGAACTCCTCACAATTATCACATGTGCACACACATACACACACACCTCACACAAACAAATATACCATGTCTGACTTTTCCATAAAGTCCTTGATCTGTAGGGTTGCAAGGTGAGGGTTTTTAATTATAATGTATAATAGTGTAACAAAAGAGACTGAGGAAAATAAGATTTAAGCCTTGCTGTGTCGTCCAGTGAATCACAAATTTTATCCCATCACAAACTTTCTCATTGTCCTCAGCTTGTTGAATGCCATCCAGTTTAGTGAGATAATGTCCACAAAACACAGTTTGTTTCTCAGAGAAAAGCTTTCTTTTTTAGAAGATGTTTTATATAAGAGGTGTTAATTTATATTTTCCCATATGTGCATTGTCTGATCCTCCCTACCCCCTTGCTACCTCCCTTCCTCCTTCCTTCCCCCGACTCCCACCCTCCCTTTTCTCTTTTCTCTTTTCTCTTTATTTTCCTCTCCAATGTGAATTGTCCTCTGTGGTTGTAAATGAACAGCCCTGCTGATCGCCTACATTCCTCTGTTTTGAATAAGGTACACTGGTGAAGCCTAATTTTCTTAATTAGTGCTTAATCAGAAAGGTAGAACATGAAAGTCGTGGGCAATAAGTTCCAGTCAGCAATTCTACAAAGAAAGACTGAGTGGGAGAAAGGTCAAGGAAACAAAACAAAACAAAACAAAACAAAACAAAACAAAACAAAACAAAACTTGAAAGACCAAAAGAATTAGAGGAAGAAATTAAAAAAAAAAAATCAAGCCCATTTTCTGGCACAACCTAGGAAACAATGCAAATCTCAAAGACTATCAAACCTATATTAAAGATAATCTTTAGAGTATAAATGAGAAGAATATTGGGACTCTAGAAAGCTTAATAACTTTAAAACAAATTTTATGTTTGGCATTTAAGAAAGCTGTTGGTCAGTTTTTCCGAGCTTTGTCTGCTTTGAAATCACTGTAAAAGTAATACAAGTATCAAGTACTAATTCAATCTGTACTGATGGAGTTAAATGAGAATTAAAAAGTTGCTTCTCTTCTCTCTCAGTTTCACCCCCTAAGGAAAACATAACTATAATCTAATGCAGGATTTCTTTTCATTGTCCTTTTGAGTTGATCTATTGAATCTCTGAGTTGAATCTGTCATAGTCTCTCTCCCCTCTCCTTCTTCATTTTACTTTGTTTTGTTTTATTTTGCTGGAGTTCACTTTTTTTCCTCAAGAAAGTTAATGGAAATTAAATTAAATCAAACTTTACTTTGTTCAGGGCTTGCAACTGGAGTTTATCCATGATGAATATTCTTTCTGAGAAGTCAGTCACTATTCTGTAGAATATCTCAGGAAAGGCTACTGAATGATAACAGATGATGAAGGGAGAGAGAGAGGGAGAAAGAATGAATATGATGGAGCACTAAAGTACCAGGCATGTGGGTGAAGCCGTCCAGCTCAGCCCAGCTGCCAGCTGAATGCAGCTGAGTGAGTGATCCCAGCTGATATCATATGCTGCAAACTATCCAGTTGAGCCCTGCCCTAATTCCTAACTCAACGGAAGTAACAAAGAATAAATCAACATTTTAAGTCACTACGAATTGGGGGTATTCGTTCCAGAGCCAGTTGTCCACACTTTCAGTGGGAGCTCTAATTTCCCTGAGGAAGATTATCTTATTTCTTTGGAGAGGATCATTCCAATTTTATTCTAGAAGTGGAAGTAGTGACTCTTTATACAGATGATTAGGGAAAAGAAGAGATGTGGTGATTAATACGTCTGTTCAATAAGTAGTTTTTAAATTAACTGATTTGGCTTTTGTCTCTATCATTCCCATTGTCTGAACCTCACTTCTTCAAGTTTGAATCTCTCTGTTCAGAGAAAAGAATTTCTCATATTCTTCAGTCACTTCCCAAGGGCACTATTGACTATTTCTCTCTGCTCAAGTTTGTCCATCAATTTATGTCTATCCACTTGTTATCTTCCAGAAATTTGTCTAATTTCTCAGTGGTGACAAGGACATAGCTTTTATCTCTCTTCTCAGTGGTGTTTTCATTCTTCCTTCTTAAGAAGAAGACATAGTCTTTAACTATAAATATATAATCATTGTTATTTACCACATCCGTAACATTGAAATTGCATAGATATATCAGTAAGAGTGCCCAATCCTAGCACATTCCAATGTCCTTACAAGACAGTTACATTCAGAATAACAAATATATAGCTGTGGTGTCTTTTCAAACCCAAATTTTGGTTTGTTTCCTTCTCCATTGCAGACTGCATGAGCATGCTGAAAAATTTAAAATTCCTACAATAAATTGTGTTTTATCATCACCTACAATGGTTTTTTAGAAATACTTTATGATAATTCATGAGTCAATGCTGTTTTCCCTCTCTCAGTTATTTTTTACACAGTAATTTGAGTTTTACTTTTTTTATTTTTTTTAATTTTTTACTCTAGAAGATTATCCTTAGGGACTTCCTCTGGTCGCGCCGTAATATTTGGTTTAAGAGTCCTCTGGATGATAAATTGTATTTAGTTTTAGATCAGAGATGTAGTTAAGGTTGGGGTAGGAAAAGTGGTACTGATAACATCCATCCAATCACTGCAGTATTTTAAGTTCCATCACCAATCTTATCTCCAGCTCTCCCTTTCATATATCTTAGTCACCAAACTGGACTAGTCTTCACTTTAAAAAGATACCTAATGCTTTCAGGAACCATGTCTTTACTCAGGAGATTTTCCCATTTGAAAGGTATTTTCAGTCTTATCTTTGCCTATAAAAATCCTCCTAGGTCAACTTAAATGCTGCCATACTCAGGAAGCTGGTCATTCTTCCAGCTGAACTCTATTTCTCTTCTGAATAATCGATCATAACACGGCATCTATCACTTTTTATAGTTTTTCATTGCTTGCAAACATTTCAGTTTATCTTCTATTTATAAAAATGAGTGTGATAACTCCTGTATCTAAAGTCTTTGCTGGTCTGTTTTTGTTGCCTCAGTTCTTGCTCACTATATCTTGTTTCTTCATTTGCTTGGTTGCCTTCACAGTAGGATGCTCGTTATATTTGTAAAATTGTTTTAAAGAATAATATTAGGTTATGAATGAAAGTGTGCTCTTCTACGAGAATATGTACTTGATTTTCCAAAGTATCCGGAGGCATGATTTTTCCTGGACCACCTTAAGTCCAATTTAAGTCATGAGGTTTTTTGGACTACCCAGTCAATGGAAAATTAGGCTATGAAAATGCCCATGTTCATGTGAGTCCATCTTATCCCAAGGTTGTAGTGCTTTAGGGAATGATATAATTGTGGGTTTATTTTCCTCACATTGTATGAGACCTGATTATTAATATGTTTTCTGTTACTCAGGGGAAGATGTAAAAATAAAAGTTCAAATTTCCAAGATTAGTAATTGCCCTCAACGAAAAGCTTAATTGTTCACCTGTAACTCTTCTTTTTCCCTTCAAGTTTGGTGAAGGCAGTATCTTATAACTTTGTTAGGTATTGAATGCTGTCAGTTTTTAGTAATAATATTAGTTAGCATTTTTTGTTGTTTTTCTTCAGTTGGTTTTAAAAAAAGCTTTATAGGAAATCAGAAGTGTTCAAACCACAATATCTACATGGCTCCAAATTCTCTATTATAGTCTACCTCTATATTGCAGGTTCCTTCAAACCATGGACAAATTTTATTCTTTTTTGTATCTTCCCTGACTCCTCTATTCCATAGGCACTAAAAAAATTAGATTTAAAATTTTTTGTGCGTCGATTTTGCTGCTTTTTTACAATTTGCCCATTTCATGTTTTCAGACATTATTGACAGTTATTCAGAAAATGCTATTATTATCTTTCATGAATGTAGCATCTATAGTGATGTTTCTTTTTCCCCCCTCCCCCCTTAGATTTGTTATTGAGCTTTTTCTCTTATTGCTCCTTGATTATTCTTGCCAAAGCTTGCCAATTTTAAATCTTTTCAAAAAATTGACTTTTTGACTTTATTGATGTCCCATTGTGTGTCTTTTTCTATTTCATTATATTCTAAGCTTATCTTTACTATTTTCTCTCTCTACGTTCCTGGAACTACATTTATTCTTCTTCTAAATTCTTAGTATAAATACTAAGCTTATTGATTTATATTTGAGCATTCCTCTATTCTAATATCCACATCTCAGGCTATAAATTTCACTCTAAGCATGGCTTTAATGACATTTAATTTCCATTGTGATATTTTCTTTTCCTATAAGTTACTTAGAAGTATATTTTAAAATTTCCAAATACAAGAAATAACCCAGATTTCTATCAACACTAGAATAAATAGACTGTGGAATGAATAGTCATAGAATAAAATGCTACTGGCAAATGCAATGAAGGAATTTCTGTTACAGTGACTGACATTAAGTAATAAGAGTCATATTATGTTGTTCAGGAAATAAAAAAAATAAACTCTCTTATTTATGCATATGCACTATACATAGATAGATATCCATGGTTGAAACAGATAAAACTAAAATATAGTAGGGTGTTAATGTCAGGATAGTGATTATCAATGTGGGAGGTAGTAGCTATGATTGGCAGGGTACAAGAGGTGGCTTCCAGGGTTCTGGTGATATGCTAGTAATATCTGTTATTTACCCTTAGTGGTGGTTTACATGAATATGCTCATTTGTATCTTCTCATGATCCTTTACAATTATAATTTGTGCAAATTAATGTTTGTAAGTTATACAAACATAATTTGTGCAACTTAATGTTTATAAATAAAATGCATGTATGAGTGCTGAATTTATTCAATAAATGCTTTTGAGTAATTACTATCAGCAAGATACTATACTGGACATCAGTGGGTATAAATAGTGAATAAGATACAGCTTCTATCTTTATAACATTATAATTTAAAATAGAAAAAAACTGTATAACTATTTCTATGACATCTATTAGAATAGGTGTCATAAAAAGAACAATAATGCGACTTACAGACATTTGAGAGAAGCAAAGAAAACTTCTGTCTATAGAGAATAACATAAAATTTGATGAGGAAAATGACAGTAGAATTGAGTGTCCAGGGTCGGGTGGGATTAAAGGTGGAGATAATCATAACAAGAGTCATTTTACTGAACAGTTGCAATGTACCAGGCATTAACTCATTCAGCCTTTAGAGCAATCTTGAACAGGAACTACTATCCTCATTTTACAGTTAAGGAAGACAAAATTCTCATAAATGGAATGACTTGCACATAAGTAACCATTAAAAGGAGAGTAAGAATCAAAACCAGCTTTGTTTGGCTGCAAAGCTTAGGTTCACAGACAGTTCTCTTTACTGCCTCTTAAGATCAGAAGGGTATGTCAACAAGGCAGAAGAGTGAGCAGAGTTGCATAGGAAAGTAAGTACAAGGCATAGTTCAAGAAAACAGTGTTTCAGTCTATTATTTTGTACTTACAAAAAGATCCTTTTCCCCTGCCCATTCTATTCTAGGCAGTGAATCTTGATTAAGAATAAGCTATTCAGAGACTTTTGGTAAGTAAAAAGGGGAAATATAAAGGCTCATCTCTATATTTTGAAAGGCTCATTTCTATATTTTGAATTTTACTGTCCTAATTCTTAGGCTGGCATCCCACCAATTAAAGTTGATTCTTGAGAGAGAGAGAGAGAGAGAGAGAGAGAGAGAGAGAGTATGTGTATGTGTTTGAAGGATGCATCTGAAAATAAAAATCTGAGCAGAAGACAGAGAGAAAGGGCAAGCTCTGTGAGCATTAGCACCCATTTCTCTTTTTATAGTTGATTCAGGTGTTAATTGGAAATGATCCACTTCTTTCTCAGAAAAAAAAAAAAAAAAACAAAAACACATAAAAGACTGGCTTTCTGTGTCTGATTTTTCACGAAGCCCTGAACTTCATCCCCTCATTGGGAGGCTGTCAACTGCAAAACTGGGTGTCTAATCTGTCTTTGGCTAGTAAATGTTTCTAAAATTAAAAAGAACAATGCAAAGCAAATTAAAATAAAGCCTTTGTAAGGAATGCACATAATGTTGTCTCTTCTCCATAGGCACCACCACTCCTGGTGTTTTACACTCAACTTGCATCATTCACTTACATCATCTACTGGCCCCAGTGAGCATTTAGTCTCCCGTTTCTGAATGAAGGGTAGCATTAAAATACCTAAACTTTGGAGTCAGAATATGTGCAACAAAATCTATCTGTGACCTCAGGGAAGTTCTTATGTGTTCTTAGTCTGTTTTCCCATCTGTAAAATTAAATAAAATATCTCCTTGAGTTACTGTGTATAAAGTTCTTAGCACAGTGCCTGGCATAAAGTAAGCTCTCAAAACTGTTACTACACATTGCTTTGATTATTGCTATAATTACAGATATTCTGGGGCTCAATATATGAAAGAGTTCTTCCCTTTCATGATCCCATAATTTCCAAGCCTTTCTACCCTTCTTCCTTCCTTCAATACTTATTAGGCTCAAATATCCAAGCAAAGCTAACATTTAAGGTCTGGCCCTTGAGAGTTTTCAGTGTGCTAAATTTACTGTTTTAATAAGCTCACCCTTGTTAACTGGGGAAAGACAGAAGTCATGTCATGGACCAACCATTCCCATTATCCCAGGTAGTTTTCTGATACCAATTCTGTTTAGTATCTTACCCAAAGAAATGACTAATGTTTCAAAGCCCCACCTGTAACAACATTAATCCTTTAGTTAAAATATAATTACATGATTCTTAGCTATTGCCTAGTTTTATTTTGGCAATTTAGATAGCACATACTAGTGTAAACCAATTTTTTTCTTTTTTTAAATTAGTGTTTCGGAGATACACAATCCAATGACAATTGTTATGTTAAAATGCAGTAGAGGACTCTGAGGTTTTAAAAATTATGAGGTTTTATGCTGAAGATTGTTCTTGGCGAAAAAGACAGATGGAAGTCTTGAAGTCTTTTAGCTCTTTTATAAATACCTTAAAGTTTAATACCTTAATAATCAGTCTTATAATCAGGTCACTAGGTATACAAAATTAAATGTCGCTTTTGTGATAATTTTCAAAGGAAGTTCTGACTTGATATATTGGGTATAAAATCAAATCTTATGTGAAAAAAAACCTTTCATTTGACTCCAAAGAGGGTAAAATACAATGAATTAACTTATTATCGAATCTTTGCTTGGTTAAGCTAGATTATATGCTAAATAATAATTTTTAAAAACCTTAAATCTTACTTAGAAATGACAAAATAATTCATAGTTTTTACAGATCAGTATTTACAAGAGCCAAAAAATGAAAACAACCTAAGCATCAACTAATGGATAAATGGTTAAAGAAAATGTGATATGTATATAAATGGAATATTACTCATCTGAAGATAAAGATGTAAATCCTGTCATTTATAAAAACGTGGGTGACACTAGTGGGCATTATGCAAAGTAAAATAAGCCAGACAGAGAAAGACAAAGACTGCATGACATCACTTATACATAGAATTAATTTAAAGAAAAAAAGGCTAACTCAGAGTAGAATAGTGGTTTACAAGGGCTGAAGATGGGAGCAATGAGGAGAGGCTGATAAAAGGGTACAGACTTTTAAGTTAAATATGAATAAAGTCTGCGGATATAATGTATAAAATAGTGACTATAGTTGATAATACTGTATTGTATAATTGAATTTTGCTAAGAGAGTAGAACTTAAGTGTTCTCACCAAAATAAACCAACAAAAAAAGGTAGGTATATGAAGTGACGGATGTGTAAATTAACTTAATTATGAAGATCCTTTCACAATGTATACATAAATCATCATGATGTACCCTTTAAATATGTTACAATTTCATGTCAATTGTAAATCAATTAAACTAAAAATATTTAATAGTATAGATTACATAGAATATATACTTTTATGTATTATATAGTCTTTCATCTTTTGATTTATAATTTATATTTTGTTAGATTTTTTTTATATTTGATATTTTAAGAATATATACCATTTTATATATAAAGAATATATGTATTCTTTTATGTTTTATAGAATTCATAATTGAAGCTATTTGATCCTGGGCTTTACCCTATGGGGATCTTTTTGATCACTAATTCAATCTTTTTACTTGTTATAAATCTATTCAGATTTCTATTTCTTACCGATTCACTTTGGAGTTTGCGTCTTTCTAGAAGTTCATACATTTTATCCATGCTACCTCATTTGTGGACATACAACTGTTTATAGCTTTTTCTTATTATCCTTTACTTTTATGTGGTCAGTATTAATGTCCCTTTTTTAATTTTTGTTTTCAGTAATTTGAGTGTTATATTTTTTTCTTCACATTTAGTTAAAGTTTTGTCAATTTTGTTTACTTTTTCAGTGAATCAAGTTTTGGTTGTTCTTTATTTTTTATTTCACTAATTCTCACTCTAAACTTACGATTTATTTTCTTTTGCTTTTATTAGGTGTACCTTAATCTCTTTTTCCAGTGTATTAAGGTGAAAGATTATTGATTTGTAATCTTCTTTTTTAACATAGGCTTTTAGAGTTATAAAGTTTCCGCCAAGCATTGCTGTATTCCATAACTTTTGTTATAGTATGTCTTTATCATCGTTCATCTCAAAGTATATTCTCATTTCTCTTGTGATTCTTCTTTGAGTCATTGGTTATTTTGAATATAAGTCTTATTTCCAATTTCTAACTTGGTTTCTGTTATTGATTTCTCATTACATTTCAGTGTGGTTAGAAAAGACATTTTGCACGTTTTCAATCTTTTTAAATTTACTGAGGTTTGTTTTGTAGCATATGCCATATTCTAGAGAATGTTCAATGTGTACTTGAAAAGATGTGTATTCTATTGTTTGTTGATGGATGTAGTGTTCTAAAGATGTCTTTTAGGTCTAATGGGTTTCTAGTGTCCAAGTTTTCTATTTGCTTGTTGACCTTATGTCAAGTTGTTCTATCCATTATTGAAAGTGGAGTACTGAAGTATCCAACTTATACTGTTGAATTGACTATTTTCACTTTAATTCTGTATTTCCGCATCATGTATTTTAGTAGCTTTGTTATTTGGGGCACATGAGTTTATAATTTTTATGTCCTGATGGACTGACCCTTTCATCATTATTAAATGATCTTTTTTCCTTCTAGTAATATTTTAATTTTATTTTAAAGTCTGTTTTGTCTGATATTACTATAGCTGCTCCAGCTTTCTTATGGCTTCTATTTGTATTATGTATCTTTCCATATGCATTTATTTCAACCTATATGCATTTTTGAATCTAAAGTGTGTGTCCTATAGACATCAAATAGTTGGATCTTCTTTTCTAATCCATTCCAATAATCTCTGCCATTTGATTGGATTATTTAATCTGGTCACATTTAAAGTTATTATGATATAATTGGATTTATTTGCTTTTTGTTATGTGTATTTCTCTTATTCTTAAAATCTTTCTCATTCTCCTTTATGGCTTTCTTTTGCATCAAATAAATTAATTCTAGTATAACATTTTTATTTCTTTAATAATTTTATTCACTATTATTTGAAGTTATTTCCTAGAATTTATCATAGTAACTTCATGAGAAACTTATCAGCTTTTGTTCTGTTTTCTTAACTGCATCTCTGTGCTAACTCTCCTTATTCTTGTGATGGCACTGATGTTTAAAGACAATGAAATATAGATTACTTGCAACACAGCAATATTTATGTGTCTGTGTTTATGCATCTAAATCCTTGTAAGGAAACATGCTAACACAGTGGAACCAGGTTGTTGCTATAATAAGAAAGTATGTATTCAGAAGTCTTTTAATTCATCCCCTCTTCATGGATATTTGCCAGATACTTAATCTAAGTCAGCTATCATCTCTACTCATGTACAATTAATTCTCCTATAGTCAATGGAAATTATTAGTCCCAGGAAGCAGTTTGTGAACAGCAAACTACCAGAGATCATTGCTTTCCCTTGTTCTCCCTGAAAAGCATGGAGAAATTAATGAAAGACTTTATCTGTATCATAAAACAACAGTCTCTGCAGCTCTGAGAATGCAAACGGTAATAGAACAGAAGTGTGCTGCAAAGATGAGTGGCAGAGAAAATTAATGAATAATGTAGCAAGATCTTAAACTAGATTATCACACTGAGGTAGCTTGTTAGAACACTGGGTAGCTTATTTGACAATTCATCTTCCTCACCAGTAACTGAGTATGTGTTGGCCAGCCTCATTAGAACACCGTGGTGCAGCTCCTGTCCAGCATTCTTATATATTGTTCATGCCAAAAGACAAAGTGGTGATGAGCCAATGTTTGATGCCACAAATTGCATGGCACACTGTACCCATATCCACATAAGCCAAGAGACATTAGCTTGGGTCATCACAAAAATAAAATAACTTTCCATTGTAAGCATATATTTCATCAGAGAAAACATCTTAAGCACTCATAGAAATTTTCACTAAATATTCAAACAGCAGAAAACTGTTTTGGAGTAATTAAGACAGCATCTGTCTAGGCCCATGCTAAATTAGTTGAAACAAACAAAACTATGCAGTTAGACCAGCCCATTATATTAGCTGGGTCTAAATTTAGAGTATCACTATCATGGCATGCAAATGTTTCCTGAAATATTTATATACCCAGTAATATTTTGTCGGAATAAACATCACCTAGTTATGCCCAAGCCCTCTGCTAGGCATAATAAGTACTATGCAGAAAGAGGAGTGGAGGGTAATAAAATTTACAAAGAAAAGCATGATCTGAATAGAATTCAGTTCAAGGTCAAGAGGCTCAAATTGTATTTGCCTGACTCTATTCAAACCAGAATATCTAAGTCTGATTCACAAAGCAAAAACTCATTCTAGTTGAGCAGGAGCAAGGTATAGAATTCAACCCTGCTGTGCTTTGTGTTTCCTGGAGTGGACACATTCAGATGGCTAGGTGACAAAGCCATAGGACATGGTTTATCCAGGATGTGGCACAAGTATTGGGGGCCAACAACACAGTTTTTGTTTGTTTGTTTAAAAAAATTCTCTGGAATCTAGGAAAGTAAAGGGCATTGTGTGTCTCCCAGGTAGGCCTTCCACTATTGCCCAGGGTTAATCACAAGGGCAGATTTGTCACAACCAGCTGAAAGATACTGTATCTTGCTTCCTGGATTTTTTCTCTTTTCTTTGACAAATTTTCATATCCTTTGTGATTCTCTCTCTCTCATATTTGAGGCATTCACCACATATCTTTGACTGTTGGTTGTCTATTTATGTTAAAGATTGAGGTATTAAACTGCCAACTGGAAGCTCTGGGTGTATGGTAGGGTGGAGGAAGGACTGACTTTGGCTTCCACAAGTAGTGGTAAGGTGGGGGTTAAATAGTTTGTTATGCCTTTAATTGTGGAGGTATAAGCCCACCTGCCCACCTTCAGGCAGCCACCATTTGCAGTTCAGCATCCAAGTTTTCCTCCTTGGATTCCTTCTGTTTTGCTGTGCTAGACATGATTATCTTGAGTTTGGAAGGGAATTAGAGATCCAACTGCTCTTCATAGAAACTTTAAAACAGTCCTCCGGGTTTAGTTTTACCAATTCTATTAAGTCATTAATCCTCATTCAACTATTCTGCATCTTCCAAAAGTTAGTTGTCATCTCTCATCCTCTGTTTCTCTTTGTCTTGAAATCATTTTAGTAGGAAGGAGATAAGTTTGTGTGTGCCTGAGCTATAATCTTTGCCTAGAGGTATCAAGTCGAGGTTTTTCTACCACTGTATACTGCAGGGGAGATATCTAGGCAAATTGTGGTTATAAACTTAAATCAAATGCCTTCTTTTGATTACAGGCAAATTAGGTGACACTTCCTCCTCTCTCACCCTTTATTATAGACAGGAAGAATGAAGTTAGTACATTCTCACTAGTTCAGAACATATATTACCAGTGACAACTGTGACATACAGCCTCTACAGATGAAAGAATTTGATAATTTCTCAAATATCTTGAAGCAAGTGAGTAAGAGAGACAAGAAAATCAAGTAAACCAAGACTAAGGTTTAATATGGTTAATTTAGTATGAGATTTGAAAGTACCCACAGCCATGGAATCACAGTAAGGAGCTACGTAGCCTACACTGGGGCAACCAACCTAGCTAACCAAAAGTTAGGTATGTTCAATAGGGCTACATCTGAAGGCTTGATGATGACTGGAAGATTGGTTTTCAAGGTAGTTCATTCACATGGCTGCCAAGTTGGTACTGGCTATAAGCAAAAGGCCTTGGCTCTTCTCCATCTGTGCCTCTCGAGTGTCCTTACAACATGGTATCTATTATTTCTAGAGCAAGCAATCCAAGAGAACAAGGCAGAAGCCCCCGTGGCCGTTAGAAGTTATACACACTGTCAACCATGACCAGCCCTGATTCAGTGTGGGAGGACATTAACAAATGTGTAAATATCATGAGATGAGGATCATTAAGAGCTAGTTACAGAAGATGTAAAATGCTTCTATGGATGTAGAGCGGTGATATGGAGCTAATGGAAGGAGTGGAGGGGGTTAGGAATTGCTGATAAGTAATATCAAGAAAAAAATAAAATAATAAAAGAGGCCCAGTGTATGTAAAGGCTAAGATATAAAAGTGAATGTGATGCTAGACAGTTTGAAATGGCTAAAGCCCATTATAGGTAGGAATTGTGGCAGGAAGTGAATCTAGAAAGGTTGATAAGGACCAGGTTGTAAAGTTTTCAGCATCAGCAGAGAAATCAAAAGAGTGTTTCAAGCGTGAGAGAACTATGATGGCCAAAAGACACAAGGCACTGTAAAGGCAGGGAGATGGTAGGAAATGAGAGAAAAATCAGAAAATACAGGCACTTTTCTATATTTTATCTTTATTTTTGGTTTCTTTTGTTATTACCGAAAGATGGGCATTTTCAGATTATAAAGTCTTGGAAGAAATATTATATTAAGAAATGAGTCTGTAGAAATGCTATGATGCTGTTTAACAGGTGTGAATATATTTTATCAAAGGTGAACTGGAAAACCTTTACTCCTCCAGCAGAGCCAGCATTTATTTTTTGCTTATTAGTTATCTCCGTTACTGCTCTGCAAAATGGAAGGGCCATCTGGCTTGGAATAGAGAGCAGAATGGAAAAACTCTGAAGTTCACATGATCAGCCTTCAGTATTCTAATGAGATTTAGTATGCGGAGGGTACCAACCACACAGAGGGGTTCTAGTCCAGGCAAATACATGGTTGTGCTACATCCTCTCTCAACCTCTATTTCTCCTCAGTTTCTCTGTCTCTGTCTCTCTCCCTTATCTCTGTCTCTCTGTGTCTCTGTTTGTCTCTGTTTCCTTCTCTCTTACAAGATATCTTGTAAAAAGCAGTCTACAAGGTATTTTCCAAACTGATGTGTGGTTAAATGGAAAGTGAGTTAAGAAATGTCCGGCTATGCCCCGGTCAATTCTGTGAATGAGGCAGAGGAATCACTGCCACTTCCAGCATTCTGTCCTCCTCACACAGCACAAGACTCTCAATCATTTTCTATCAAATCTTGCTTTTGGTAAATGGAATGGAATGGAGGGGTGGGAAATACAGATAACTAAGGGTTTTAGCCACAGCTCTGCCACTATTTAATGACCAAGTCATGTAATCTTTCCCAGGTATTGCTTTTTCCATCTTTAAGTTCCCTTTCAGCTGTTGTGCCAAGCTGTGTTTACAGACCTTAAGGACTTTCTTAGTCATTTGGGGCTGGAGTATTTTCTTGAGCAAGCTGATACATGTACAAAGGCATACGACACAGACAGACATTATTTATTTGCAGATGACTAAATTATCTGCTATACTAAAAAAAAAATTGTGCAGTTAGCAGTGAATATTAGGGAACGGAGTTCCCCAGAGAGACTAGAACAGGTAATTTTTGACAGGACTTAGAGAAAGTAAAATACAGCTTTTGAGACACAGCCCAAGGATGAAGCTGAAGGGCAGTGACTTGATTAGGGGACTACTAGGCTTCCGGAGACACAATGACATTATGGAGTGAAAAGCAGAGGACCACTAATAATCAAGTTTGATTACGTTACAAACTCTCTCTTGAGCAGGCCAATAACATGAACACATAAAGATGGCTGAAGCAAGTAGCTGACAGCCCTACTTTCTCTGATCCTATCTGAAACTGGTTTTACAGCTATGCTCTCAGGACACAAAATTGTCCAATATATGTAATATTCAGAGATGCCACTTATGACAGTACTAGCAGAGTTTATAAAACAATAAAATTAAAAATAAAGTTTGAAAAGTTTTCAAAAAGTTGTCTAGGAATATGGATTATTTTAAATTCAATCAAAGAATTAGTTATCAATCATGCTATAAAGAAGGATTTTTAGATTCATGGTAATCTATTTATATCTCTGAATCAACAAAGGAATCTACTTAAGGCTTCAAGATTCTAGAGTCAGTTCCATCAAAATATTAACTATACATGTCAGGAATGTACAGCTGGATGTTAAAAATAAAAATCTCTTTGTTATTGCATGCAAATAAAGACATTTAGTCATCTGAAATAATTTATAGCAGAACCACAAAGGAGATTTCTGTAAAAAGAGGTAGTTTTCTGGAAATCTAGTCCAAGATTTCAATGGCTCTTTTTCCTTATTATATCAGAAATTAATAAACATTGTTAAGAACTTTGAAAATATAAGGAATATAGGGGAAAAACTAAAAATTACTCCCTACTACTATGAACAGTATGTGTCATCTTTTTCCTGAAAAACAGTAAACTTGAGTGCCATAGACAGTAGGGGCTAAGCCATTTCTGTTTTGTGAATTAATCATATTTTCATTTTTTTCATAAATATACTTTCCTTTTTTCATTAAAATATTTAAAACTGCAGTTGACTCTGAGAACAGTGATTCTTCTATAATGCTATTCTATTAACATTAATAGCAAATTCTTGTTTTAAAAACTATTTATTTAATTCTACTTTAAACTATAAGTATTTAAGGTATGCATGATTATTTGATATACATGTACACAGTGAAATGATTACTACAGCTAAGCTAATTATCATTTCATCTCCTCACATAGCTGCCAATATTTTTGTGGTGAAAACCCTTGAAATCTACTCTTTTAGCAAATTTTGAGTATTTAGTACAGTATTATTAAGTACAGTCATCATTCTGTACCTTCAATCCTTAGATTTATTCATCCTACATAACTGCAAAATCTTATTTAAAGTACTCCAAACCCTATCATTAGGGCCTCCACTATGCAGCATGATTAATATCACCTAAAAATTTTCTGATATTTATATGTACTTCTTAGTAAGAGTTACTTGTCTAATATGTTTACATGTAGAAATAAGCCCCCTAAGCAGGGAAGTTTGCTATGAATGTAACAACCTGATTTTAAGGCTATCTACTGAGTTCTCCCAAGGTCCGTGATTTTCTCAGGTCTCTCATCAAGTCTAAAAATAAGCAACCTTAGAATCCTAGCAAAACAGGAACCTGAGTGCAATTTAAAAGTCTGAACAGAGAATTTCAGATATCTAATTGCCTTCCTTCCAACCAGGGCTCATTCTTGGCATCAAATTTGCCATCTTTTAGTTCTGGGGCCTTTGACCTACCTTAGTCCCTTGAGTCTTAAAGTCCTAATGTCTTCCTGTCCTTCATAGGAACTATTGGGAACTTATGTTCATAAATGAATCATCACTTTCACAGCAATTGGATAGAATAAATACTTCTATTGAACCAAAAATAGTTCATTTTCAGTTACTCCTACAAAGCTCTCCCTCTGTAAGGCTCAGGCAACCCCAAGATAAAGCCCTGCCCTCACCCTGCAGACATTAAATGGGGAGATGGGCCACATATAGAATGGTATTGCAATGTGGTGAAAGAATAAAGGTTCGTGACTCATAATAAAAATAAATGGAGAAAAAATAATTGACTCACAGAATCATCTAAACTGTGATTATATTAGTGTGGGGTCTTTATTTTAAAGATGATTGTTAAGACGAGTCCTTCCTACACCAACCCCAGGAACCAATGAAAAAAACACTGCTGGTTAGTATTCTGTAGCTTGTAAGACAATTGATTTTACAAATGTGGTCAGTTAAAACAAAATGTCTAAATAATTTTCAGTCTATCTGTGACTTGATTTTGCTGAACTAAAAATTAAAAAAAAAAAAAAATTGGAAAGACAGCAAATCTTACCTGGAAATCTCTCTAACATTACCAATAGAAATGTCAAATAGTAAATGTACTCCTATTGAGCCACTGAATGAGAAGAAAGTTTAGTATTCTTGTCTATTTTAATTTTCTATATTTCACCATCCTGTCACGTTAGCAGCTGTGGCACAAGACTTCAGAGCTCAGGAATTATTTCTGGCACGTTCACTGACACTTTATAGTACCATATGGCCCATAATAAATAACAAAACAGAAAAAGTTCCTGGATACCCAAGAAAACATTTACTTCGGTATGAATGAGCTATGTCATTTCCACTTTTGTGTAGCTAATGAGAATTTTTACAAAAGACATCTAACTGATATAGCCCAGCAGGCAGTAGCTCCACCCAACACATCAAATATTTATGTGAAACTATATATATAGGTGTCATGAAAATACTGATGAATGACCTCTGTATCTTTATACCACATTATATTACAATTTTCACAATGTACTGCTAAAAAGTGTCATACTCAATGATGTCATCCAAATTTGCTGCAAGTCCATCAGCTGCTTTGGAGTCCCCACATATATTTTAATATTGTGTCCTCCATCCTATCAAAACAACAGAATTTTAAGGTATAAGTGATAGTGAATATGAGGGGATTCAAATATTCATGGACTTTATAAAGCGAAGGAAGCAGAAAAAATGTATTAGTATTCTGGTTCTACTTTTTGAAATCTACCATTAATAGAGTGCAAACATAAATCTTAAATTGGTTCTTTAGATAAATACAAAACCAGGGGTTGCTGTTGTGTGTATCTGTGCTTACTGTGGCACTAAATGGTTGAAATCCAGAAATGACTACAGTGGATAAAGAACAGGATCACTCTGATCCCAAATTATCTTGTACTTTACAGTAAAATATATACTTTTCAAAAAGTCACTCATCTGAAACTCAAGTATAAAAGTTGCTTCTACATGCTTAACAGTACAATCTTAACAACTATGTCTGGATTTCAATCTCAGGATCATTGTTAGGGTTAAGGAGACATCATAATAGGGGACAGAGCCATGACCCTGACCTCATAGCCCCTCGAATGGATACTAAGGATCTCTTTCATTGAAAGGAAGGATATCACTGAATGAGGTATTAGAAAAGTTTGATGGCTGTAAAGACTGACCCAACTATAAACCATCAATTCTGTATGTCTATAGCGTACCAGGGTTATTTAATATTAGTCCACTGTTTTACAATGTTTAATTTAAGGAACTTTTACATCCATGACTTCAGCCAACTTCACTACATGCATAAAGGTAGGATAGATATTATCTTTTAAATTATAAGAATAATGTTTTTAAAAATTTAATGACTTGTTCAGGTTCTATAGCAAGATTAGAATCCAGATCTTCACCTCCTAATTGAGGCCCCTTCCCCAGATATCAATGGTAGCACAAGAAAGTAGCTCTCATAAAAAATTAATAAATGGACAGCATATCTTCTGTCATACCCTGAATATAATATGTCAGTCCCTTAGCTAACATAATCATGTAAGATTTCACCATTTCTTGAAAATATAGAAATACACATTTATTAAGCATGTGATGTGTGCTAAGCACTGTTCAAGGTACTTTGTAAATGACTCCCTTGGGTAAGACTGTGCTCAATTATTGATATCTTCATAATGATCACCTAGTTTAGATTACAGGTCTACTGAAGACCCTTCCAGCTTTACGATGATAGAATTCAATGACCTGAGATTCTAACTTAAAACATAAGACCAAGCTAAAATCTCACATCCTTTCTGAAAGCATTTAAATCGACCACATCTTTCTCACACCATATACACCTCTCCTTGAATGTTTTCATGCCACCTTCACCTTCTATACTCAAAGCTTCCCGAATTAGGCAAAGCTGGTGCTCATATATTTGGATTAAACATCACCACAGGATAGTAATTTCATCCCTGGACCAGGGATTTACTATGTGCTTCTTCTTCTCTTGAAACCATCTGGTTCTAACTGAGGCCTGATATCTTCAATTACTTAATGGTCCCCACTACAATTTAAGCAGCAAGAGAATAAAGTTCGTGCCTATTTTGTTTATCTCTGAATCACTAGCACCTACAAATGTGCCTGGAAATATAAACAGCTCAATAAATATTTGTTGAATGAAACAATTGAATTGGTTTATTAACTGATTATTGTAAGGCAGAGATGGTAAAACCAGCCCAAGACTCTGGGTTATTTATTTTCTATTTTTGGCATGCTACCTGAGTTAATCTGGGTGGCAGAACTTAACAAAGATAAGAAGCTTATGTTGTGACATGACACTAACCAACCATTTCCAGAGCGTTTATAAAAGTTATATGCTAAATCTCATAGTGTTCAAATTTAGCTGTAGGATAGATTTCCCACAGGCCTAACCTTCTGCTGTGGGACTGAGTCCAGTGATCATGCCAACTTTCCTGCTTGCAGCTCCCATGCCTCATGCAGGCCTTAATGCCCACAATGCCATTCCACAATATGGCAATGGCAGAGCTGAAAAAGGTACCTCGTCTTTCTTTCTTTTTTTTTTCTGATGATCTACAGTTTCCTCACACCTTATAAAACTGTGCTTAGTCTTTTTTAATTTATAAGGTTCTTTGATATTAAGGATCAAATTAGGTAATTAATAGAATGTCCTTTGAAAAAGTAAAATGTGGCACATTTAATGTTTTGCTATTCTATAAGCACATGGTAAGTTTTCTTCATATCAAAGTATGGTTTTAAGCATTTTTTCCTCACTGGGCTGGAGAGTGAAATGTTTTCTAGAGCTAGACAGTAACCCTTCTATACCACTGCATCCCAAATTTCCAGTATAATCACCACATCCCTTCTCCACTGCCCATGATACTCTGCTTAAAATTTTCACCAGGGAACACTCTGTGGTGTTAAGAAGCTATTGTCTGAGAAACACACCATTTTCTTCCATAGTCAGCAATAATCATTGCTATAATCAAAGGTAATGCCAACTAATATCTAAAGAGGAACTGGAGAAATATAGCCTAAGAGAAGAAAGATTTCTTGGAGGAGGAGAAAGAGAATATGCCTGCATACTTCAGGAATAAAAGGTATTTCTATATCGGTTTTCAGATAGGCGTGAAGAGTTAGTTTTGAGCAGCCCCGACACAGTGGCAAAACCTCAGGGATCAGAGTTAATAGAAACTGAAAGGTCTCAGGCTTACCTTCATTAAACTCTAACTTGGGCAAGCCAAATGCTCCTTTGGACTCAATTTCAAGCATCGTTTACGTGCCATTAGGTATGTAGAAGGTCTGAAGATGTTTTTCACTCTTTCTCATTGGGCAGCAGTTTATAAATGCTGTTATCCAAAGAGAAAAAAATGAGGTACCAAATAGATAATAGACTTGTTGAAGGCCCCTCATTGATTGAAATGACCTTAGAACTTTAGTCACTAAATGACATCTTATGCCCATAGAACTACTTTCTTGATTTCATTTAGAACCCTAAAGCCTGGCATGGACAAGAGTGAGAGCTAAGCCCACTATTTAACAGTCTAGGCAAGGGCTCTGCTGCCTTCCAGACTCTTACCTGTTTAATTCATGCTCCCCCTTCCTTCTTCCTGATTTCAGCCAGTACATCCAAAACTGAAGAAAGGAAAATGAACTCGTAATGAAGCCCATGAACCCCAGCAAGCACCAGCTGTCTCTAGAGAGCATTTGAGAGAAAACTATGCAAGCTTTAAATTGTTCCTCAGAATTTAATTATTGAAAAGCACTTGAAAATCTTGGTTTTGGGATGCTATCTACTCATCAATGCATTTTTATGACTTCACACAAAAGCCATTCTCAGAATTGAAGCAAAGACATTAAAGTCAGTCTACATAGTGAGATATCGTGGTGTTCTATTTAACAAGCATTTATTGAGTATTCAATAGGTCCAGGACCTGGGGACTAGACATGTAAAGACATCAAATTTTTCATGTCCTCAAGGACTTTACCGTCTAAAACAAACAAAATAATTATGATTCAATGAGGTATGTGCTGTATTGGTTCTTTAACAGAGCATGTTACTACTAAAAAAAAAAAGACTGACTGATATATTTCCTTTCTCCACTTCCACCAACAAGAAAGACATCACTGTTATGGATCTAACGGCCAACTGAAGGAGATTATATTGGATTTGACCAGGGTACAAAGAGGCACTGGAGCAAAAATATGAGTAGAGGAAGTTGAAGTGGCCGGACATGAAATCTGAGCTTCTTACAAGAATTGGACACTGAGGGGAAATGGCAGACAGGTGTGCTTTTGGCACCTAGTGCTCTAGATGGTGGGATGAGAGAGGACAGCAGTGTTGTGGCATCTGTGGTCAGTGCTGTGAACCAGTGAAGGGTGCCCAAGGGACAGATGGTAGAGACCACACCAGACCAGGAGCAGGGCTCTTCCTTCCCCTTCTGACAACACAGAAGTTCCAGTTTCCTGTGTATCTCAAGGCAAGAGGGGAGAGGATCTGTAATAACCAAGATTAAATAATCTGTCATTCGGATGAGAAGGAGCCGCTGAAGAGATAAATGTGATTAGAAGAAATTGAAAAAAGAGGTGATTCTTGCAATTGATGTTTGGATAAATAAAACCTCTTCCTGTCACTCTCTCTTGTTCATTTTCAACATCCTTGCAGTTTTAGGGCTTACATTCTCCTTCTAACTGTTCTCATCTAATTTATGAAGGATTTTGTCCACTGAACCGCTTAGGGATCCTTGATCATCAGCAATAGAAACTCAACCCTAGTTCATTTAAGCAAAATGAAATCCCCTCAAAAAATGTTGGGCTCAATGAATTGAAGAAAAGTTAGAGAAGCAAGGCAGGAAACAAGGCAGTTGCTGAAGTAAAAAGCAGAATTACGGTCCCAATTGTTCAGCATATATCCATGGGGACAAAGGGGATACCAGACATTTCAGTCTTTCTGTTTCTCTTAAGTTTCCAATCCCCACCAAGGGGCCTACCTTGGGTCATATGCTCACCTTTTTGCTAGGACAGGGCACCTAACATTACTAACTTCCAAACTGATTCTAATGCATAAGAGCTATTTATTTAAAACAAAGTCAAGGTGTTGTTTGGGACGAGGAATTGATGGTGGCTGAATTAAAAAGAATGAATATGCAGCGCATCTCATGGCTTTGGTCCTGGCCAGCGGCCCATCTTCCTGCACTGTCCATCCACCCCAGGCCTGCTGTCCACCACAGCCTGCTCAGCTCACTGCTCTTCCTATACTTCAGACTTGGCTGAAGAATCTCAGAGCTTCAGACTCTTCCCATCCTGCTCTATATTCTATATCATAGAATTGTTATAATAACAAAACAAGGAAATGCAGGTAAATGATATACCATAGTATAACTTGAACTCTGAAATAATATAATCAATATTGGATGATACTGAAGTCAATTAACTTAAATGCAATCTTTTCTTGGAGCCCTGTAGGTGCTAGAGAGTTGCTCTGGAAAGATCTGTACAGGCTCCAGTGGAGGCAGTCCACTGGACCAGAGAAATCTCTACTCTTTCAGGGCCCCATGCTTATCTCCATCTCTCAGATTCCATCTCACTAGATACCAGCCATGTGAATCTCTCCTTGAGTCAAGTAAAAAGGTGAACTCTTCTTGGGATCTGTGAGGCTATGCCAAAGTCAGAATATTCAGGGACAAAATAAGTTTAGAAAAAAGCTGAATCCATAGGTCAGTGCTTGAAAGGACAGATTAATAGTTTGAGCTACTCATCACATATTTAGCTACTTTCACAGTCAATCTTCCTTCAGGGTTAGTACAAGGTACTGCTCTCAGCTGCAGCCTTGGTTCTTCCCCTTCAGCTCTGCTGTTCTACAATAAGCAATGTCCATTTTCCACTAACCCACTCCCTACCACATTCCTAACCAGTATCACACCTAAATAAGATACATCTACCTGGACTGCCATAGTATCATTCTTAGTCTTTGGCTTCACATGAAGGGTCATACAGAGTTCCAGAGGGAGTTTCTATAAACCCATATGGGCTAGAAATATCCTTCATTTACAACTAAATTGACATTATGTGAAGGCTAGGAATGAGGGGTCCAGAGCCCACCAGTACTAGATAGCTTTATTCAGAGACTGTTAGGATTAGGATGAGATACCAAGCAATGAGCAGAAAACACCCAAAAACACTCAAGAAATTTTTAATAAATTCAAGTTGATTGAGCTCCCCTCCACATTTCTGCTTTTCTGAAAAAGTAATTTTTGCAAAATAATTTACTGAAACTGTTGCTTCCTTTCAGTCAGATCTTCAATTTATTTTTGAAAAACTTCAATTGAGTTTTTACTCCTGAGACACCACCTAAACTGCTGTTACAAAATCAATAATAACTTCCACGTTCAAAACCCAGAAGATCCTTTTCTATGCTCAACTTCTCTTCTCAGCTACAGTTCATAGTTCTGAATACTCCAGCCTTTCTAAAGTGGTCACCTACTCTTCGGCCATTTTTTCTCTTTCACCTTAATAGGTTCCTTTTTCTTTCCTACTCAGTATACTGGTTCCCTGGGTTTGATGCTAGGCCCCCTTAGCTTTAGTGATTTCATCCATTCCTGATAGTTAAGATGTCACTTAAGCATGGACAACTAGAAGAACATTTCTGCCTCAAAGCTATTCTCTATGCCAGAGTTATTTATCAAACTGCTACTTGACTTCTCTGTTTGGAATTCACACCTGCATCTTAAATTAACTGGTCCAAAATGGAAATCTTAATTTTATTTTTCTCCCCCACACTTATTCCTTTTTAGGCTTTCCCACCTAATTACAGGGCATCAACTAATACTCAGTTGCTTAAGTCAGAAACAGCATCATCCTCGAGTCTTGCTCTTTCTACCCACCAGTCTACTATTTCTGTAAACCTTATCAATTTTGCTTGCAAAGCTATCTCAAATATATCAATTTATCTCCATTTCTACTGCCAGTAGTTTAGTCTAAGATATACTCATCTCTTGCTTGGTAAATTAAGCGTAAAGAGGATTTTTTTTCTCACCTGCAAGTCACTTTCCTACTAGCTAGTGTTGGGCAAAAACTCAGGAGTTGTCTCCTGTCCTACTCAAATTCTGGCCCCTCCCTTTCTTGGACTATAGTCTTCTCGTCAGTACCTTTGACCTCCACAGGTTCTCAGAAGCTTCTGGCTTCCTCAATTCTCTCTGTGGCAGCCCTCAGAGCCAGGCAGTGCTCCAGAGTCCTGACTTCCTCTTGCCTCACGTCTCTGTCCACATACTCTGACCCCCCGTAATGTTGAGTCAAAACCCACATTGTGAAAGACTATCCCTGTCTTTTGTAAACAACCCTTTATTTTTATATGTGGACAGCCCAAGGCTCACAGAGACAAAGGCATTTCCATAAAAATATATGGCTTGGATAAAAAGCCACATTTTACTTTTATGAGCGTTTGGAGAATTCTGCCAAGGGGATGGAAAACAAGCTTAACTGTCTTTGTGTGTAAGATATTTCAATAAAACGTACGTGAACATTAGTAATGGATACATTTATATAGAATTAGAGGTTCCAAATTTGCTAGTAAGAATGAAAACATACCTTTGGGACCATCTGGTTCAAAGCCCATGATTTATAGATGAAGCAATTTAACCTTAGGGACTACTGGCTTAGAGTCCCACAGTGAGTAAAATGGTAAAGCAGTGATATATCTCCTGGGGTTACTGCTCTTTCTAAAATGTCTTGCTGCCTCTGTCCCAATTAAATGTTATGAGATTGCTTTGAAGTACAATAGGTATAAAAATAAATATATAATAATAATATTTATTGTTCATGTCAACATTCAAGGCTTTGTTCTAAGCCCTTTATTGTGTTAATTCATTTCTTGCAAAAACAGAAATATTTAAGTTTAAATTAGTATTCAGATTTTATAGATAAGGGAACTGAGGCTCAAAGAGTTTAGTACTTGCCCAGTGGCGACACACGTTGTTGGCATTGCTGGCTAACCTGGGATTATAAACCCAGCCAATGAGAGGTGTCATCTCAGGCACTGTTCTGTGGGTTGGTTAGGAATGTCGATTTAAGAAACATCTAAATTAGTAGAAAATTTTTTCTGAGTTCATTTGAGCCAAACTGATTGCTGGGAAACAAAATCTCAATGGACTGAGAAAATGCTCGGGAGAATGGCAGTTTTGTAGGTTATTTTATACATTAGGATCAAAGGAGGGGGCGAAAGGAGAATTACATAAAAACCGTTGGTGGTAGATTAAAGAGGCTGGAGAAGCAAAACTGGGGGCGGGATCTCTGGGATTGAATAAAAAGTAAAATGGGGAGACACATTGAGGGATATGAGATAGTTAAGAATTAACACATAGAGATGGTATTTGGGGAACAAGAAAACAATAAAGGGTTCTGTAGTCCCCCACTCTCTGCTGTGGTTGTGCCTTGAGGGGTCTGGAAAAGGAGATGACTCTGACATTTCAAAGGCATGTTATTTTAGATGCAAAAAAAACCAAATAGCAGTTAGCATTTATATGATGGCTAAGTGGAGGGCCAGGGGAAGGAGAGAGCAATTGGGAGAATCGTTTTATGAACAATATAGATGTCTAACCAATGTACTGTATACTTGAAACTAATTTAAATAAATAAATTTATTTAAAAAAAGAAAATATGATTGATATTAAAAAAAATAAATACAATAGCAAGCCTCACTTAAGGTAAAGATTGACCTTTGTCAACGAAGCTACAGGTGTAGGAAGTGACTACTGGCATGACTTGCTTTTAGTTAGAAACTTTTATGTTCAGACCGTTCTATGTGGTTAATTTCAGTCTTTGAGTTTATAAGGCCCGCCATGCACGCTTCCCCTGACCTCGTCCAGGAGTAACATTTGCTGAATATGGTTATGTTTGGCATTGTAAGCCACTCATTACCCCTGTGCAACTAGATGGTGCCTGGAGACTCACTGTTATTGGTGACAAATTCTATTGCACCTGTGATTGGAAACCCATAATTCTTCTAAAGTTTATTCTGGAATCTTATATGTTGTTTACTATGGAGTAGTCAGTCCTTTACTGAGATTTGTGGGCGTGAGGGTGTCACATTGTAGTACAACTGGCAAACAGATTAAAACTGGTTATTATTAGGTAGTCATTTTCTTAAGAAGATCTTGAGCTACCTTCCCAGTGTAGAAACCCACAGGGGCCCTGCCTTCCTCATCCTTGCAGGCTTCTCCCTTGTTCTAGAAATTTGGAAATTCTTATTTATTATGGAAAGCAATTTAATCTTCTTTATTTTACAAACTTTCTTTCTTACCATACCTTGAGGTCACTAGTGTTATAGTCAAAAGTCCCATCATTTTGTTTTGCTAAACAAAAGGTTTCCTACTCCAGAGAGAAATGATAAAATACTCCCTTAGGGGGAAGAAGCTTCTGCAGTCAACTGTGGTTTTAAATAACAACTTCTCTCCCTTCCTCCCTTCCTCCCTTCCTCCTTTCATCCCTCCCTCCCTCTATCTTTCCCTCTTTCCCTCACTCCCTCCTTCCCTCTCTCTCCTCTCCTCTTATAATAACCTTATCAGGTAGAAATGATTAGACCACATTTTAGCAGACAGGAGATGGAATTTGAAAGAGGTAAAGTGACTTGCCCTTCATCACACCCTTAATAAATAGAGAAGTGGGGGTTCCATGTCAAGATTCTCCTCTTTCCAAATCCTATGCTCTTGAAAGTAGCTTTCTTCTTTGCTTATTTTCCACTGAGAGTTCTAGATAAAAATTTTTGTATAACCTGTCATAAATCTGTACACATTCTCATACCTTCTCAATATCCTACTCGTCTTCCATGTAAATATATATCTAATCTTTTCCAAAATTAACTTTGTGCTAAAATAATTTCACAGTACATTTGTAAACGTAAAAAAAAAAGTCTCTTTGTTATTGCATAAAAATAAAGACATTTAGTCATCTGAAATAATTTATAGCAGAACCACAAAGATTTTATTTCTGCCTCTTAAAAACAATGATTCTCTAAACTATTTATCTTTTTGAAGGTAGTAGTTTAAATAGTTTTTATAATTTATTTTAATACCCCATTGGCTTGATCCAGCTATATAATTCTTACAATTTGTATTGGAGATATGCAGTCACCAAATGAGTATATTATTATTGCAAAAATAAAAATAAGTCATACAAAAGTGGTTTGTCCCCATTCACAGCCAAAGCCGTTCTGTACCCAGAGTTATTTCTCCTGTCTTTTTTGATGAATTGTCTTTTATGTCTTTCCTGACAGCTTTTTAAATAAGTGTTTACACATGCTCACAGATATATAGTTTATATCGTGTAGTTTGATAGTACTAATTTCACTATTGTTACATAACTAGCATCGCACATTAAAAACGTTTTGCTTTTTTATTTAAAAAACATCAACAATATGCTTTGGAAACCCTTTCACCATCATCTTTCTCCAAACTTACCAAAAAAGGTCCCCTAAATACTACTCCTCTCTTTGCTGCCAACGCGATCTTTAAAAACAGAAATGCGATGGTTATTTCTTGCTCAAAATCCTCTCATCGTCTCCCAGTGCAATTAAAATAAAATCCAAACTCCACACCATGGCTCCTGAGCCCCTTCACGATCCACACTTTCCATCCCCTGAATTTATCTCCTGATATTCTGCCACTCTACCTCTGCTCTTAACCAAAGCCTGAATTTACCTAGCTATTCATTCTGACTGGAATCCTCTTCCCCAACCTTACTTTGCTTTATGCTCAAATGCTCATGGCTCCAATAGCCCTTCCTTAGACAGCAACCTTCTATGCTCACCTACTATTTTCAAAGTATAATTGTACTGCATATTAATGTCTGTTTGTTGTATGTCTCCCCCATTCAAATGTCACCTCTAAAAGGACATGAATATTGTTTATTTTGTTCACCTTCATATCCCCCAGAAGCTAAGACAGTGTCTGCACACTTACAAATAAAGAATTCACTGAATAATTCAGTCTCAATCTTTATAACTGTTGCATAGTATTCCACTGACTGTCTATACCTTACTTTATTATTTTCCTTGTTTTCATGTTTGTTTGTTCATTATGTTATTGCAGGCAAGGCTTCCAAGAACATCAAGAAAATGGTTACATTTGGAGGAAGGGAGGGCCTTCTGCATCATCTAGTACAATTCTATTGTTTGATCTGAGTTTTGTTTGATATGAGTGTCTGGTTTCTAATACTTCACCAAGCTATTCATTCACTTTGTTTGGTTTTCTATATCTGAGTTTTATTTTAAAATTAAAGGCAGAAGAGAGAGGGAGAAGGAGAGGGAGAGGGAGAAGGAGGGGGTAGAGAGAGAGAGGGAGAGAGGGGGGAGAGAGAGAGAGAAAGGGAGGAAGGGATGGAGAGAGAGAGAGAGAGAGAGAGAAAGGGGGAGGGAGAGAGGGAGGAAATGAGGGGAAGACAGAGAGGGAGGGAGGGAGGGGAAGAGAGAGAGAGAAAGAGACAGATAAACAGACAAACATAGTTGGTTCCAGGCAAAAACCTCAGACTCATGGGCCATGAAAGAGGAGCTAAGCCTAGGGTACACTGGTTCTCAAAGTACCTTTGTGCTGGAGTGAATTTGCTGCTAATATCTGTTTATATTACTTTAAAAGTATCATTTTCCCAGCAGACATTCATTTAGGGTTTTCTCTACTTGATGAATGAACCTGGAAATGCTAGGTCTGGTTGTTCATTATGGCTGATAAAAGTTAATAAGATAAAAGAGATTTGGGTCAGAGAGGGTCAGTAGCACCTAAATATTATATCACCATAAAAACAAGCTCTGGCAGCCACTGTAGCATATTCCACATTGTAGCTGCTCTGATCTAATCTTCAGTAATTAAAGAAAGTTTTCATCAGTTACTGATATCATTCTACCTATATTTATTTATCATCCCAACCATTCTACTTAATCTGCTGATGAATTTTCCCTTCTTTCTTGGTTCCTATTATCACTGGGTTTCAGGACTTACACTAGTCTAGAACCCTTTATCAAACCTCTCAGTTCAACGATCCAGGTTCTAAGTGAAATAAACAATTTCTTTTGAAAAGAAGAAAACATGTATTGATAAACTCTAGCACACATCCATTGAACCATTTCCATTTGAATATTTAGGCAAATTACACCTCAAATTTGACAGTATACTGGTACCTGTTCTATCAAAGCAAATCTCATTGCCCTTTTAATTAAACCAATCGGGGAAAGACGCAACAATTCTAAACTAAGAAAATGAAATAGCTTTGGCATAAAGGGAACTGCTTAACTACAGAGAGGTGGAAAAAGATTAATATTGGACCAAATTCAGTTAAATTCTTAGCAGAGTGTTTTATACTTAGGTTAGAATTTTATGTGATAATACCAGCAAATAGCTATATTGCTTTAGGTAACTCACTTTTTTTCTCACTTGAAATCAGTCACTTGACCTGTAAGATTCCAGCTATCTCTACAATTCTTTGCATAAATACCCACTTTTTGTAGTTATTTAAGACATAGCTTTAAAGATGTACGTTTTTTTCTAATTTGAGGTTTGGAGGAAAAATCTCTTGACATAGATTTTTTTTTCTTCAATTTATTTTTGTTAGAATATTTCTGGCTCAGTGAAAGGACACTAACTCAGACCCAGACTCATGCCCCAGTTCCAGAAGTAAAGATTTAGTCTGTTATTACTTTCAAAGGAAGAAAGCTTTTGGAACCAACCACATTTTCCAGTGTTTTGAAGTGGATAGAAAATGTAATTGCTCCTCTAGATGTTATTGTTATTTATTGATTTGTATCCCATCCTTCACAAGATTAAAAGAAGTGCAGAATTTCAAGCAACTCTTTTTCCCTCCTAAGACTTGATTATTATTTTTCCAGCAGTGGCTAGTTACAAAGGTTAAGTATGTATAGCTTTGCATTCTTTTTGATGTGTGAATCAATCCACAATCATCCACTGCACTGGGCTTAGGGGAAGCTGAAATTCAAAATCCAGCCATATACTCCAAAGTGAAGTACTTCCCCAAGTTGTCCTTTACGTGATGGGTGTTCTGCTGAGGATTTATATTAAGACAGGACTTTACTGCTAGTGCAAGTGACTTGTAATAGAAAATAATTTTCCTCTTGAAGCAGATCCACTATGGTGAACATTATAGACCTGTTATATACTCTCAGACTGTGAGCTCCTCAAGGGCAAGACGTAGGATTTATTCATGTCTGTGTCCTCAAAAAGTATCATGTCTGCCTCACAGTACTTACATCATAAACGATTTTGACTGATTGTTCGTAAGTTCTTTCTGATGTGGAGCCATGTTGATGCACAATAAGCAAATGGCCTGGTGAATCTACACACTTAATTCTTTCATTCAACATACATTTACATTCTTGATATGTTACATACTGTGTGCATATATACATATATGCATACACACAGAAATAACATACAGCCTAGTATAGAAAACAAAAGATGTAAACATATCATTACGATAAGATAATGTATGATGGAAAATACATAAATGAGGAGCCAACATTGTGAAAACAATTTGAAGAGATGTTAACGGGAGAAGAGAATATCTTTAATAGCAATAGTGAACTTCAAAAAGACTTGTTTTGGAGTTCTGTATTAGATATCCATGCAGACAGGCTTCCAGTTGGGATGTTGGAGAGGCAGTAGGACTGAAGATATAGTTTGGGAGGCTACTGGTCTGCAGATGCCACTGGAGGGCATAATACTGCCATGTGAGAGTGTGACAAGAGGGGATCAGATGTCTTTGGGGCATAGCCAGAGAGGAAAAAAAGGTTCAGGTGGGGAACTCATAGGAGAATGCAAAGAGCATAGTATAAGAGGAGTCAAAAGAGAAGGGTGTCCCAAGCAGAGAGTCAGTGGTGTGAAATAAAGACATGGGAATGGACATCATTCCATCTGATGATCAATGGCTATAGTAATCTTAAGATCAGTCTCTGCTGATTGCTGGGAACAAAAATACAGTTTACATAGCATTATACTGAACAGCAGTATAAGCATATTAGAATTCATAGATAATTTTACGGTATCAACTATAAGTAACTGCACTTAAATAGTGTAGGAAATCTTGACAAATTTATATTCTTGAATTTATCAGGTCAAATATCATATTATCTAATTCTACCTAGAATAGATACAATTTAACATTTATTCTTATGATTAATGTTTGTTACCTTACTAAAGTCTAAGCTTCATGAGGTCAGGACCCACGATCATTTGTTCATCAATGTTATTGTTGTTTTATGAGCAAAAAAGATCAGTTTTTAAAATTTATCTTCTACAAGATCCCCATTCTTGTGTTTTTGATTCTTGTTTTTATTTATTTCATAGAATAATGATTTATGGCTTTGGGAAAGTTTTCAAATGCTAATAAAACAAATGCCATATTTTCAGAATATTTGTACATCTGAGAATGTGTTTTTGTTGCTTTCCCTAAGGCTGGAGCTGTAAATGGAAACCATTTTCCCTCAAAACTCATTAGGCATCCTGTCATTAGAAGTACTTTGAGTTACAGAGAACGTTAATGCAGAAGTACAATTTTACTTTAAAATTAGCAGTACTGTTTTTATTACATAACAGTAAGTAAAAGAAACTAAGTGAATGCTACGTCTCAGGTCAAGTTCTTGAGAACCAGTGTTTGAGATTTGTGTGCATGTGATGTATTAAGGAAACGCTAGCAGGAGAAATATGTAAGAGAGTTGGGCAGCAAGACAGAGAAGGGTGAGAAGGTAATCAAAGGTGCAACCTTAGGCAGAGTTCCATGAGGGAAAGCTGCAGCCTGATCTCACACGAGAACTTGGGAGTGTAAATTATGCCTCAGAGGTATCCTCATCCAAGGCAAGGGAACTGGGCTTCCATATTCCTGGACCTACTGTCACTGGATGAGGGCCACCCTGGGGAGATGGAATCCCTTGGCAATCTGGCTCGCCACATATTTAGATAAAAAGAGTTCTAGCAGGTGAATGGCTGTCCTCTAACAAGGAGTCAGACTTTTGAGAGTGAAAGCACAACCAAGCTGAGTGTCCTAAAGTGATAAAAAGCGATCCGACCTGAAGAAACTGGGAGTAGCACTGGCAATTCCTATTACATATCCCAAATCATAAACCTACCTATCGCTATCCTACAGAAAATACCTCTTATACATTCCCAAACCAGCTATCCATCTTTTTTTGAAATATGGAATTACACAGTTCAAATTGTTAAAGAAAGGGATCTTAAAAGTTGGCAGTATTCCCTGACTCGCAAGTCCAATGACTCCTTGATTAGAATAGTATGGTCAAATCCCAAGAGTTTTCCTAAAGCTGGTATGCAACTACGGACTGTAAGAGAAGCCTGACTTACCCAGTGAGCATGCAGCAACGTCCTCTTTGCAATGAGCTGACCATTCATGCAGTCAGGTGGAAGAGAAGCTGTGTGCAGTAAGACACAATGCAGCTCTGATTCCAGGTGGAGAGAGAGAAGTAAGCCTAAAGAATCCCACACAATCCACTCTCAGCTCTTCTCACATACTAGCTTTTTGTAACTCATTAGTCCAGTAACATCCCTCCAATTCAAAAAGGACATACTGTATTTCCTGCTAAACTCAGAGGATTGGCTATCTAATGGTTGTCTCTGTTTCTTCCCTAAGAATGCATTAAAACGACAAGAAAGGAATAAGAAATAATGTCATCAAGCAAGGACACAAGGATGAGAGAGGTGGCAACATGGGCATGAAAGAAGATGAAAGCCGGCAAAGGAGACGTAACCAACATCTAGCAGAGGAAGCAGAAACTGAAGTGCCCGCAGAGAAGGAAATGTGTAGCCGAATCTACCCATTTCGGCTACGAGAGAAAGACTCACTCTGACAAGGCAAAGCCAAGGCACACAAATCCAACACCAGAAAAAATTCACCTGAGTTCCTCACACAAAATGGTTAGCTCACTTATGTCCCTCCACCATTACTGTGTGCTATCTCATTTCCACCCCCCGAGGCCTGGGGGTTGACTCTGTGAAGACACTAAGCCATGAGAAATCTCCAGCACAGATAATGGATTATAATGAAACTTAACAAAATGCAAGTTGTGTTGAAAGAAGCAAAAAGGAGATTCTCCACTGCTGTGAAAAACAGAGGTGTGGATGATAGATTTTTGGAAATTTATCAAAATGATACAAAAAGTAATTGTTCTGAAGGTGTTTCACAAACAGATAAACAGGGTTGTATATTCACACGTTTTCTGAAATGTTTCATAAGGTATTAACTACTTCACATCACTTGCCTTTTAGGTTATTTTATGGGTCTAAGATCACAAGCATGGCCATCACAGCTAGGTACAATGTCAATATGCTTTATCATTTACTATGATATCCAAACTTTATCATTTTCTTAGGATACATTTTTGGAAGTAGAATGACCATGTTAAAAAGAATATACGTGTTTAAAATATTTTAATAAATCCTGCCAAATTGCTCTTCACAAATGTTATTCAGACTTCATGTTGAGATACTTATCATAGAAAACCAGACCCTTAAAAAATTTTACAACATGATATATATGAATGATATAGAATCTCCTTTACAGTTCAAATTGAACATTTTTTGTGTTTTCATTACTTTTATTATTTTTTTCTTTCATAAATTGCCTTTCTGGGTCTTTTCTCCATTTCCCTATTGTGATCTTAATTATTTTTAATAATCTAAGTAATAATGATCTTAAACACATGCTTATTGTTTATGCTGGACATTTTTCTTGGTTTGTTATTTGTTTTTTAATGTCGTCAAGCTATCATTAAAGTACAATTAAATTTTACTTAATCAAATTATTAGAAGGCTACAACATACAAGTAAAAAAGAAAGTACTACAAAGCTCAGAAAGAAAAGTGGTGTTACACAAAGCTCTCCTCCAACTCTTAAAATTTCTTCTAATATTTTAGTGTTTATTCCAGTATTCCTTCCATACCTATAAACAAATTCTTAAGGTACTAGTTCATGATTTTCAGTGTTCTACACTTTTTCCTTCTGATTTTTTTCCAAAAGATTCTGATTTTTTTTTGCACCATTGTTTTCCAGTGTTTAGCATAATAAATATGAAAGCATTATGATTTTGATCCTTTTGTACGTTGTCTGTTATTTTTCTTTCCTGGTACATTAAAACTTTGTCTTTAATCCAAGTTTTTTTCTCAGTCCTTTAAAGTAGAAATTAAAATTCTAAATTGAAGTTTTATTAATATGTTTATAAATTCCTCCTATCTTCTTAATTTTTTTCTTTTGGAAAAACTTACTTGGATATTATACTTTCCCCACTTGTCTCTTTTTATTTCCCCACTTGTCTCTTTTTATTTCTTTTTACTGGCAAGAGGATTCTTATTTATTTAAGTTTCCAAAAATTTATTATACTATTATTTTATTAAATATTTTGGACTTTTAAATTTTTTCCCAGAGATATTTCATGCTTTTTTTTGGTAACACCTTATGCTTTTTCAAGGCTGCAACATTCCATTATTCATAGGGTGTTAAGTACAGTTGTCTCCCCATATCCTTGGGGGATACATTCCCAGGACCCCAATGGTTGCCTGAAACCATGGGTGGTAAAAAATCCTATGTATACAGTGTTTTTTCCTACATATATCTACCTATCATAAAGTTTAATTTATAAATTAGGCACATTAAGAGATTAACAATAATAATAAAATAGAAAAACTATAACAATAACCGTAATAAAAGTTATGTGACTATGTACTCTCAAAATATCTTATTGTGCTGTATTCGCCTTTTCACTTAAAGAAAGCACTTTATGACTTCTATTTGGCATAATCTGAATTGCCAGTATCACTACTCTTGTGCTTTGGGGCCAATATTAAGTAAAATAAGGGTTATTTGAACACAAGCACTGTGATAACTGAGAATGTCGATCTGAAAACTGAGATGGCTACTATGAGACTAACAGGTGGGGAACCTATACAATGTGGATACTCTGGACCAGGGGATGATTCATGCCCCTGGTGGGACTGACCACAGTGGTGTGAGATTTCATCAGCTGCTCAGAATGATGTGCAATTTAAAACATATGAATTGTTTATTTCTGGAGTTTTCTACTTAATATTTTTAGACTGTGGTCGACCATGGGTAACAAACTGTAGAAAGCAAAACCACAAATAAGGGGATACTACTTTATATTTTGAACTTTTTTCCCTGTGTTGTCTTAGCATTATTTCAAAGTCCATATTATACTTTTGCTTTATCTTGTTTTGTTTTCTAACAGTTTACATACTTTCTTTGAGTCTGGTAATCCTTGTCTGACTGTATGTAAATGTAAGTCACTGAAGAACTGATGGGAAATAAAGTTTATGTGTAGGGTTGGTCAATGGATGAACCTCCTGTTCATCGGAAGTAGCTTCCTGATTCTTTGACTAGGTCCTTTTCTATTGGGTTTTTCAGTAACCCTTATATAGAAAATCATATTATTCTTGTAATCAAAAATTTCAATGTATTTATTTGCAATTTCTGCTGTTTCCATGCTTAGAAAATCCGAGACTTCTACAATTCAAAACTTGTTACTTTACATTTAAATTTTAACTTTATTAGGAATATATTTTATGAAATAAGAAATGTCACATTATTTATACAGTTAGCCCATTATCTTCATATTATTTACAGTGATTATTTTGTATCTTACTGATCTGAGATGCAACCTTTACTCTGATATGCATTTTTAGAAACTGTATAATACATAATCAGAAGGGCAGATTATGGAGCAACACAGACTGTGTTACTTAAAATTCCCAATTTTTCTCATTTGATAATGAGCATGATAATAATAGGACCTACTTCTAAGGTGCAGAATAATAATATAATTACAGTATATAAAGTCTTTAAAAAAGTGCCTTGAGCACGTAGTTACTGCTTAATAAGTATTAACTATTAGTATTAGACTTCTTCTAGGTTTTCAATTATGTCAAATTGAACCATCCATTTGACACACACTTTGATTATTATAACTTTATAGCTATATATTGATATAACTTTTTTGCATTACCTCCATTTCTCATCTAGGTTCAAATTGTTTGAAATACTCCAGAAAAATTTTTTACAAATGAAATATGATGATATTGCAAGTGTTCAACATTGCATTAAAATTAAACAAAATCCAAAATAATTGAAAACAAAGACAATAGTAATGGTAAAACATTAATTATAAATTATGGCATATATGTAATAAGTTTCAGAGAAATTATATCTTTACAATTTTAATTCCTACAATTTAGAGATGTGATACAATTGTCCATTTATTCAAGTATTATTTGATACCCAAAATTAAAGTTTTGAAATACTATCAATTCTGTATACTTTCTATATGCATATTTTAATAACAACACTTTTTAGATATTGTGGGAATAATTTTTATTGTTTTGTATATGACTAGCACTAACTACTGATTTTTATACACTTAACTACGTCCTTGATTATCATACTATTTCTGTTTAATATAATTTTATGTTATTGTTTTGGCTATCACAATAACTGGAAACTTCTGCCTCTTTCCAGCAAGATTCTCACCTCTTATTTCTTTTTTCTTTACTGTGGCATCCACTAAAACATTTTAAAAAGTGTTCATTAATGGCTGTGACAGTGACCATCCTACTTTTGATTCATTGCTTCAAGTATTTTATGCTTCAGGATGATGTTTATCTTCTAGGAAGCACCTCTTCCATCATAGTTCACTAAGAGTTTTCTATAAAATTGTTGCCAAATGTTATCAAATGTCCTTTAGAAAAAAAGTTTTCTTTAAAAATTTTAGTAAGTTATATTAGTAGATTTTCTTACGTCAAACAACTTTTAACTTCTTTCAAAATACTATTTACTCATAACATGCAATATAAGTTTGAGTTGCAACAGTTTTTAATTAAAATTTATTTATACAAATATTCTAGTTGAGATTGATCTTCACACTTCTGTTGGGCTATTTTTCAAATCTAATTTGATTTTAGGGTTATGCTAGCTATAGAATATTAATAGAAAAGCTGGCATTTTTCTATATTCTAGAACTTCACATTGCATTTTATATTGTCATTCTTTGAAGGTCTGATGGAATTCATTCATAAAACTCTCTGGGCTGAGGACCTTATTTGCAACAAATCATCACTGTAAATATATTTTTGCAAATAAAGTATGTGAATTTTAATGAAATAATATTCTAGAGACATACACAGCATGAATCCAACATCTCCTGTAGTTTCCAATAAATTCTATTTATTTATTCCAACAGTGTGTATTTTTCAAGTAAATAAATAGAATCCATTGGAACTCTTATCACTAAGGATCAGCAAAATGTTGACATTTAAATTTCTGAAGCAAGATTCATAACTTCAGCAATAAGTCATTTTTAAAAAATTCAAATTTAATTTTTGTAATGCATTACCTAGTTCAGAAATGGCATTTTAAACTAATGTGTATTTGTATTGTCACTTGTTTAAAAAAGTTACTCAGGAAATAAATGTCTGTGTAACATTTCTTTGGGTACTTTAGACAAATTTTAAAACTTTCTCCCTCTGTTATTAGCCTCTTCTCAAATCAGTTCTTGTAATTTACAATTTTCTAAAGACAAGCATGTCATCTTGATTTTCTAATGTATTAGTACAAAATGATGTTTAGTCCATACCTTTAATCTTTCATACATCTATGAGTATGTCCTCAATAGTATTTAAAATTTTTCATAATTGTTTAGTTTATTTTTATGTTTTGCAAGTTTTATTTTAGTAACATTTTTGAAGAACAAGCATTTATGTGTATTTTCAAATATATACTTGTTCTTTTTAATTTTTAAAATATTTACACAACTTACAAATGATTATTATTATTTTCTCCCCCTGTTGAACGTTCACCTTATTATATTTTAACATTTTAATTTGGGTACTTAGTTCAACCATATATTCTTAATTAATAATAAAAGGAATGTCACTCAATAAAAAAAATGATGCAGATAAACTGGTAATTATTGAAAGAAGTACAAATAGTCCACAAACACATGAATTTCTCAGCTACACAATAAGAAACATGAATATTTTAAAATAAAGTATGTTTTCAACCACTGGTTTTGTAACGATGAAAAATAAGAATAGTGCTCAATGTTAATGAAGTTTCTGGGAAAAATCTGTCATATGCAGTTGATAGGATTAAACTTTGGGACCAGGTTTCACAGAACATTTGTCAGTATCAAATTTAAATATTATGGGGTTTCCAGGACAATTTCTACTTCTCAGAACTTATATCAAATATTAGAACAACTGTGAAAAATAATTTTCCTTATAAACTTATTTTTAATAAAGATCACAAATACATAAATGCCCATCATTAGGAGAATGGCTTCAGTTATGGAATATTGTTCAACAGTTTAAAAATTAAGATGGTAGATCTTTTTTTTCTTCTTCTTTTAAATGGACTATTTTTCAGAGCAGTTTTAGGTTCCACAAAATTGAGCATAACGTGCACATAGCTCTTTCATATCCCATGCTCAAGGTCACCTAGATCAGGGGTCCCCAACCCCTGGGTCACTGACCAGTATCAATCTGTGGCCTGTTAGGAACCAGGCCACAAAGCAGGAAGCGGATGGCAGGCCAAGGTGTAAAGCTTCATCTGTATTTGCAGCCGCTCCCTAGTGCTAACATCACCACCTCAGCTCCCCTTCAGATCATCAGGCATTAGATTCTTATAGGAGCACCAGTCCCTGGTGCCAAAAAGGTTGAGGACCACTGATAGATTATCTTCTATCATTTTGTGTTTTACATTTAGCTCTATAATCAATTTTGAGTTAAGTTTTGCAAAGTATGTAAGGTCTGTGTCTAGAATTTTTTTTTGCCAGTGGATGTCCAGTTGTTCCAACAGCATTTGTTGAAGAGACTATCTTTGCTCCATTGCATTGTCTTTGATCCTTTGTCAAAGATCAGTTAACTATATTTAGATAGGTCTATTTCTGGACTCTTTATTCTGTTCCCTTAATCTATTTATCTATTCTTTTGCCACATTGTCTTGATTAACATAGCTTTACAGTGAGTCCTGAAGTCGGTAAATGACAGTCTTCCAACTTTGTTCTTCTTCAATAGGGTGTTGATTATTCTGGGTCTTTTGTCTCTATAAACTATAAAATCTATTTTTCAATATCAACACAATAACTTGAGATTTTGATTGAGATTCCACTGAATCTATAGATCAATTTGGAAAGAATCAAAATCTTGACAATCTTGAGTCTTCCTTTCTATGAACACGGAATATCTTTTAATTTAGTTTTAAAATTTAATTCATTAGTTTTTCTTTTTACCTCACATAGATCGTGTACACATTTTGTTAGATTTATACCTAAATATTTCATTTTTGTGGGAGCTAATAAAAATGGTATTGTATTTTTAATTTCAAATTCTGCTTGTTCATTGATTGTATATAAAAAAGTGATTGATGTTAACATATTTCGCTACATTGCTATTGTCATTTATTAGTTACAAGAATTTTTTTTCTTCCTGATTCTTTCATATATTGTACATTGAAAATAATGTTATTTGCAAATGAAGGGTTTTATTTTCTCCTTCTCAATCTGTATACCTTTTATTTTATTTGGCTTAATTACATTGATTTTTGAAGTTTGAAAAGATCTTGCATACCAGGAATAAATTCCAATTGGTTCTGATGCATAATTATTTTTATGCATTGTTGGGTTTGCTTTGCTAATATTTTGTTGAGAATTTTTGCATTTATGTTTATGAGAGATATATTGGTCAATAGTTCTTATAACATCTTTGGTTTTATTTTTAGTGTGATGTTTATCTCACAGAACAAGTTATGAAGTATTCCCTCTGCTTCTAAATCCTGAAAGAGACTGTAGAGAATTGGTGTAATCTCTTTCTTAAATATTTGGTAAACCCATCTGAGTTTGACGCTTTCTGTTTTGGAAGGTTATTATTATTGTTTCAATTCCTTAATAGATATAGGACTATTTAGATGATCTTTCTTCTTGTGTGAATTTTGGTAGATTGTGTCTTTCAAGGAATTGGTCTGTTTCATCTAAGTTAACAGATATGTGGGCATAGAGTTGTTCATAATCATTTATTACCCTCTTAATGTCTATGGGCTCTGTAGTGATATCCCCTCTTTTATTTATGATACTATGTATATTTGTTTTCTTTTTTCTTACTTAACCTGACTAGGGGCTCATTAACTTTATTGATCTTAAAAAAAATACAGCTTGAGGTTTTGTTGATTTTCTCTGTTTATTTCCTGTTTCCAGTGCCTTTGATTTCTGCTCTAATTTTTACTATTTATTTTATTCCACTTTGGATTTAATTTGCTCTTCTTTTTCTAAGGCAGAAGCTAAGATTATTGATTTTAGATCTTTATTCTTTTGTTAATATATATATATATATATTCAATGCTATAAATTTCTCTCTAAGCAATAATTTCCCTGCATCTCGTAGATTTTGATAAGTCATATTTCCATTTAGTTCAAAAAATTAAATTTCTCTTGAGATCTTTTTTCTTTGATCCAGGTATTTTTTCCTGGGTATAGTTTAATCCAGCATTTTCAGATTATCTAGCTATTTTTCTGTTACTGATTTCTAATTTAATTCCATTGTAGTCTGAGAGCAGAGATTATATAATTTCTATTCTTTTCAATTGGTTAAGGTATGTTTTATGGCCCAGAAGGTGGTCTGTCCTGGTGTATGTTCCATGTGATCGTAAGAAGAATGTGTAATATGCTGTTGTTGGACGATGTAGTCTATAGATGTCGATTATATCCAGGTGACTGATGGTGTGGTTGCATTCAATTATGTCCTTACTTATTTTCAGCCTGCCTGATATGTCCATTTCTGATAGGCTGATAATAAAGTTGCTAACTGTAACAGTGGACTCACCTATTTCTCCTTGCAGTTTTATCAGTTTTTCTTCAATTACTTTGAAGATCGGTTGTTAGGTGCATATTCATTAATAATTGTGATGTCTTCTCGGAGTAGTAACCCCATTATCATTAGTAATGTTCCACTTTATTCCTTATGACTTTCCTTGCTCTGAAGTCTACTCTTTTGAAATGTCATTACTCTTGTTTTTGTTTTTGATGTGTGTGTGTGTGTGCGTGTGTGCGTGTGTGTGTGTGTGTGTGTGTGTGTGTGTGTGAGAGAGAGAGAGAGAAAGAGAGAGAGAGAATGAGAGAGAGGATTTCTTTCTCCAACCCCTTACTTTTAATCTATGTGTATCTTTATATTTAAAGTGGTCTCTGTGTGATCCACTCTGACAAATATTGTCTTTTAACTAGTGTATTTAGAGCACTGGCATTTAAATAATTGGATTAATAGCTATTATATTTGTTACTGTTTTCTATTTCTTGTTCTTGTTTTTTGTTCTAGTTTTTGGCTTCTATTCTTTTTCTGTATTTTGTGGTTTTAGCTGAACATTTTATATGATGCCTTTGTCTCTCCTTTCTTAGCATATCTCCTTCACTTTTGAAGGTTACTTTTGCAGTGTACAGAATTTCAAGTTGGTGTATTTTTTTCTTTCAATATCCCACTCTTCTTGCTTGTATGGTTTCTAAGAAGAAGGGTAGGTATTTTGAACTGAATTTAAAAAATCATGATACATTCATATAACCTGTTGAAGTTAAAAAAAAAAAGAAGTGTATAGGTGCATATATCAGCATACAAATATTAATATTTAAATTAAAGATATTTAGTTAACCAAATACATTTTCAGAAGACTATGCCTACGTTTATACATAATTAAACTTTTAAATGTAGTAATATGAAAACATATTATATATGTATATGGTCACATATATGTATATGCATATGATATGCACACACATATACACACATTATGAATGTTTGTGTGCATTATCAATCACCCTTTAACAGTAGTTAATTCTAAATAATTGTTTACAGAGGATGATAAAGTTAGGAAGATACATTTTCATTTTTATACTTTATATACTACTGTATTTTGTTTGTTTAAAGACCATGTATTATTTTGATGACAATGATATAAAGCAGTGTCCACTTTGAAAATACAGAGTCTTAAAATTAAAATTTCTAAACTGACAACTTCTTTCTAAATCTATGCCTGCCACAGAAGAACAGTACTCGATGATAACATTGGGCAGACAGCTCTTGGGTTAACAGCAAGTACACTATGAACAGCTAGATTCTACTTTAAAACACAGAACTCTCAGAGAAAAAAAAAAAAAAACACAGTTGACCCTGCTAGGCACAGAGAACAAGCCGCCCATGGTCGGAGTGGGCACTTCATAAAAAGCCACTTTGGTAAAATGGTCTCTTCAGAAGAAAGCACTATGAGCCGACCACACAGAAGGCTGTGATGCAGGCTCCATAACATGACTCACGAAAGAGTCTGTGAAAATATGTGTTCTAAAAGCTGAAAGTGACATAGTGTATGATCTTTAGGGGATGTGGACAAACTACAAAATTCTGTGAGATTACTTGTATCCAGAATTTTACCATTTTTAATAGCATTTTCTATTTTTCTCTTAAACATAATCAGAATAAAAATATCAAACAAATGGCATTAAAGGAAAAAAATCCTACTCTATCTAGTTTAGACTTTCCCTTCCTCTCCTCCACCCCTGGCAACCTCACTTGACCCAGACTCATGGTGAAGAGATGCCTAAAATAACTGAAACTTTTGATGTCACAGTTGTCCCTTTCATAAGAAATAAATAGGTAGAGACACTGACAGATTTATTTTTTACCCTACTGCATTTTCTAGACTTGTATATAGTTTCTTACCCCAATATATTTTCTAGTTGAGTGAATTCTTCAAAGAATTTTTGTATTGTGGAAATGGACATGTGTGGCATTTATTTGTGCTGCAAATAAGTATTTTCTTTCAAGTAAGAAAAGGAGTGGGAACCCATTTACTTGTTCAAAAGCAATTCAATTTCCTTGTTGACTGTCAAACAAGCCAGGGATGAAATTGATCAATCTCAGAAAAGTAATGAAAAGAATTGTCTAGGGATTCTAAAGAGTCTATTTTAGGAGAAAATCAGTATGTAGATATACTTTCAACTGATAAAATTATGGCCACACTGAGTAACTACAGTCTTTTTTTAATCAACATTATTGGAAAAATACTTATTGGGTTTCTTACTGTGTATGGCATAGAGATGAGTCAACATTCTTTGTGATTCCTCATATGTGAAAGTTCTCAGGTAATGCTTTAATCTTTGAGTTACTTCAGTTGATCTCTGTAGCATTGATGAGATTTCTGTTGGGTAAAAGTAAACTGTATCTATGTGTGTGGATGTTTATATTGTGAGGTAGCATGAGATGCCTGAAAGATGTAGGGAAGCAATTGGCAACAATGAGTAGAGAAAAACAGATGACAGGTTTTGTAAGGTAGAAATGATAATAGGTAGAAATGATGATGCCATATTCAGGTACAAGACAAAACCAAAATAGTTGAGAAATAGGTTGCACTTTGAGTCGTAATAGGAGATGCATTTTCCCAAGTGGTAGTTTGATGTCAATGAAGACATGAAGATGTAGTTGGAGAAATAAATTTTATCTTGGAAATATGTATATTGTTATTGCTTTTAAAGCTGGAGATTAAGATTATATTAGTGCATCAGGAACATTTATCTAGTGCAGAGAATAGGAATGATTGGAAAAGTAATCAGTGAGAGCCTCCCCCCCACACACAAAAACAGTTACCAGGGGCTTGACATAATCTGTGTGTGAAGAGAGACTGTATTTAGGTGCTGGAAAAGAAAAACATAAAGAAAGGAAAATTTGAAGAAATTGTGACTATGATTTGCTAGAAAAGGGAGAAGAAAAGATAATTTGACTCTTAGAATTCCATTTCCTTTAATACCTGGACACTGGTTCCTACGACTCAGAAAATCTGGTTTCTCTCTCCAGCAGTGACATCCACTAGCTGTTAGAAAGCCAGTTATTTAAATGCTAAGAACCTTAGACTCTTCATCTGATAAAAAGGAGGATGGACTAGATCAGAGTGTGTCATTTTCAGTATAAGTGACTCTGTAGTCACATGACTGAATCAGATATTAATCAATCATGGAACCTTCCCACTGGGCACAAATGAAGCCTCACTATCTTCATCAGTTAGGTTCTCTATACGACCGGTATCAACCGAGGGAATTTTGCCTTCACAACAAAACCAGTTTTCAATGTAGAATGCAGATGTTCTCCAATGTCTCTTCTTATTCTAGTGTTTTTATTCTCTGATTCTGCTATTTGCAGTTTATGCAAACAGAGGAGCAGTAGACCCTTTCATGGAAATATGAAAGTTGAAAAAGGGAGTGGGGCAGAGGAGGCTGGAGAAACAATATGTAGGAAAAGCTTCTATCAGTTATTTGTCTTGGAAGGTCAAACTTGCATGTACTTGGTTACCACAGCTAAGATTCTTTCAATCAGGAATAAGAATGCTCAACACAATGAGTACCAGCTAAAGATCAGAGAAACACAGGCCAGCGTACTGGGAAACTAATAAGAAATTAATGCTGAAATAAATAAGTATCAGAATGAAAGTCCTTTTTCTTGTGGGGAGAGGAAATGAATATTATTTTCCCTCTCAAAAGAGCAATTGAGGAATAAGACAGCTGTTATGGAGAGTAAGGATAATATGAGACCAAGTAGCTAAAAGCAAGGGCAGCTCGATCCAAAATCCTGGACCCTGTCAACAACAATTCATAGAAACAAGGGATGTCTCTTCAGTATTTAATGTCTGGTTATGACACTTCTGGTCTGAGTTAGTTTCTAATGTTTATTTGAGCATCTTGTGTAAAAACCAAACTTGATGCCTCTCCCAGTGAACTCACACACACACACACACACACACACACACACACACACTCTCTCTCTCTCTCTCTCTCTCTCTCTCTCTCTCTCTCTCTCCTCCTCCTCCTCTTCCTCCTCCTCTTACTCCTCCTCCTCCCTCTCTCCCTCCCTCCCTTAGTCTCTCTCACACACACGATTCTATTTTAATTACTTGTTTTTCCCAATAAGGAAAACCCAAGTCAATAAGATTCCAATTTTGTAGCCTGCAAACTAATGCCTGTGATATAGTATATAATTATTGCAATAGCCTATTTCCATAGAGGGCTTTACAACCTGTTTTGTGTGTAAATGAAGGTGATATACAAGTGGAATTAAATGAAAGTTTCTGATCTTAGGGAGACTTTAGATCTGTGTAAGCAAATCCCATCTCATTTTGTCTTCATTAATAAATTTCTTTACGATTTTTAGTTTTTTTTTTTTAAGAAAGAACTTTAATAAAGAAGTTTCATTAAATTCTATATTAAATGTTAATTGAATAGACTAATAATCTGGATGTTACAGATTTATTTAAAATAATATCATATCTCTTAATTACAACTAACTATATAACTATGACTATTATGTTTATTTTCTAGTTATGATGCCAGATGATCTTAACTTTTAAATTGTGATATCTCAAGTTATTCCTTTATATGCATAGAAGACATTTGCTCTTCTCATATGACTGTGTTCTCTAATTAGGCCATGTTATTTTTTCAAAGTCTTATATCTTCTCTATCTTCTTTGGTCTTACATAGAGCTATTGGCTTTCTTAGTATTGTTTAGAAAAAAGTATACCATAAATTTACGTGGCATCTTCTTTCATTTGGTTCTAAGAATGTTATCTATTTAATCACCTTCCTCTGAGCCACTCTTCAATTTTGTTCTCAGAGATCCCCATTCTCTCTCACATGAAAAGAATGTGAGAAAACTAGAGAGACAACAGAGACACTGAAGTGAGAGGTACTTGAAGACCTAGGACATATGCAGAAAAGGATCAAAAATATGGCAAGTGTGGTTACAGAGATATTCATAGGGAATTATAAGGTAACTTATAACTCAGTAGAAAAGAAAAATGGTGGTAATAATCAGTGGGAAAACTGACAATTCCATATCTATTGGTGAGAGTACAGTCAAGCATTCTGAAGGGTAATTTGGCCATTTGTGTGCACAAGCTTAAAATAGTTCTTATCCCTTGAAAGTCTTCCAGAAAATATTTGTGCTAAGACCGTAATGTGATCGTTGTTCAGAGATACTTGAATAAAGATGATCATAGTAGTGTAAACTCATTATTTTCTACTCCTAAGGCCACCATACTAGGCTGAATGCTTACACTTGTTTTAAGCCTGGACCATCATTCCTGGTTTTCCATTTACCCTGCCCACAATGGCCAAACTAATATTCCTGAGACATTCATTTTTAAATTTCATTCCGTTGTTCAAAAACCAACCATGGCTGCCTGTTGACTTAAGCATTTACTTCCAAACGCATCTGACTGTCCACCACACTCTCCCTGACTCCTTATTCAGGCATATGTCTCATTACTTTTCAAAACAAACTTTAACACTATTTCACCCAGCCTGTTCCCTGGGTCAGCTGTCTTCTGTTTGCACTTCCATTAAGACTTGTTACCTATTTCTATCCTGCTTTTTACCATGGGAGGCTGACCTTCCTGGGCTAAGCAACAGGCTCTAATGCACACTGGCTCTCTGTAAGGTCTGACCAGTGGAGGTGAGTGAGGTTAAGAGTATGAATTCTCTCTTGATGAGGTTACTTCACGGTATTTCCCTTGAGAAAAGCTTCTATTTTTTTCAAGGCAGCCTACTCAATATAAAATTCTTCTTTCTAGGTTCTGATAACTTCTCCCATACCTCATCCATTCACACCTGCTACTACTAGTCTTGTACTCCCACATCATTGCTAGTGATTTGTCTCAGTTTATACACATCTTTGAAATCAAAACCTTTATAAACAAGCCCTCCACAAATTATTCATATTTGGGTATGTCTTCTGCTTTTATGGGGATCCTGACTGATACACATGTCTTCTGTAAGCTTTTGGTAGATTCTGATATGTAATGATAATGACCTTGTGGGACATAATGAGGATTTTGAACTGTATTCTAAGAATAACAAGCAATAATAAACCAATAAAGAGTTTAAGGAAGAGCAAAATGCTATGCAAGATTTGTTTTCAAAGTTTCACTTTGGTAGGCAGAAACTAGATTTATAGAGAGACATAGGAAGTTAAGGAGAATTTTTAATATTGACTTCTGTACTTTGATTTTAACCCAGTGAGACCAATTTCAGATTTCTCACCTTCTGAACTAACAGGTAATAAATTGTGTTCTTTCAAACCATCAAGTTTGTGGTAATTTACTATAGAAGCAATTTTTTGCAGTATGAAAAAATTATATTTAGATATGCATAGCGATGTCTTTGGAGATAACACATAGGCACTGGATTTTATGAAAATAAGGCTGAGAGATATATGTTTGGGAAAGATGTGCCTGCAGAGGGAGAAGAAATATTTAAATGGTAAGAAGGCTGTCTTGCCCACTTCTTTACATACTGGCCCATATTTTATATTAGTAAATTATTTTATTTAATTTTCTATTATGAAAAATTTCAAAGACATATACGTGGAGAGAATATTATAATGAACCTCTGTGTATTTATTCCCTAGACATGACATTAACATTTTGACTTTTTTGCTTCATCTATTCTTTCTGATGAATTTAATAAATCATGATACCATGTCATGTTCATCACTCATTATTTCAGTTTGTGTTTATAACATGTAAGGACACTTCTTTATGTGACTACAATATCATTGTCAAATCTAATGAACTGAACAATTCCTACTATAATCTAATATTAAGTCTATATTCAAATTTTCCCTGTTGTCTTAAAAATATTCCATTTCAATTGGCTTACTTAAATATAAGCTAACATTTAATCTTTGTAAACATTAACATTTGCATATGAAAATGTGTCCAATTGTTTTATTTCATTGAGTTGCTAATTAAACATTATATTTTTTTCACCATTTGCCATTTGTATTTCTCAGTATACTGGATTTTCTTGTTCTTTCACTTTTTTCTGTAAGTTGCCTCTTTCTTAATATTGATAAAAGTTCTTCATCTAAAATACATTTTTATCAGCAATTATGTAAACATAAATATAAACTATTTGTTTAGTTTGTCACACTTTTTAAAATAAAATCTATATTATAAAAATTTTTAATATTTACTTCAAATTTAATTTTTTCTGGAACTCACATTATAATTAAAAATGTCTTCTCTTCCCAATTGTGATAAAAATAAGTCACTCATGTTCTTATTGAGTTCTTTTAAATATATTATTATATATAAAATTTTAACCAAACTGCTATTTTGTTTGTTTGTTTGTTTATTTATTTATTTATTTTTATGCCTAAAGCACCTGGTCTTTCTAGGTGGTCTCCCGCCCAAGTACTAACCAGGCCCGACCCTGCTTAGTTTCCAAGATCAGACAGGATCAAGCTTGTTCAGGGTAGCATGGCTGTAGACCCAAAGTGCTATTTTAGTACAATGAGAGAGAAGGGTTAAACATTTTTTTCCCATAAATTCACATTATTTGTTTGGAATACTATCCTTATAACATATTTAGTCCAATATTTATATGAGGCTGTATCTGAAATTTTTGTTATTTCATTGATTTTTATGTCTCTTTGAATACCAGAATCAAATAATGAAGCTTTTGATGGCCTAGTATGTAGTAGGTCTCTTTCTCTCTTGCATATTTATTATTTAAATTTTTTTTTGCCAGCTATTCTCATTTTTATATCAATTTTACTATATTATTTTCCAAGTCTATTTCCCTCATTTCCTGCCTGTTTTCTCTTTTCTCTCCCAGTCCCTTTGTCTTATATAGATACCCCAATTCATATGAACACGAATAAGGTAAACCTTCTTATAAACTCATCTGAAATAAAAATGTAAAGATTGTGGCAGGTAGTACTGGTGTCTTTGTAATACTGAGTTTTCTTATCCAAGGCCAGTCTAGTTAAGTGTTCTGCTTTATTCAAATCTTTTTTTGATGTTGTTAAGCATAGTCTTAAGTCCTTCTTCTGTAGTATTTTGCTTACAAAATTCATTCTGAGTCATGCCATCTTTTATGTCACTAATGTAAAAGGAAATTTCTTTATATTTCTAACTTGTTATTATTTGTATAAGAACAATATATTGATTTTGTAACCAGCCACTCAACTAGATTCCTATTTTTTTTTTAATTTTTTTTTCCGCTTATGTGTTTTCCAGGCATGTATTTGTAAGATCTTCAAATAATAATAATTTTGTCTCTTCCAATCCAATATTTTCATCTCTTATTTCATACTCTTAACTAATTGCTTTGAATAGTATAGCCTCCTACTGCTTAATCATAGTGATATTTCTGAGCATGTTTTAATGTTTCTGGGCATTGTGTGTATGCGTATATGTGTGTGTGTATCAATGAGAGAGTTGACAGAGGTCATATAAAAATTACCCTTCTATTTCTATTTCAATAAGAGCTTAAAATCAGAAGTGGCTATTGATATTTTTTCTAAAGTATTTTAGAGTTAATTGATTTCTATCTTTCTAAAAAATGCATCCAGGTTTTACAACTTTGCATATGGTTCTACATTTCCTATTTTTATTTCTCAGTATGATTATTCATTTTTGTTTTTACTAATTTGTGATTCAGTTTCCTTTTGAAATCTATTTGAAAAAGCTAGATGTTCTTAGATTTAAAAAATCATCAGTTCCTCAACATATATATCAGGAATATTTTTTAATTCCTTACTATTTCTTAATTGATTAATTCGTGTGTTTCTTTTATTATTGGTTTCTTGATTTTGGAAAAAAATGATTCATTTTCATCCTTTTAGTTTGATAATGCAAGTGTTTAGGGTTCTGCAATGTCTTTTTATGCAGTTTGGACATTTGGCTTTACATTCAGAGACTTCATTATTGCTATTTTTTGTAGTGTACAGTTGGAATTTTGATTTTTCTCTGAAATTCAGAAGTTAATCAATAGAGTTTAAAAAAATTTCACAGTAGATGAGTTCTTAAAATTTTCTAATTATGCTATTATTTACCATGTCATTTCACTGTGGTATATATGTCTACACATAAAATAACAGAACACATGGGTATCTTTATCTAGACCATCTATTTGTTCCAATATATTTACAGTGACTCCTCTTTGACTAGTTTTGCACCTTGTCTAGGTCTTCTGTGTCCCATCATCTTTAAATCTTATTTGAAGGTTACTTTTCTATCTACTTTTTTTGTTGTTGTTGACAAGAGCAGAAGAGGAGGAGTAAAAGACAAGATAGCCAATTTTGGGGGGGCTTTGAATATGGAATGCTTAATCATCGAGAAAGAGATTTTGAAAAGGCTATTTTCCATGTATTTTTATTAATGATTCGTTTAGGGAGAACTTTCTCTGTGCTCACTACTGCATTTCTCTTAGCCAGAACAAAACAAACATTGAATTATATGCAGTTTTATAATATTGGTACATTTTAAACTAATATTGGTATATTTTGTTAGGTTCTGGAGGAAGGTGGTGTAAATCTGCTTTTATGCCATTATTTCGTTTCACATAAAATTCTCCCTTTTTTGTTACCTTGTGCTTGATCATTAAGTGGTGACAAAGACTAATCAGGCAAGCTATAATTTTCATCATGGAAATTAAAGGCCCCATGGTCCCTGAGTCCATTTAAAAGAATCCTGAACATATATCACAGGAAGCCCTTTGTCACAGTGCAGATAGCACAGCACCATCTTTTCAAATTGTCTCTCTCTTCTATCATAGCAGAGGAACTAATTCACATTATATTACAGAAGAAAACATTATGGTAAATATATGATAAATTAATATTTATTAAATCCCTACTATGAGATGTGACTTAGGAAATGATGAGCAAAACAGACATGGTCCCAAGGAAGCTTACAATCTAGTGAAACAGACAGACATATAGCCACACAAACTATACAGCATTACAAGTTTGGTAATTGCTAGTGAAAACAGGTACATGTTGCTTGGAAGTGCTATAAAGTTGAGATTAAATGACACCTGGAACATCAGGGAAGGAGGGAGGGAAGGAGAGAGAGAGAAAAAAGGGAGATTGTCTTTATTAATTATGGTAAAGGGAAGAGAATGTGCAAAGGCAATGTGGTGAAGAGAACATATTGCATTGAGAAACTGGGGAAAGTGCCCGTAGCTAGAATAAAATTGCTGGGGTAAGGGGACGTGGTGTAAGTTGAAGAGTTATTTATATACCAAATAGTGCAAAACCCTATAGAACAGTTTAAGAAAGTTGGACTTTATTCTAAAGCCACGGAAAATGATAAAATAGTTATAAGAAATGGAAAGGAGAGGGTTTTCTTGAAAATAGAACTTCAGCTGTTGGGTTCATAAAGGGTTGGAAGAATGGAGCATACATCATCTTTCACTGTAAACTACTCTTTGCTTTGTGAAACCCCATCTATTCTTCTCAAGATCTGGCTCTTGTGATCTCGGTATCCACTTGACTATACTGATGAATTCAGGCTTTCCTAATACATTGATGCTTGGGTCCTTTGCCTGATCAATATAGCAACCCTTTGTATCAACTAGAGACAATTGGAAAGTGTTCCGAGAGAAAATTTTTTGAGATGATTCCAGGGTGCCTCTCTTTATAAAGAGCAGATTTGAGAGCTGCAAAATTGCTTAGCATAGGTTATTAAGGAGCAGGAACAATGCCTAAGATTCCAGACTCCTGAATCTTATGTAGGGCAACAAGACTTTCTTCTCACTTTGACTGAAGCCATCCTGACAATTATGAGACATAACTAAAGATAATTTGGAGTCTATAATCCAATTTCTCAAAAATAGCTTGGTTTGGATATAAGAATAAAGATCATTTACTTAAATTAGCATTAACAAATGTCAAAGCATTTAGTTGTTTAATACCAACAAGCCCAAGACAATTAAAATAGAAAAAAAGTGAATGAGGAAAAATATAGATTTCTAAAATAGGTCTTGTTGGTTCCAAAACTGAGCACTGTTCTGTTGGTATGGCTTCAGTTGCTGTGTTTAATTATGAATTGTGATGTCATTCTTTAATATAGGGGACTTGATCGATTATGATCTTATATACTCCAAAAGCTAAAGTATAATGGTTTTTATATAGTAAGAGCTTACGCGATCTTTTTGAATGATTATAGTTATTTCTGAATATTTTGGCTGGCCTTCTAAAAAGTAGTCTAAATTAATGAGCCCTGCTTGTTTGAAAGAAATTAGCCTTTCCAAGAGACAATGGAATAGACATAAATGATCACTTTCCCTGAAAAATTCATTCCACAGATGTATAATAAGGAAATCCCAGACCAACGCACAAGAGGAGATTTTTGTCAGTCTAGTAGTCCTCAACTTGAATTAGTTGCATTCAATGAAATGTAGAAATTTGTTCAAGACTACATTGCATTTGTAAATTTCCAAACAATCCAGAACGTATCTCCAGAGCCTTGTTTTCTGTAAGAATATCATTGTCTCTTTAAATTACTTACTAGAAAACGTCATTCACACCAAAGTTTCTAGTTAAATTACCTTGTTAAAATGACATGCAAGTCATGAAATGTGCTGTGATGTAGACAGCTAACCATGACCAGTACTCACTTTAAATGCTGCTACCCCAACCTAAGAGGGATGCATAGCATCAGCTCTGTAGCAAGACTAACGTAAGTGAAGAGAGAAGAGAAAGAGCAAAAACTGAAAGAAAAGAAAAATAACTTTTATTACTATTTCTTTATAACTAAATATGAAAATATAAGTACACTTGTTGTAGACATACTCAAAGGTGGCCCTAAGATAACCTCCTGGTATTCATGCCCTATGGAATTCCTATCCTTTGACTGTGGATGGGACATGTGACTTGCTTCTATCAATAGAATATGGCAAAGCTAATAAGATGTCACCATCCTGATAATATTACAGAAGATTTGAGCCTATTTTGTCAGAATTTCTGTCTTGAAGGCTTTGCCAAGCAAGCAGTTATGCTGAGAAGGCCCAAATGGCAAGAAACAGGTGATGGCCCCCAACTGACAGCCAGCAAGAGACAGAGGCTCTTAGTTTAATAGCCCACAAGGGACAAGATTCTGCCAACAACCACGCAAACCTGAAAATAGATTATTCCCCAGTGGAGCTTCAGATAAGACTGCAGCCCCAAACAATACCTTGACTACAACCTTGTGACATCCTAAAGCAAAAAACCAGTTGAGCTGTTCCATGACTCTTAACCTGACAAATTGTGAAATAGTAAATCTGTGTTCTTTTCAGCCACTAAGTTCGTGGTAACATTGTTATACAGCAATATACAGTTAATATAACATTCAGTATAATTTATAGGTTTACAGAAAATGTAATTATTTTGTGTTAGGCATAATAGTGGGTTGTTTAATTTTCATAGTATTTTTATCTAGAAGATGACCAAAAGCATATAACGAAAAAGAAAGGAGTTTATATCATTCAACGCATACTTTTGAGTGCTTTCTAATATTACACTACTCTTGTATTTCTGGGATAAGCCAAAGCTGGTCATGCAACATTAAATTCAGATTACATATTTCTGGTGCAGTGTTGAATTTGATTTTCTAATACAGTCTTTAAGAATTTTATAGTTATGTACACAAGTGAATTTGCCTTGAATTACAAAAGCCAGAGAATGACATAAGAAAAAGGAAAAACACAGGTGCACTCTGTCACTTTTGATTTGTTTGAGAATATCTTTATTTGGTACCTACTGTTGAATAATAACATTCCTGGACATAGTTTTTCAGGTTGATGATTGTTTTCCCTCATAATTTTATAGATGTTATTCAACTCTTTTAACCTTTATTTTGTGTTTGAGAAATCTTCTGTATCACTCTTATAATCTGATATTTACTTTCTGCCTTTAAGCATTTCTTTTTCTTTAGTGTTCTATGCTTTTCCTATCAGGAAAATATTCCATTTTAATTACTATCCTTTGGAGCCATTATGTTTTGTAAATGCAAGAACTCATGATTTTCATCAGTTCTAGAAAAGTACATCTTTTTCTCTTTGAATACTCTTTTGCTCCGATTCTCTGCATTCTTATTATAGGACACTCATTAGATGAATATCAAATTTTATAATTATATCCTCTTGATTTCTCTTAAATCCTTTCATGTTCTTCATTTTTTTATCACTAATCTGTTATGATTTTTTTAAATGAAAAATTATTGGGGTGACATTAACAAAATCAAATAAGTTTCAAGTGTATCATTCAAGAGTGAATTGTATATATATTACATTATATTTTCACCACCCAGAGTTAGATTTCCTTCTGTCACCAAATATTTGACCCCTTTTACCCATATCTACTCCCCTCCCTGCTTCCGTCTTGTAACCACTAACCCACTGTCCATGTCCATGAGTCTCTGTTTGTCATGTGTGTTTGCTGCTTTTGGTTTTATATTCCATATATGAGTGACATCATTGTCATTTTCAACTTTTTCTGTCTGACTTATTTCATTTAGTATGATTATCTCAAGATCCATCCATGTTGTCACAAATGGCAGTATTTCATCTTTTCTTATGGCTGAGTAATATTCCATTGTATATATGTACTACATCTTCTTTATCCAGTCATCTACCATAGGACACTTCTGTTGCTTCCATGTCCTGGCCAGTGTGACTAATGAAGCCAGTGAACATCGGGGTGCATATATATTTGTGGATAAAGGTTTTCAGGTTTTTTGAGTAAAGATCTAGAAGAGGGACTGCTGGATCATACGGTATTTCAATTCATAGATTTTTGAGGAAACTCCATACTGTTTTACATAGTGGTTATGCCAATTTGCATACCAAACTCATACAATTCAACAACAACAAAAATAAACCACCCAATTAAAAAATGGGCAGAGGACCTGAACAGACACTTCTCCCAAGAAGATATACAAATGGCCAACAGATAAATGAAAAGATGTTCAACTTCACTAGCTATTAGGGAAATGCAAATCAAAACCACAATGAGATACCATCTCATACCTGTTAGAATGGCTATCATCAATAGGCAAGTAATAACAAATGTTGGAGAGGTTGTGGGAAAAAAGGAACCCTAATGTTTTTTATTTTTAAAATCTTTCTTTTTCTTTCTGTATATTTGCCTTAAGTATATATTCCACTTTATCAATGATTTTATAGTTGCTCTAAGTTGTAGAAATCATTTCTAAATGTTATATATATGTGTTATATATACATATACACACATATATATAAATGTTATATATATACATATATATTTAATTATAAAATTGTTATTCATTTTCCCCTCTTCCTGATGGTGTTTTATTTCATATAGTTTTTATTTACTTTTAGCTTTAGTCTTTTTAAATCATATTTTAACAGATTTAATACACAAAATTACATGAATGATATTATTGTTATATATATCTTGATTCTCATTCATTTATCTTGTAATTGTAATTTGGAACTTGACCTGATGCTTAGAAGGGCTGCACCCATGACAGTCCTGTAGGGCTGGGTTAGGGACGAGTGTTGATTTCTTTGTTAAGAGTTTTCAGACCACTCAGGCTGTTTTAACTGGAATCTCAAGTTCAGGCAAGGTGAACACTACATTTGTTAATTACAAGTAGAATTTGCTTTTGTTTTTGTGTGCAAAGACCCGCACAGACTCTAATCATCTCCTCTGTCATCTGCCTGTGCCAGCTGAAAGATTTCTTTTTTTTTTTTGTCTTTATTTTCACTTCCCATGGGCCATGTTGATGTATCCTGTTTCAAGAGGCAGTCTCAATTCCAGGGCCACACTTTGAAAGAGCAGAACTTTCCATCTCCTCTCCCTGATTTTTGAGTGTGGTTTCCTATTATCCTCTGTGGGGCAGCTGCGGAAAAGGAAGTACAGTTTTCTTTATTCCTTCCTGGTCTGGGGCAATTTTCTTTGGAGGCTTATTGAGGTCATTTGCACATTAAAAGGATTTTGTTACAGTGGGACTAACATTTCTAATTACTTACATATAGAGCTTTTTCAGAGTATATAGTTTTCCAGAAAGCCTTTTCAAGGTGCAGGTGCCAGTTTAGTCCTGTCTTAAAGACGTACTACACTGATGTCAGTAGAGGTTTGCATAGGCTCTAATACACCTCTTTCTCCAAAGCAATCTGTTTTTAAAGCACAATACTTTTCCCATTCATAAGATGTTGGACTCTCATTCAACTTACTGTGAATTATCAATTACCAACTTAGAGACAGATATTAAACTCAGATGATAAAAATAAATGTTCATGTGCATACTATGATTCCATTTCTATGCAGTAAATGAACAAAAAGAAGTACTCAACAGAAGTCAGAAGTCAGACTAGTGGTTACCTTTGGGATTACTGACTGAAAGGGGTTCAAGGGAAACTTCTAAAAGTTTTACAACCTGATCAAGGTGATAGTTACCCAGGTGTTTAGTTATGTAAAAATTCATCAAGCTGCAAACTTAAGATTATATTTTGTTATATTTGTTATTTTCTAATTTTAAAAATGTACAGGATATCTTAGATAAGCAATACTGAGAAATTTCAGAGCCATTAGTTTAAACCTAACTAGCTATTTTTTTTTACTTTAGTTAAAAAGTGATAATTAGTTCCTCAAAATCTAAGTCTCAATTAATGATCTCTTCTAGAATTGAAGGTTGGAATCAGGATCCTAAAAAAATGGACTTACTTCCTATTCAGGCCATGACAGACATTATTAATCTATCATAGTTAATTTTCTCCTGTTTCTGTGCAAAACTCTATAACTCTTCTGAATGTGGCTAATTTGGCAGCCATTACCAAGTCATTAGGGCTGAAAGTGAGAAGAGCTCTATTTGGGACTTCTGGACTGGATAATCTCTAAGGGCTGACTGATGGCTTATTTTATTATGAGTGACTTACTTTGCCCATCTACCAGTAAACTAAAGAGACAAGCTTCAGGAGAAAGTCAATAGTCACTGTTGATTTTTGTTTTTTGAAGTATGCCTTACTGTTTATGCATCTATGATGATTTGTTAATTGTTTTCCTCATATTAATTGGTTCTTAAAATCCAACATACTACTGATTTCCCTTCAAATTTAGTCATTTACAGGATATAAATAAATTGAGTTGATCAATTATAGGAATCTACTGAAGTTTAAATAATAATAAAAAACTAACACAAAAAACCGTTGGCTCACAATTTGTAATAATCTGGGAACACTGTGATCCAATCCAAGGTTTGTACCAAATGCATCAGTAGGAGCTGCTTCTCGTTGTCTGGTTGTCCTCACCAGAAGCTCTGTGTTGTGTCTGGATGAAGCATCGCAGATCTTTATTACATACTTAGCAGAGGCAATAAAGGTATGGAGGGAAAGTGGCAGAAAGCAGCCCTAAAAAGTGAATATGTGTATAAAGAGATAAAGATTCTCTTAGCTGTGCTTGATTTGTGACATCAAATAACTTAGAAACTTGTCTTATACCCCACATACGAATGGGAAGAGAGAGAGGGAGGGAGGGAGGGAGGGAGGGAGGAAAGGAGAGAGAATAGTGCATGATAGTGCATGGTAAGTGCAACATAAGTGACTGCTATGAGCACTACTGTGTGATTTTTGGGTATTCATTTCTATAAAATGCAATTACTAATATTACCTGCCTGAGAATGTTACTGTTTGTCAAGTCTTGGTGTGGTGTTTGGCAAAGAGCAAGAGCCCAGTGTATTTATATATTATCATCATGATTTTATTTTATATGTGAAAAATGGAAATAAGGAATTTCTAAAGCTGCTTGAGATGCAGACGTTTCTTAGGTCCTGCTTGAAGCATAGCTTATTAATAAAGGATGGTTTATGGCTGAGAATTGATAAAGAGAACCCAGGCATTTCAGCCACAGAGCTTACTTTGTAAGGATCAGAGAGCTTCAGCATTCAAATATGTGTTTGGACATAAGGGGTCTAGTAGGGAATATTTTTTAGCACTCCCTCAAGGCTGAAAGCCACATATAATCACATGACTTATGACACTCTTTTTTTGAAAATAACAAGAAACTGGAAAAGCATGGGATTTCTTTGCAGAATCAAATATTCTCATTTGTTCCCATGATGCTCTTCATCTCTTGCTCCGATACCCCTCAACGGCTTCCCAGGTATTGGGGGACCTGTAGTCAGGTAAGTAGGAAACACCTGAACACTGAGGACCTTAAATCAAACCTGTGCTACCTTCAGGGTGTACTGACAGCTCCTCCAAGCCTGACCTTGGCTGTGAGGGGGCTATCCCTGAGCACAAATGTCTGGCTCAGAAGAAACATATTCCTACAGGTCCCTTTAAACTTCCATTAGGTAGTTTTGGTGTGTGCTTACAGGTAGCGTGGGAAACAGAAAGTCTACCTGTCACATACCAGGTACAGTCCTGGATATGTTGTTCATGGTGGTGTTTTTTTTTTTTTTTCAGGTGTAGGTTATTAAACTTAATTCCACATCAAACCACACACAACAAGGAGACTGACTGAGAAAGAAAACGAGTGATGTCAAAATTCAAGTTCAGGTTTGTGTATATCTAGGTAACTTAGAGTTGCTCTAACAATTGTGTGCTCATCCTGGATGGGCTGCGAGTTATATGACCTTGGGCAAATCACTCACCTGTGAACTTCAGTATCCTCAAGTGTCAAAATACAATTTCTGCTTTGCCTATCAGGTATGGCTCTTATGAAGACTACAACCATCAATGAGCCTGTTTGATACTTGGGATGGCCACGTTAAAAAAAAAGTGGGTGGCAATTGTATCATTTCAAAGTCTAAAGTTTCTGTTTCCCCATCAGTCCTCAGTATTTGCTGAGGGTCTGTTGTGTGCTTCTGGGTCTTCTGCAGCAGGGAACATGACTTTAAACACAAGGGAGAAACAGAATTTGTTTCATCCTAGTTTTATTGTGTTTTCCACGAAAACTGGTATCTGCCTGTGTATGAATAAGTCAGTTTTACAAAGGGCCAAAGGAGGGGACATTCTACTACTGATGCCTAAACCTCTGGTCCAGCTGCCCTGAAAATACATCTACTATCTCAGGATCCCCACCATCACTGAGGCTCTCACAGCCCCTGCCCATTTGGCCCAGATTTCCCTGTAACAACAGGTGCATGCATAACTGAGAGATAGTTGTATCACATTTTGATGTCATGGCTGCAGCTGCTAGAATATAAATAAACTAGATGCCACCCAGGCTTTTTTTTTTTTTTTTTTTTTTTTTAAATTTAAGACCTACAAAGACAAAATGTCTCAATATTTTTTTTTTTTTAGCTTTTTAACAGACTAGGAGACTGTGAAAACGTCCCCTGCAGCTGATTTTTAGGATTTTAGCTAAGACTCAACACCAATGATTTCTTTGTAGGTATCACGTGGCTATTCGAGAAGGCATAAATTAAGTATAGGCCATACTAGTGTGAGTTAAACTATGGTAGTCACTTATTTTTTGCATGTGTGTGTATTTCACTCCAATAACATCTTTTCTTGATTTACTTCCTTTTCTACTCTCTAACCTGTGTATACCATGTAACACTGACAAATTATAATTATTAAGAGGTTGGTTCATTTCCAGGCAGAGGAAGTCCTAAGATCTCTGTTAAACAAAATACTTCTCATTTGCATTACATAAGAGAGAAAGAAAGATATCACCCTTGGAAAACTGTTGTGTATATGCATCACCAAGGTTCTTGACCCCCCAATATGTATATACATGTGTGTATGCATGTGTGCATATATGCATGCGTGTGTGTACATGAGTTCACATTTCTTTCTATCTCTATCGTCTTTATTGCTAAAATTGTCAAGTTTAATTCGATGGTACAACCTCTAGTCTGTAACTAATAGGAAAATTAGCTATAGCTCTGAGGAGCTTTTAAAGACTAGATACAAGAATGGAGTATTACTCTGCCACCATCCAGTCTTCGAGAATGAAAGGAACTGAATTTTAAGTAACTCTAACAGTGCTTCCTTTTCAACACATGTTTAATAGTACATGTCCTTTAACCAAAGAACACAGATGGTACAACAAAGTTTAATTAGATTTCATGTTCCATGCAATTAGTTACAGTTGCAAATGTAAAATCTACAATAGAGCATTAAAAATAATTTTGTCAAGTCACTTCCATTTGTTAGGTCACTGACCTTTGTGGATCGTAATGGACATACATGAGTTCTAGATAACAGTAGTGTGAATTCATATGCCATTAGTTACAACTGCGTTTGAGTTGCAGGACCAGAAAAATGTCTTTCTTAACTTTTATACATACGAAAATATGAATAAAAGTGAAAATCTCACCCATACTGACAGAACCTAGTTCCAGAATCTGGAAGTAAGCCATTCTAGTAATGAGGCCAACTGGCCTGGATTAGAAATTAAAACACAGCCACAGATATCTGAAATGTACCTCATGACATAAGCAGACGAATCTTCATAAAAGAGAATTTGGAGGTGGGTGGGTGGCGGTGCAGGAGTTAGGAAGGTATTCGGTAGATTTCTCATAATTTTGCCTTGACCAAACAATCATAAAAGTAAGTGTTGAAAAATAGTGCACCCAGCTAGGCCTCTCCTACTTCTATTATGTCTTGCTTTTAGAGATGTCTGAACTGTTTATTCCCTCGGCCTCAATGGTGCCTCCTACTTCTATCCCCTCATCCTCACTTAAAAAATTTTATTCAAAGTAGGAATCAAGAAAAAAATAGGCTCACGAAGTAGGATGGAGATGGTCAGACAGTTAGGTGCTATGTCTTGATAGGCTGTAGGTTCTGAGGTGCTGAGCAGGAAGTTCTATTAGGACACATGCAGAGGACAGTGATGATCCATATACTGTATTGCCCCAGAACAATAGAGGATTAGGTGGGGACAGACAGTGATTTCATATCAGTTAATCAGAGACACATGGAATGAGAAATAGGAAATACATTTCCGGGGCCAACTTATCTCTGACTGGCTGACATTCGGTGTCCTGGTTTGCTGTGCTTAAAAAAGCTCTATTTGTTCATTATTTATAGAATTGTGTGATACAATATCACTGTCTACCATGGATGAAAAGAAGATGATTTATTGTAAAGTTCCATGTATTTTAAAATCACCTTACACCTGAAACTAATATAATATTATATGTCAACCACAATTGAAAAAAATAAAAATATAAGAATTTAAAAAATTTAAAAAAATATATAAAAATAAAAGTCACTTGAAATATTCACTCATAAAATCTGATTAAACACATCAAGATATACACATTGTAATGGTTAATTGCATGTTTCAACTATGATGAATCATGAGGTGCCCAGATAGTTGGCCAGATATTAGTCTGGGTATTTCTGGGAAAGTATTTTTGCATGAGATTAACATTTAAATCCTTGGAATTTGAGTAAAGCAGATTGCCCTCTATTATGTGTGTGAGCCTCATCTAATCAGTTGAAGGTCTGAGTAGCTCAAAAAGACGAGCTCTCCCCTGAGTAAGAGAATTCTCTAGCTGACTGCCTTTGGATTTCACCTGCAATATTGACTCTTCCTGACTGATGGCTTTTGAGCTGGAAAATCTGATGGCCTTTGAGTTGGAATATCAGCTTTCCCTGAGTCTCCTGAACTACAGGCTTGCCCTGAAGATTCTGAATTTACCAATTCTCATAATCATGTGAGCTAATTCCTTATAATAAATCTGTCTGTCTGTCTGTCTATCTATCTATCTATCTATCTATC